>CM060904.1:484470025-485190025 GCA_030737815.1 Allium fistulosum
ATCGGCGAAGCCACTCTTTGTCGATTGTGCTTCATTCACGGGATCCCATTCAAATATTTTTTGGTTCCAATGAGGCAAGATAGACCTCACTTGCTCCCAACCGGGTATACTGCTTGCAACAAGTTTATGTGCTGGGCTGGATGTGTTCCACCTTTTAACTCCTTCATCCGGGAGATGCTGAGGTACCTTGGGATCACCCCTACTTAGTTGCATCCCAACAGCTACGCCTTTATTCATGGGACTTTCCTTTTATTTATGTATGTCCTGTTTCACCCGCCGACTCCCGAGGATATTAGATTTATCTATAATTTCAAATGACAATCAGGGAGTCCTTCTTATGTCTTCCTTGAGCCTTCGCCGAGCTGCCAAGTCTTGATAGGCGCATGGAACACGCATTCCTTATTCAAGCACGAGTGGTTTTACGTGCGATGTCCTCTTGGCTTCGCAAGGAGATGGTTAGCAGGGCAAAAGTGTTACTTCTGCTTTACTCTTAAATTTGATGACTCAAGTCATAACTTCTCATTTGAATATACTAATGTCCGAATTTCTTTCAGGTGTTCGTCCATGACCTGTAGGCGCCGAGTTTTCTAGAGTTGCTGTCTCCATTCATGCTACTCCCGTTGAGGATTGGGATATTAAACTCCTCGTAACAGACGAGCTGTTATCATTATTCGGGCTCTTGAAAGACGACCGCAGAATTGGACTCCCCAAGAGCAAAGTAGTCTCGAAGATTGTTGCCGATCGAAGAGAAGAAACAATCGACCCCATCGTGCCCCCTGCCGAGGGGACTCGGGGAGATACCGAAGAAGGAGAGATCAAAGATTCTCAAGCTGATAGAACGGGAGATGATATTACAGGCCTTGGAAAAGCGCCAGTGGTTGAATTGCCACAGGTCGGTCAATTGCAGATAGCCCTGAAGAGGAAGAAAAAGTTGGTGTACCTGCTACGCAAGAGTAAGGCTGGGTCAAATCTGGAGTTCGTCATTACTCCGGTTGAAAAGGTGTCATCTTCTCATCTTATGGAAAGCTCGTTGAAGGGATTCTCCGACCTTCCAAATCCAGATGATATAATGACCGACGACTTCCCCAACATTAATATCGAAGGACTTAACTCCCCTACCAGAAGCAGTGAAGGCATCCAACCTTCCAACAAAGGGAGAGTATCCCGATGAGTAAAGCTACCGTTACCGGTCCGTTGGGGGGGGGACACTAGGACACACACAAACACTTGCACTCCACTATACACTTGTTATTAACCTTTCGTGCGACAACTTTTAATATGCTCTTATTTAGTTCTTTACAAGTGCAATGTCTCAGTCCCGTGTCTTCGATCGTCTCTAGGGTTTTTCAACTTATTACCGCTCAAGCCAAGACTCCAAGTCCAGGAGACGTAGAGAGAAAGATAATGGACGAGATAAAGATTATTATTCAAGCGAATCCTCTTCCTCATCTAAGCGGAAGTCTCAATTCCATGTTTCTCTTCATGATGAATACTCTAATCTCCTAGCCCGTAGTAGAGAAAAATCTTCGTATCGCAGCCCTCATGCCGCCGCGCCCCACGAGCAATATTCTTGCTCATCTAGTTCAAGGCAATCACGCGAGCGCCACTCCAACAAGCATCCATTTGCCACTTCTGATCCACTTCCACGGTTGCCGCTCTTGATCCTACTACGGTAGAAAGTTAGCTGAATTTAAAGTTATTTTTTTGAAGATCTGCTTTGATGGTCTCAAATTACTTTCCTCCGTACATGTTATTCCTGGACATGCCAAAGAGAGCTCACTAGCGTGCATGAACGATGTATTCGTCCAGCATGAATCATTCATCTATTTGGCCGAGAAGGTTACTGAAATCTCCATTGAGCGTCAGCATGAAATCGACCGTCTCAAGTTAGAGGCTATCCATGATAAAGATATCATCAAGCTTCAAGACTAAGTTGCTCGAATACAAGACCCAACTTGCAGAGGCCAAAAAAAGTGCAAAGGACACGACAGAGGTGGTAAGTCGCTTGTAGACTTCCCATAAGAAGGAACTTGATGCGGCGCTTCAACGCAGTAGCACGCTTGCCCTAGAAGGACTCCTTGCAAAAGGAGAAAGACACCATAGCTCACCGTGTCGAAGATATTGAAGAATTGTTAAAGAAGGTGAAGGAGCAGAAAATTGAGGTGCAAGAGGAGTCGTAGAGATACTGTGAGGAAATCGTCGAGGCAAGGAGCTTAAGAACAAAGCTCGACGAACAATTCGCCAAGATTGAAGCTTTGAAGGAAGAGGCCAGGGAAGAGGAGAAAAGAAGTGCTTAAGCAAGCCAACTCTAGGGTGGAGGCTACCATCAAGTCCGGGAGGAATGAGATTATGGACCTGTTCGATCCACTAATTATCAAATACAACGTGAAGTCCTTCTCCACCGCGACTTAAGCTTTCTTGGTAAGGGATATCTTGATACACTCGCTGAAGCATGGGTGCTCGTCGTCAATAAAAAGAAGGAAGAGTTGGGAGAAGCGGAATTCAATGAAGAGGAACTTGCGAGACAAGTGCTTCGAGGTAACGAGCCGTCTGATCTAGCCACCGCCAAACTTCAATTTTTTAAGGCTCCTGCACCGACTAAAGAAGGAGGGGGATATCGTTTAGTGTGCTGGAACCGATCCTAAAGGTTCCTCTCCTATCCAAGTAGCCGGACCATCCTCTTCTCGCGATATGGAGCAAACCCTTGGCTATGATCTGGATAGACTGGGCTTTGGACCATATATGCTATCTCCTATTCTCGAAGGAAGCACTCCATTGACTACAAAAAGCCAACTGAACGCTGATATTGTACCAAACTGCTTTGAATCTGGAGAAGTTTATGTTCTCTATGTGAAATGTCTTTGAACTAATGCTTATGCTTTGACAAATATTTGCAGGTCTTCTAGGCCTTAATCAGACTCCTAGGAACGGTGCCGCCATGGAGCAACAGGAAGAGATGGCCAAAGTCCCGGCCGCTGTTGATATCCAGGTGCCCGATGCTCAAGTCATTGGCACGCTCAATGAAGATAAGCCCAAAGATTTGCCCCCTAGTGATGAATCAGAAGATGTAGTAATCACAGGTGTTTCAGAGCACACTACTAAAACTAGCATGAAGGAGCAGATCGAGGAGGAGGAGAAGTCAAAGCGTAAAGTGAAAGGCGAGCCCATCGAGGTGGAAACTAGGGATCTTGATCTTGTACCACTACAAGTTATTCCCCCAGGCGGGACGATTCCCAGCGCAATCCCTCCTTCTTCTTCAAGTATTCCAGCCAAAGGCGGCAAAGGGTCCCGGAAGAGATGCTCAACCGACTCCACTCTTGAAGAACCGAAAAAGGAGAAAAAGTCGAAGAAATAGTCACTACTTCGTATCGTTGTACATAATTTGAATAAATATCTCTTTTCCTAGTCATATGTGTATGGGTACGAATCTCCATTTTTTTTGAAATAACTTGTAATGGAATTTTGAGACTTGTGAATTGTTGTTTTAATAGTTGAATAATTACTTTCCATTCCATGTACTTGTAATTCATTGATTGCAAATCCCATTAACAATTTATCATCTCCATCTCGAGGCCTCCTTGCGGTCGTTGCCTTAAGTTGTAGAAAGCGCTAAGCTGGAGCTGTAGTGAGCTGTCTTATTCAGCCTTCGATGATTTGTATTCCTCTCGTCGATTTCAGGTCAGAGTTGTTGGGACAGAGAACAGTCGAATCCGTTCACCTGTCCATTGAGTTTACAAGTCAGTCCATGCTCTGGGAACTTAGAGTTATTTTGCGAGCGGTCGGTTCATGATCGATTTATGTTTTTGCTTTAGTTAAAACTCCGAGGACTTAGAGTTTTTCTTGGGTAGTCGTTTTTCCGCCCGAATTGCTTATACTCCACTCCACGCTCTGGGGACTTAGAGTTTTCTCGTGGGCAGTCATTTTTTCCTCCCAAATTGTTTATACTCCAGTCCGCGCTTCGGGGACTTAGAGTTTTCCCGTGGGCAGTCGTTTTTCTGCCTGAATTGTTTATACTCCAGTCCGCGCTCTGGGGATTTAGAGTTTCCTCATGAGCAGTTGTTTTTTCCGCCCGAATTGTTTATACTCCAGTCCGTGCTCCAGGGACTTAGAGTTTTCTCGTGGGCAGTCGTTTTTCCGCCCGAATTGTTTACACTTTAGTCCACGCTCCGAGGACTTAGAGTTTTCTCGTGGGCAGTCATTCTTTCCTGAAGTGGCATGTCATTCTTTCCTCAGATTCTGGGGCAGTACTAGGAAAAGTAGGGGCTTCCCATTGATACTGTTGACGTCCCGAACTTTGGTTGAGATCGGATTGGTGATGATTGCCTCGAGGCATGACAGGGTCAGTCGTAGCCAGTCCTTGCCTAGTGCCTCCTTGGCTAGGCCCAGCTTCTGGCGCTCTCTCGGGCCCGGCTTCGAACTGAGTCCTGGCTCGGTTTCGAGCTCTTTTATCTTCTTGATTGAATTCCTCATTCTTTCGAAGAGGATCTGTTTCGCCTACTAGACTCTCCAGATTGAGATTCATTTCGAGATTCTGTGTTGTGAGTGGATTCCTCCATGCCCCTCAAGCGTGTCATGAGCTGGTCCACTAGAGCTTTTTGCTAGGCAGTGAAGTGGTTGGTCATTTTATTCACAACACTATCTAAGTCTTCTCGGGTGACAGCTGAACCTGGTAGTTGAGAATGGGTGGCCTGGTTTCCTTGATCCTCTTGGATGAGATTGGGCGTACTAGTAGTGGCCATGTTCCTACCCTTGTCAGCATTCCTTCTAGAGGAAGCCATGCTCTAATGATGTGTTAAGGTTGGAAGGAGAGTGGACAAGAGAGGTCGGCCCCCTCTCAATGAAAGCACCAAAAATGTTTGCACAAAAATTCGGCAAACACCTCCGAGTGCGTAGGCTTGCCGGACCAGATGTTTGGTCCGGCAAATCAGCATCTCTCCCTCAAGGCAGAAGCAACTCCAAGAACTCTCCCTTTTTGCTACTGAACCAAAACTAGTTGGACTCTATGCTGGTCCAGATTCTCACTGCCGAACCAGATGTACTTGCTCCATGCCAGACCAAACTCAGGAAGTTATAACTCCGCCTCCACACTCCACAACTTCACTCTATAAATACCGAAGCTTCTCAATAACAATGGGGACACTTTGGAAAAGAAAGGGAAAACTCTGCTGAGAAATTAGCACTCCAACTACTCTAAGTTTTTGCTCTTTCCAATCATACTTGTATTTGCAATCAAAGCAAAGAGGAATAATAAGATGGACACTGGACGTAGGCATATTCCGGCCGAACCACTATAAAACTTGGTGTCTTGCGTTGTTTGTCCTATTTCAACTTTTGTTTTTACTTAATTGTTTATCTGATGTTATTCCTATTGCGATTAATCACAAGCTTTCGCCCGTAGTAGTGAAAATAAGATAGCCACGACAAAAGGCACGAGACAAGCCTGGGCAGTTCGCTGTTGACGATCGGCCCCCAAGCCGACAATGATGAACCAACTATAAGCCATGGATTAGGCACGATTTATAGCCTAGGCAGTTTATCATTAGTGTTCGGCTCACCGGCAACTGCGAACTGATTATAAATCCCATGATTAAGGCATGGCTGGAGTCAGGGATAGTTCGCAGTTGATGATCGGCACCCACGTCGGCAAAAATAAATTGAATAATACTCACGACACGGGTAATAGCCCGAGTAATTATTGTTCGCGATCGGTCCTGAATATGGCAACAATTTTGTGGTTTCCCGCATCTCAGAACATGATAACAATTAACTAAGTCATAAGAAGTTCACAAGCAGGCAAGGCAAGCTATAAAATCATATGTCACAAAAATCATTTCAGATAAACATACAAAAAAAAAACAAAAGTCAAGCATTATAACACCAAGTCTGTATTTATAAAATAAAAAATATATACAGGACAACCCCACATCCTCCAAAATACATATAACAAAAAATAAGGAAACTTTCTCAACTAAGCCGGAGGGACATCCTTATCACTTGGCCCGCTTCCTCCAGACATGTCCTTTTAAGGCGGGGCTCGTTCAAAGGACTCTACCTCTTTTAGCGATGCCCTATCAGTCCCCTTTAAAGATAGAGGTGGCGCAGCTTGTCCTGAAGCCATCCCTATATGAGGCAAGTGAGAAAAGTCATAAGTCTTATAGTCTGTGATAGGAGATAATGAAGCTAAAATAAAATGACAAGGCACATGTGGTGATGATCAGTGGATCACCAAGCCCCTCGTGATCCGAACCCGCTTCATCATCCTCATCCTCCGCCAGCAGCTCGTATCCTCTGGCAATGGCCTTAGTCTCTTCCATCGTGAACTGACAATTCACCATCCTAACATCATACACGGCTCGTTCTTCCTGGGCCACTGTGGCCTTGGTCTCCTCGATGAGCCGAGTATGGATCCCAGCCATCACTTGAGGGTAATCATCCATCCACCGAAGGTTCCCATGCTTCCAGAACATATAGTAGGTGTCCTTCAGCATCTGATTCATAGTCTCACAAAATTTGCTAGACTTGTCGACTTCGGCTTGAAGAGACACCACCTTGTTCATGTATTGTTCTTTGTCTCTCCTCAGCCAGACCTGCTCTGCCTTTATCGCATCAATCTCAGCCTTGTAGGCCCCTTTTTCCTTGCACCACTCACCCTGGGACTCCTTCAACTTAGCCAAGACTTCCTAGGACTTCTTCATCTTTCCCTTAAGAGACCGGATCCGCTCTAGGTCCTTCTACCTAGCCTCATCCACTGAGCTCACAGCTTCATCGATCAATACTTTGCACGATTCGGTGGCCTCCCTAATTGTTTCCTCCTATGATTTCTTTATCTCAGCCATATGAGACATCTCAACAGCCTCCAATTTCTCATCCTTCTCCCTGAGCACCCTACGGAGATCCTCCACCTCTAGGCGCAACCTCACATTGACACTCCTGACTTCCTCACTGGCTTTGGCCAAACGAGATTAATAATCAACAATTTTCTTGGTCTCATCAGTGATCTGGACCATTCTCATTGTCAAATTAGCAAAGTCAAGGGTTTTGGCCTCGTCTAAAATTCGAACCAGAGGATTACGAGGCAGGAGGAACTTGGTATCAGGATCCACAGGATGGCGACCCACATAACTAGGATTGATATCAGGATGATTCTCAAAAGGATTCCTCGTCGACGGTTGAAAGTCTGAGAAGTAAGCATCGATGTTTTCTTCCCCTTGGTCACTAGGAACCTCACGCATCAAACAAATTTAGACGATGGCGACGAAAGGAGGTATGAGAGCCGGGGGAGGTGGCATCTTTATCAGGAGACCTTGCGTGTTTTTGTGATGTCTCATGGCTTTCCCCTCTGTCCAAGCTATACTGAGTCTCTTCAACATTTTCTTATGTAGGCCTTTCCTTTTGGGAGGCGGCCTTAGGAGGAATAGAGGCTCCCTTCATCCGTTTGAATTGATCAAGTCTCCTAGACATCTTGTTCCTTTTGGATTTCTTCCTTTTCCTGCGAAATGAATAATAACTTTAGAGCAAAGAAGTTAAGAGTGAATAAACACAGGGTATGCACGACATTTGGGCACTGCACGCTACTACAAACCCTTAGGGGAGACTAGATCCAGTGGCCGGGACCGAGTCTCACTCAATTAGGGAATACACTAGGACTGGACTCCACTCAGAGGAAGGACACACTGCGACTGGACCTTATTTGACTACGGAGCAAGTGGAGGCCGGAACTCATCTAAAAAGAAAAAGTTCTCAAGAAGTACCCCAAAGTCGATGTAGAAATCGAAAGTACCTGGAAAAGCCCGAACGTCTCACTGATCCCCACTCCGCTTTGAACTGGGAGAATAGGCACTCCGCTCAGGTCATCTGTCGCCACATTCTCTTAAGAAGGACTAGCAACCAAAGTTGGCACGGATGCCTGCTCTGACTAATCTAGCTGCTCGGGCCACTCCCGCACGGCTACGGCATTCTTCAAAGGAGTTGCGCCCAGATCTATGCTACCCATAAATACTACATCCTGAGAAGCTTGAACCTCAGAATCTATCGCCTCGGAATCTCTCTCTGAGCCTTCCTCATCCTTTCTATCATCTTCCAAAGGAGAACCCTCCTTACCTTCAAGAGAAGGAGTGTCGCTTATGTGCAAGGACTTCCCTAAACAAAGAGGACGAACAACACTCTTCTTGCGCCTTAGTTTCTTCGGAGCGTCGGCTCCTTCGCCCTCTTCCATAGTTTTCTTGCCTTTGCCGGCGCCGCCCTCCTCTCCTTGGAATCCTTTGGATCTGTCGGCAGAACTTGACCTAATCTTAAATATGGATTGACCAGGGCTAATCAGATTATAGAAGCAGAGTGTTGTTTCGCGAAGCAAGAACTAGGCTTCCCTCTCGGCTTCAAGAATAGCCAGGATTTCTTTGGCCATCTTCTTCAGACTATCGTCCTCTACCGCCTTTACACAACCTGAGATACGAAGCATTAAGAAGCCAAGTTAGCGAAAAATGTTGAAAAGGATATAAAGGAAACTTACACCCAGAAGTGAAAGCATGCTGAGGAACGGTGTCGTCGAGCACAAAGAAATACTCCTTAAACATGCTAAATTTCGAATATAGGTCAAGGACGGGCTTGAACTTATGGGCTGACTCTAGGCTAATAAAGGGGCTCCATTTTTGATAACTTATCACATTATATAATTACCTGATCTCTCTATGAGTGAGAGGTCTTTAATAGCGCTTCACGAATATGAGATATAGGCAGGTCAGTATTGCATAAGAGTTAGGTTTGAAGCTGCATATGAGCGATCTTCAGATAGACCACAAAATTAGAAATCCAGTGGGTAAGCAGGGGAATTGCACCATACATACAGTGGTATTTGCTATACGCCATATATCCCTCTAGGGGAGAGCATGCTCTATCATCTGGTCTGGGCAACAGCATGTCCTGGTGAGCAATTCCGAATGTCGTAGCTATGGAATTAAGTTTCTCGACGGTCAATACACTAGGGTAGCTCTCAATAGGCTTCACTTGCGTCTAGTTGGGGGCGTAATCCTCCACCAAATAATATGCAGAGATAGGTTATCTGGGAGGATTTGCAGGAGCTTTAGAGGAAGAAACGCCAGCTCCGGCAGGCTGTGAGGATGCATGCTTTGATCGAAGTTCATGAATAGATGACATTTTATTTCCTGCACAAGGAGATAAAAAGCAGGCATAAGTTCAACACCCCGATAGCTATGCAATCGTAACAAGAATAAAGCAGTAGCAATGAGTTTAACACATTAGTAATCGTGCAATCGTAGCAGGTAAGTAAACACTCATGAAAAGCCTCATATCGTTTGGTCTAGTTAATACCACACACCGAACCAAACCATACAAAACTCAGGCTACTATTCCAAGGGTTTCCTTCTTGGCTCGGTATACCCATGACCACCAAACATGAACTAATCTGGTCCGACATCACTCTATCACCTGTCCAAAACCAGACAATGTCATGGTGCCGAACCAAACCATACAACAGTTATGGTTACTACTTCAATGTTTTCTTCTTTGGCTCGGCACATCCATAACCACCAAACCAAATCTAAATCTGGTCTGGCATTACCCAACCACCAGACCAAATCGAAGACCACCCCAAGTATCGAATCACCAATGCGCTACTTCGATTCAAACTCCACTATCTAAGTAGAGAATCGACATCTCTTCTTCATCCTCCCAAACTCCAACGGCCTAACTACATTCGCCAGCACTCCATCTAGAAACCTCTCTCATGCCCTAGCCTAACACACCCTCCGCCCTCGATAACCACCACTACCTCACCTTTACTGATAAAACACAAACTCCTTCCGCCCTAGATAACCACCACTACCTCACCTTCACCAATCCTAGATTTCACCTTTCCCGAATCATTCTAAGGCTATAGCACTCATTCAAATGAAACTCCTTCCTTCGTTTCAGAACGAAACAACTTCTCTACTTACAAAAAGAATTACAGAATTCCCCTAGAATCAAAACCATAAAGCATCGAAAACCCTAGAACATAAATCGAATCTAGGAACTAACCTTACCTCGGATAATATTGAAGTGGAAAAATCGAGAAATTCAAAAGTTGAAAGCTTTGAACGACTTGAAAGAGATTGAAGAATCGTGGATTCGAAAAGTAGAAGAAGGGGAGTAAGAAAGAAAGGTGCGGTATTTAAAAGAAAAAGTGGGGTAGCCGAACAGTCAGAGAGTTTCCTAAGACTTCAGACCGGTTGGTGAAGCTTTGCGCCGAACCAAACAAAGCATATTGTGTAGCAACAAAACGTCTTTGGGGGGAAAGTGTTGGTTCGGTATATTGGCACACAAGATAGACAATGGCAGAAGAAATGGGAAAGAGAAAACACCAGACGAAGTGTGCAAGCTGGAATGCCGAACCAAACATTTGGTTTGGCACCCCAAGAAGTGTCGGACTAGATATCAGGTCCGACACAAAATTGGGATGCCAGCAGCGTAAAGTTACCCAAAATGACCCCCTAGGCCTGCATTTATAGGTGAAGACGATCATCAATTTGACTGGAACTTCGGCAACAGGACCTTCTCATCCATATAGACCCACCATAGGAAGCTGTAGCACCCCTAAATTTTAATAACATTATTCAAGAGATTTAATTAGATAAATTAAATAGAATAATGTAAATGTTAAGTGATAAGGGAATTGAGATTTGAATAAATACTTAAAGGGCCATGCTTAATTAATTAATTAAATGGGCTAAAGAATGGTTTTTAAGTTAATTAATCTACATAAGGGTATAATTGGATTTAGTTGCACATAACCCCTTACCCTTATATATTCCTGTTCCTTACCATTTCATTTCCCATTCACGTCATTTTGAAAATAAAAACACAAATATAAATCAAGGAGGAGCCAGCCATAGCTAGGAAGAAAAGAGAAGAGAATTCAAATCAAGCTAAGGAATTAAAGAAGGGGAATAAATATTAATCTCAATTCAATCTCCTTATCTTAATCAAGATGAATAATAATTTTTACCATCTCTATTTGGTTTTATAATCATATGTTTTCAGATTTAAGATTAAATACGTTTTTATGATGAATTGGATGATGATATGCTTGAATTATAATTTGTTTAATTTAAATAAGATTGTTTAAATAGGAATATACATGGTTTTAGGGAAAAACCAATTGATATTGATGTTTAAATGCCATGGAAAAATTTTATGTTATGTAAAACATGACTTTGGAGTAGTGTTTTAATTTTGATAATTTTTCAAGCTATGAAAAGATTACTATGAATTTTTAGAGGAAAATATGGTTAATTGGGTTTATAAATTTATCTCAGAAATTATATTGAGAATTTGGGTCTGCAAATTTGATATGTTAGATAACACGATTAAAGTGAATTTCTGGAATTTTTGGGGAATTCTCTTAAGTGATTTGCTACGCAAATTAAATTATTTTAGAAGAAGGACTTATTTGCAATATTGGTTTTGCTTAATGGAAGAGCTTATTTGCTAAATTAACTCTGGTTTAGATCTGAAATTAAGCGGTAGTTATTTTGGTAAAGATTTGAAAAGTTAAGGCAACCAATCACAAGTTTCACGTGGCAGGTTAGTTAGATAAAATTTGCTTTAATTGGCATTAATCAGCTTTTACTTAGAAAAGTAGGTTCTGCCTCTAATAGAAGTACCTTTCGACTCAAAGCTTTCGCCTTCAATCAAGCCGAAACCCCACTAAGCTAAAACCAATACAAAAGGTATCACTTAGATGGAACATAGTGGATTGGAGGAAAGGTGGAAGGCATGGTGTCGAAAACATTGCTTTTGATGGGATCGATACCTTTGTTTATTTTAAAAAGTGAAGCGCCTGCCTTTGTTTTATTAAAGCCATCGAAGGAGTCGAAGCATATGTTTTCGAAAGAGGTTTTCTAAAGACTTTCGAAGGAGTTGCCATCTTATGTTTTAAAGAATAAACTTTCGAATGGGTATCTTTACTTATAAAAATAGTGCTTTCAAAAGTAGGGGTTCCGACCTAATCGAAGCCCCGCTGCCGTTCTTTTGCCTTTCGAGTATATTAAAGTCATCAACGCCTTCGAAGGGTAGTTTTGTTTTAAAGATGTTTTAATACAATTCCTAAATGCTTTCGAAAGGGACCAAGGGATTCGAAGGCAATGGCTTCGAAAGGGGGTTTCGATGTTATCCTTCAATGTTTTGTTTAAATGATTTGAAGCTTTCGAAAGGGATGGTACCGACGCCATCAAGTTTTCCCCAATACTTTTATATGATAAAGAATGGTTTTGAAAGAGATGCTTTCGTTTATATTCACTTTGACCCAAATGATATTTTTAAATATAAACCCAATGGTTTCGAAATAGGCACTTTTAATGGTTTTGGAAGGGATACTTCCTAAGGTTTCAAAAGGGGTACTTTCAATGGTTTCGAAGCTATGCTTCTAAGAGTTAATAACTAATATTTTATTGCATTCGAAAGGTTTCGAAAGAGAAGTTGTCAGTGTTTCGAAAGTAGGAGCCTAATGTTTTGAAAAGAGATTTATATGCTTTCGAAGGAGGTTATCCATTAAGGTCGAATGCAAGATTTTAAAGGTTTTGAAAGCCTTAGTTTTCAAAAAAAAAATCCAATCTCATTTTAAAAGAAGAACCATGGCAATAATAAATATTTTGAAAATGAGTCTTTGAAGAAGTTTTCTTTGATTAAAGGGTTAAAGGGATTAACGAAGTTATTGTGTTTGCTTCTTCATATATGTATATATTCACATTGTAATGGACCCATAACTGTATTTTGGGGAAGGGCAAAATAACCAGCTAGGTTGACCCAGTAGTGAATATAATTTAGGGATAGTTTGGCACAGGTCCCTAATAAGTTTCAAAATACACAAAAACCCCAGTAAAAAAAAGTATGTAAATTAGGTCCCTAGAATTAAGTTACCGAGTAATGGCATACACTTATGCAATTATTCAATGAATAATTGCAGACATTTATGCAATTATATCAAAAAATTGCAGACATTTCCACAATTATTCACTGAAAAATTGCAGAAATTTCTGCAATTTTTTCAAAAAATTGCGGAAAATTCCACAATTATTCACCAAAAAATTTTCCACAATTATTCACCGAAAAAATTGCATAAATTTATGCAACTTTTGGATATAATTGCATAAATGTCTGCAATTATTCAGTGAATAATTGCATAACTATATGCAATTATTTAGTAACTTAATTCTAGGGACCTAATTTACATACTTTTTTTTACTGGGGTTTTAATGTATTTTGAAACTTATTAGGGACCTGAGCCTAATATTCACTATAATTTAAGTTAACTCCTGAATGAGTAGAATTTCATCTAGGAGGTCAGGAAGACTAGAATATAGGATGCTAAAATGTTAAAGGAAGATATTGGCAGGGGCCAATAGGTTCATAGTAAGCCCATGAATACTGTGTATAAATGAATATGTCAGAAAGACAGGCTCATAGTTAGTCCATGAGAACTATGATTTGATATTGCCAAGGGCCAATAGGTTTATATAGAACCCATGAAAACTATATCCAAACTAAGATATTGACAAATGTCAATAGGTTCCTAGTCAGCCCATGAAAACTAGAACAAGAAGAAAAGATATTGGAGTTACCAATAGGTTCCTAGTTAGCCCATGAAAACTATGATAAGAGTAAAGATATTGGAGTTACCAATTGGTTCTTAGTGATCCCATGAAAACTATGTAACTGGACAGGGAGTCCATAATCATTTTACCGGTTATTAGTCAGCCCATGAAAACTATTAGGTTAATAGTAACCCTAGAAACATAACTGTGACAATTAGTCAAAATGAATGGGGATGGGTAATCAAGAATTGATTCACTTGTTTTGCATATCATCGTATCATATATTTTTGAGTTGTTTTAACCATTGTGGATGCAGGAGGACAGTATATGGTTTTATAAAGGTTTTAGGATACCAGTGAGGGGAAAACCCGTTTCGTTAAGCGGCATGGTCTCACTAGATATCTAAATGATTTGAGATGGTAGATTACTATTCATACCAGGCTTTTTGTCTGATTCGAAGTTTATGTTTTCCCCTTAAACTCTCGGGTACTCAACTGATTTTGAGTAGTTTGAGAGTTGAGGTTTTCAGGTACCTTATTAGATGAATAAAGCTTCCGTAGACGTGCAAGAGGCATGATAGCTATTTGGAGTTCTCTTTTATTTTGATTCTGCTATGTTGTTTGTAATGGAAAAGTTGTTAAATTGCCTATATATACTTTGTTCATCCAAGGGGATATCTTCATATGTCACTCTTGGCGTATGTTGTTATAAATATATATTCTCTAAACGTGGCTAACGATTGTGGGATCATGTAATGAATTGGAAATGTTTTGAAATGAAATGTGACCTTGTTTGATGTTTTAATTTTTTTTCCATATTCATGTGTTTTTGTGTATCAATGTATCAAACATCACCATATTTGGTCGCTGAGTTTTAATAACTATGGATGACTGCAACATCCATAGCCTTTAGTTTTTAGCCTTCAAGTAGGGGGATGTTACAAGTTAATATCAGAGCATGGGTTTATGAAAAATTAAAAGAAAAGTAAAACCTAAAAGCTTTTTGAAACATAATCCAATGAATCAGAAATATGATCGGGGTTTGGGATAACGCTATAGTAACATACTTGTATTTGATATATATATATATATATGTATGTATGTACGTATTCCCATCTCTCTTAGACCGTTCTGTATCTTACTAAGGCTTGTATGCAGATTTACTAGAAAGAGGATATGGAAGCAGGAAACGGAAGAGGACTCAGGGGAGGAAGCACCATAACAAATGAAAATGCTCGACCTAATACCGGGAGGAACCAAGGTCGATAGGCTAATGCTAACTAAAATGCTGATGCCAATGTGGGTGCTAGAAATCCACTAGTAGATATGAGGGTGATGTATCAATTCTTCATCAATGTGATGCAAGCAGGATTTGCTGGAAATGTTGGAGGAGCTAATCCTGTGGCTCCAGTTGGGAATAATTATGCTACGTTGAGCAGTGATTACACTAGTCTTGGTGGGAAACCATTTATGGGAACGAAGGATGCCATAGAGGTAGAGAATTGGTTGTTACATTGTGAGCGTATCTTTACTGATTTGGGTTTAGATGATGAGCAGAAAAGAAGATTGGCCTTTAGACAGTTACAAGGGTCAGCACTTCATTGGTGGAACAGTGTCACCGCTGGAGTTTCTGAGAAGGAGTTGACTTGGGTAGATTTTAGAACGAGATTTGAACAGAGGTTTTTATGGAGGTTGCTAAGTCAGCGTTGATGAGAAAGTTTATGGATCTAGTTAGGGAGAGATGTCGGTTATCGATTATGGCACTAAGTTTGATGAGTTTTCTTGATATGGATATGTTACTATAAACACTGACATCAGAAGTAATGAGAGGTCTATTCGGATTGAGACCTGAGCTTGCTAGGGTAGCCCTGACACATATTCGTGATCCTTGTAATGTGGTGGTGGAGATGGCAATTCTCCACGAGGAGATGCTTACTGTTTGTGCTAGAGAGAAGCCAGTTGAAACCCAGGGTTCTCAAGGAAAGAAGAGAAAGTTCTTTAAGAAGAAGGGAGCCTAGAAGGGAGAAGCTGCCAAGAAGGAAAAGGCTGATTTAGTTTGCTACAAGTGTGACAAGAAGGGTCATTATGCAAATGAGTGTTGGTCAGGCAAGGGGAAGAAAGGCTGCAGATAAGAAGAATGTGAAGTGCTTCAACTATGACCAAGTTGCGCATTGTAAGAACCGATGTCCAGAGCCAGTCAGGGAGGACAAGGGGAAGGTTTTTGCTGTTGGACCATCATCTGCTAAGCCGACTACAGCTGAAAAATGGAAGACTGATGGAAAGTACGTTTTTGATTCAGAGTATACCAGGTAGGATACTATTTGATACCGATGCATCACATTCATTTATATCCCAGTGTTTGGTTGATAGGTTATACTTAGAACCCACATACCTTGTTACTTCCTTAAGGGTTGTGAATCCAATAGGAGAGTATGCAACTCTGGGGATGAGATGTGACCAGTTAGAACTTGATTTGTTAGGTCATAAGTTTGCATGCAGTCTGTATATTTGTGATTTCGTAGATTTCGGAATCATTTTGGGTATGGATTGGTTGAGCAAGTATGAGGCTAGGATATTTTGCCAGGATGGGGAGATATCACTGAAACACCCAAATAGTCATAATCGAATCATATTCTCAGTGGAGAATTCTGACCGGAGTAGTTATGCTTTGTTAAGTGCAATGGAAGTGGGAGAAGAGTTAAGTCAGGTTCGACTGGCAAGAGAGTTTGAAGATGTCTTTGAGCCAGTCACAAGACTACCACCGAAACGAGCTGTTGAGTTTCTAATAGATCTTGTGCCAGGAGCTGAACCTGTGAGTAGATCACCTAGCAGGATGACACCGATTGTGATGAAGGAATTGAAGGTGCAGCTAGTGGATCTAGAAGGAAGGAATTTTATTAGACCAAGCAGTTCGCCTTGGGAAGTGGCCGCGGTATTCGTGAAGAAACCAGATGGGTCGTTGAGAATGTTTCTTGACTATCGTAAGTTGACCGAGAGGACGATAAAGAATAAGTATCCTTTGCCGAGAATTAATGATCTATTTAATGAATTGTGTGGAGCCAGAGTGTTTTCCCGATTGGATTTGACAACAGGTTTCCATCAGTTAAGAGTGGCAGAGGACAGTATTCCTTTGATAGCATTTCAGACTAGATATGGTTCATATGAGTGGTTAGTAATGCCATTCGGGTTAATGAATGCGCCTGCTTTCTTTGTAGATATAATGAACCGAGTCTTCCGAGAGTATTTGGATAGATTCATGTTGGTGTTTATAGATGACATTTTGGTATACTCTAAGGATGAAAGAGAGCATGAAGATCGTCTTAGAGTTGTGCTTGAGACGCTAAGACAGCATCAGCTAAAGGTGAAGTTTTCCAAGTGTCATTTTTGAAAGAAAGAGGTTAAGTTTCTTGGTCACGTGGTTTCGGAGAAGGGGCCGTCAGTTGATCCAGGTAAGATCGAAGCCGTTAATAATTTGAAGAGACCAGAGACGGTGACTGAGATTAGAAGTTTTCTTGGACTTGTTGGCTATTACTGGAGATTTGTTAAGGATTTCTCATGGATAGCAGCGCCGTTGACTAAGCTAACCAAGAAGGAGGTGAAGTTTGTTTGTTCCGACAAATATAAGGAAGCATTCCTTAAGTTAAAGCATTTGTTGACCAATGCACTAGTGTTAGTAGTTCCAGACGAAAACCAAGGTTGGTGGTGTATACTGATGCATGTGGAACTGGATTTGGAGCTGTGTTGATGTAGAAGGGTAAAGTGATTGCCTACGCATCACGACAACTTAGACCGCATGAAGTGAGATATCCTACTCATGATTTGGAGTTGGCTGTGGTGATCTTCGCATTGAAGATTTGGAGACATTATCTCTTAGGGGAGAGATTTGAGCTATACACAAATCATAAGTCTTTAAGATACTTATTCTCTCAGAAGAAGTTGAATATGAGACAGCAGAGATGGCTGGAGTTTTTGGCCGCTTATGATTTTGGTATAGAGTATACAATAGGGAAAGGTAATAAAGTAGCGGATGCTCTTAGCAGAAGACATCAGAATATGGTGTTGGCTATGTTGGCAGAGTGGAAGGATTTATAAGCTTTGACTACCTATAGTGTGCAGTTAAGATCTGCTACTAGTTCTAGTCAGAGTACTGCCATGTTGTCCATTTTAGAAGTCCGATCAGTATTGATCGAGAGAATTGCTTCTAAGTAGAAGGAGGATCCATTGTTAGTCGAGAAGATTAGAAACTGAGATCGACAATCTAAAAGATTTTTGTCTTGACCAGAGAGGATGGTTGAGAAAGAAGGGACGATTATGTGTTTCAGATGTTGAGAACTTGAGGAAAGAAGTTCTTGGGGAATATCATCGATCCAAGTTTACGATTCATCCTAGAGGGATCAAGATGTATCAAGATATGAAGAGGAACTTCTATTGGGAAGGTATGAAGAGGGATGTTGGCTTGTGGGTTAAGCAGTGTGCAAACTGTCAACAAGTGAAAGCTGAACATCAGAAGCCAAGAAGGTTGCTTCAGCCTTTAGTGATGCCAGTTTGGAAATAGAATTCGATATCCATGGATTTTAGGGATGGTTTTCCAAGGTAGTTTAGAAGAAATGAAAGTATATGGGTCATTGTGGACAAGTTGACCAAGAGTGCCCATTTCATTCTAGTTAAGTCAACCAGGACGACACCTATTTTGGCGAAGTTGTTTATGAAGAATATAGTTAGAGTACATGGAGTTCCTAGTAGCATAGTAAGTGACATAGATGCTTTGTTCACTAATGAATTCTGGAGGAGTCTACAGAGTGTGTTAGGCACTAGGCTCAAAATGAGTATTGCATATCACCCGCAGACAGATGGGCAGACAGAGAGAGTTAATAAGGTACTCGAGGATTTATTGAGAGCTTGCGTATTGGACTTTGGTGGATCTTGGGAGGATCGCCTACATTTGGTTGAGTTTTCCTATAATAATAGTTATCATACTAGTATAGGAATGACACCTTTTGAAGCTTTGTATGGAAGGCCATGTAAATCACCAACATGTTGGTTGGAGACTGGAGACAGATTGGTCTTAGGTCCAGATTTGGTTAGGGAAGCGTCAGAAAAGATTGAGTTGATCCGAGAATGGATGAAGGAAGCTCAGTCTAGATAGAAAAGTTACATAGATAAGAGGTGTAAAAACCTATAGTTCTCATTTGGAGATAATCTTTTTATTAAAATATCACCGATGAAGAGTGTGGTACGGTTCGAAAAGTCAGGGAAGCTGGCACTGAGATATGTTGGTCCATTCAAGATTATAGAGAGGATTGGAATGCTCACATACAGAGTAGAGGTGTCGAGCAGTGTGGCAGGTGTCCATAATGTATTTCATGTGTCCCATCTTCGCAAGTATGTGCATGATCCAGAGACTACTATTCCTCCGACAGGGTTGGAAGACTTAGTAGTAGAGCCTAATTTGACTTTTTTAGACAACCAGTTCTGGTTGTAGCGAGAGATGAGAAAAGGTTGAGGAAAAAGACAGTTAAGTTGGTGGAAGTTCAGTGGAGCGACAATGAGAAGAACTGTACTTGGGAGACAGAGGACATGTTTCGAGATACTAATCCTGATCTACTTTGAGGGTATGTCTATATTAGATTTATATAGATAATTCCTAGTCAGGTAGACTAGTATGATTGTTAGGAGTCGTTATAGATGATTGCTATGTTTAGTATTTAGTCCTTACTGAATTTCGAGGACTACGGAGGAGAGCCTGTAACACCCCTAATATTTAATAACATTATTCAGGAGATTTAATTAGATAAATTAAATAGAATAATGTAAATGTTAAGTGATAAAGGGATTGATATTTGAATAAATACTTAAGGGGCCGTGCTTAATTTATTAATTAAATGGGCTAAATAATGGGTTTTAAGTTAGTTAATCTACATAAGGGTATAATGGGAATTAGTCGCACATAACCCCTTACCCTTCTATATTCTGGTTCCTTACCATTTCATTTCCCATTCACGTCATTTAGAAAACAAAAACACAAACATAAATAAAGGAGGAGCCGGCTACAGCTAGGAAGAAAAGAGAGGAGAATTCAAATCAAGCTAACGAATTAAAGAAAGGGAATAAATCTTAATCTCAATCCAATCTCCTTATCTTAATCAAGGTGAATAATAATATATATCATCTCTATTTTGTTTTATAATCATATATTTTCGGATTTAAGATTAAATTTGTTTTTATGATGAATTGGAAGATGATATGCTTGAATTATAATTTGTTTAATTTAAACAAGATTGTTTAAAGAGGAATATACACGGTTTTAGGGCAAAACCGATTGATATTGATGTTTAAATGCCATAGAAAAATTTTATGTTATGTAAACATGATTTTGGAGTTGGGTTTTAATTTTGATAATTTTCCAAGCTATGGAAAGATTACTATGAATTTTTAAAGGAAAATATGGTTAATTGGGTTTATAAATTTATTTCAGAAATTATATTGAGAATTTGGGTCTGAAATTTTGATATGTTAGATAACATGATTAAATTGAATTTCTAGAATTTTTGAGGATTTTTTAAGTGATTTGCTACGCAAATTAAATTATTTTAGAAGAAGGACTTATTTGCAATATTGGTTTTGCTTAATGGAAGGGCTTATTTGCTAAATTAACCCTGGTTTAGATCTGAAATTAAGCAGCAGATATTTTGTTAAAGGATCTGAAAAGTTAAGGCAACCAATCACAAGTTTACACATGGCAAGTTAGTTAGATAAAATTTGCTTTAATTGGCACTAATCAGCTTTTACTCAGAAAAGTAGGTTCCGCCTCTAATAGAAGTACCTTTCGATTCAGAGCTTCCACCTTCAATCAAGTCGAAACCTCACTAAGCCGAAACCAATACACAAGGTATCACTTAGATGGTACGTAGTGGATTGGAGGAAAGACGGAAGGCATGGTGTCGAAAGCATTGCTTCCGATGGGGTCGATACCTTTGTTTGCTTTAAAAAGTGAAGCGCCTGCCTTTGTTTTATTAAAAACTTCGAAGGAGTCGAAGCATATGTTTTCAAAAGAGGTTTTCTAAAGGCTTTCGAAGGGATTTCCATCTTATGTTTTAAAGAATAAACTTTCGAATGGGTATCTTTACTTATAAAAATAGTGCTTTCGAAAGCAGGGGTTCCGACCTAGTCGAAGCACTGTTGTCGTTCTTTTTCCTTTTGAGTATATTGAAGTCATCAATGCCTTCTAATGGTAGTTTTGTTTTATAGATGTTTTAAGCCACTTCCTAAATGCTTTCGAAAGGGTCTAAGGGATTCGAAGGCAATGGCTTTGAAAGGGGGTTTCGATGCTATCCTTCAATGTTTTGTTTAAATGATTTGAAGCTTTCGAAAGGGATGGTGCCGACGCCATCAAGTTTTCCTCAATACTTTTATACAAGAAAGAATTGTTTCAGAATAGATGCTTTGGTTTATATTCACTCTGACCCAAATGATATTTTTAAATATAAACCCAATGTTTTCGAAAGGGGGACTTTCAATGGTTTTGGAAGGGATACTTCCAAAGATTTCGAAAGGGGTACTTTCAATGGTTTCGAAGCTATGCTTCTAAGAGTTAATAACTAATACTTTATTGCATTCAAAAGGTTTTGAAAGAGAAGTTGTAAAGTGTTTCGAAAGGCAGGGTCCTAATGTTTTGAAAAGTGATTTATATGCTTTCAAAGGAGGTTATCCAATGAGGTCGAAAGCAAGGTTTTGAAGGTTTCGAAACCCTTAGTTTTCAAAACAAATAACTCAATCTCATTTTAAAAGAAGAACCATGGAAATAATAAATAAAGTGTTTTGAAAAGGAGTTTTTGAAGAAGTTTTCTTTGATTAAAGGGTTAAGGGATTAACCAAGTTATTGTGTTTTCTTCTTCATATATGTATATATTCATATTGTAATGGACCCATAACTGTATTTTGGGGAAGGGCAGAATAAACAGCTAGGTTGACCCAGTAGTGAATATAAATTAAGTTAACTCCTGAATGAGTAGAACTGCATCTAGGAGGTCAGGAAGACCAGAATAGAGGATGCTAAAATGTTAAAGGAAGATATTGGTAGGGGCTAATAAGTTCATAGTAAGCCCATGAAAACTATGTATAATTGAAGATGTCAGAAAGACGGGTTTATAGTTAGCCCATGAAGACTATGATTTGATATTGGCAGGGGCCAATAGGTTTATAGTGAACCCATGAAAACTATATCCAGATTAAGATATTGATAGATGTCAATAGGTTCCTAGTCAGCCCATGAAAACTAGGATAAGAAAAAAAGATATTGGAGTTACCAATAGGTTCCTAGTTAGCCCATGAAAACTACGTTAAGAGTAAAGATATTGGAGTTACCAATAGGTTCTTAGTGATCCCATGAAAACTATGTAACTGGGCAGGGAGTCCATAATCATTTTACCGGTTATTAGTCAGCCCATGAAAACTATTAGGTTAATAGTAACCCTAGAAACTATAACCGTGATAGATAGTCAAAATGAATGGGAATGAGTAATCCAAAATTGATTCACTTGTTTTGCATATCATCATATCATATTATTTTGAGATGTTTTAACCATTGTGGATGTAGGAGCACAGTATATGGTTTTATAAAGGTTTTAGGATACTAGTGAATGGAAAACCAGTTCCGCTAAGCGGCGTGGTATCATAGATATCTAAATGATTTGAGATGGTAGATTATTATTCATACCAGGCTTTATGTCTGACTCGAAGTTTATGTTTTCCCCTTAAACTCTCGGGTACTCAATTGATTTTGAGTAGTTTGAGAGTTGAGGTTTTCACGTACCTCATTAGACGAATAAAGCTTCGGAGATGTGCATGAGACATGATAACTATCTAGAGTTATCTTTTATTTTGATTCCGCTGTGTTGTTTGTAATGGCAATTGCCTATATATACTCTGATCATCCAAGGGGCATCTTCGTATGTCGCTCTTGGCATATGTTGTTACAAATATATTTTCTCTGAACGTGGCTAACGATTGTGGGATTATGTAATGAATTGGAAATGTTTTGAAATGAAATGTGATCTTGTTTGAGGTTTAAATTTTTTCCATATTCATGTGGTTCTGTGTATCAATGTATCTAACATTGCCATGTTTGGTTGCCAAGGATTAATAACTATAGATGACTGCAGCATCTGTAGCCGTTAGGTTTGGGCCTCCAAGTAAGGGGGTGTTACAGGAGCACTAGGCCTAACTCTCAATGGAGAGGGATCGATACCAATCCCTTCCATATGTTGAGTTTGGGGCAGCGACCCCTTTGGTAAATTCCTCATGCTCTAATATGATGGTGTCTCAAATATTAGAGTGTTTGGATATGTTTGCTCAATCCTTGGATTAGTTTCATATTAGTCTAAAGCATGTCGATCCCTTCATAGGGTGACATGCCGAACCCTCCAACTTAATAGGTGTATATCGATCCATCTTTGTTAGAGTGTTATGCTAACCCATAGTGTTCCTAGGACATACACCGACCCCTGGACTTGCTACCATGCCGATCCTTATTGTGACCATTCACAGTGTCGATCCCTTAACGATTCCATCTGCGCTGGTTATCCACCCAACTTACCATGCCAATCCCTCCTGGTATTGACACATCATGTTGAACTAAGTACCATTGCCTATGACAATCCCTTGAATAACCACCAAGGTCGATCCTTATCATCTTACTTTGTTATACTGATCCATTTATTATCTTATTTGTGTTGGCAAATGACTATGCTGATCCCTTTTCCTTCCAATCTTCATATTTCTGACATCCTGTGCTGTCTGTCTATCAACTTTGATCAATCCGGGCTTCGTATCACTGTCCGGACTCTATTTCTGGGCCATGTAGCTGTTGCCTCACGGTTATCCTTCTTGTCAACAGACGAGTCTATCTTGTGCGATCAGTCCAATATAGTCAGGTCAGGGTACCGGGTAACAACTACAAATGAGTGCTTAAAAGAGTTTGTAAAATAGTGATGTTGGACTCTGGCATGCAGTACCTTGGAGCACTAAATTCTAATGATATCCATCACCTATTGGCTATGGGTAAACAGTGTTGATTTCCCGATATATTAGGTAGCATAGATTGTATGCATTGGCGTTGGAAATTTTTTCTGGTTGCTATGCAAGGACAATACACTAGTCATTGCCACAAAGCAATTATGGTTTTGAAGCTATAGCCTCCTTTAGTTTATATAGATGGAACACATTTTTTGTTATACCGGGTTCATTGAATGACATCAATATTCTCCATCAGTCTTACTTATTTAGTTCTTTATCTAACTATATTGCACCAGTTTGTAATTTCATGGTTGGTGATGTACAACACAATATAAGATACTACCTTGTTGATGGGATAAATCCAATATGGAAAATGTTGGTAAAAGGTTTCCAAAATTCATGTAACATAAAGGAGCAAAAATTTACTGCATAGCAAGCTAGTTTAAGGAAAGATGTTGAGCGTGTTTTGGTGTTCTATAAGGTAGATTTCAAATTCTGAGAAAAGAAGTGTATTACCATGATACTATAGTGATATCATATATAATGTACTATTGTATAATACTCCATAACAAGATTATTGAAGAAGAGAGAGAGGTGTGTATAAACTTCAGTTGTGTAACTACATGGAACTAGTGTGTGAATATGAGACCACTGATTTTAAAGAACCAAATACGCTTGCATTTAGTCGAATTTGAATGAATTTTATTTCATTTTTTTCTAAGCATAGTTAATTTAGTTTATTTCACACGCACACTCTCTCTTATTATTATTAATTACATGTATAATACCTTAATGTAACATGATAAGAAAATAAAATTATATGTATTCGAACTTAATAATTTATGAAGAAAATAATATGGGGATGTGTATGCGCATGCCTATATATATTTCTTAGTTTAATTTTTTTGATTACGTGTGTGCATATTATGTGTATATTAAATATATAATATTCATATGATAAGCAATGTTGATTACATACATATAATAAATATGTAATACTGATTATACATATGTACGTATGTATATATGTATTAGAAATGGGTTTTTTTATTGCGTAAAAGAACTCTAGTCGGTTTGTCTTCTAAAAAAAACCACATCGGAGTAGTAGAGAAAAAGATTATGACACCGAACTAGTTAATTAAAACCATATTGGGCCATATAATTATATACCTTTGGGAAATGTTAACTAATGACATTTCTCATCCTTAGATTTTTAATTGAACAATTTTGACCTTAAAAGTCTTATAAGTTCTATAACTTTTGATATGAGTTGAATTAGAGGTTGAGACAACTTCTATTGGAATATGATGGATTATCTTTTAGTAGAGTGGCCACAATAGCTTTTCAAACTTACCGTTTAGGAGATATAACCGTTTGAAGTTTGGACAGTTTTTGGCCAGATTAGTGGGTAATTAATAAAGCTCGGATTAGGCCCATTAACCTCTTTCAGGATTTGTGCTTAAATAGGAGTGATGGAACAATCCCTAATCACTTTCACACTTCCCAAAACCGAACCAAATCTCCATTAACTCATTTTCAACCAAAAAGCACCATTTTCCCCTACTTTAATTGGCTTAAACACATGAATTAAAGAGTAATTAGTAAGGAAACTAAAGATTTGCTATTAGGATTGCATTGGGATTCATGTACCTACTGTGCAACCTATAATTTACCTTGAAATTTGGGCAATTTAGTTTAAGGTGAGTGATTTTACTTCTCTCACTATTCTATTTTCATTGATATAGTGAAAACATGGTTTTTAAGATGATTTTTTCAATGTTTAAACATTTTAAAATCTGGATCTAGCTTTAGTGCCACCCTAGAATAGAGTTTAAAAAAATTAATTTGTATTTTAATTTGTTTTACATCATTTATCAACAATGATGTGGTATTTGCTTATTATTAGATCTGGGAAAATGTATGTGTTCAAATCATGTTTGGATTGCTTATATATGGTATTGAATGTTATTTAATGATTGTGTGATGATTGTATAAATTGTTTCATATGTTTGATAGTCATTTAAGGTAGATAGAAAATAGGTTGTCATTTTGTGCAAATTGACGTCAATGTTGTTCGAAAAACGATGCGGTTGAAGCAAGTTGTTGTTTGAAGACTAGAGAGTCCCTCAAACAATAGTCGCATAAGGATTGGAGTTGATTTAGACTAAGAAAATCATGTACACATGTGGCAGCAAATCAATTTGGTGGTGATATAAAAATCAAGTCGGTGGTGATGATGCAAAACATGTCGGTCGTGGGTCGCTTCGTGGAATCGGTGCTAGGACTTTGGGCTGAGGAGAGCTTGGCTTCGAATCGAGGCTAGAGAAGCGAAGTGATGGAGTTTTTGGACTTAAAAAATATAGCTAAGGAAAGAGGTTAGTGTCAAGATAAGGCACTCGAGTTGATTGCACTGCTACTTTGGGACGAGGCGGTAGGGACTTTAGGCGACTTGGATATGAAATTCTTAGTCAAAATTAACTAAGTAAATCTTGTCGACATCGATATGTCCAATCATGTCGGTATGGACATGATTGGGATATGGTTAATTGAGGATATACTCTACACGGGCATGGGTGATGCCTTGGAGATTGTGTTGTGTGTGTTCGTTCAGCATTCGAGTTCGACGTTGTAGTGCGATGAAGAATGATGATTAACGATGGGGCGATGATGTGACGCTTCATCATGATGGCTTCAAAACTTCAAGAAGAGGATTCTACAACTTACAAGGGATGTCCAGGGGTGGTCCAATGATGATGACTTGATGGTGAAAGTCGTGATGATGATCCATACAGACGAGTTCAATGAAGGGAGCTCATGGGTAGAATGTGAAAGAGTTCTACTATGGAAAATGGAAACAAATAGAGCAAAGAAGGGCTCAAGGATGCCTGAAAACGTATCATTGATAATCAGAGTGTTTCAAAGTGTGCTCGTAAAGCAAGGGTATGTAAAGATGCTCACTTGGTATTAGGATGTATACCCTGTAACAAGGGATCCGCATACCCTAGATCAAGGAAGGGATCTAATTTCCTAGCCATCGGAGTGGCATGGATTCAAGCATTGAGAAACTGAGATTTTTTCCATTATTCTCTCATAGAGAAATGTCCATACGCATATATCCAAAGCACATGAGTGATAGTGACGATTGTTTGATGGATGTCATAGATGCGATATTTGGTATGTTTGTTTATTAGTCTTAGGATGTCACATGACACAGGTATTGTGGACTTAGACACCTGTACAACTGATATTACACATAGGTTGTTGCACACCCATGTGATGATAGTGATTAACATATACTATCATGTGCTAACTCTTTGGATGTAGGAATGGAATAAGTATGATTGCCCACACCCCATGTCCTATACTATATCAACTTTCATGGTTTTATGTTTTTCTTCTTATTATCTTAGTTACTCTTAAATGAGTAGGCTAGATAGCAGGTGTAGACGGCATATGGAGTTATGTAGATGGACTAGCAGGAGGAGACGCTTTCTCATATTTGTATTTTTGAGCTTATTATTGCTTATTCTGATGTGCGACACCATGAAGCCTTGACAGTATTTGACTTATTTATAGACAAATATTTGAGTTTATTTATAAGTTGTATAAACTCTATTACTACTTCATATAACTGCATTGAACTTATGTTTTGATCTATGATGGTTCTCATATTTATATCTCTGTTCCACATGTTTTGTATTTATAATGATTATTATATTTCATCTTTGCACTGTGAGATAGATGACATGCTCTATGCATGTTTGGTTACTTTACCACCCTGACCATCATCTTACATCTATCGAGCACCATTACAGCGCATTGTACAAGTATATTTGGTGTTAGAGGTGTTGGGGGGTCGCCACATTTGGTATCAAAGCCAAGGTTAAGCAATTAGACTTATGTTAAATCACTTAATTCTAAGTGGATACCTGAACCATTAGAGATAGAGTATGAGGAACACTCTAGAATGGACCGAGAGTATATACAAGAGAGCGTACTTATTATATATTTTGATTTTCAAAATTATATAGTAATATATAGTATAAATCGCATGCACGTGAGTTCCATTGATGTATGTTTTCTTATTAGAGACTAATTATTCTTATTATAGATTAAGAATTAGCCGGCATACAAGGATTGCAGCTAGAAACTCTATCTTTGGAGTGGATGAGAAAGGGAAGGGCTTAGGGGCTGGTATCCTGACTTGTAGCCGTTGTTCACTACCATGATGAGGAATATGCTATAAAATGCCCAGTGGGTGCTCCTATTGCTGCTAATGATGGTGGTGCACAAGTGCAAGCACCAAGAGCCGATTTCGTGAAGTTAAATAAATAATTTGCTAATCTTGGTGGCAAACCATTCCAAAGAATGGAGTAGGCTATGGAAGATCAGGGTTGCTGTAACGACTCGTATTCTACGTATCGAAGGATTATAGGATATTTATATTATTTTCATATGAGGTCGTATGGTGCTAATATTTTGAGAAATGACTTTTAGGGACATTTCCCACATCCATGATTTTTGGCGAATTTCTATGTGACTATTTAACCATATAAATATGGTATGGACTATGACTTTTGATAGGAGCCGAGTTAGGGACTCAAACCGCTTCCATTAGATCCGAACAATGTTTTCCCTTTCTATAGAATGGTCATATTAAGAAAACGATTTACCGTTTTGAGTTATGATAGTTTGAAGTTTTCTTTGATTTTGAGCAGCTTAAGTGGGTATTAGGGTCATTAGTGCTAAGGCCCATAACCCATTTCGGTTTTGGAGTAAGTGGAGGTTGATGGGACCACATCTCCATTATTTCAAAACTCTCAAAAATAGTTAGAAACCTCCAATAACCTTCATTTATCAAAAAGCAACCATTAAACCTACTTTAATTAGCCAAATTACACCGTTAAGAGAAGATTAGCATGATTAATACTTGGTATTATAGATTTGCTGTTGGAAAAGCCTTGAATTTCGTGCCTTTTACTGTTCATTTGAAGATTTAGGCTTTACTTTGGATTAAGATGAGTGATTAGATCTCTCACTTACTAATTAGGCCATTATACACCTTAAATGATGTTTTTAAAATTATTTAAAAAATACTAAAAATCTTTTTTGACCATATTACACCATATATGTGAATTTTGTATGATTTGGACTTGATATGTAAAAACATATTCTTATGGGTCCCTAACCATGTTCTTATGAATCCCTAACATTCACCTTAGATTTGGATCTCTTTAAAATGATATATTTGGATGTTTTACTATTGCAAATGCTTATATATAATGTATGTGTGATTATTTGATGTTTGAATGGTTGAAAACGCCGATCGAATGGCGACTTGGTTATGAAGGGGCTATGGATCAGTGATGATACCCATGGATTGGTATCTATCCATACATTTTGTCCTAGACTTATGTTATCTATATGGGGCAAAATGGAAAGCCTCATAAGGTTGCACACCAAGTTTCAAGACATTTGAAGTTCGTATGGTTAAGATATGGGCATTCAAAGCACAAGTTGGCATGAATCGGTGTGGATCCATAGTATGGATCGGTGGAGAATTAGAGGCATGGATTGATGGAGTAGCTAGGAGCATGGATTGAGGACACGAACAATAGATTGGAGCAAGTAGAATGGTGGGAACGAAGTGGAGTCAAATGCAAACAAATTTGGCTAAGTATGGGATCAGTCCCTATGGATCGGTACCGATCCTTGGGGATTGACCCAATCAAGGTGCAGTCGATGATGGGGCATGGGGAGGTGTGTTGGAGCTCATGTGGAAGTATGGGATCGATGGGCATGGACTGGTGGGGAAGGTTCGGTGGTCATGGATCGGTACCTATGCCTGAATTTTGTTCCAAACTTGGTGCTATCAAGATGGGGTGACAAGGAAGGCCCCATAAGCAAACATTCCAAGCTTCAAATCAATTGGAGTTCATACACTCAAGTTGTGGTCAATTGAAGATGTATAGCAATGGATCGGTGGCCATGGATCGTTACCAATCCATGAGTTTCATTCTGTAACAATCCAAACTTTGAGCTATAATAATTAATTAAAGAATTAATTAAATAATAAAATAAGTTTGTGAAATTTTCATAATCGAGCTACGTGAGTTGCACCATTGTGTCCGTGGTAATTTTCTGATCAATTTCCATATATAACTTGTCGAAATCCGAGTCAGTATGGAAAAGATACGAGAGAAATACGAATCAGAACAAAACGAAAAAATATATTAATAGGGCTAGGTCGACCCAAGCCTAGCTCAGGTCGACCCCCATATACTTAGGTCGACCTATAAGTCGACCATCACTGGAACAAGGTCGACCCGCCTTAGTTATTTGATGTAGATTCGTCCAGTTTTGAGCGAACACATCATATTTTGATTTTTCTCAAATCCTGTGCATTCGTGCTTCCATCCGAAGGTCCCTATTGAGCCTATGACATGGTTGCACCAGATTTAATCTTCAAATCCAACGGTCTGAGATCTCTAAGTCACACTATAAATAAGACCCTAGGTCTAGCTATTTTTCTCATTTAGATTTTCTCCCAATTGGGTTCATTCCCTGAGGCTGGACCCTAAAAAGAAAAATTTTCTTGGGAGGAGATCATTTTAATAAAAATATTCTACGCCCTAGAAGTGGATCCGGGAAGGCCAAGGAATAGAGCTAAGGACCACATGTGAGTGTTTTGTAATTATTTTATATTTTTACGTAATTTAAAATAATAGGGTTCTCAATAGTTGTAGTTTTTTTGCAATTTTGAGACAGTTTTTATATAGGTTATTTACAATTAGTTTTTAAAGTTCTTTTCAGTCTATTTTATTCAGCTATTTTATTCAGTTATCTACAGTTATTTGTATTTACTTACATCTGTTTTACGTTAGAATTTAGCATGTAAATGTTAGTTTTTTATTCCTTTTTACGCGAACAAAATATAAGAATATTAAAAAGAGGAGAATTTGCTAATATGGATTAAAGAGAAATAAACATTGAATTTACAGAAATTAGATGTAAAATAAGAAAGAACTGTAATAAAAGGAAGATAGACTGAAGTAGGCAAATTTGAGACATTTGCAAGCATGTTTATAACTAGTGGTTATAACTAAAAAGATAGAATAGAATAGTAACAATTATAACATAGGTTATAATTAAGCAGAAACAATAGAAAAATCTTATTTTAAAAATTAGATTAAGTTAATAAGCAAATATAGCAGAAATAACAGAAGAGGCTTATTTTAAAACTTACACTAAGTTAATAAGCAAACATAGAAGAAGGGCCCATGCCAACAACATTCCCTTTCAGTCAGGAACTGATGGTCTCACAATAATTAGGTGAGGCAAGGACATGCTTATGCTAATTAGGGTACATAAGTGGCCAATAGATAGAAGCTCAAATCTGGGGATTTGGGCAAGGGTCGCAAACTAGAATTTGTTTGTTAGGACCAGTACCGGCAGCATTCCCTTTCAGACTAGGACTGATGGTCTCACAAGGCTTAGGTGAGGCTAGGCAGCATCCCTTTCAGACTAGGACTGATGGTCTCACAATAGATTAGGTGAGGCTGGGCACGCTTATGCTGAGTAGGACAAATAAGAGGTCAAAATAGGGGACGACAGTTAGTGTGTACCAGCGATGACCGAGCGTGCGCATCGATTAGGGTAAATAATTCGCTACTGCGTTCCAAATGCTAAGAGGTGTCTTTTGCTGTGACCAACATGATTGGTTCACAGTGGCACAACAGAGATAAAAGGCCGATCAACTTGTAGAATTAGGATTTAAGCCTACTTAAAATAGGATTAGGGTTTCAGCCTAATCACAGTAGTTTAAAACAAAAGCAAACAATCACAATTAAATAACCAAACAGAATTAGAAACAGTATTTTATCCCAGTTTTATCTTTTCTGTATTTTCCTTTAATACTAGAACTGTTTCTTAGTCTATTATCTTTATCTTGCTTAAGAATGCTGGTAATTACTTTCACTCACCAGACTTATAGTCTGACCCACTCCTCTATTTCCCCTTTTCCCCCATAGGCCAGCAGAATCAAAGACAGTAGATTCAGACCGGTTGGAGATATATTCTTGGAGTTCTTCATGTATTCTTCTTCTTCTTTTCAGTTTTCATTTCATTTGACTTTGGATGTACTGGTACTTTATGAGAGGGATGATTTTTATTATTTATGTACTCTGATGATGTGACTGAGATTGTATTTTTCACGAGACATGTATATTTGGTTTTTAAGACATATTCTGTTTTGAAATGAAGTTTATGTTTAAATGTCTAGTTATTATTTAAATGTTTCCACTATTTTTATTTATTTGTCTTGTGAATCTTAGTCTCTGTGATGCTTTAGCTATATCTATAATGCACCACATCTTTTAGGGGGCGACAGTTAGTGTGTACCACTGATGACCGAGCATGCAACATCGATTAGGGTAAATAATTCACTACTGCGTTCCAAGTGCTAAACAGGTGTCTATTGCTGTGACTAACAAGATTGGTTCATAGTGGCACAACCGAGATAGAAGGCCGATCAACGGGTAGAATTAGGATTTCAGCCTAATTAAAATAGGATTAGGGTTTTAACCTAATCACGGCAATCTAAGACAAGTGCAAACAATCACAATCAAAGAAAATAGAATCAGAAATAGTATTTTATCCTAGTTTTATCTTTTCTGTATTTTCCTTTCATACTAGAATTGTTGCTTAGTCTATTATCTTTATCTTGCTTAAGAATGCTAGTAATTACTTTCACTCACCAGACTTATAGTCTGACACACTCCCCTATTTCCCCTTTCCCCCCATAGGCTAGTAGAATCGAGGACAGTAGATTCAAACCGCTTCTAGATATATATTCTTGGAAGTTCTTCATGTATTTTTCTTCTTCTTTTCAGTTTTCTTTTCATTTGACTTTGGATGTACTGGTACTTTATGAGAGGGATGATTTTTATTGTTTATGTACTCTGATGATGTGACTGAGATTGTATTTTTCACAAGACATGTGTATTTGGTTTTTAAGACATATTCTGTTTTGAAATGAAGTTTAATTTTAAATATCTAGTTATTATTTAAATGTTTTGACTATTTTTATTTATTTGTATTGTGAATCTTAGTCTCTGTGATGCTTTAGCTATACCTATAACGCACCACATCTTTTAGTATGCCCTTTTTGGGTATACTAAGGGATGTGGGGTGTTTCACTTGGTATCAGAGCCTAAGGTTATAGGATTCCTAAAACTTGTTTTAAAAGTAAAGTATTTTTCAAAAGTAACATATCTTCAAACTAAAAGTGTTTTTCAGAAAGAAACTCTTATTATAGAAATGGTTTTTAAGTATAACTGAGTTTTCATAAAAGTCCCCTCAAAGTCCAGTTCAACCTTCTTTCGATTCTTTCCAGCCTAAATTCTCTTTTCTTTGCATAGAATGACGGATGCCTCAAATCTTCCAGAGGGTGTCCAAGTCTCTGGCTGGTTTTGTAGATACCTTTAAGCTACGACACTAGAGGTGCAAGGGCAAGCGCCTAATGCAGCACCGGCGAGTAGATATTCCATTAATCCACTTGCAGCAGCCATTTTTTCTAAGCTATGCAAGGACTTCGCTAATCTAGGAGGCAAGACATTTTCTAGCATAGAGGATTTCATGGAGACACAAGCTTGGTTAAGGAATACGGAGCAGATATTTGGACTGTTAGGATTGGAGGACCGATAGAGAGTTCAGCTTGCATCTTGGCAGCTGAAGGGAGAAGCTTCTTACTGGTGGGAGATCATAAAGATGGAAGGTAGAGACATTAGAGATATTGGTTGGTTTGGATTTCAGGAAAAGTTTGAGAGAAAGTTCTTGTCGCAAGCCGAGGAATGCATGCAGTTAGAGAAATTCATTAGTCTGAAGTAAGGGAGTCTTTCAGTGAAGGAGTATATAAATCAGTTTAATGGGCTATCGCGGTTCAGAATGGATCTTGTTAATACACTGCATAAGAAGGCCATCAAGTTTGCGAAGGGTTTGAACCAGCCCCTCCAAGGGTTGGCATTGACACATGTACCTATGGATGCGACGTATGAGTCACTTGTGGAGATGGCTCTCATGTCAGATGATGTTAAGGAAGAAGAGGTTAAGGAGGTTCTTAAATCAGAAAACTCTAAGAAGCGGTGGTGGAAGAATAAGAGGGATAAGGACAAGAAGAAAGGAGGAGGACCTCAAAAGCAAATCAAGAAGGGCAAAAAATGTCAAAATAGTGGATTGGTTGGGCATTTCACAAGGACTGTAAGAAGGACACGATAAAGAGGAGGTGTTACAATTGTGGGCAGCCTGGGCACCTTAGTAGAGCTTGCCCTCAGAGGGCAGTGCAGAGAGCAGGCGCACCTACAGCGCAAGTACAGGATTTGAATGCAGCACCTTCTAATGGAGCAGATCGAGGTAGGAAAGTCTCTGTAGAAGGTTTGATCTCTATTTTGTATTTTCCTATTCGGACTCTTTTAGACTCTAGAGCATCCCATTCTTTCATTTCTATTTCCTTGGTTGATTGTTTACACTTAGATATTTCTCTAGTAGTAGACCCTATAGTTGTTTCAAACCCCATAGGAGGATTGGCACATTTATCCATGATTTGTAGGGGTTTAAAAAAATTTATGTTAGGCGTAAAGTTTGACTGTGATGCCCTATGTACTGGGATTTTCGGGATATGGGATGATTTTAGGGATGGACTGGTTATTTACTTATGGAGCGATATTAGACTACGAGAGGAGAGTCATCGGACTAGAGACATGTAGCAGAAGGACTCTCGAGGTTTCTTTCAAGTTGCAACCCACAAGGGTCGGTCATGTTGAGCTTCCTTTATTCCCTTGATTCATCACTAAGAGAGTTAGATTCCATTCCAGTCGTTAGAGATTTCCCAGATGTTTTTAAAGAGGTTAGGGGACTACCCCCTAAGAAAGAGATCAACTTTAGGATCTATATGAATGACAATGCTAAGCCAGTGGCATTGCCCGTGAGACATATGGCTCCTTGGGAGAGGAAGGATTTAAGTAAGTAGATTGGTGAGCTATTAGAGAAAGGCTTCATCAGATGGAGCATATTTGAGTGGGGAGCGCCAGTCGTCTTTGCTACAAAGGCGGATGGATCTCTTTGACTTTGCGTAGACTATAAAGAGTTGAATAAGCTCACAAAGAAGAACCGTTACCCACTTCCTAGGATAGACGATCTTTTCGATCAGTTGGTTGGCTCTTTAGTAATTTCTCAGCTTGATTTAGATACTGGATTTCATCAGCTTAGGGTCGCTGACGATAGCATCGATAAGACAGCATTTAGGATACCCGATGGATTCTTTGAGTGGTTGGTTATGTCATTTGGGCTGACCAATGCCCCAGCCTATTTTGTAGACTTGATGAGCCGTGTTTTTCGAGATGTCCTAAATAAGTTCGTTGTAGTATTTGTGGATGACATTTTGGTGTTTTCCAAGAGTATGGAAGAGCATGCTATTCATATTGAGGAGGTTCTTCATACACTTCGTGTTCATCACTTGAAAGCAAAATTCTCGAAGTGTCACTTTTGGCATGAGGAGGTGCGTTTCTTGGGGCACGTAGTCCCAAGAGAGGGTTTAGCTGTGGATCCCGCTAAGATAGTAGCAGTATAGGATTGGAAGGCCCCAAGAACGCAACCGAAGTTAGAAGCTTCCTAGGTTTGGCTGGTTATTATAGCAAGTTTATCAGAGATTTTGCTAAGATTTCAGCATCGCTTACTCGCCTCACTCAGAAGAATACGACATTCATTGGGACGTAGATTGTGAGGATTCCTTCACGATGCTGAAGAAGGGCCTTACTAGTGCACCAGTGTTAGTTTTACCTGATGGAATTAAGCCTTTTACATTATACGTTGATGCATGTGGGATGAGTCTTGGAGCAGTATTGATGCAAGAAGGGAGGGTAGTATGTTATGGAAGTAAACAGTTGAGAACTCATGAGAAGAACTACCCCAACCATGATTTGGAGTTAGCTGCTATTGTTTTCGCGCTCAAGGCTTGGAGTCGTTACTTACTAGGAGAGAGGTTCGAGCTTTTCACTGACCATAAATCATTGAAGTAACTGTTCTCACAAAAGGATTTAAACTTGAGGCAACAGCGTTGGATGGAGTTTCTAGCATCATATGACTTTGAGATAGCCTACACCCCTGGTAATGGGAACGTGGTTGCGGATGCGTTAAGCAGGAAGAGAGCAACCCTTTGTCCAATGTTCGTGGAGTCGAAAAGCCTAGATTTTATTTCCACCTTTGATTTAAAACCCTCTACGGACATTACCTCTGGATTATTGGCAACACTTGAGGTTAAGCCTACCCTCATAGATCAGATTGGCTCAAGGCAGCAAGAGGATTCAGAGCTTATGGATATTTTGGATAGGATTAGCAGAGGAGAGGTCTCTAGACATTTCCAACACTATTCCATTGATAGTAAAGGGTGGCTAAGGAGAGATGGAAGACTTTGTATCCCTCGCACTAGTGATTTGACGAGAGCAGTTCTAGAAGAAGCACACCATTCTCGAATGACTATTCATCCGAGTAGTGATAAGATGTATATGGACATGAAGAGAGTGTTTTATTGGCCCAGCATGAAGAAGGATATGGCAGAGTTTGTAGTTAAGTGTCTTGTGTGCCAAAGAGTTAAGGAGGAGCAGCAGAAGCCCGGCGGATTGCTTCAACCATTGGATGTACCCGAATGGAAGTGGGATAGTGTTTCGATGGACTTTATAGATGGTTTACCCCAATCTAGGAAGGGGAATACCAGTATTTGGGTGATGGTAGATCGTTTGACTAAGAGCACCCACTTCATTCCGGTCAAGAGTAAGAGGACGACACCTTATTTGGCATCCTTATATGTTCGTGAGATAGTCCGACTTTATGGAGTTCCCTCTAGCATAGTGAGTGATAGACACCCTATCTTTACTAGCAAGTTTTGGAGAAGCTTGCAGGAGGCTTTAGGGACGCAACTTAGATTGAGTACGGCCTACCACCCCTAGAAGGATGGCCAAATGGAGAGAGTTAATAGAGTTCTTGAGGATTTGTTGAGGATGTGCATTCTTGATTTTGGAGGAACTTGGGAGGAGCATCTTCCTTTAGTGGAGTTCGCATATAATAATAGTTTTTAGGGTAGCATTGGGATGGCACCTTTTGAAGCTCTTTATTGAAGACCTTGCAAGTCGCCTTTGTGTTGGTTGGAGTCTACAGAGAGATTGCTACTAGGTCTCGACATGTTTAGAGAGACTTCAGAAAAAATTGGTTTTATTAGAAGGAGAATGAAGACAGCCCAAGATAGACAGAAATCCTATGCAGATAAGCGGAGAAGGGATATTGAGTTTGAGATAGGAGATTTGGTTTTCATTAAGGTGTCTCTACTAAGAAAGGTAGTGGGGTTTGAATCAAGTAGGAAACTTTGTCCCAGATTTGTAGGACCGTTCCCCATTGTGGAAAGGGTAGGGAAGATGGCGTATCAGATAAAGCTACCAGAGAGGCTCACGGGAGTTCATGATGTTTTTCATGTTTTGCACTTAAGAAAGTGCTTACACGATTCAGTAGAGGTAGTAGAACCTAGTCAACTTGAGGAAGTTGAAGTGGGGAGAGAAGCATATGTTCGTCGCATTCCTACCAATATCGTTGGATGTGATATCAAGAAGATTAGGAATAAGGAAGTCCCTTTGGTTAAGGTGCAGTGGGGAGATAGTATTGAGGACGCTATGTGGGAGGCGGAGGAGAAAATACATCCCTCCTTTCCGCATCTTTTCGATGGTACGTCTTGAATTTTCTATTTCTATCTTTAGTTTTGAATAAGTTCTTTCCTTTAGTATCCTTTGGGAGGGTAGATCTTAGGATTTAACCTATGGATGGTAGGACTGAATGTAAACATGTTACTAGAACATGTTATGTATGTTGGACGCTAGTGGTTGCAAGTGTTTGCTAGTGGATGCTAATGGACGCATATATATACACTAGGCACTAATATCTCTTAGGGATCGGCCTAACTAGGTCACTAAAACATATGCATATGGATGTGTGTGCATTTGCGTTTTTATTTTATTTCCATGGTTGGTATAAATGGATGTTTATCATATGATTGTTGCATTTGGATGATGATTGTAGTACGCATATAGAACTATCAGTTATCATTAGGGAATTGGCATTCATTTGGATATATGGCACGGACATGATTGCATAAAAGGAGGTCGACTAAATCAGTAGACCGCCTAATCTTTTGCATTAGTCAGGGACATTGACACCACACTATTGCATATAACATAAATTGCAATAAAAAGCTTAAGGACAATGGATGTAATGGATGATGGTTGAATATATGGTTATAGAACTTGGATGAAAATATTATTTCATTCTTTCGTCCTTAGAGATTTCGGGGACGAAATCCCTTAAGTAGGGGAGAATGTAACAACCCAAAATTTGAGCTATAATAATTAATTAACGAATTAATTAAATAACAAAAAAAGTTTGTGAAATTGTTAGAATCGAGCTACGGGAGTTGCAACATTGTGTCTGTGGAGATTTTCTGATTAATTTCCATATATAACTTGTCGAAATCCGAGTCAGTATGGAAAAGATACGAGAGAAATACGAAACAGAACAAAATGAAAAAATATATTAATAGGGCTAGGTCGACCCAAGCCTAGCTCAGGTTGACCCTAGGGTTGACTCCCATATACTCAGGTCGACCTATAGCTCGACCCTCACTGGAGCAAGGTCGACCTGCCTTAGTTATTTGACGTAGATTCGTCCAGTTTTGAGCGAACACAACATATTTTATTTTTTCTCAAATCCTATGCATTCATGCTTCCATCCGAGAGTCCCTAGTGAGCCTATGGCGTGGTTACACTAGATAAAATCTTTAAATCCAACGGTCTGAGATCCTTAAGTAACACTATAAATAAGACCCTAGGCTTAGCTATTTTTCTCATTCAGATTTTCTCCAATTTGGGTTCATTGCCTGAGGTTGGACCCTAAAAGGAAATTTTTTCTTGGGAGGAGATCTTTTTAGTAAAAATATTCTATGCCCTAGAAGTGAATCCGGGAAGGCCAAGGAATAGAGCTAAGGACCACAAGTGAGTGTTTTGTAATTATTTTAGATTTTTAAGTAATTTAAAATAATAGGATTCTCAATAATTGTAGTTTTTCTACAATTTTGAGACAGTTTTTATATAAGTTATTTACAGTTAGTTTTTAAAGTTCTTTTCGGTCTATTTTATTTAGCTATTTTTATTTAGTTATTTTATTCAGTTATTTACAGTTATTTATAGTTTTTTGTATTTATTTACATTTGTTTTACGTTAGAATTTAGCTTGTAAATGTTAGTTTCTTTTTATTCCTTTTTACGCGAACAAAATATAAGAATATTAAAAAGAGGAGAATTCGCTAATATAAATTAAATAGAAATAAACACCGAATTTATAGAAATTAGATGTAAAATAAGAAAGAACTATAATAAAAAGAAGATAGACTGAAATAGGCAAATTTGGACATTTGCAAGCATGTTTATAACTAGTGGTTATAACTAAAAAGATAGAATAAAAGAGTAACAATTATAACATAGGTTATAATTAAGCAGAAAGAACAGAAAAGGCTTATTTTAAAAATTAGATTAAGTTAATAAGCAAATATAGCAGAAATAACAGAAGAGGCTTATTTTAAAACTTACACTAAGTTAATAAGCAAACATAGAAGAAGGGCCCGTACCAACAGCATTCCCTTTCAGTCAGGAACTGATGGTCTCACAATAGTTAGGTGAGGCTGGGACACGCTTATGCTAATTAGGGTACATAAGTGGCCAATAGATAGAAGCTCAAATCTGGGGATTTGGACAAGGGGTGCAAACTAGAATTTGTTTGTTAGGACAAATACCAGTAGCATTCCCTTTCAAACTAGGACTAATGGTATCACAACACTTAGGTGAGGCTGGGCGGAATCCCTTTCAGACTAGGACTGATGGTGTCACAACAGATTAGGTAAGACTGGGCACGCTTATACTGATTAGGGTAAATAAGGGGTCAAAATAAGGGGCGACAATTAGTGTGTACCGGCGATGACCGAGTGTGCGGCATCGATTAGGGTAAATAATTCGCTACTGCGTTCCAAGTGCTAAGAGGTGTCTTTTGCTGTGACCAACATGATTGGTTCACAGTGGCATAACAGAGATAGAAGGTCGATCAACGGGTAGACTTAGGATTTAAGCCTAATTAAAATAGGATTAGAGTTTCAGCCTAATCACAGTAGTTTAAGACAAGTGCAAACAATCACAATTAAACTGCCAAACAGAATTAGAAACAGTATTTTATCCTAGTTTCATCTTTTCTTTATTTTCCTTTCATACTAGAACTGTTGCTTAGTCCATTATCTTTGTCTTGCTTAAGAATGCTAGTAATTACTTTCACTCTCCAGACTTATAGTCTGACCCACTCCTCTATTTTCCCTTTTCTCCCATAGGCCAGCAGAATCGAGGACAGTAGATTCAGACCGCTTGGAGATATATTCTTGGAGTTCTTCATGTATTCTTCTTCTTCTTTTCAGTTTTCTTTTCATTTGACTTTGGATGTACTGGTACTTTATGAGAGGGATGATTTTTATTGTTTATGTACTCTGATGATGTGACTGAGATTGTATTTTTCACGAGATATGTGTATTTGGTTTTAAAGACATATTATGTTTTGAAATGAAGTTTAATTTTAAATGTCTAGTTATTATTTTAATGTTTCCACTGTTTTTATTTATTTGTCTTGTGAATCTTAGTCTCTATGATGCTTTAGCTATACCTATAATGCACCACATCTTTTAGTGGGCCCTTTTTTGGTATACTAAGGGTTGTGGGGTGTTTCACATTCCAAACTTGGTGCTATCTATATAGGGTGTCAAGGAAGGCCCCATAAGCCTACATTCCAAGTTTCAAGTCAATTGGAGTTCATACACTCAAGTATGGTCGTTTAAAGATGTAAAGTGATGGATCGGTACCTATCCATGAGTTTTATTCCAAACTTGGTGCTATTGATATGGGATGACAAGGAAGGCCCTATAAGACTATGTTCTGAGTTTTAGGCCGTTTGGAGTTCGTATCTCGAGTTATGGTCATTTGAAGATGGATTGGTGATGATTTGTGATAATGATGATGCGTGATTCAACGATGATGATTCCATGATGGTAAGTGATGGCTTAGATGAGGGATAACTATACTTCGAGATGCAAAGTAGTCGGATTGAAGGAACTATTGCAGGAAGCTTACGAGACGCATGATGATACTTTGTGACTTATGATGGTTGTCTAAAGTAGTTTTCAAGCGCAACAATTCAAACAGGAGTTGTAAGGACGGTTCCGGGATGAGCTCTGCTAAGGACGACGAATGCAAAGGGAATCATTGATATTTGTAGGTTTTTAAGTGCACTCGTAAAGCAGGGGTTTGTGATGATGCTCACTTGGGCTATGTCGTGTGCCCTGGATCAAATGATGACCCGGTCCATTTACCCTGGACTGTCATGTCGTATGCAGTCTAGTTCATGGCCTTCTGAGTGGTGTGGATTCGAGTACCAAGAAACTGAGATGTTGAGTAGTCCTCGACTATATGGTGGGGTCTTACGAGTATCATATATCCAACACACTGAGTGAGTGAATGTGAGGATGGATGATGGATGCCATGTTTGTTTGATTGTTTTTATAACCTTAGGGACGTCACCCGATGTAAATATTACCGATGCAGTTTTCTAGACACCCTTAGTACTTTGATACATAGTACATCCATGATGACTATCATAGAGTAGCGTATATCTATTATATGTGCTAACTCTGTGAATGCAGGGACATGTTAGGTATGATATTCCATACCATTATTCCTAGTATATTGACTTTATAATATTTGAGATTTCTACCGCTCACACCTGATTGTTGTCTGACCATGGGTTTTATGCTTTGCTTTCCTATTACTTTGGGTACTCTTAAATGAGTAGATTAGGGATATCAGGTCTGGTGAGCACGTGGAGCTGGGCAGGTGGCCAGTAGGAGGCTATTCTCTCGTATTATTATATTTATGCATTTGTTATTCCGCTGCATAGCACTATGGAGCTTGCTAGTACCTTACTATTTAAAGACAGTTTACGAGTTATTATTTGATGCATAAATCTATTACTTATGATGTTTACTATATTGATCTATACACTCCGATGTCGTGATTCATTCATTTATTTATTGTCTCGCCTGTTTTATATCTGATATGTTTACTATTATATTTTATTCAATGCACTTTGAGATATACGATAAGTTTCATGATTTATTGCTTACTTTACAACCTTGATGATCGCCTTGCATCGGCCGAGCACCACTACAGCGCACTATACAGGATATTGGGTGCCGACGGTGTAGGTCAGTCATCGCATTTTGTATCAGAGCTTAGGTTGTGTTGTTTAAGCTAAGGGATACCATGATCCAATAGAGGTAGAGTAGGAGTTCTCACCTTTGACTGGATAAACGCATACTTGTTATATATTTTGGTTTTTAATTCCATATAGTAGTATGTAAGTCGCACTACACGTACGAGCACTACTTAAGCAGAATTCCTTATAGAGCGATTGATCGTCCTTATTACATTTTAAACGACGAGTCGTCAAATGGGGAACACTACTAGGAACTCCATCTCTGGAGTCGAGGAAGGGCCTGGCTCAGGAGTTGCTAATCTCGATTTGTAGACCATGTTTAATACTATGATGAGGAACATGCTGCAAAATTCCCAAGTGGCCACTTCGAATGCTTCCATTAATAGTGGTGCACCAATGCAGGTGCCCGGAGCTAATTTCTCTAGGCTGAACAAGGAATTTGCTGGCCTTGGTGGCAAACCGTTTCAAGGAACGGAGTCGGCAATGGAAGTGTAGGATTGGCTTAATACTTATGAAAGGATTTTTGAGGACTTAGATCAGGATGATGCTATGAAAAGGCAATTGGCTTCCGGATAGCTTCAAGGTCGAGCCATGAACTAGTGGAATGCAGTAAGGGCTGCCACTCCTGAGGATTATTTCACTTGGGACCAGTTCAAAGCTAGATTTTAGGATAAATTTATTCCTACAGCTCAGAGGTCAGTTTTGTTCTATAATTTCATGGATCTGAAATAAGGGGATTTGACTATCTCCATGTATGTTGCTGAGTTCGACACTCTGTCGAAATATGGGATGTCCTTCATCGACACTCCATTAAAGAAGAATGAGCAATTTATCATTCGCTTGGATGACTAATCGGGGGAGAAACTCATTATTCATGGTATGCTTTCCATTTATGATGTTCCTATATGGGTTTTATTTGATACTGATGCTTCATATTCCTTCATATTAACTGACTTAGTAGATAGATTATGGTTGAGACCCGAAATAGTTGACCGACCCTTTAATTGTGACGAACCTTTTTGGAAGTTCCACTAGCCTGTGTATGGTTTGTTGTGGTTTGGTCTTATCGAATCATAAATGCTCTTTTGACTGTGACTGTTTTGATTTGGGTTTCATTGGGTTTGGTATTACTTTAGGGATGGACCGGCGTTATAGATACGGAGTGATGGTGGATTGTGAGAAGTTAGTGTTGACGATACAGGTAGATGAAGGGCGGATGGTAGTGTTAAGATACCTTCCAGATGATGATGTGATGGTCAGTTTTCTATATTCACTTGACACCCCACCTGATGAGTTGCTACTAGTACTTATTGCTAGAGAGTATCCAAACATATTAGAGGAGGTGATCGGACTTTTGCCACACAAAGAGATCGAATTCCATATTTATTTAGTTAAAGATGCCAAACTAATAGTGACGCCTCTAAAGAGGATGGCACCTAGAGAGCAGATAGAGCTTGTGGTGCAAGTGAATGACCTTTTGCGAAAAGGGTTCACTCGCAAGAGTATATCTAAGTGGGGAGCGCCAGTAGTATTCGCTATGAAGGCAGACGACTCCTTTAGATTATGTGTTTATTACCATGATCTGAATAAAGCAACAAAGAAGAACAAGTATCCACTCCCACATATCGATGACTTGTTCGATCAGCTTCGTGGTGCTAGAGTATTTTCTCAATTAGATCTTACGATGGGATTTCATCAACCGAGAGTAGCGAAGAAGAGTATACCGATTACCGCGTTTCGTACACCATCTAGATTCTATGAGTGGTTAGTTACGTCATCCGGACTAACTAATGTGTCGACATACTTTGTTGATCTCATGAATCGTGTCTTTAGGGGTCAGCTAAATAAATTCGTGCTTGTGTTCATTGACGATATTCTTGTTTATTCACTGATAGAGGAAGAACACAAGACACACTTGAGGATCATGCTAGAGGTGTTGAGAAAGTACCAATTGAAGGCAAAGTTTTCTAAATGTCACTTCCGGAAGAAGGAGGTGAGATTTTTAGGTCATGTTGTTTCTGAGCAGGGCATTGCCATTGATCCTGCAAAAGTTGCAGCAGTCCAAGATTAGATTAGACCCAAAAACGCTATGGATGTGAGAACTTTCTTAGGATTAGCTGGATATTATAGACGATTCATCCATGACCTCTCTGGGGTAGCAGCACTATTGACTCACTTGACGAAAAAGAATCAAACTTTTACTTGGGATGCGAGATGTAAGCGGGCATTTATGAGTCTAAAGGAAAAGTTTATAATTGCATCGGTATTAACTATTACGAGCGGGAACGAGGAGATGACGGTATACACTGATGCATGTTGTACCAGATTAGGCGTGGTATTGATGTAGAGAGGCAATGTTGTTGCATATGCTAGTCGACAGCTGAAGCTACATGAGAAGAAATACCCAATCCATGATTTAGAGTTAGCAGCGATAGTGTTTGCACTAATGATTTGGAGGCACTAAATTTTAGGAGAGAGGTTCGAGTTGTTCGCCGACCATAAATCATTAAAGTACCTCTTTTCGCAGAAGGATCTCAACCTTCCTCAACATTGATGGTTAGAGTTCTTAGCCTCCTAAAACTTTAATATTACATACGCACTGGGTAAAAGTAATGCAGTTGCAGATGCTTTTAGTAGGAGACATGCCATCTTGGGTGTTATGTTCCTAGAGTGGATGTAGTTAGAGTATATTATAGTTATGATTTCCGATCGAGACGCGAGCTAGAGCCAGAGATGTTGGCGAGCTTTACTATCAGACCTACTTTTATTAAGCGAATTGGTACTAGTTAGAGGTGCAAGACCAGATTAGCCGAGATCATTTCTAAGATTGAAGCACGAGTAGAGTCTGAGGATATGAGACAATACAGACTAGACCAGACGATTGGCTCCGTAAAGATGGGAGATTGTTTATTCCTGATGTCGATGGGTTGAGGGATGAGGTGCTCCATGAGTGCCATCATTCGAGGTTAACTATTCATCATTGCGGTAATAAGATGTACCATGATATGAGGCGACCTACTATTGGGAAGGGATGAAGAAAGACATTGGGACATTCATCTCAAAATACATGAACCGCCAATTGGTTAAGGCAGAGCAGAGAAGCCTAGTGATCTGATGCAACCGTTAGAAGTTCTCGAGTGGAAATGGGAACAAGTATCGATGGATTTCATTGATGAACCACCAAGGACTCGAGCAGTGTACCACAACATTTGGGTTATAGTCGATTGATTGACCAAGAGCGCTAGATTTATACCCGTCAAGTCAAGTAGAACGACAACCAAACTTACCGAACTGTATGTGAAATGGATAGTACGATTCCACGGTGTGCGAATATCATCATGAGTAACCGAGACCAATTATACACTAATGGCTTTCGGTAAAAGCTTACAGGAGGCGTTAGGGATAGAGTTGTACTTCAGCATAGCTTATCATGCTCAAACTTACGGCCAAACCGAGAGAGTGAATCGTATCCTAGAGGATCTCTTTCATGCTTGCATGTTAATCTTTAAAGGCTCATGGGATGATCACTTACATCTTGTTGAATTCGCATACAACAACAGTTATTAGTCTAGCATCAGTATGGCACCATTCGATATGCCCAGCCATGCAATGCTCCTTCGTGCTGATGGGAACTGGGCAAGAAACTGATATTGGGGCTAGATATGATTAGAGAAACATCGATGAAGATCAAGATCATTGGTAATAGATGAAAGCTACCCAAGACAGACAGAAAAGTTATGCTGGGAAGGGACGTCGAGATTTAGAGTTCTCTGTTAGTGACATGGTATTTATCAAGATCTCCCCATTGAAGAATGTCATTTGGTTGGTAATTAAGGGAAGTTGGCACTGAGATGCCCTTATTCGATATTATAGAGGATTGGAAACTAGCTTACAGAGTTGACTTACCTCAAAGAAATGCGGGAGTGCACAATATCGTTCATGTCTCTCATTTGTGGAAATTTGTACAGGTTTTAGGTGTAATTATAGCACCAAATCAGCTAGATGATATCAAGATTGAACCAGAGGCTTCGTGACCTCGTATTCCAATTCATATCGTCGGACGTGATAAGAAGCAGCTTAGGGGGAAGACAATGAAGTTGTTAAAGGTTCGATAGAATGATAGTGAAGGCGATAGCACTTGGGAAACCGAGGAGAGCATGAGGAAAATATATGCAGAGCCCTTGACTTGGTGAGATTTCTTATTTATCGCTTTTACTTTCACTTATGATATCATGAAATGTACCATGTCATAGTATCATGCAAGCTAGGATAGACTTAGAAATTTTCTTTCTCACTTAGTGCTATGTATGCATGTTTGATGTGTTATGGTTGCCTATGCTTATATATGATTGTTAGGCATGCGGGATGACCCTATTAATTTGATTATGGAATTTCGAGAGAGAAATTTCTAAAGGGTGAAAGAATGTAACGACCTGTGTTCTACATATTGAAGAATCGTAGGATATTTATTTTACTTTCATATGAGGTCGTATGATTCTAATATTTTGGGAAATGGCTCTTAGGGATATTTCCTACATTCATTATTCTTGGTGAATTTCCATGGGACCATTTTAACCCTATAAATATTGTATGGACTATAACTTTTTACAGGAGTCGATTTAGAGTTTGAAACAGCTTCCATTAGGTCTGGATGATGATTTCCCTTTTCGCAGAGTGGTTAGTTTACGAAAACAGACTTACCATTTTTGAGTTATGGTTGTTTAAAGTTTTCTTTTATTTTGAGTAGCATAAGTAGGTAATTAGGGTCAGTTGTGCTAAGACCCATAAGCCATTTTAGTTTTGGAGTAAGTGGAGGCTTATAGGACCTCATTTCCATCATTTCACATATTTAGAAACCTCCATTAACCTTCATATACCAAAATGCAATCCAGAAACCTACTTTAGTTAGTCAAATTACACCATTAAGAGGATATTAGCATGATTAGCACTTAGGATTAGAGATTTTCTATTGGAAGAGCCTTGAATTTCGTGCCTTTTACTGTTTATTTGAGGATTGGGCTTTACTTTGGATTAAGGTGAGTGATTAGATCTCTCACTTACTAATTAGATCATTATACGCCCTAAATGATGTTTTCAAAATTATTTAAAAAACACTAAAAATGTTCTTAGACCATATTACACCATATATGTGAATTTTAAAGATATACCATTTTTATGTCATCATTGTACTAATTAGGTCCTAGTCTGAAAGGGATACCTTACCCAAATCATTACTGTACCCAAAATTTGAGCTATAAAGATATACCTTACATGATCTGTTGTGAGACCATCAGTCCTAGTCTGAAAGGGATGTTGCCCAGCCTCACCTAAGTGTTGTGAGACCATCGGTCCTAGTTTGAAAGGGAATGCTACCGGTATTGGTCCTAACAAACAATTTCTAGTTTGCGCCCCTTGCCCAAATCACAAGATTTGAGCTTCTATCTATTGGCCACTTATGTACCCTAATTAGCATAAGTGTGTCCCAACCTCACCTAACTATTGTGAGACCATCAGTTCTTGACTGAAAAGGAATGATGTTGGTACGGGCCCTTCTTCTATGTTTGCTTATTAACTTAGTGTAAGTTTTAAAATAAGCCACTTCTGTTATTTCTGTTATATTTGCTTATTAACTTAATCTAAGTTTTAAAATAAGCCTTTTCTGTTCTTTCTGCTTAATTATAACCTATGTTATAATTGTTACTCTTCTATTCTATCTTTTTATTTATAACCACTAGTTATAAACATGCTTGCAAATGTCTCAAATTTGCCTATTTTAGTCTATCTTCTTTTTATTATAGTTCTTATTTTACATCTAATTTCTATAAATTCAATGTTTATTTCTGTTTAATTTATATTAGCAAATTCTCCTCTTTTTATTATTCTTATACTTTGTTCGCGTAAAAAGGAATAAAAAGAAACTAACATTTACAGGCTAAATTCTAACATAAAACAGATGTAAATAAATACAAATAACTGTAAATAACTATAAATAGCTGAATAAAATAGCTGAATAAAATAGACTGAAAAGAACTTTAAAAACCAACGTTAAATAAGTTATATAAAAACTGTCTCAAAATTGCAGAAAAACTACAATTATTGAGAACCCTATTATTTTAAATTACTTAAAAATATAAAATAATTACAAAACACTCACATGTGGTCCTTAGCTCTATTCCTTGGCCTTCACGGATCCACTTCTAGGGCATAAAATATTTTTATTAAAAAGATCTCCTCCCAAGAAAATTTTTCTTTTTAGGGTCCAGCCTCAGGCAATGAACCCAATTGAGAGAAAATATGAATGAGAAAAATAGCTAGGCCTAGGGTCTTATTTATAGTGTGACTTAAGGATCTCAGACCATTGGATTTGAAGATTTTATCTAGTGCAACCACGCCATAGGTTCACTAGGGACCCTCGGATGGAAGCACGAACGCACAATATTTGAGAAAAATCAAAATATGTTGTGTTCGCTCAAAACTAGACGAATCTATGTCAAATAACTAAGGCGGATCGACCTTGCTCCAGTGAGAGGAGACCTATAGGTCGACCTAAGTATATGGGGTCGACCCTAGGGTCGACCTGAGCTAGGCTTGGGTCGACCTAGCCCTATTAATATATTTTTTCATTTTGTTCTGATTCGTATTTCTCTCGTATCTTTTCCATACTGACTCGGATTTCGACAAGTTATATATGGAAATTGATCAGAAAATTGCCATGGCACAATGGTGCAACTCCCGTAGCTCGATTCTAACAATTTCACAAAATTATTTTTTTATTTAATTAATTCGTTAATTAGTCATTATAGCTCAAATTTTGGGTCATTATACGCCCTAAATGATGTTTTCAAAATTATTTAAAAAATAATAAAAATGTTCTTAAACCATATTACACCGTATATGTGAACTTTAAAGATATACCATTTTATGTAATTATTTTACTAATTAGGTCAATATACGCCCTAAATGATGTTTTTAAATTATTTAAAAAATACTAAAAATGTTCTTAGACCATATTACACCATATATTTGAATTTTAGATGATTTGGACTTGATTTATAAAAATGTGTTCTTATGTATCTTTAACCTTCACCTTAGATTTAGATATCTTTAAAATGGTATATTTGGATGTTTGGCCATTGCTAATGCTTATATATGATGTACGTATTATTATTTGATGTTTGAATGGTTGGAAACACCAATCGAATAGCGACTAGTTAGGAAGGGGCTATGGATCGGTGATGATCCCTGTGGATTAGTACTTATCATAAATTTTATCTCAAACTTAGTGCTATCAATGTAGGGCAAAAAGGAAGGCCTCTTAAGGTTTCACACCAAGTTTCAAGACATTTGGAGTTTGTATGGTCAAGACATGGGCATTCAGAGCACAAGTTGGCATAGATCAGTGGGGATCCATAGTATGGATCGATAGAGAATTAAAGGCATGGATCGATGGAGTAGCTTTAAGCATGGAATCAGGACACGAGCTATGGATTGGAGCAACTAGATTGGTGGGAACGAAGTGGAGCTGAATGCATGCAAATTAGGCTAAGTCTAGGATCGATCTCCATGGATAGATACCGATCCATAGGGGCTGAACCAATCAAGGCTCGATCGATGGTGTGGCATGGGGAGGTGTGTTGGAGCTCATGTGTGAAGTGTGGGAACGGTGGCCATGGATCGGCGGGGATGGTTCGGTGGTCATGTGTCGATACATGTTCATGAGTTTTGTTAAAACTTGGTGCTATTGATATAGAGCGAAAAGGAAGGTCCCATAAGCCTACATTCCAAGCGTTAAGTCAATTGGAGTTCATACACTCAAGTTGTTGTCGTTTGAAGATGTAAAGTAATGGATCTGTGGCCATGGATCGGTACATATCCATATTTTTGTTCCAAACTTGGTGCTATCGATATGGAATGAAAAGGAAGGCCCCATAAGCCAACATTCCAAGTTTCAGGTCAATTGGAGTTCATACATTCAAGTTGTGATTGTTTAAAGATGTAAAGTGATGGATCAGTGGCCATGTATCGGTATGTATCCATGAGTTTTATTATAAACTTGGAGCTATCGATATAGGGTGACAAGGAAGGCCCCAAAAGACTATGTTTCGAGTTTCATATCGTTTGGAGTTCATATGCTCCAGTTATGGTCATTTGAAGATGGATCGATGATGATTCATGATGACAATGACACATTATTCAACGATAATGATTTCATGATGGGAAGTGATAGCTTAGATGATGGATAGCTATACTTTGGGACGCAGAGTAGTCGGATTGTAGAGTAGTCGAATTGCAGTCTAGTTCCTGGCCTTTTAAGTGGCATGGATTTGAGTATCGAGAAAACGGAACATTTAGTAGTCCTAGACTATATGATAGGGTCCTATGAGTATCATATATCCAATGCACTAAGTGAGTGAATGTGTGGATAGATGATGGATGCCATGTTTGCTTGATTGGTTTTACCACCTTATGGATGTCACCCGATGTAGATATTACCGACGTAGATATCTACACACCCTTAGTACCTTGATACATAGTACACCCATGATGACTGTCGTAGAGTAGCGTATATCTTTATATGTGCTAACTCTATGGATGTAGGGATATGTCAAGTATGATTTTCCATAACATTTGTCCTAGTATATTGACTTTGTAGTATTTGAGATTTCTACCCTCACACCAGACGGTTGTCTGACCTGGGGTTTTATGCTTCATATTAGTCTGGGTACTCTTAAATGAATAGATTAGGGATATCAGGTCTGGTGAGCACGTGGAGCTGGACAGGTGGCGAGCAGGAGGCTATTCTCTCCTATTATTATATTTACTCATTTGTTATTCTGCTGCATAACACTATGGACCTTGCTAGTGCCTTACTGTTTAGAGACAGTTTACGAGTTATTATTTGATGTATAGCGCTATTACGTATGTTGTTTACTGTATGGATCTATATACTCTGATGTTGTGATATATTCAGTTATTTGCTATATTGCATGTCTTATATCTGAGATGTTTACTTTTATATGTTATTCAATGCGCTGTGAGATACATGATAGGTTCTGTGATATATTGCTTACTTTACAACCTTAATGATTGCCTTGCATCGGCCGAGCACCGCTATAGCACACTATACAGGTATATTAGGTGCTGGCGCTGTAGGACGATCGTCACAATTGGCTTGATACCTACAAATGGATCTTTGATGATATAGATTTGGATGATGCTATGATGAGGAGGTTGTCCTCTCGATGACCCCAAGAGAGAGCTATAAATCGATGTAATGATGTAAAGTTTGCTATCGTCGAGGATCAATTCACTTGGTATCAGTTCAAGGCTATGTTTGAGGACAAATTTATACTGGCAGCTCAGAAGTAGGTATTGTTCAGAAAGTTTTTGAAATTGAAGCAAAGGGACATGTCTGTCTCAGAGTATGTAGCTGAATTTGATGCTTTTTCCAAATAAAGGATGTCTTTCATCGACACTCCATTAAAGAAGAAAAAGAAGTTCATCATGGGCATGGTTGATTACCTTGGAGAGAAGCGAGTAGGACACATTAATGAGTCCTTTTAGATGCTCATTAAGAAGGCTCTCTAACATGAGAGTCCATATCCAAAATCTAAGCCAGTCATTGTTTTTAAAAAAGAGTCAAAGTTGCAATAGGGCATGGGAGGCAAGAAGAAATGGAACAACATGAGGAAGTAGTTCTAGAACAAGGATGGTCATAAGAAGGGTAAGTGGGACCCTATTTGCTATAACTAAAAAGGTCCATCTAAGTCAGGGTTGCAAACCTAAATGTAAGAAATGTTTCAATAGCAATAAGATGGGAATTATGCAGAGGAACTATCCAGTTTCAGTGAAGTAGAGGCAAGTTGATGGCATATGCTTGGGAAGTTGTTCCAATTTCATTGAGTGCTCCCTCGATGAAAAGGAAGGGCATCGTTATTCAAGGTATGCTTTCTATTTATGATGTCCACATACATGTTTTATTTGATATCGGGGCTTTACATTACTTTATATCTAGTGGCTAGGTATATAGATTAGGATTGAAACCTAAAATAATTGACCAACCTTTGATTTTGACAAACCCTATTAGAGGTTTCATTAGCATGTGTATGGTTTGTCATAGTTTGTCTTATCGATTCATGGATGCCCTTTTGTTTGTGATTGTTATTTTATTGGATTTTGTGGAGCTTGGTATTACTTTAAGGATGGATTGCCTGAGGAAGTATGTGGTAGTGGTGGATTGTGAGAAGTTGATGGTGATGATTGGGACTAAGGATGGGTGAAAGGTAAAATTGAGTTCCCTATCGGAGGATGAGGTTTCAGTTAGCTTTCAATATTCGCTAGAGGTCCCACATTATGAGTTGTCATCTGTGTCAAGTGGAGAGTATCAAACATATTCGAGGAGGTGATTGGATTACCACCCCACTGGGAGATAGGATTCTGCATAGATTTAATGAAGGACGCCATATTAGCAGTTATGCACTCGGAAAGTAGAAGGAACTAAAGGTGCAATTGAATGAGCTGATGAGGAAGGGGTTCATTCGCAGGAGTATATCTGAGTAGGAAGCACTCGTAGTATTCGTCAACAAGGTGAATGGCTCTCTTAGATTATGTGTTGGTTACCGTGAGATAAATAAGGTGACCAGGAAGAACAAGTATATACTCTCACATATTGATGACTTTTTCGATCAACTCCACGATGTAAGGATGTTCTCTCGGATGGACCTTGTAATGGGGTTTCATCAGCTAAAGATAGCAAAGGAGAGTGTTCTGATTATAATGTTTTGTAAGCTATCTGGATTTTATGAGTGGTTAGTTATGCCATTCGGCTTGACCAATTCGCTGGCATACTTTGTTGATCTCATGAACCGTGTCTTCAAAGATGAGCTAAATAAGTTTTACTTATTTTTGTGGATGATATTTTAGTATTTTCTTGACAGAGGAGGAATACTAAAGCATTTGAGGATTGTGCTTGAGGTATTAAGGAAGCACAGATTAAAAAGGAGTTTTTGAAGTGCCGCTTCTGAAGGAGGGAAGTGGGATTCTTGGGCCATGTTGTTTCAGAATGAGGCATTATTATTGATCCTATAAAGGTGGCAGTGGTTCAGGATTGGAACCAACCCTAGAATACTACGAATATAAGGAGTATCCTTAGATTGGTAGGATATTATAAGTATTTTATCAAGGACTTCTCAAAAGTAGCAACAAATTGACCAATTTGACAAAGAAGACTCACTTTTGTTTAGGATGCGAGGTGTTAGCACTTGTTTATGAGTCTAAAAGAGAAGTTGACAAGTGCACTAGTGTTGACCATTCCGAGCAGGGATGAGAAGATAATGGTATACACGGATGCTTATTGTACTAGATTGGGTGTAGTATCAATGTAAGGAGGTAAGATTATCGCGTATGCTAGTCTATAGCTGAAACTGCATGAGAGGAAGTACCTCACCCATGACTTAGAATTGGCAGCTAGTGTTTTCTTTGAATATTTGGAGAATTACATACTTGGGAGAAGATTTGATTTATTCATAGATCACAAATCGTAGAAATTCCTCTTCTCTCAGAAGAATCTCAACCTCCGCTAGCAGCGATGGTTGGAATGCTTGGCGTCCTATGATTTTGATATTTCCTACACGCTGGGTAAAGGAAATGCAGTCGTAGATGCTCTGAGTAGGAGTCATGCCAATTTAGGAGCGATGTTCTTAGAGTGGAAGTAGCTTGAGTATATTGATGGCTATGACTTTAGACCTCGATGTGGGCTAGGGCTAGAGATGTTGCCTAGTTTGGCTATCAAATCTACTTTATTGAGAGGATTGGCACTAGTCAAAAGTGTGATGTTAGACTAGCGAAAATCATAACAAAGATAGGAGAAGGAGTAGAATCCGAGGAGATGAAGTAGTGCGGACTAGATCGAGATGGTTGGCTCCAAAAGAATGAGAGATTTTTTGTTTTGGACATTGATGAGTTGAGGATGAAGTGCTACGTGAGTGCCATTATTCGAGATTGACCATACATCCTGATGGTAATAAAATGTACCGGGTATAAAGCAATCCTTTTATTGAGAAGGAATGAAGAAGGATGTCAGAGCATTTATCTTAGAATGCATAAACTACCAGTTAGTTAAGACAGAGTAGTGGTTTGATGCAACCACTTAAAGTTACCAAATGGAAGTGGGAGTAGGTATCGGTGGATTTCATCGATGGGTTATTAAGGACAAGAGAAGGGTATGGTAGCATCTAGGTTATAGTAGATAGATTGACGAAGAGTGCTAGATTCATACCCATAAAAGCCTAGCAAAATGACATCCAAGTTGGCCGAGCTGTATGTGAAGTGGATTGTGCAATTTCATAGTGTGCCAATAAGAATTATGAGTGGCCGAAACCCTTTATTCATTGGTAGGTTTTGGAAGAGCTTACAAGAGGCGTTGGGAATAAAGATGCACCTCATCATAGCTTATCACCTACAAATTGATGGGTAGATTGAGAAGATAAATTGCATCCTGGAGGATCTCTTGCGAGCTTGCATTTTGGACTTCGAAGGCTTGCGGGACGATCACTTACATTTAGTGGAGTTTACAAACAATAACTATTATTATTCTAGCATCGACCATGTAATGCTCCTTTGTGTTGGTGGGAAGCAGGTGAGAAGCTAATATTAGAGCCAGAAATGATTAGGGAGACTTCGGAGAAGATCGAGATCGTTCAGCAATAAATTAAAGCTACTCAAGATCGGCAAAAAAGCTACGTAGATAAAAGATGTAGAGATTTGGAGTTCTTTGTCAGCGAAATGGTATTTGCAAAGATCTTTCCATTGAAAAATGTAGTTTGATTGGGTACTAAAGGAAAGTTGGCACCAATGTTTGGAAGTCCTTTTCAGATACTCGAGAGGATTGTGAACCTATCTTATAGAGTCAACTAACCCCAAAAGATGACATGCATGCACAATGTATTCCACATTTCCCATTTGTAAAGTGTTTCTTAATTTTCTCGTAAGTAATTAGCAAGTCGATTAAGGCACAACTTGGCCTAATCAAAGCTGATGTAGTTATTCTTCAGTTGGTCCATTCATGCTGACCTCGACTCAAGTTGGTCTCAAACTATTCCATTCACTCAGTAAGACATCAAGTTAAAGACCGGCCGTCTTAGCCAAATGCGTTACTCATAGTCAATGAATCTGGTGAAGATAAAACAAAGTATAGCCCTAACCCGTCCCCTTTGGTCTAGTTCATTAATGATCGATATTCCTAAGTTTATCCACTTTGAGCCTGACTTTAAGTAAGGTCGTCCGCTCAGCGTCACTTCTTCTATCGACCAGCCTAACTCAAGACTACCTCAAGTAGCCAACATATTCTACAAGGCCAGCTCAGGCATGACTAGTACTTGGCCCAGCTTCAATATAGCCGCCTCTGGTCGGTCACATGTAGACCGCCCTATCATCTCACATTTGGCCTCGCATCATCTCCCTAGCTTGGTCCTTAGCAACTCTCAGTTTCTTTCATACCTTCAGCAGCCAACTACCTAGTTCAGCAAGCTTCACCACATAGGTACACAAAAGTAAACGAAAAACCCTACAGCCATCTGTACAAAGTACAGTAGCAAAGTGACATAAAGCACATCTCTACTCCTTCAGTAGGCCAACAACATTTAATGTGCATTAAATGCCAAGTCTATGCTTAGTATAGTGGGACAATTGGTATAATTTTCAACCACATATCCCTTTATACCTTTACAGTTGTCTCGTACTAGCTGAAACGACCAGTTGAATGGCTAGGTGCTCTTTCTGCCTATTTTGCAATACAATCTCAGTCATCTATTATCTATCTCAGCTACTATAAACACCACATGCATTTTCACTTCAAAGGGGTTGGAAAATATAAGAATTTTGGGTACTATACACAATTTATAGCCTTTACACAACAAGTTCTTTAGATTAGCTACCTTATTGGGCTTAGGTGATTCCTCTTTCTCATTGTTCTCTTATAGTTTTCTATTATTATAAGAGAAAAATATAATAAGAGAACTTCATAGTGGACATAAGCAAGCTTGTCGACCACTCTATATTTGGTGTCATTTACTTTATTTTCTTACTTTCTTCCTCTTTTTCCATTTTAGGCCCAGTGATTAGCAAGTAACATTTACTCTTCACAATGCATTATTCTAATTTTGTGGTTGGTTAAAAATCTAGTCAATATTTTAGCACTAGAAGGAGGGCCTCCCCCTAAAGCTCCTACCTTCCTTCACTTTTCTCCTTTATAAAATTATCATCTTACTTGTTACCATGTACAATCTTCTGCCAATCGGGTAACAACTCCTATGGGCATAAAACTAATGGCAACATTATCGTTAGTGTTGTCCAACCCAATCTTGGTATCAACAAAAAACATGGCATACTGTGTTACTATAGCTATCAGACATTGGTTAGCTAGCTCACAAAGTGAATGTTTTAAGGAGGCAGATGGATGTCCAAGCAACTATAAACTTTGTCCCACCATTTTCTCTTATGGCCGATCTAATCGACCTGCCTTCTCACAGACCCATGCTTCCCAACGTCTATGACCTCATGAACACTATTAAGGCCTAGGAAAGGATAGTGCCTAAAACCCTACTCATGGATGTTCAGCTCATCCCAGAAGGTATGTTGTGCACTGTTTGCACCAAAAGTGGTCACAAACACTCAAGAATAGAATAATAGAGAAATAAATGAAGAATAATCAAAAATAAACATAGAAGATAAGTAAATAAGCAATAAAAATTAAGCAACAAAAAGACACGAGGATTTATAGTGGTTTGGCGTTGTGTGCCTACGTCCACTTTGAAGAATTTGATTTATTGATCACTTGTAAATATGATTACAACGCAGTAATGATAATAGAACTTGATTACAATAGGGTCCAAAGCAGCAAGCAGCAAGCAGCATAAAGATCCTTTTAATGAGGAAATAAGTCTATATTTATAGGTGAAGACGACGAAATATATCGCTGAAAATTCGGCAAAAGACTCTCTAGATCCGTAGGGGCCCACCAAAACGATCGCAAGTCCTAACTTGATCGTTGGAACAATCGGTACCGATCGTTCACTTTTTCTCTAATTCATGTGAGATCGTTTCTATGAGCTCCCTCATGTCTCTAGTCCATGCTCCCAAAGTTTGGTGTGATTTTGAGTTGTGGTTGATAAGATATCGACCAATCTTCATCGAGTTAGATCATTTGGCTGAGTTTATATGATCATTTGTGAACGATGTATACCGATCATTGACATTCACTCATTTTGGCATGCGATCATTTGTAGGGACTCCTCTCTCTAATATATTAACACTCTGAACGTTTCAAGTGTGTTAGACTTGTAGATTTTGAGATATCGATCAATCATCATTGAATTGAGCTATGTAATTATTACGATACGATCCATAGTATCGAATAAAGATGATTTCTAATCTAGCTTTAGGTAGTAGTGAACTTCCATGCTCTAAGTGTTCTATTGAGTTTGCCTTTCGCTTCTCCTTTGACACCGCTTCATATTATCATTTAAGCCTGATCTCTAGGCTTCATGATCGTTAATCCAATACATCGATCCTAATGACAATTGAGTCTATCTTATCTGATTGGTCCAGATATGTCCAAACCAAAAGGCCGGATAACATTTGCACCCCAAAATACTTCTTGTTTGAACATGACGTGCTTTGAATCATTGCAAACTTGAATTGTCGGAAAGGATTCCATTCAATTTATTGAATACTCGCCATCCTTCCATGGAGTTGCCTTTTATTGAATGTCGCATCTCCTTCTATTGTCTTAACTATTGGTTGATTCCCAACAGTATAAATACTGGATTACGGCTTTTCGATGATTATCGTGTTCTATTTCCATTGATTACTAGGCTCCAGTAATTTACCAAAGACTCTTCTCCAATTGATTTCAGGTGAAAATTCAATTCTTGTTGATGTCAGGAAACTAAACTTTTGGAGTGTATATTATTACGTATTCATGTTTATACCTAACCCCCGATCATTTGTTGTTGAATAGATTGATGGATAGTTTTGGATCCATCAAATATGGATCATTTATTTTTTATCATTCTCTCCCTTTTTTGGGGAACGGTCGTATCTGATCGTTTGTTATAGAATATATTGATGGGTTGCTCAAGATCCATCATATGCGGATCTTATGCCATTGTCATAAACAATGGGTCTTCGTTTCTGGGCTTCAAAGGGTGGATACAATGTTTACGTGGAACGATCAGAATGATCATCATTTGTTGATTTTCCAAATCCCAATTTCATTCTTCGAAAACAATTGGTGCCGAATTAAGGAGAAAACGATCGGTCATAAACCATCTTCATGGGCTTCAAAGGACCGGCTTGCACCTCATATAAATACTTTTACTTAACCACATCCATCCTCTCTATTTACTTTCGCATCGTTTACATCAGAACCAAAAATGGAAATCTACTCCTCCTCTCTTTCTTCATCATTCCAAATCACGATCCGAACCTCCAAATCAAAGAACGTTCCTACTCCACTTAATTTTCAATCGAGCATCCTTCTCTCCATACCAATAATCGTTATACTTGCCTCTCTGGATCTCGTGAAGGATCAAACTCAAACTATTTCCACCCCTCGAATTCTAACTTAGGTAGGTTGATTTTGATTTGTATGTGGATTTGATAGAAATATTATGGGTTTTGTGACCTCGAGGCGTTCGATCAATCGACTATAGTTATAGACTTGGTGAACCTTCAAAGTAGATGAATCGACTTGTGAAATGATCGTTTGGGTCGATTGTACTGGAACGATCGTTCGAGTACGATGCGACATATGGTGATGGTTTGGTCCAAACAACCGGTTGAATGTTAATGCGAATGACCGGATGGAGAATTAAAGTGAACGACCTGATGGAGGATCGAAGCGAACGATCAGGTGGAATGGTTAGAACGAACGATCGGGTATGGATCAATCATACGTGAACGATCGGATATGCTCCATGGAAACGATCGGTTGTCAGCAATCAAACTTCAAAAAATGAAACTTAACTAGATAAACTTGACCTTAATGATGAACTTTGGCCTTGAACACTTGAGTGAACATATATGACTTGCATATGACTTGAACTGCATACTTAGACATTCATGACATTCAGACCATGACATGAACAAATGCCTCAAACAACTCTCTTGAAGCTCATCTACTTGTTAACAAAAAAATAGATCTTTAACCTGTTGACAATTGATCTTAAGGTTTAGGCCGAACCATTCCCTAACGATGTAAAGAACCGGTTGAGGCGATCAGCAATGACAGTCACTCCGGCTAAACTCCGAAGTCTCGTTGACTTTTTCGTCTTCAATGTGTAACTTATCACCATTTTGCATGGTACTTTACCACACAACACTAGCACACTCGGCACTAGGGATACGGGTTATTTTATCTAATAATGATTTTTTACTAAGTTTAATAGTGATGGATTCTAGACGTTTGAAATGTCCTGGAGATATGTCCCCTGGACCATCTTCTTAGCACAGCATTTCAAGTGTCGAGTTTAGTTCTGTCACTTAATCAGACAGTCCGTCTCCTAGTCATTATCCGAGCAACCGGAAAGTTCTGGTTCACCATTTGATTTATTCTCCATCATTCCTACTCTTCCAGCAAAAATCACCGATCCTGCTCCTGACACTTTGAAGGATGCAGTCTTCTTGGAAGATCCTCTGGATTCCATAGCCGCAAAAATTATGAAGCCGCTCTTCACTGAATCTATGAGAGACATGGGATTTCATTTGATGATGTACTAGTCCCATCATGAGATGATGGAGCTCACAGGCCCCCGGAGGGGTATAAAGTATGTAACAAATTTATGTGCTAGGTTGGATGTGTTCCACCATTTAATTCATATATCCCAAGGTTCTACATTATTTGAGGATAGCCCCAGCGCAAGTGCATCCGAATGGCTACGCCTTACTCAACTGTATTTACATGGTGTTTATGGGGTTCTTCTATCGCCCTCCAACTACTGAGGACAATCGATTCATATTCACCTTCAAGCAACGGACATGAAGTCTCTCATTTACATTTTTGGAGTTAGTTAAGAAGTGCCAAATCTTAGCAAGTACTTGGAATACATTAAGCACTTTCAAAATTGAATGGTTCTGCATGCGATGTTCGCCTGGATTCGCTCGACGGTAGTTGGAAAGACGTAAATGTCACTCTTCACTTTAATTCATATGCTCATACCTGGGCCGTTTCTTAGACTAAGCAAGAAAGAGCCTACTAAGGCCTCTCAACACGAAGCGGGTGAAGGTTCTAGGTCTGCGCCGCCTGATGTTGCAACTAATCTACCCCCAGTGTCTCAAGGTATTCATAGCACTGCCATGGGTTCTTTCACTGTTCCAGGATACACCCCGGACAAGCCTCAATATGAAATTCACAGCGAGCTTTTTCCAATTCCATAATGAAGTTCTAAAGGTACTCCAGCTCATCTCGGGAGCCAGATCGAAGAAGTTATCTCGTTGACATCTCCTGTCTTTCAGAAGGCGGAGGTGTCACCGGTTGATATTTCTAATCCTTTTAGCTATGTTTCCTCGGCTTTAGGTCCTCCAGCTACAGTTCCTCTTCCTTAGGAATTCCAGTCGGGGCCTCAACTTCGCACAATGGAGTTTGTTACAGTTACAACCTCGACTACGACTCAAGACGTTCCAGAAGAGGAGAATTTCATATTTTATGAGCACATGGTAGGTGCATTGTTGAGAGAAAGCAGTGATTCATGTCATGAAATCCCGATTGATGATGACGTTATGATCATGGATACCTCTGATTCCACTGACGAGCTCAGTCCAAAGGTGTGCATTGAGAAGGAAGAATTGTTGAAGAAAAAGGCTAAGGTTGAGCCAGTTGACATGGACCCCAATGATCCAAATCCCGTCTCGCTTCAAGTCATTCCTCCAGGCGGGTCGATTCCCGATGAGGAGATCCTTCATGTTTCTAACGATAATGTTGCTTCGATCCCCGTGTTTAGTGATGTCTCTTCGAAAAAGGTAGAGGTGGTATAGGATCAAAGAGAGGGTCGAGTGATAGCTTGAGTTGATCCACCCCTAAGAAATCGTGGAAGGACAAGAAGTCCAAGAAGTCCAAGAAGTATCCGTTATGTCGGCTTGATGTGTGGATAGCTTATGTTGGTACTCTTTCTCTTTTGTTGGCCGTGTTTGTATGGGTACGGCCTACGCTTATAATTCTCATTTTTTGGATAAACTTGTATTGCAACTTACAAGTTTAATGCGAATAAAAGTTCTCTTGCTTTTGTAGAACCCTTATGTATTTTCTTAAGTGAACGAGCTATTACATTTTTCATTCAATGTACTTGTAATTCGTTGCTCGGATATTGATTTGATTCATCAATCTCATGGCCCCCCTGAGGTTGTGGTCCCAATCGTATTCAAATGTTAGGCTCAAGCCTTAATGCTACACTACTGAATTTAGCGGTTAAGCAATTATGTTTCTACACCCTGTCTTAGGTTGACAGAAAAGTTAGTAGATGGTCGAGTTCCATCTTTACTAACTTCGTTCTCATCCTGTCGAATTTAAATTTGAGTTGGTTAAGTAGTAAGTGGTCAAATCGCACTTATTTATTTGTTTATACTCATATCCATGCTCCGTGGACAAGAGTTATTCCATGGGTTGTCATTCACACCCGTTAATGTTTGTAATCCAATTCGCACTCTAGGAATTTGGGGTTGTATAGAAAACTGTCGAATTCAATTTCCCTTAGTAAGTCATCTTGCCCCAAGTATGGGCTTCCATTCAACAACTGACCAATCGAACAAAAATCACCATCAAGTCATGTTGACATCATTGTATAGTAGGATTTAGTTGGTCGTATGTCACAACTAATATGCACTGCAATGGCAGATCACAAATATGACAAAATTCAAAGCTTTATTTCCAAATGGAAAGAAGTGACATAATTTGTCTTATTACATACCTATAAACTCAAATGCGAAAGCAAATCCTGAAATTATATACAACTGAATGAAAAAGAAATAAATTAAATCAAAATAGCATCATATATGCTCGCTATTACATGCCCTTGGGAGTGTGGCTCCATCAACAGTCACTAGCTTGGAAGTTCCCTCTCCAAGCCTCTTTTCAATGATATATGGTCCTTCCCAAGTAAGATTCATATGCGATGGGGTAGGACAAACCCGTCTCAGGACGAGATCGTCGATTTCAAAGGTTCTAGGTCGGACTTTAGTGTTATAGTATCGGGTGACTCAGTGTCGGTGCGCAGCTGCCCTCAAATCAGCTTCCTCGCACTTCTCATCTACAAAGCTTAGAGAGTCTAAGAGGAGATCTTTATTTGTTCTGAGATCTCAGTAAGTCACTCAATGAGAAGGAACTTTTAGTTCAACACGAATAACAGCCTCGGAGCCGTACATAAGGACGAATGGAGTATGGCCAGTTGCAGGTGGTTTTGTAGGCCCATAAAGCTGTTAAGAGTTCATCCACCCACTTGCCTCTAGCCTTTTCAAATGCTTCTTTAGAATGAACTTTATAATTTTGTTCATAGCTTCAACTTGTCCATTCTCTTGAGGGTGAGAAACTGCGCAAATCTCTTTTCAATATGATGCCGACAGCGGAAGTCTTTGAATTCAGCACTATCGAATTGGGTTCCATTATTAGTTACTATAGTTTGTGGAAGGCCAAAATAGTAGATAATGTTCCGAACGATGAATTTGATTACTTTCTCTGTCGTGAGCATGGCTAAAGGTTCTGCTCGGCCCATTTGGTGAAGTAATCAACTGCAATGATGGCGTACTTTGCACCATCTTTATAGATCGGTAAGGAACCGATAATATCTATGCCCCATATGGAAAATGGCCATGGGCTGACCATTTGTGTTATTTTCTTCGGTGGAACTCTCGAAACTTTTTCATACATCTAGCACTTGTCGCATCGCCTTGCATAATTAGCAGCATCTCGATTGACAATCGGCCAATAATACCCATAATGGAGTATTTTCTTGGCTAGGGCTTGCCCACTAGTGTGATCGCCACATTCCCCTTCATTAACTTCCTTTAGTACTCGTTTTATTTCATCATGAGCGATATATTGAAGCAGGGGGCTAGAAAAACCCTTTCTATATATAACTCCTTCGTGAATAGTATATCGTGAAGCTTTGCGAAGGACTTTTCGTTTTTCATTCCTCTGTGCGGGAAAAACTCCATGTAGCAAATAGTCTTTGATTGGAGTAATCCACGACTCCTTCTCAGGCTTCGTCTCTAGTACTCGGTCGATTTCTATTAGGTTTATACTTGGAACTTTAGTACTTTGACTGGGACCAAGCCCAATTGTTGTGCATCCTTGGTGTTAGCAAACTTTTCCAATGAGTCGGCCACTTTGTTTTGACCTCGATGTATATGTAATATCATAGTATTCAAAGTCAGTCAATAGCTCTCGGACTTAGGTATGGTACGGGGCAAGTCGTTGTCCTTTAGCCTGGTAATCTCCCCTGATTTGGTTACTACCAACTGTTAGTCATAAAAGATTCCGAGAGATTTTATACCCATTTTTCTGGCGAGTTTAAGTCCAGCAATCAAAGCTTCATCCTCAGCTTCGTTGTTTGATGTAAGGAAATCAAGCTTTAAAGCATAGTAAATTGACCGATCTTTTGGAGTTACTAGCACAACTCCAGCTCCAGAACAATGATCATTAGATGCCCCATCCGTATACAACTTCCGACGTATGGTAGGGGTTTGACCGCTCATTGGGAAATCATCCTGTAAAGTGAATTCTGCTATAAAGTCTGCCAGCTCTTGTCCCTGGATAGCCCTCCGAGGAAGATACGAGATGTCAAATTGGCTCAATTCGATATTCCACTTGAGTAACCTTCTAGATGTCCCACGTCGCTGTAGGACCTATCGTGACGGCTGGTCGGTGTAAACGTTGATAGGATGAGCCTGGAAATAGAGGCGGAGCTTTCGTGAGGCAATCAACAAATAGTATGACAATTTCTCTATCTTCGGATAGTTCCTTTTAGTTCCTATTAATCGCTTGTTAACATAATAAACCAGTCTCTGCATTCGATTCACTTTATGAAGCAATGCGACACTTATAGCATGTACCGACACGGCCAAGTAGATATACAAGTTTTCATGATCTATCAGTTTTGACAAGATGGGAGGTCTCTCTAAGTGGTCCATCAAAGCTTGGAATGCGTCTTTACAATCCTGTGCCTTTCAAAATTCATTTTCCCTATTCTAATCAAGTCAAAGAAAGGAATCCATTTATCGGTATCTCTGGAAATAAATTGACTCAGGGCAGCAACCTTCTTATTCAGGATCTGTACTTGTTTAATGGTCTTTAACGATTGGATATTGCGAATAGCTTGGATCCCTTTGGGATTAGCTTCGATTCCACGGGCATTAACAATGAAACCTAAGAACTTTCTTGATGCAACGCCGAAAGAACACTTCAGAGGATTGATCTACATTTTGTAATATCGGAGGATATCGAACATTTTTGCCAATACCTAATGTGGTCGCTAGATTATCAGGACTTCATGAGCATATCATCTATGTACATCTCCATCATCATTCGATCTATTCTTTAAACATTTTGTTGACTAGACATTGCTAGGTCACTTTAACATTCTTTGATCCAAATGGCATCACCACATAACAATATAATCCAACATTGGTAATGATGCTGGTGTGCTCTTGATCGGGAATGTGCATCAGGATTAGGTTATATCTAGAGTTTGCATTCATGAAGGATAGCAATTCATGTCCTACGGTTGAGTCTACCAGCTGGTCGATCCTTGGAAGGGCAAAACTATCTTTCGGGCATGCCTTGTTCAAGTCCGAGTAGTCAATGCATGTCCGCCATTTCCCATTCGCTCTTCTTACAAGTACATGATTAGATACCCATTTAGGGTAAAGGGAGTCGTAAACAAGCTCACTGCATTTGAGTCTATCCACCTCCTCTTTAAGAACGGTGGATCTCCACGGATCCATGTCATGCCTTTTTGTTTCACCGAGATGTGCCTCGGGTCAATATTCAATGCATGGCTGGCAATTGCAGGTGGATCCCATACATGTCAGAGTGAGTCCAAGCGAACATGTCAAGATTCGCTTGGAGAAAACCAGCAAGATCTTTCATCAACAGGGGGCTGAGCTACGATCTGATCTTTAAGACTAGTGACGGGTCATTATGGATGACGGTGATGTCAATCGTCAGCTCAACCGATGCAGCCTTGGTCTCTTTGGGCTCCTCCTTGTCATTCCTCGGATCTATATCTTTATAGATTGTGGTGCCTAAGCCAAGGCTTAGGCGCTGGTTGTCAATCTTCTATGACTTGGACGTGGAGAAATTTGTTCACACCCTTACCTTTCTCCTTCTGTTGAGCATCCCTCAATTCAGCTACATAGTAGGCATGATCGGTTGCCTGATCACCATGAACAACTCCAATGCCATTATCTGACGGAAACTTCAAGGTCAAACACCACGGGGAAAGAGCTATCCGAAACTCAGCTAGGGCCGGTCGGCCCAAAAAGCATTGTATGGAGAGACAACACCCAATATGACAAATGGAAATATCTGACTCTTCTACGGTCACCTTCTCCCAACTCCACGGGCAATTCAACATAACTAATAGCTTCAGTCATAACACCATTAAAGCAATGAATGCGGGCTTTAGATGGTTTCAAGTCCTTGGCTTCCATCCTCATCTGATCATAAGCTTTTTTGAAAATTATATTTATGGAGCTTCCATAATCAACCAAAATCCTCCTCACTAAGGCGGGGCCAAAATGGCTGAAATGACCGTTGGATCGATTGTTGGTGCCTTGACCTTGTTTGCATCTCTATTTCTGAACATAATGTCATTGTCATTATACATTGCTGTTTTGCCGGAGCTCTATCTTCTATACTCTAATAACGTTCAAAATTCACATGCTTGATCGCGCTAGCGTAGCGCTCCATCTCATGCGAACTCCTATCAGCTAGATGCGGTCCTTCGACTATTATGGTGATCATTAAACTTCCATCAGTCCGCGCATGCTCCTCAGCCCTATGCGGTGCTTGTCCTCAGTTGGGGTCAGATGTCCCTTGTCGCCATCCTACGGGGCTTTAACAAACTGCTGTAACTTTCATTCTCGGATTAGTTTCATGATAATATCCTGGAGATTCCTACACTCATTTGTGTTGTGACCATAACATTCGTGAAACCGACAATACTTTCCAGCTTGTTTCTGCTTCTCCGTTGATTCTTTCGGAGGCTACTTCCTATATTGCATGGTATTGCAAGTAGACAAATAGACATTCTCTATAGATGTATTCAGCAGTGTGTAGTTATCGTACATCAGAATCCCAGGGTTTCCTCTTCCAGAATCTGTCTTTCGTTCTCAGTTCCTATCTCTGCCTTCCTTTTGCTGATTCAGTTTATTCTGGACATTCACTTGAACTTTTCCAGAACTATCACCACACCGCTTCACTACAATGTTACTCTATACTCCCTCTCCACTTGGTTCCACAACATTCTTCTTCCAAGAACATCTGGCTTCCTCTTTCCTTAAATACTATGCCACCTTTTCATAGAAATGCTTCAATATTACGGTTGGTTTGCCACCTAACCAGTCGCCAAAATCAGAATCTTGGTCAATTCCTCTTGTTACCGCCATCAATATTGAATTGTCATTTTGATTACTAACTTCCATGACAGCTATACAAAATCTCTCCAAGTAATCTTTCAGCGATTCTCCTGAAGCCTTGATCATGCTAGGTAATGACATTACATCTTTGGAGCGAGTTACGTGTGTACGGAACTGCTCCAAAAACTTCATTGCTAAATCGTTAAATCTAGAGATTCACTGTGGAGGTAGTCTTGAAAACCACATCATTGCTACGCCAAAGAGAGTTATAGGAAAACACTTGCATTTTGTGGCATCATCGGCTCGCGTGGAATCCATCATCCATTTATATCTCATGATATGCTACCTAAGGTCGGTTTTTTCCTTGTAGGCGGCATCGATGGGATATTGAACCTCCTTGGATACTCGGCATGTACGATATTGTCAATGAATGGGGTATGGTTTCTAGAGATTCCCCAGTCATTATTGGTCAAGCCTTGGCTCTCTCTCATTAACTATCTAACCATAGCCGACAAGTCTAGCGTTTGGATAGTCGGAGCCAAGCGGTGGTCGTGTTCCACCTCACATGGATGGTCCGGCCGATGTTTACGGGCTACTCCATGCCTTCTTGGTTCAACATCCTCTCGATGTATATCACGTACATTCACTTCATTATCATTCCGGGGAAGTAATTGGTCAGCATTTTCTTGAACTCCAACATCTAAATTGATCGCAGCATCGTTGGCATGTAACCCTGCTGTCACTGGTTGGTGTAGTCCAACCAAAGAATGATCGGTACCGACCATTCTAGATGGATCAGCACTGATCGTTGTCGCTCTGTGTGGAACGATCGGTGGAAGGCGGGTTGATGCTTTAGTGTGGTATCCGTTTGTTCTACGCCATCTCCGTCTGTGATAGTCATCCGATGAACTAGAACTCTTTGATGCATAGTAAGGGGTAGAGTCCCTCCTTACTTTCTCACGCTGTTGCTGATTGAGTTGGTTCATTAGATCGATATTGGCTTGAATTTGTTGACTCAATTGTTGATGGCTATCCACTAACTCTCTCATCAGATTCTAGAATTCAGCCCTTGTAATGGAATCAATTGTATTCTGGACATCAACTGGACCACTGGTTGATTGCTCAGTCCACACCTTGCTGGATATTAGCGTTCTAGTTTCCTTCTACGTTCTGAGAATTAGATCTGGTGTTCCTAACCATTGTTGATAGCTATACTTAGACTTTTGCAAATCTGAATAGAACAATCAAGATTCTTGAAGATAATTATGGATCTCCTTTAAGGGATTTATGCAATCTAGTAGCAATAAAGGGATTCGAATAAGTTGAGAATCAAGCGTCTCTCAATGAAAGCACCAAAATGTTTGCACCAAAAGTGAGCACAAACACTTAAGAATAGAATAGTAAAGAAATAAATGCAGAATAATCAAAATTAAATAGAGAAGATAAGTAAATAAGCAGTTAGAATTAAGCAATAACAAAGACACGCGGATTTATAGCGGTTCGACGTTGTATGCCTACGTCCACTTTGAAGAATTTGCTTTATTGATCACTTGTAAATCTGATTATAATGCAGTAATGATAATAGCACTTGATTACAATGGAGTCCAAAGTAGCAAGCAGCATAAAGATCCTTTTAATAAGTAAAAATGTTTTAATTTATAGGTGAAGACAGCAAAATATCTCATTGGAAATTCGGTAGAAGACTCTCTAGATTCGTAAGGGCCTACCAGAATAATCGCAAGTCCTAACTCGATCGTTGGAACGATTGGTACCGATCATTCATGTTTTCTCTAATGCATGTGTGATCTTTTTTGTGAGCTCCCCCATATCTCTAGTTAATGCCTCCAAAGTTTGGTGTCATTTTGAGTTGTGGTTAATGAGATATCGACCAATCTTCATCGAGTTGGATCATTTGGCTGAGTTCGTATGATCGTTTGTGAATGTTGTATACCGATTGTTCACGTTCACTCATTTTGGCATGCGATCGTTTGTGGGGACTCCTCTCTCCAATATATTGACATTCTGAAAGTTTCAAGAGTGTTGGACTTGTAGATTTCGAGATATCGATCGATCATCGTTGAATTGAGCTATGTAATCGATACGGTACGATCCATAGTATCAAATACGGATCGTATCTAATCTAGCTTTAGGTAATAGTGAACTTCCATGCTCTAAGTGTTCTATTGAGTTCACCTTTGGCTTTTGCTTTCCTACTACTTCATATTATCATTTAAGCTTTATCTCTAGGCTTTGTGATCGTAAATCCAATACATTAATCCTGATGACAATTGAGTCTGTCTCGTCTAATTGGTCCAGATATATCCAAGCCAAAAGGCTAGATAACATGCACATGCTTAGCCAAATTGATATCGTCCTAGATATGGCTATGCCTATAGAGCCAAGACATCTTTATTTTCCTTTAGTGGATCAACCATCGGCTTTTGATCACCTGCGAACTTCTATTTTGGCTGCCTTAATAATGGTGCCCTTGCCGCCGGTAGGGTCCATGTGATTCTCTTGGCACTTTTCAGATCTCATAGGGGAGTGGCCAGGAACAAATCGAAAGAAGGACGGGCGACCCATTTAAGGTCACCCTTTTTATATAGTAGAGGTTTCTTGCTCCTCATCATCACCATTCTCCATCTCATCATCTGTCTCCTGCTCCACCCAAGCATAAGCTGAGTCCTCAGCCATGGTTAGTTAGAACATCCCTCAACAAGCCAATGTTGGCATCAGGGAATAAATGCATATCCTCCCCCAGCAACTCAACAGAATGCAAGCTCGATATGCAAGGGGAGAAGCGTTCTCTAATGACAAGAATGGAGAAATAACACCCCTAATTTTTCTTTAACATTATTCAAGAGATTTAATTAGATTAATTAAACATAATAGTGTGTGGCATGAAAATGAGATGAGATTTTATAATTAATTGGCTTAGGCCTTAACTAATCAACATATAAGATTGTTTTAACTTAAACATAAGTAGGAGGATTTATGAGAGGGGCAAAATAGGAATAAGCTTCATTTCCTAAACATAAACCCTTCCACCCTCATATCCTCATTCATTTTTACATCCATACAAAACACAAAAAAAAGTAGAGTCCATTGCTGAAGCTTTTAAAGGAAGAAAAGTTAGAGAATTAAGTTAAAGGTAAGGGGAACCAAATCAACAACTCAAATCTCAATATTATTTCCCAAAACAAGGTGAATAATAGTATCATCCTCATTCGTATGTGTTAAATTTTGGAACTTTGATGTATTCCACATTTTTTGATGATGATATGGTCGATTTTATCATTATTTGCATGAATGGTGATTTATTGGAATTTTTATGAAATTATTATAATACGTTTCAAGGGAAAAACCTTAGTGAATGACCTCCAAACGACTTGATTTTTGGATATGTTGTGTAATACCTAATTATGGAGATGGGTTTTTAATTTCATAATTTACGGAATTAATTGGAATATTTTATGAATTTCCTAAGGTAAAAAGGGCATTTATTTTGGGTTTAATTATTAAAAATAATAAAATAATGAATTTTGCCCCAAATTTTTAATATAGTAAAGAAAATGTTATTTCGGATTTTTGGTGAATTTTTAGGATTTTTCCCAAGTGTTTTCGATTTATTATGAATTTTCTAAGCAAGAAAGGCTTAATAATTATATTAAAATATTAATATAATTTAATAGTTTGAAAATAATTTTGGAAATTATGAAAACTGATTATAGCAGTTTTTCTGCAAAGAAATTGATAAAGTATATCTCTATCTAATAGGAATTTGTAAAACAATAAGAGTGGTGAAAAGAATATACTTTATTTAGCAAAATAGCAGTTTTAACGTTAATTACGAGTCTGCCACTGTACCCTTTCGTCATCTTTGCTTTCGTATTGCTACAGTACCCAATTGCTTTTGTATTGCTTCATTAGCCATTTGCTTTCATATTGCTACAGTACCCAATGCTTTCGTAGCCGTGCTATAGTACCTTTTAGATTTCGAAGCCATGCTACAATACCATTGCTTTCGAAGCCATGCTACAGTACCAATGCTTTCATAGCCATGCTACAGTAGCTTTAACTTTCAAAGCCATGCTACAGTAGCTTTTAACTTTCGAAGCCATGCTACAGTACCACTGCTTTCGAACCCATACTACCGTACCACTGCTTTCGTAGCCATGCTACAGTACCTTTAGCTTTCGAAGCCATGCTACAGTACCACTGCTTTCGAAGCCATGCTGCAGTGCCAATGCTTTCGAAGCCATGCTATAATATCTTTAGCTTTCATAGCCATGCTACAGTAACACCAGCTTTGTTTTTAGAATTTAAAACATGTGTAACTTTTTAACCGTACGTCCATTTCTCTATTATGACCACTCTACGGAAAGAGAAACCATCATTTGAAAGAAGAAAAATAGGTTAGAGACTCTAATTCTACACCTATAAAAAGTTATAGCCCATGAAAAATATGCCTTGAGAAATGTTATTGGTAGGGGCTGATAGGTTCTTAGTGATCCCATGAAAACTATGTCCGGAATAGGTTATTGATAGAGATCAAAAGGTTCATAGTCAGGCCATGAAAACTATGACCTTAGAGATGTTATTGGAGAATCCAGTAGGTTTGTAGTCAGCCCATGAAAACTATGATTGGATGATGTTATATGCAGACACCAATAGGTTCTTAGTAATCCCATGAAAATTATGAAACCAGACAGATAGTCCGTAAGCTTGGAACAGGTTATTAGTTAGCCCATGAAAACTAATAGGTTAATAGTGACCCTATAAACTATAACTTGAGATAGATAGTCAGATGAATGGAGATGGGAAATCCAGGATATATTGTACAATTGCATATCATCATATTATTTTATGCTTTAACCATTGTGGATGCAGGTGCACAGTATATGGTTAATTAGTTTTTAGTTAAGGTACTAGCGAGGGGAAAACCCGTTCCGCTCAGTGGCATGGTTTCGCTAGATATCTATTTGGTTCGAGATGGTATATTATTATTCACAACAGACTTTTTGTCTGACTCGAAGTTTATGTTTTCCCCTTAAACACTTGGGTGCTCAAAAATTAATTTGAGTAGGCTGAATGTAAGGGTTTTTAAGGTTATTGGTTGAGAAATAAGCTTCCGAAGATGTGTGGGTGGCAAGCTAGCTAGTTAGGAGATTTTATCTATTGTCCGTCGTGTTATTTGGATTAAGGGCAAAAGGATTTAATTACCTATATTTAAACTCTGATCTACCAAGAGGGCATCTTCATATGTCGCTCTTGACGTATTTTTATAATAAATTGTAATTTCTCTAAACGTGGCTTACGTATGGGATTATGTAATGAATCTAAAATACTATTTGTAATGAAATGAGAAATTTGTTTTAAATTGAGTTTAAAATTTCTCACATTCATGTGTTTCTGGTATATCAATGTATCTACCGCATTTGGTCATCGAGAATTAATAACTATGGATGACTACAGCATCCATAGCAGTTAGTTTTGGACCTCCAAATTGGGGATGTTACAAGTTGGTATCAGAGCATAGGTTTATGTAAATTTAAAAGAAATTTGAACCTATAAGATTTTCAAAACATAACCCAATGAATCAAAGAATGAGGCTGGGGTTTGGGTTAACCCTATAGTAATGTACTTGCATTTGTTATATATATATATATATCTATAAGTATGTATTCCCCTTTTCTCTTAGACTGTGCTTCTGCATCTTACTAAGGCTCATATGTAGATATACGAGAAAGAAGGATATGGAGGCAGGAAATGAAAGAGGAAATCTAGGTGGAGTAAGCACCACAACTAATGGAAATGCTCGACCCAATACCAGGAGGAACTCGGGTCGACAGGCAAATGCTAATCCAAACGCAAACGCCAACGTTGGTGCTGGAACCCTGCTCGTAGATGCGAGGATGATGTATCAGTTTTTCATCAATCTGATGGCTAAAGCAGCTACAGGAGTAGCTAGGGGAAATGCTGTGAATGTTGGGAGTGAAAATACTATGGCCCTAGTTGGCAATAACTATTCCAAGCTGAGCAAGGATTAAACCAGTCTTGGTGGGAAGCCATTTTTGGGAACAGAGGATGTTGTCGAAGTAGAAAACTGGTTACTACACTGTGAAAGAATTTTCGTTGAGTTAGGATTAGATAATGAATAGAAGAGAAGACTTGCTTCTAGATAGTTATAGGAAGCAGCATTATACTGGCGAAATGGGGTTACTATTGGAGTACCTGAAGAAGAATTAACTTGGGCCGAGTTTCGAGGGAGATTCGAAGAGAGGTTTCTATCCGAAGTGGCCAAGTCGGCATTGATGAGGAAGTTTATGGAGATAGAGCAGAGGGAAATGTCGGTAATCGAATATGCCATGACATTTGATGAGTTGTTAGATATGGATGTGCAATGATTGACACCATCATCAAGAGAAATGAAAAGTTTATTCGAGGGATGAAGCCAGAAAGAGCCATGGCAACCATGCCACACCTCCGTGACCCAAGCAATGTTGTAGTGGAGATGGCCATCAGGAACGAAGAGATGCTCTCTACGTTTAGTAAGGGGAAGTCAGTTGATGTTCAAGATCCTCTAGGGAAGAAGAGAAAGTTCTTTAAACGAAAAGGAGCTCAGAAAAGAGGAGCAACCAAGAAAAGGACGGACAATGTAGTTTGCTACAAGTGCGACAAGAAAGGACATTTTACTCATGAATGTTGAACTGGAAAAGCGAAGAAGGTTGCAGATAAGAAAGGAGTGAAGTGCTTCAATTGTGACCAGATCGGGCATTACAAGAATCAGTGTCCAGAACCGATTAGAGCAAACAAGGGAAAAGTATTTTCCTTGGAACCATCTTCTTCCAGACCAACAATCCATGATTGAATGTACGCTTTTGATTCATAGTATACCAGTTAGGGTACTATTTGATACCAGTGCATCGCATTCATTTATATCTCAGTGTTTGGTAGGTAAATTATGTTTAGAACCATCATACCTACTTACTTCCTTAAGGGTTGCGGATCCAATAGGATGGTATGAAACTTTGGAAATGAGATGTGATCAGTTAGAACATGACTTGTTAGGTCATAAGTTTGTATGCAGTCTGTATGTTTTTGATTTTCGGGGTTTCAGGATCATATTGAGTATGGATTGGTTAGATAGATACGATGCCAAAATATTTTTCCAGAATGGGGAAATATCGTTGAGACACCCTAACAGCCATAACCGAATTATATACTCGGTGGAGAAGTCAAACTCAAGTGCTTGTGCTTTGTTGAATGCAATGGAAGCAGAAGAAGAATTAGATTGGGTGTTTGTAGCAAAAGAGTTTGTAGATGTTTTTGAGCTAGTGTCAGGGCTACTGCTAAAGCGAGCTATTGAGTTTCAGATAGATCTCGTGCCAAGGGCAGAACCTGTAAGTAGACCACCTAACTGGATGAAACCTACTGAGATGAGAGAGATGAAGGTGCAGCTCGTGCACTTGGAAGGGAAGAGTTTTATTACACCAAGTAGTTCTCCTTGGAGAGCAACTGCGGTAATTGTGAAGAAGCCATGTGAATCTCTATTATTGTGTATTGACTACCGCAAGTTGAACGAAAGGACGACCAAGAATAAGTATCCTTTGCCAAGAATCGATGGTTTATTCAATCAGTTGAATGGAGCTAGACTTTTCTCCCGGTTGGATTTGGCAATAGGGTTCCATCAGCTAAGAGTGGCGAAAGATAGTATTCCATTAACAGTGTTCATGACACGATATAGGTTATATGAGTGGTTGGCAATGCCATTCGGGTTAACGAATGCGCCAGCTTTCTTCGTGAATTTGATGAACCGATTTTTCCGAGAGCACTTGGACAGGTTCATATTGGTATTCATAGATGACATCTTAATATACTTTAAGGATGAAAGAGAGCATGAAGTTCATCTTAGATTGATGCTTGAGATGCTGAGGCAGCATCAACTGAAAGCAAAAATTTCAAAGTGTCATTTCTGAAAGAAGTAATGTTTCTTGGTCACATGGTTTCAGAGAAGGGTTTTTCAGTTGATCCGGATAAGATCAAAGCTGTTAACAACTGGAAGAGAACAAAGATAGGGACTGAGATCAGAAGTTTCCTTGGGCTTGCTGGTTACTGCCGAAGGTTTATTATGGATTTCTCGCGAATAGCAGCGCCTTTGACTACGCTCACCAGGAAGGATGTAAAGTTTAGTTGGTCTAGCAAATGTGAGGAAGCGTTCCTTAAGTTAAAGCATTTATTGACCAATGCACCTGAGTTAGTAGTTCCAGACGGGAATCAAGGATTAGTAGTGTATACCAATGCATGTGAAGCCGGATTAGGAGCTGTGTTGATGCAAAAGGGTAAGGTTATTGCCTACATTTCCCGACAGTTTAGACCCCATGAAGTGAGATACCAACTCATGATTTAGAGTTAGTAGCATTAATCTTCGCATTGAAAATATGGAGACACTATCTCTTGGGAGAGAGATTCGAGTTATATACCGATCATAAGTCCTTAAGGTACCTATTCTCTCAGAAGGAGTTAAATATCAAACAGGAGAGGTGGCAGGAGTTTTTAGTAGCTTATGAATTTGGTATAGAATACACGCCGGGGAAAGGTAACAAGGTTGCAGAAGTACTTAGCAGGAAACATCAAAATGTGGTGTTAGCCATGTTGGCCGAATGGAAGGATCTTGAGGCATTGACTACATGTAGTGTACAGTTAAGATCTACTGCTAGTTCTAGTCAGAGTACTGCCATGTTATCCTGCTTGGAAGTTCGACCATGATTAATCGAAAGGATTGCATCTCAGCAGAAAGATGACCTGGTGTTAGCTGTGCAGATTATAAGGCTAAAGGCCAGAATTGCCATTGATGATCTTAAGGATTTTAATCTTGACCAGAGAGGGTGGTTGAGAAAGAAGTGACGATTGTGTGTCCCGAATATAGAAAACCTATGGAAGGAAGTCCTTAGAAAATGTCATCGATCAAAATTTATGATTCATCCTAAGGGGACCAAGATGTATAAGGATATGAAGAGGAGTTTCTACTGGGAAGGTATGAAGGGGGATGTTGGCTTGTGGGTAAAGCAGTGTGTGAACTGGCAGTAAGTGAAGGTTGAATATCAAAAGCCGAGTGGGTTGCTTCAACCTTTGGAGATCCTGGTTAGAAAATGGGATTCGATATCCATTGATGTTATAGACGAGTTGCCAAGGTTGAACCGAGAAAATGAAAGTATATGGGTCATAGTGGATAGGTTGACCAAGTGTGCCTATTTCATTCTAGTCAAATAAACCAGGACGACACCTGTCCTGGCTAAATTATTTATAAAGAACATAGTTAGACTATATGGAATTACTACTAACATAGTCAGTGACAGAGATGCCTTGTTAACTAGTGAATTCTAGAAGAGGCTACAAGGAATGTTGGGAATTGAGCTTAAGATGAATACCGCTGATCACCCACAGATGGATTAGCAAACAAAGAGAGTCAACAAGGTACTCAAGGATCTATTAGGAGCTTGTCTATTAGATTTTGGTGGGTTGTGGGAAGACCATTTGCACTTGGTTGAGTTTTCCTATAATAATAGCTACCCGGCTAGTATAGGGATGGACCTTTCGAAGCTTTATATGGACGGCCGTGGAAATCACCAACGTGTTGGTCAGAGACCGAAGACAGATTGGTTCTTGGTCCAGATATGGTGAGAGAAGCAACAAAGAAGATGGAGTTGATTCGAGATAGGATGAAGGAAGCTCAGTCTAGACAAAAGAGCTACGTAGATAAGAGTTGTAAGGATCTAGAGTTCTCAGTTGGAGATAGGGTTTTCATTAAAGTATCACCGATGAAGGGTGTGTTACGATTTGGAAAGTCAAGGAAAATGGCACCGAGATATGTTGGACCATTCCCAGTGATAGAGAGGATCAGAAAGCTCGCATATAAAGTAGAGTTACCGAGCAGTTTGGCAGGTGTCCATAATGTGTTTTATGTATCTCATCTTCATAAGTATGTACATGATCCAGAGACTACTATCCCTCAAACTGCATTGGAAGACTTAATAGTAAAATCGGATATGACTTTTGTTAGGCAACCAGTTTAAGTTTTAGCGAGAGATGAGAAGGGGTTAAGAAACAAGACAGTCAAGTTAGTAAAAGTTCAGTGGAGCAACAACGAGAAGGACTATACTTGGGATATGGAAGACAGGATTAGGGATACTTATCCTATGATATTATGAGGGTATGTTCCATATTTGTTTTATATCAACTTTTCACTGGTGGGATATACTAGCTTTGTTGGCATGATTGATATGCTTGTTTGTAGTCCTTACTAAATTTCGAGGACGAAATTCTTTAAGGGGGGAACCCTACAACACCCCTAATTTTTCTTTAACATTATTCAAGAGATTTAGTTAGATTAATTAAACAGAATAATGTGTGGCATGAAAAAAAAGACTAAATTTTATAATTAATTGGGTTAGGCCTTAACTAATCACATATAAGATTGTTTTCAGTTAAACATAAGTATGAGGATTTATGAGAGGGGCAAAATATGAATAAGCTTCATTTCCTAAACATAAATCCTTCAACCCTCGTATCCTCATTCATTTTTACATCCATACAAAACACAAACAAAGTAGAGGCCATTGCTAAAGCTTTTAAAGGAAGAAAAGTTAGAGAATCAAGTTAAAGATAAGGGGAATCAAATCAACAACTCAAATCTCAACTCTTTTTCTCAAAACAAGGTGAATAATAGTATCCATCTCATTTATGTGTGTTAAATTTTGGATTTTTGATGTATTCCACATTGTTTGATGATGATATGGTTGATTTTACCATTTTTTGCATGAATGGTGATTTATTGGAATTTTTATGAAATTATTATGATAGGTTTCAAGGGAAAAACTTTAGTGAATGATCTCCAAACGACTTGATTTTTAGATATGTTGTGTAATACCTAATTTTGAAGATGGGTATTTAATTTCATAATTTTTGGAATGAATAGAAATATTTTATGAATTCTCTAAGGTGAAAATGGCATTTATTTGGGGTTTTAATTATTAAAAATAATAAAATAATGAAGTTTTCCCCAAAAATTTTATATAGCAAAGAAAATGTTATTTCAGATTTTTGGTGAATTTTCGGGATTTTTTCCAAGTGTTTCCGATTTATTATGAATTTTTTAAGCTAGAAAGGCTTAATGATTATATTAAAATATTAATATAATTTAATTGTTTGAAAATAATTTTGGAAATTATGAAATTTAATTATAGCAGTTTTTCTACAAAGAAATTGATAAAGTATATCTCTATCCAATAGGAATTTTACAAACAATAAGAGTTGGTGAAAAAAATATACTTTATATAGCAAAATAGCAGTGTTTACGTTAATTACGAGTCTGCCACTATACCCCTTTGTCATCTTCGCTTTCGTATTGCTACAGTACCCAATTACTTTCGTATTGCTACAGTAACCATTTGCTTTCTTATTGCTACCGTACCCAATGCTTTCATAGCTATGCTATAGTACCTTTAGCTTTCGAAGCCATGCTTCAGTATCACTGCTTTCAAAGCCATGCTACAGGACTAATGCTTTTGTAGCCATGTTATAGTACCTTTTAGCTTTCAAAGCCATACAACGGTACCACTACTTTCTAAGTCGTGCTACAGTACCAGTGCTTTCGTAGCCATGCTACAATACCTTTTAGCTTTCGAAGCTAAGCTATTGTATCACTACTTTGAAGCCATGCTACAGTACTACTAGTTTCGTAGGCAGGCTAAAGTACCTTTAGCTTTCGAAGCCATGCTATAGTACCACTGCTTTTGAAGCAATGCTACAGTACCAATGCTTCGTAGCCATGCTACAGTAACTTTAGCTTTCGAAGCCGTGCTACGATACCAATGCTTTCGTAGCCATGTTAAAGTAACGTTGGCTTTTGAAGCCATGCTACAGAACTTCAGCTTTCGTAGCCAATGTACAGTAATGCCAGCTTTGTTTTCAGAATTTAAAACATGTGTAACTTTTTAACCTTAAGTCCATTTCTCTATTATGACCACTCTACAAAAAGATAAACCATCATTCGGAAGCAATGAAATAAGTTAGAGACTCTAATTCTACACCTATAAAAAGTTATAGCGCATGAAAACTATGCCTTGAGAAATGTTATTGGCAGGGGCCAATAGGTTCTTAGTGATCCCATGAAAACTATGTCCAGGTTCATAGTCAGCCCATAAAAACTATGACCTTAGAGATGTTATTGGAGAATCCAGTAGGTTTATAATCAGCCCATAAAAACTATGGTTGGATGATGTTATTGGTAGACACCAATAGGTTCTTAGTAATCCCATGAAAACTATAAAACCAGACAGATAGTTCGTAAGCTTGGAACATATTATTAGTTAGCCTATGAAAACTAATAGGTTAATAGTAACCCTAGAAACTATAACTTGAGACAGATAGTCAGATGAATGGGGATGAGAAATCAAGAATATATTGTACAATTGCATATCATCATATTATGTCATGTTTTAACTATTGTGGATACAGGTGCACAATATATGGTTAATTAGTTTTTGGTTAAGGACCCAACGAGGGGAAAACGCGTTCCGCTCAGCAGCGTGGTCTTGCTAGATATCTATTTGGTTCGAGATGGTATATTTTATTCACACCAGACATTTTGTCTAACTCGAAGTTTATGTTTTTCCCCTTAAACTCTCGGGTGCTCAAAAATTAATTTGAGTAGGCTGAGGGTAAGGCTTTTCAGGTTATTAGTTGACGAATAAGCTTTTGGAGATGTGCAGGAGGCAAGCCAGCTATTTAGGAGATTATATCCATTGTCCGCTGTGTTATTTCGTTATAAGGGCAAAAAAATTTAATTGCCTATATTTAGACTCTAATCAACCAAGGGGCATCTTCATATGTTGTTCTTGGCGTATTTAGTAATATATTATGATTTCTCTGAACGTGGCTTATGTATGAGATTATGTAATGAATCTGAAATACTATTTGTAATGAAATGAGAAATTTGTTTTAAATTAAGTTTAAATTTTTTCATATTCATGTGTTTCTGTTATATCAGTATATCTAACATTACCGCATTTGGTCACCGAGAATTAATAACTATGGATGACCGCAACATCCGTAGCAATTAGTTTTGGGCTTCCAAATGGGGGATGTTACAAGAAATGTCCTCTAGTGAAATTCTGAACAATTACATCCATGGCGATATACCTTGTCGCTTATTGACAAGTATGATGGGAATGCTGATGCATCCGACTACATTACTACCTTCAATCCCATTACCTTTTCCCACCAGCTTTCTGGCTTGGCAAAGTGTTTGCTCTTTCCACCCACTTTTATAGGACCGACCACTCATTGGTTCTTGCACCTACAACTGGACAACACTAATTCCCGGGCCCAATTACGTGTAGATTTCAGGACTCGTTTCTTCACTTCCAAAACCCATGTCATGATGGCTGATGAACTAGGCAACATCAGGAAGGATCCCTTTGAAAGCTTGCGGTCATGATGGACGTGAATAGATTGGTCATGGCCCTATGTTTAGGGGTTAGATACAAATCTAAAATATGGAGAGAGCTCCAAAAATAGTCGGCTACGTCCTAAATCGACTTTTATCAACTGACGAATGGAATGATGAGAATGGAAGATGTAGATCTTTGAAATAGTGATAATGAAACAAGACATCCTACCTAAGTCGATCGGTCCTTGCAAAAACAATGATCGATGAAGAAATGGTTATCAAGTTGACACCAGAAAGCGAGTACAGACCGGCCCTTAATATAAGCCTAGGTATAACAGTTACACTAATTTGAATAGAGATATCACAATGATCTATCCTGCCACCCGAGGCCGAGTGCAATTCCAAAGACCAACACCACCTAAAATGGAAAATGGGAGGAACCCCGTGGAAAAATCATATATTGCGTGTTCCACCAAATCAATGGGCACTCTACCTTAAAGTGCCAAGTACTTAAAGATTAGATTTAGAGACCCATCTAGAAAGGAACATATTTGGAGTTTGTTTGGCATCGAGTATAGCAAAGGGAAAACCATGACAACCGACCAACTCACCCCGAATAGCTTAACAACACAAATGTCCAAGCTATTATTTGAAGTTTTCACCATATGCAGAGGCTCACATGTGGCTGGCAGTGGCCGAGGACACGGTCCTAGTATCAAAGAGAGGCGAGCATAATTGGTTAAATTTATTCACAAGAGTGTCCGGCGTCTTAAGCACCCTGATTGGGGATAGTATAGCCAATTAGCTTCACTGTCGAAGATAAGGAAATTATGTCTTACCCTCCTCACGATCCCATGATCATCACTCTTATAATGGCCAACTCCAATGTACACGAGCCTTCGTGAATGAGGACATCTTAGTTAATGTCATGTTAAGGAATGTCTTTTGGGCCCTCAAGGTTCCTACTTCCAGTCTCGCCCCATGTGCCTTGCCCATTTATGACTTTGGAGGTGTAGGCACTGTTCCTATGAGCACCACTTCAATTATGATGAAATTTGGCTAGGAGCCCTTACCGCAAACATCTAGGTAAATTTTATAGTAGTTAGTCCTTTATTTGCTTATAATTTATTAATAGGGCGGTTGGTACTTACTGAATCGGATGCCATCGTCTCCTACAATCACCTCGTCATGAAGTTCCCCGTCCAAGGCGGGGTTGGTGAAATCAAAGGCAATCAGTAGAAGGTAAGGGAATGTTATGGAACTTCCCTTAGACAAGTAAAGAAGAGTGTTCTCATGCTTTAGCGAGAGTTTGCAACAATAGCGGTGAGTCTCTCGAGAGATCCATCGATTTGGTTAGCACTTTGGTTCGTGTTGAGACCATCCCCAACTTTGAAGCATCAACATTATCTCATTCTACAAGTAACCCATCCGAGCCAACTGCGGCAATCACTAACTACATGTTTCCTATGAGTGCCCTCGAGCCTAGCAATTCTCAGAGCCGAGCCGGGATAGTCGATCAGACGAAAGACTAGGATGGCAGGAACCCCATATCCTTGGCCACTCCCTAAAGAACTAGAGAGCTCATCCTAGTATGGAATGAGCAAGTTGCTCCCCACTAGCTAGTGGGGTCGTCAAGAACAACAACTCCTACACTCACATTGCCGGCCAACTCATCTGTAGGAACCAAGGGCATCATTACCTTGACTCAAGCACAAGCATCTATCCCGACCAAGGATGTCATAGAGCGCTTGATTTATGCGCTAGTTTAGTACTACTTGGAAAGAAACTCAGATCCAAAGGACAACCCCTAGAACCTCACTTGGGTGACTCAAGCATTGAAGGTGGGTAAGTCACTCCCTTGGAATCAACCTCCATAGATGGTTCCAACCCTAGCAATGTCATTCAAATCAGCACCAAGCTCAGCCCAAAAGTTAGAGAGGATCTCAACAAGTTCCTATGGCAGAGCAAAGATGTCTTCACATGGAGGCACAACGGTATGACCGGCATTGATCCCAAGATCATTTGCCATATTCTCAATATCGATCGAAAGGCCATCCTTATCCAGCAAAAGTGTCGGCTGTTCAACCTAGAAAGGTACTGAGCTCTCTAGGAAGAAGTAGAGAAACTATTAGCCAATAGCTTCATTCAAGAGGTAAGATATCTGATCTGGGTAGCAAACCCAGTGCTGGTTAGGAAGCCAAATAGGACTTGGAAGACTTACATTAACTTCTCCAATCTTTACAAAGGATGCCCCAAGGATTCCTTTTCCTCTTATCAAATCAGCTTGTGAATGCAACTAGTGGTCATGAGCTTCTCACCTTTAGCGATGCCTATTATGGATACAATAAAATTGCTATTCATAGCTCAAACCAAGAGCACATGTCCTTCATTACCAACATGGGCCTTATTTTTAACGTGTTATGCCTTCTAATTGTAAAACATGAGTGCTACATAACAGCATCTCATCAGCCGTATGTTCTTAGAACATATTGGCCGATCTATGGAAGTTTATGTGGAGGACATGTTAGTAAAGTCTGCGAAGGTCAAGGGGCATGTACAGAACCTGGTGGAGACTTTCAGCATCCTACGTCAATACAACATGAAGCTAAATCCCAAGAAGCGCTCCTTTGCCATACGATCCTATAAGTTCTTGGGTTATATTATAATCTTCAAGGGCATTGAAGCCAATCTCGATAAAATCCAAGCTGTCTAAGATATGCAAGTTCCCCGAAATGTGAAGTAAGTGTAAAGTTTGATGGGATGATTGTAGCATTAAGTTCCTTTGACCTCATCAAGAAGGGAAAGTCGTTCTCTTAGAGCGAGGAATGTGCTAAAGTATTTGAAGAACTAAAACAACATTTGTCCATTCCTTTGGTATTATCCAAGCCAGTCAACGAGGAGGATTTATATTTGTACTTAGCAGTATTCAACAATGCGAGCAGCATTGCCTCAATTAGGGAAGATGAGAAGGTGCAATGGCTGGTTTATTATGACAGGAAGAGATTGACCAGCCCTAAAACAAGGTGCTCTAGGTTGGAAAAGCGGGTCTTTTGCCTGGGCATGGAAGCTCGAAAATAATGACCATTCTTTTAAGCACATCCCATCAAGGTCCTAACTAATCAGCCTTTGAAGCAAATCCTTAGCCGACCTGACACAGCAGGCCGACTGTTGAAGTGGTCTATCAAGCTTGGAAAACACTACATCTCCTTCCAGCCTTGCACTTCCATCAAGGGCCAGGCCATCGTTGATTTTATTGCTAAATGTTCAAACCCAGATAATGGGGAAGAAGAGACTGTCACTTGCTGGCCATCTTGGTGCATGTATGTGGACGGAGCATCAAATGAGAAGGTGATAGGAATCGACATAATCCTTGTCACGTCCGAAGGAAAAGAACCGTATTTTGTGATATGCCTTACTTTCAAAGCGATCAACAATGAAACTAAGTACGAAACCGTCCTAGCCAGCCTTAGGATGGAAAAGGACTTACATGTGGAGTTTATTCATGCTTTCAACATCTCATCACTGGTCATCAATCAGACCGGCGAGCACTTTCAAGTGAAACAAAACACTGCCTTGTATGTTATAGAAGCCAAGAAGATTATCGGCACCTTTATTGGGTTTAAATTGGAGCAGGTAGCCAGGGAGAAGAATGCCAATGTTGATCAACTTGCCAAGGTAGTAAGTAATCCAAAAGAAGCCACTCCATGGTTCCTCTTATAGATTTGAGGCACCTCCTGCTATAAGCCATGGGTAACGACCATGGAAATAGGTGAGCCATCCACGAACAACTGGATGGTGCTCCTTGTCAGATATTTAGTAAGGGAGGGGCTTCCTGCCGACCGAAAGGAAGAAAAGAAGATTCTATTCCAGGCTCCCTAATATTAGATTGTAGAAGGGAAGCTCTACAAAAAGGGTCGCTCCACACCACTTCAATGGTGCATGTATACAGAAGAAGCCATTATAATGAGAGGAAAACATATTCTGTGCTTTATCGACGCGGTCTCACTATATGATTGTTTGCCTAAGGTAAAGTATTACTTATACCAGGCTTTATGTATGACTTGTGTTTTTATTTTTTCTCAAAACTCCCGGTTACTTGATGTGCACATAAATGTGCATATTTTTACCACCATATTTAATCTATTTAAATTAAATAAATGATCATATTGGGTATTTTAACTTGTTTAAACCAAAATTAAAATTATTTCAAATCGTCACATATTCATCTTCATCCAGGGGCAAAATGGTCATTTTTGTGCATATATTAATTTTCTAAAATTTAATTGAAAATTTCTATGTTATTTTATAGGAATTTAAATTCAAATACAAGTGGCTTCATGAAGATATATGCATGCACAAGAGTGAATACAAAGGAATGAAGATGGAAATAATTCATTTCATGGATCATGGAGGACCCCATCTACCCACATACCTTCATGTACAAATTAGAGGCTAATGCACATGCTAATAGAGTTTAAAGCTTCATGCACATCTAAATGAGGATTATTTGAAGCTAATGATAACTTGGCATCCGCACTTCCTAAGAGGGTATTTTGGGCATTCCCCAAAAAGGTGTATTAGGGTTTCATACATGTATAAATACCCCTTATGCTTCATGTAACCTCTCTTCCTCTTAGTTAGTTTTTAGCTTAGAAATAAAAGAAAGCTTCTCTTTTCTTTTCATGGCTACTTAGTCGTTTCTTTCATGTAATTTATTTTTGTATGCAACTTTAATACATTGCTCTTTTCTTTTCTTGTTTACTTCCTTTCATGCCAGTAGTGTAGTTTGATTTTAATGCAAGTAGATTAGTTTTATTTCTTGTTCATTTAGCTCTTTTTTGTTTCATGTTGCAAGCTATATTTGTTTATTTGATAACAAATATGAGAGGCTAAACCCCTTCAATTTAGGGGTAATGAAGCTCTCTAATTATGTAGCTTCAACATAACTTGTTAATTTTTGATCTCTTTTGTGTTTAAATGAATGTTGATGTGATTTATTGTTTCATGTTGAATTTGATAGTCTATGTTGTTCATAACAAATAGGCTATGCTTAAACAATCACAAATAATAATTACCTCTTCATCTACATATGATGATGGCAATGAAGTGAATGTTGAAATTAAAATTTGATGGCCTATATTTCTGAACAATAGTTAATAGGCCATGCTTAAAATAGATTTTATTTTCAACTTGTTGTCATTTTTCATGAGACCTTGAATAGTGGATTAGAGGTTGTGTTAAAGTTTGATGGCTTATGTTGAGCTAATTAATAGCACAAATATGTCATACTTATGATAAGCACATCATTCAAATTCACTAATGACCAAAAAAGAGAGATCATAATTTCATAATTTGTTGAACTATATGATCTAGAGAGTGGAATTATCTCTAAATTGTCATTTAACTTTCATATTTTTATCTATTTTTCTTTTGCTAGTTTTTGTTAGTTTTCTTACATTTCTAGTTTAATTCACTCTCGACTTTGATTTAATTTGATTGAATAAAGATTTAAAATCAATAATTCCCTACGGATCGACCCGTACTCGCCACGTACTAGAATTGTACGCCGTGCGCTTGTGGTTATTTTAATTTGAAATTTATCGACGATTTTCTAACTCGATAGAAAATTCGACGTTAAACAAGTTTTTGGCGTCATTGCCGGGGAATTTGGCTAGATTTTATTTTCTATTCTTCGAATTTTTTTTGGATTTCATTATGTGTTTGTTTTGTGTGTTAATTTGCATTTTAAAAAAAATTTGAGTGTTAGTGTGTGACTTTTGATTACATTTTGATTGTGTCTCTTGTTTTCTACTTGCATTTGCATATACATTTCTATTTTAAAAAAAGCACGCACAATTTCAAAAAAAAAACAAAAAAAATTATTTCATTTGCATTTTTCATTATCATTTTACATTTACATTTGTTTTACATTAACCATTAATACACTGTTTCATCTTTGTCATTCACTTCAAACTGCTGCACATATCTCCTCCATATCAACTCTCTAGTCAACATTGCCTCTACATCAACCAAGCACCATGCTGCATATTACATATTTCATATTGACATCTCCTCATCACCCAAACATACTGTCTTTCACTTTATTCATCATTGCAGCACCATTCATCATTGCACATATTGAAACTGCAGTCTTGCCACCATTCATCATTGCAGCACCACTTCATCAACTCCACTGACAACATTGCTCAACCTCCTACGTGACCCCCAATTCAAACCCAGCAATCTCCCTTTCCTACATCTCTTCATTACTCTATCATTGAACATCAAACTGCTCTACCTATTGACCATCAACCAACCTACCAAGGCCAAAGTAAGCCGCTCCATCTCCTCTGCATCATCTACAACACCATCGAAACCCAACCGTAACCAAACTTCACCATCATACTGACCATTCATATCACAGCTATTGCCACATTTTCATTACTTCATCATCTTCTAACCGTGCATGTGGACATTCACCACATCAAACTTGCCATTACTTCATCTGTTCAACACTTCAGCAGCCCCACATCATCCATTCCTCAACCACTTCAAAACATACCCTCTGCCTGACTTTGATCACCCCTGTCACCATTGCCAAAACATCCTGCCCCTACCTATCGAACTGTGCACTACTAGAAACTGTGCCATTGCCCTGCACACCACCATTTCATTTCAATACCAACCCACTACAGTTACAAACATTCAGGCATCAGTGTCATCAACATTTCCCCTTCAACAATTCCACTGACTGCTTCGACAACCACTACAATCAACTTTAACCAACTGCTGCACTGCCCATTGCATCATCAGATAACCTCTGTCATACAATCATCCACCTCCACATTACAACCCACTACCATAAAACTAATCACTAGAACTCCACACGACAAACTACTACAGCCACCACTTTACACAGCCCTTCTACATTTCCACTCACTTGCTCACAAACAAACACTCTTCAACACTATTTCATCACTGCTTGCATATCAAACCACTTCAAACGTCCACTGTCTCCCATCACAGTTTACTTTCCATCCCCTTACTACTTCACAACAGTATCTCCACCAAATTACCAAACAACCCTACTGCCTGCCTGCTACTATCTACCATACACTTCACAGAACACTCCATCAACAAGCTACTCAAACAACAAGTTACTTCAACAAACCACACTTCAACAGCACAGCATAACCCAAGCAGCCATCCACATTTCGAAAAACCATCACAAATCTGCCAACAGTGACACTTCCAACCATATACATCATAAACATCACATTTCAACATTCACAAAACTTCATGCATATCAGAGACTCTACCACATTCATATCAACAACTGCCTTTTGCACTTCCTCCACAACCTAGTTCAACTTCGCAGCAAAACAATCTGACTGCAAGCAACAATTTTCTAGCTCACTACTAACATCATTTCCCCTTCTTTCTGCCATCGAAACAAAACCATCAAATACCAAGTAAAAAAAGGAGGAAGAAGTAAAAAAACTGCAGCAGAGAATTACACTAACCAACCTTGTATCAGACATCAACATTTTGCCACTGCCGACACCACCTCCCACCTCTGCCAATCGCAGTCAAACTCAGATCCACCTACTTGCCACCATATCACAGTCTTCCAACAATTTCCGACCTCCTCCACAGCACTTCCCTCAACACAAGCGCAACCTCACCAAAAATTACATCGCAATCCATAGTTTCGTTGCCTCGACATCGCAACTAGCCTCGACAACACACTTCTCACCACAACCAATTTGACATCTAATCTAACATCGAAACCATCACCGCGCTTCACTCGAACGACCTCGCGAATCACATAGCAACCACCTACAACCGCAAACAAAACACCGCAACCACATCGCGAATCAGGAATGTGAATTTGATCATGAATTGGTTGTGAATTGGTCGTGAATTTAATCGTGAATTTAATTGTGAATTTGATTATCGGGGATGTTGAATTTGTGAATTCGATTTTGAACTGGTAGAGAAATCGATTTCTGTGAGCTTCTATTTAGTAAAGTTTTTTTTAAAAGGGCTGGCCTTAGTTTAGTTAAGGCTCGTGATTAAAAAAAAGAAAAAAGAAAAAAAACACAAGTTTGTTTTGTTTTCTCTTCCTTATAAAAAAAATAATTAAAAGTTTTTAACTTTTTGTTAACTTTCTTTTGAAAGTTGGGCTTCGTTTCTTTTGTTTTTGACTTTCATCCTTCCTTCTTTCAAAAAAAAATAAATAAACATTCTCTTTTAGTTACTTTGTTTTAGTTTCCTTTGTTTACTTTGTTTAAAAAAAGGTGTGTTCTATTGTTTTTGTTTTGTTTTGTTTAATTTGTTTTAGTTTTTTCTAATTTTTTTCTATCAATTAAAAAAAACTGTATATGTATCTTGTTTTTATTTTCAGGTTGCCAAAGCAGATAGAAAGAGCTGCTTGCTTTGCATAGCTTGCCAAAAAAATAACTGCTTACTTGCTTATAAAAAATTTTGCTGCTTTTAACTCCTATCTATTGTCTTTATTTGCCTTGCATTATTGTTTGCTTACATAGAAAAAATTTCAAAAAAAAAAACTTCATCATAGTTGCATTGTTAATACACGTTTAATTTCTGTTTTGCATTTCATCTTAGGATTTTGATTAACAATAGCGGTTAGACATCGATAACACTAAATTGTATATTGACAAGTTGTCTTCTTTAAACAATTTAATTTCTTAGTGTCTAGACTATGGAAGAGTAATAACCGTTTATAAATATTACGGTGATTCGTAAATATTATAGTGGTTGTTCCTCTGAAGGTACTTAAACCTTCGATTGCATTGCTACGATGATTCGTGGTGCACCGATAAATCATGTTCGTTACCTGGCTAAGAACTATCTTGTTGATTTAAGACAGAGTGTGATTATACAATTTTGGGTTAACTTAGGATAAATCATTTGTAATTAACCCTTGCATTCATTTAGTTGCATTAGTTTATGCATATTTAAAAAAAATTCAAAATCCAAAGCTAAAACAATTGTAAATATTCCTTAACTTTGTTTTTAAATCCTTTTTTTTGAATTTTTTAAGCAAAAACAAAAATCCAAAAAAAATTTACTTACTTTTTTTTAGAAAAAAAATTACATATATATAAACTCTTTTCAAAAAAAATTGAAAAACCAAAATACAAAAAAAAATCAATTTTCCATTTTGAAAAATAAATTCTATTTGAAAATATTTTTCCTTTATAAAAAAACCAAAAAAAATTCTTGAAAATGTCCGAGTTTCCTTTCCTTACTCACTTGAATTTTACAATAGTTGTGAAAATCAATATAATCCATATGATTTCACTCCAAATTCGTATGGATATTTTAACGACAACTATTCTATAAACAATTCGGATTTTGAACAACAAAGTTTTCAAAACAATGGCCAACCCTCGACTCTTGAAAATAACATTTCATCTTTACTTGAACTCTCTACACAACAAAATCAAAGTATAAATGATTTGTGTAATTCATATTTGTGCAATAACTCAAATCCAAATTTTCAAAATAATCAAGATTTGAATTCACTTCAAAGTTCAAATGACTTCGAGTATAACCCACACCAATTAAATTTCGAACTTCAAAATGAGTTTCAAAGTCAAAATGAAAATGGAAACAACTTTTTAAATGATTTTGGCAATGGGAATAATCTCAACCATGATACGATTGAAAACTTTTATCCTCAACAACTTCAAAGTGAAAATTTTCATTACTCATTCGAGTAGGCTGAGTTTATGGTATAGACGTGTAGCTTTTAGAAAAGACAAATAAAGACTTCAAAGATGAACCAGGAGTCTTATTTGCCAATAAAATCTATTTTAAAATTCCGCTATGTAATACCGGAATTTATAACTTGTGATGACCCTGAAATCGGCCTTCGAAAATCGGCACCCATACTTCACTTGTACTCAAAATGCCGCAGATTCAAACGCCGAATCTGGTTCACCGGAGCTTATAACACAGTAAGTATAACAACACAACGGAATAAAGAAAACAATGATATCATATACAACTCCAATAAATACAATATCCAGAATGATATACAACAATGATATCAATATGATACAACAATATCAGAGATAAATAATGATACAGCGGAAAGCAGAAATGATAACTCCAAATGATCAGTCCGAGAGACTGACTCCAACCACTCCAATGACAGGCTCGAACCACAAAGAGAAGCAAGTGCAGTCCTAAACTCCAAGAACTGAACCAGCTCCAGATAATCTACTAAACCTGATATCTGAGAAAACCCAACTCTAGCCTGCCCGTGTGGAAAATGGTGGGCACCCAGAGTTTAGGAAGGGAACAATAAACTCCGAATCAGTCATGGGACTGGTGTGAGCAACAAAAACAGTTTATCTTTAAACAAACGCAAAAGGCTTTTAAACATTGAAACCCGCAATGCTTTTGGAAAATGAAACTACCATAAGACCTCCCACCACACACACAATGCAATCGCAGACTTGGAGGAGATTTCTTCTTATGATAGTCAAACATGCATACTACGCAAACAAAACTCCTTTGATATTATTACTAGTGCATAGTGTGAAAACATTTTGAAAATACAATATTAATCTTAGCCAGCATACAACCATTATTGTATGCCTACTATAGCTACGATGTTCAATAGCAGGTTATCGCCACATTCCATAGCAGGTAATACAACTAAAACCGTACAGGGTTCATATTGTTTCTTTGGATTTCCAACAAATGATCAGGCAAAGGAACTTCCTTACCGAAATGGAAACGCCTCTGGAAAGACGCCCCGGATCCTAACCGGATCTCTGCAAACACAAGGCCGACGCTACCTCACGCTTTAACCAAGCTGTAACTTGGTAACTAACACACGAGTCATGTCATCCCCCGGTCGTCACCGACCTTTATCCGAGGTACCTCGATCATAAAGCAACAACCACAAAGTATAATAACTGTGCAGCATCAACATAGGTAAAATATCTGGGCTCCATACCATGATATCACCTTTTATCCAAAAGGAAATGACATACCCTAGGGGCGCTACCCCTACAAACCTTTTGTCGCAACATTCCTATTTCGACCATTACCGGGTTGTGAGGCTCGACGAAGTCTCATCCACAAAGCTACACTTTTTCACAAAGCCATGCTTTTTTACAAAGCAACGCTTTTTCACAAAGCAACGCTTCGATCAACAAATGATCAGCAGCACTTCGTATGCCACATTACCAAATTGGGAATGTATCACTAGTAACCATCAACTACATAACCTCTGAGCTCATACGTCTCAGAGAAGGGTGTTAAGCTAAGAGAAAAATTCTCCGCCACCAACAGAAATGTATTTGATAGAAACCAGCTTTACATCTCAAAGTGTAACGTCAGACATACATCCATACAAGTCTGTTCCGGGTTCGAACAGAACCGAAGGCACTTCCAAAGAAGCCCTTGCAAATCCGGCTATTCACAATCCCGATCGGACTTCCCATCACTTAGGGAATCTCTAAACCGGGCGCTACTCGGTGCAAAGACAATCGATAGGTCATCCTATCGCTCTCGCAAATACCCGGTCTTCACCACCGGTCTTCAAATGCAATCCATATACGACGTATCATTATTCGGAATGGGATATATGACACAAAGGTCCTTTCCCGGCTAACCCAAATAACGAGTGCAATTAAAAATCATATGGATACTGGGGCCTCAGTTAAATCACAGCTTAAAGCCAAAACTTTTCATTCGAATGGTAAAACAATTTACCATTTCCAATCTTTTAAACAAAAAGATTCATTTCAAAAACCTTCAATGGTTTAAACAATTTCCACACTTTTAATCTTTTAAACAAAAGATTCAATTCACAAAGTTTACCCCATTCAAAAAGATCCATTCATGGATTTCAAAACAATTTCCACTTCAATTGAATTAACTCGTTAAATCTTTAAGTCAAGATTTAACTTATAGCTTTCAAAACTCGTTTTCAAAGATTCATTCATAGCCTTTCAAAACAATTCTATTTCAAGTTGGATTAACTCGTCCGGTCTTTGAAATCAAAGACTCATTTCATAGTTTTCAAAACATTTCAATTCCATTTCAAACTTGAAACCGTTCAACACAATTTGGAAATCCTTTCTTAAAATGAAAGCTATTATTATTTGAAAACAAGTAGTTTTCGTCTTCGGAAAAATCCAGTTATATTTACACGAGTTAAAACCCTTGAATTAAATTCAAATTCCCAAATAAATACCTTTTAAAATGGTTTAACCCATATATAACTTGTACAGCATCTTTAATCCCTAGTTTCAAATCGTAGGATTCAATTTCAAACCTGAATTCAAATTTAAATCAAATTATTTAAATTTTCAAAACTCGATTAAGTTATTCAAAATAACTTTTATCTTTGAAATTCCATTTCGAAAGCTTTAACATTTAACCCGGATCCATTTCCAAAATCAATTGAAATTAAAATTTCAATTTCAAAAACATTAAATTTAAATCATTTGTGACTTAACCGATTTCCACGTGAAATCCATATTTGTGTGTGTATGGTGTAGTCCAGGGGTTTCACACAATAGTGCACAACATCAATCATCACAGATATATCGATAAGCGGTATAACCCATAACGCTTATCTTCATTCACAGATTCATAGATAAAATAAATTTATCAGTCACAAAGATTCACTATTACAATTCGATGTGGGTTTCGGATAACCAACTGGAATCTGACTCCCTGTCGCATCGAAATTCAAGTGCCGTTTTACGGGCCAAGGGTTTCATATTCACATAGTAATATATCACAGAAACAGAAATCACAGCTCAGCACAAAGTAATTCATATCACAAAGCATCACAATCACAAACAGGTATATCAAACGATTCAATCATCCAATTGAATCCAAAAACCCATAGGTAAGATCATTCATTGTCTGGTTAATTCAAATCAGATTAATTACTTATGAATTACTAATCCTGGTTAATTAACGTTCATAAATTACAAATTATTCTGATTAAATTTTCCTTTAATCATTTATTAATTAACCATTAATAATAAATTAATTAACACTTAATCAATTACCATTTAATTAATTATTCTAAATTAATTTCTCTAAGTGAATCTCCCTAATCACTTTTATTTATTGATTTCTTTTGATTAATTATTCCAAAATCAATTTTCTTAATTAATCAATCACATTAGTTAATTATCATTTAAATAATTCTTAAATCACTTGATCAATCAACTTTAATCATTTTAATTAATTAATTATCCTTAATTAATTACATAAATTAATTAACCCTTAATCATAAATTAATTACTTTCATTAATTAACAAATACATATAATGTCCAACACAATTTATCTTTTAAAAACATTAAACTTTTAATGATTTAACTTTGAAACTCGATTAATATCTTGTTCAATAATCTCACGTTGGAGAATATAGCCTACAATCTTTTTGAACCCTTATTTAGTTTAAACCAATTTTTAAAACTTGATTCATTTCCAAAACTTGAGACAAACACTTGCCTGATCCGAGCTTTACTTCGAGTCAGAGCTCAAAAACCCCGAGCCAAATTTCATTCTTCCCTAGCCTTTCCCTCTTCTTCTTTTATAACTTAATTTTTTTTTAAATTCTTAAACTTCTACTTATACCAACCCAGTTCTTCGAGCTATTACCTCAATGACTCGAGTGCAACTTCGAGCTTCCCCAAAACATCTGTAATCATCGAAACCCAGTTACGATCTGACACACGTGCACGTGCACCTGCGACCTCGTCATCTCCGACCATCACAGCAACCACCAGCACGTCGACGACCACCATCACCTTCGATTTCGATCACCCAAAATCCAAAGCAAGCTCGAAAGCAAAATTGAGCTTCTCGATCGAACAATAACTCAAAACCTGATCAACTAATTGACCTCGTCGACGTCAATGCCGTCCACCGGAGCTTCCCAAACTCCATCCACAGCATCGCCAGCCTCCACACTACCATCTCCTAAGGCCAGGTGAAGCTCGATCACCCCTAGGTACCGCGGCGACCACAATTCCAACCTCAACTACATTTGGGTTTTAAACCCTAGATTAAATCGTACCCTCCACCACGATGACCAGAAAATTATGAACCCATTTTTCTCATGATCTCCGGCCCATGAACTTCCTCTGGCCAAACTCACGGGGTCGCCGATCAACTTGATCATCAGAAGGACCCAAAAACTCATAATCTGATCAATACTCAATTTCTTACAACATACTTCCTTAAAAATCATGATCTCTTTTTTAAAAATCCCATTTTCCAGTGACAAATCAGATTATAACCTTGAAATCTCAAATTTTTCCCATCGAAATTTTGAGTTTTAGTTGAGATTTAACTGTTCTACCTCCTTTAGGATGAAGCTACTCTTAATACTATCAGAAATGTTTCCAGATCGAATATTTGGTCATTACTAACAGGTTTTATTTTTATACCTATGTCTAAAATACATCAAGCCAGGAGATATTGATTTTAGTTCAAATTTTTGGAAGCTTGTAAATTTAACAGAGTATCTGTTTTGGGATATAGATATGATCATCCATACAGATATGAACATATATAAACAATCCATTCTAAACAACATGCTAATGCTTATCATTCTTAAATTTGAAGAATTTACAGCTTGTATCTATATTAAGTAGATTTAATTTGTTTACTCACAGAACAATACAGTTCAATGCATTCTTCACAATAACTTGAAGTATTCATCACAACATCAAAAATATAAACAGATTTCAATATGAAAAAGGTAGTTTGCTCACTGATCTAAAGAAGAAGATACGGGGTCAAGTTACTCACAAGCATCAAGAAAACAAAACAAGTTAAGCTTCTAAAAATAGGAGTTGCTCACCTTGTTTCCAGAAAAATGAACAGAGTTGCTTCCCTTGTTTTTAAAACCTGTTTGAATTTGCTAGCTAAAAACCCTTTAGATCTCTGGTTTGCAGTTGATTTGTTTTGATGTTTAAATTGAAGTTTTGTTTAAATTTTAGAGGATATTACTTACTACAAGTCTTAGATTGAAGGAACGAACTAAAATGGATAGTTTGATATATAAAATAGAAGTGTACAGAGAGGATGTTACTTGTACAGGTGATGTTTTATTTGTTTAAGCTGGGATGGTTGTACAAATGATTATATTTTCTTGTACTATAGCCAGTGATATTTCTTGTTTGTAGGCTGATGGAAATACTAGTTTAGGGCTGCATTAATTTAGCATTGTACCATTTACATTTTTATTTCCTTCGGCTGTACAAAATGAGATAAAATCTAATGGCTGAAATGATATTGTGATGGCTTGTACCAATTGTTGTTGTACAAATATACCTATCTTATTTTATTTGTACATAGATATTTAAACTAGTGTCTTCTCGTACAAGTGTTTCATACTTATCCAATATACTTGAACGTATTTTTATTTCCTTTGTCTTCTGTATTTTCTTCTTATGTTTTCTTTTGCAAGCTAGTTCAAATATATATATTTTCCTTGTCCAGTGTTTATACTCATCTTCATTTTTGTTCCATTACTTGTTTCAAATTCAAGTATATATTTTACTTGAGTCTTTGTAATATTATAATATAAATAAATTTATATTTTAACATGTTGCTATATTCTAACTAATTGTTTACTTTGTAATTTTGTTTCTTATATATTTGTATTTGTATTTTTATTTATTCCTTATTATTTTGTAACATAGAAAATTTCTATTTTTAATTAGTTGCTAAAATTTAGCTAATTCGTTTACTCTATTTTTTTTATTTTCCTCAAACCATTTATTTAAGATTTTAAATCCAATTATCAATATATATATATATATTATTTCAAATTTACTCATATATGCTCAAATACATATATATACATATTTTAATTTTAAATGATTTATACGAAATTTATTTGAATTTGGGGAAACTCGCATCCATTTATCCATTAATTTAACAATTTTAATTCAAAGATTAATTTTAATTATCATTTTAAATTTATATAAAATCCGGGGTCGTTACAGACTTCCCCCCTTAAAAGAATTTCGTCCTCAAAATTTGCCAAGGAGACACAAAGAAAGATGAAGAATATTTCATCAAATGAAACTGAACGTCTATTCTGCATTTGGCTTACCCAATCAGAATATCAATAATAGATACGAAAACGAATCTTTTTGAATTCTTTCACCCGATACTCGGGTTATCCGGATCTACGAAATATGCAGGGCATCGGTTAGTTCGAAGGATAACTAACCATTCGTAGTATATATCCAGACCCAAAGAATAGATAGATATATGGATACAATTTCAAACTTTCAGTTTAAAACTAAAGTATTCATATCAACCATAGCAATCAAAGCAACCAATACATCCAAACAAACAATTCTGGCCTTTTGGAGTTTATGTCCCATTTTAATATATTGAATCTCTTCCTTGATCTACCAGGAATTATCAAAGAATTGAGAAGAGATGACGAACAAAAGAGATTAATAGAGAAAAGATTGTTTCCACTGTTGCAGGGTATTGACCATTTATAGTCGTATTTCCCTGTCCCCTATCTCATCCTCTTCTTGCACTCATACTTACTATCAATAGATAGCAAGAGAATTTACTGAGGCATATGGACGAATATCTGAGAATTACTCATTCTAGGGTATACTTCACCCCATCTCTAATGAGCTACTTAATGTGTTATACTCCTGAGCTAAAGTTCAACCTTAGCTCTGATACCAAATGTGATGACCCTGAAATCGGCCTTCGAAAATCGGCACCCGTACTTCACTTGTACTCAAAATGCCGCAGATTCAAACGCCGAATCTGGTTCACCGGAGCTTATAACACAGTAAGTATAACAACACAGCGGAATAAAGAAAACAATGATATCATATACAACTTCAATAAATACAATATCCAGAATGATATACAACAATGATATCAATATGATACAACAATATCAGAGATAAATAATGATACAGCGGAAAGCAGAAATGATAACTCCAAATGATCAGTCCGAGAGACTGACTCCAACCACTCCAATGACAGGCTCGAACCACAAAGAGAAGCAAGTGTAGTCCTAAACTCCAAGAACTGAACCAGCTCCAAATAATCTACTAAACCTGATATCTGAGAAAACCCAACTCTAGACTGCCCGTGTGGAAAATGGTGGGCACCCAGAGTTTAGGAAGGGAACAATAAACTCCGAATCAGTCATGGGACTGGTGTGAGCAACAAAAATAGTTTATCTTTAAACAAACGCAAAAGGCTTTTAAACATTGAAACCCGCAATGCTTTTGGAAAATGAAACTACCATAAGACCTCCCACCACACACACAATGCAATCGCAGACTTGGAGGAGATTTCTTCTTATGATAGTCAAACATGCTTACTACGCAAACAAAACTCCTTTGATATTATTACTAGTGCATAGTGTGAAAACATTTCAAAAATACAATATTAATCTTAGCCAGCATACAACCATTATTGTATGCCTACTATAGCTACGATGTTCAATAGCAGGTTACCGCCACATTCCATAGCAGGTAATACAACTAAAACTGCACAGGGTTCGTATTGTTTCTTTGGATTTCCAACAAATGATCAGGCAAAGGAATTTCCTTACCGAAATGGAAACGCCTCTGGAAAGACACCCCGGATCCTAACCGGATCTCTGCAAACACAAGGCCGACGCTACCTCACGCTTTAACCAAGCTGTAACTAGGTAACTTACACACGAGTCATGTCATCCCCCGGTCATCACCGACCTTTATCCGAGGTACCTCGATCATAAAGCAACAACCACAAAGTATAATAACTGTGCAGCATCAACATAGGTAAAATATCTGGGTTCCATACCATGATATCACCTTTTATCCAGAAGAAATGACATACCCTAGGGGTGCTACCCCTACAAACCTTTTGTCGCAACATTCCTGTTTCGACCATTACCGGGTTGTGAGGCTCGACGAAGTCTCGTCCACAAAGCTACGCTTTTTCACAAAGCCATGCTTTTTCACAAAGCAACGCTTCGATCAACAAATGATCAGCAGCACTTCGTATGCCACATTACCAAATTGGGAATGTATCACTAGTAACCATCAACTACATAACCTCTGAGCTCATACGTCTCAGAGAAGGGTGTTAAGCTAAGAGAAAAATTCTCCATCACCAACAGAAATGTATTTGATAGAAACCAGCTTTACATCTCAAAGTGTAACGTCAGACATACATCCATACAAGTCTGTTCCGGGTTCGAACAGAACCGAAGGCACTTCCAAAGAAGCCCTTGCAAATCCGGGTATTCACAATCCCGATCGGACTTCCCATCACTTAAGGAATCTCTATACCGGGCGCTACTCGGTGCAGATACAATCGATAGGTCATCCTATCGCTCTCGCAAATACCCGATCTTCACCACCGGTCTTCAAATGCAATCCATATACGACGTATCATTATTCGGAATGGGATATATGACACAAAGGTCCTTTCCCGGCTAACCCGAATAACGAGCGCAATTAAAAATCATATGGATACTGGGGTCTCAGTTAAATCACAGCTTAAAGCCCAAAACTTTTCATTCGAATGGTAAAACAATTTACCATTTCCAATCTCTTAAACAAAAAGATTCATTTCAAAAACCTTCAATAGTTTAAACAATTTCCACACTTTTAATCTTTTAAACAAAAGATTCAATTCACAAAGTTTACCCCGTTCACAAAGATCCATTCATGGGTTTCAAAACAATTTCCACTTCAATTGAATTAACTCGTTAAATCTTTAAGTCAAGATTTAACTTATAGCTTTCAAAACTCGTTTCCAAAGATTCATTCATAGCCTTTCAAAAATTCTATTTCAAGTTGGATTAACTCGTCCGGTCTTTGAAATCAAATACTCATTACATAGTTTTCAAAACATTTCAATTCCATTTCAAACTTGAAACCGTTCAACACAATTTGGAAATCCTTTCTTAAAATGAAAGCTATTATTATTTGAAAACAAGTAGTTTTCGTCTTCGGAAAAATCCAGTTATATTTACACGAGTTAAAACCCTTGAATTAAATTCAAATTCCCAAATCAATACCTTTTAAAATGGTTTAACCCATATATAACTTGTACATCATCTTTAATCCCTAGTTTCAAATCGTAGGATTCAATTTCAAACTTGAATTCAAATTTCAATCAAATTATTTAAATTTTCAAAACTCGATTAAGTTATTCAAAATAACTTTTATCTTTGAAATTCCATTTCAAAAGCTTTAACATTTAACCCAGATCCATTTCCAAAATCAATTGAAATTAAAATTTCAATTTCAAAAACATTAAATTTAAATCATTTATGACTTAACCGATTTCCATGTGAAATCCATATTTGTGTGTGTATGGTGTAGTCCAGGGGTTTCACACAATAGTGCACAACATCAATCATCACAGATATATCGATAAGCGATATAACCCATAACGCTTATCTTCATTCACAGATTCATAGATAAAATAAATTTATCAGTCACAAAGATTCACTATTACAATTTGATGTGGGTTTCGGATAACCAACTGGAATCCGACTCCCTGTCGCATCGAAATTCAAGTGTCGTTTTACGGGCCAAGGGTTTCATATTCACATAGTAATATATCACAGAAACAGAAATCACAGCTCAGCACAAAGTAATTCATATCACAAAGCATCACAATCACAAACAGGGATATCAAACGATTCAATCATCCAATTGAATCCAAAAACCCATAGGTAAGATCATTCATTGTCTGGTTAATTCAAATCAGATTAATTACTTATGAATTACTAATCCTGGTTAATTAACGTTCATAAATTACAAATTATTCTGATTAAATTTTCCTTTAATCATTTATTAATTAACCATTAATAATAAATTAATTAACCCTTAATCAATTACCATTTAATTAATTATTCTACATTAATTACTCTAAGTGATTCTCCCTAATCACTTTTATTTATTGATTTCTTTTGATTAATTATTCCCAAATCAATTTTCTTAATTAATCAATCACATTAGTTAATTATCATTTAAATAATTCTTAAATCACTTGATCAATCAACTTTAATCATTTTAATTAATTAATTATCCTTAATTAATTACATAAATTAATTAACCCTTAATCATAAATTAATTACTTTCATTAATTAACAAATACATATAATGTCCAACACAATTTATCTTTTAAAAACATTAAACTTTTAATGATTTAACTTTGAAACTCGATTAATATCTTGTTCAATAATCTCACGTTGGAGAATATAGCCTACAATCTTTTTGAACCCTTATTTAGTTTAAACCAACTTTTAAAACTTGATTAATTTCCAATACCCGAGACAAACACTTGCCAGATCCGAGCTTTACTTCGAGTCAGAGCTCAAAAACCTCGAGCCAAATATCATTCTTCCCCAGCCTTTCCCTCTTCTTCTTTTATAACTTAATTTTTTTTTAAATTCTTAAACTGCTACTTATACCAACCCAGTTCTTCGAGCTATTACCTCAATTACTCGAGTGCAACTTCGAGCTTCCCCAAAACATCTGTAATCATCGAAACCCAGTTACGATCTGACACACGTGCATGCACCTGTGACCTCGTCATCTCCGACCATCGCAGCAACCACCAGCACGTCGACGACCACCATCACCTTCGATTCCGATCACCCAAAATCCAAAGCAATCTCGAAAGCAAAATCGAGCTTCTCGATCGAACAATAACTCAAAACCTGATCAACTAATTGACCTCGTCGACGTCAATGCCGTCCACCGGAGCTTCCCAAACTCCATCCACAGCATCGTCAGCCTCCACACTACCATCTCCTAAGGCCAGGTGAAGCTCGATCACCCCTAGGTACCGCGGCGACCACAATTCCAACCTCAACTACATTTGGTTTTTAAACCCTAGATTAAATCGTACCCTCCACCACGATGACCAGAAAATTATGAACCCATTTTTCTCATGACCTCCGGCCCATGAACTTCCTCTGGCCAAACTCACGGGGTCGCCGATCAACTTGATCATCAGAAGTACCCAAAAACTCATAATCTGATCAATACTCAATTTCTTACAACATACTTCCTTAAAAATCATGATCTCTTTTTTAAAAATCCCATTTTCCAGTGACAAATCAGATTATACCCTTGAAATCTCAAATTTTTCCCATCGAAATTTTGAGTTTTAGTTGAGATTTAACTGTTCTACCTCCTTTAGGATGAAGCTACACTTAATACTATCAGAAATTTTTCCAGATCGAATATTTGGTCATTACTAACAGGTTTTATTTTTATACCTATGTCTAAAATACATCAAGCCAGGAGATATTGATTTTAGTTCAAATTTTTGGAAGCCTGTAAATTTAACAGAGTATCTGTTTTGGGATATAGATATGATCATCCATACAGATATGAACATATATAAACAATCCATTCTAAACAACATGCTAATGCTTATCATTCTTAAATTTGAAGAATTTACAGCTTGTATCTATATTAAGTAGATTTAATTTGTTTACTCACAGAACAATACAGTTCAATGCATTCTTCACAATAACTTGAAGTATTCATCACAACATCAAAAATATAAACAGATTTCAATATGAAAAAGGTAGTTTGCTCACTGATCTAAAGAAGAAGATACGGGGTCAAGTTACTCACAAGCATCAAGAAAACAAAACAAGTTAAGCTTCTAAAAATAGGAGTTGCTCACTTTGTTTCCAGAAAAATGAACAGAGTTGCTTCCCTTGTTTTTAAAACCTGTTTGAATTTGCTAGCTGAAAACCCTTTAGATCTCTGGTTTGCAGTTGATTTGTTTTGATGTTTAAATTGAAGTTTTGTTTAAATTTTAGAGGATATTACTTACTACAAGTCTTAGCTTGAAGGAACGAACTAAAATGGATAGTTTGATATATAAAATAGAAGTGTACAGAGAGGATGTTACTTGTACAGGTGATGTTTTATTTGTTTAAGCTGGGATGGTTGTACAAATGATTATATTTTCTTGTACTATAGCCAGTGATATTTCTTGTTTGTAGGCTGATGGAAATACTAGTTTGGGGCTGCATTAATTTAGCATTGTACCATTTACATTTTTATTTCCTTGGCTGTACAAAATGAGATAAAATCTAGTGGCTGAAATGATATTGTGATGGCTTGTATCAATTGTTGTTGTACAAATATACCTATCCTATTTTATTTGTACATAGATATTTAAACTAGTGTCTTCTCGTACAAGTGTTTCATACTTATCCAATATACTTGAACGTATTTTTATTTCCTTTGTCTTCTGTATTTTCTTCTTATGTTTTCTTTTGCAAGCTAGTTCAAATATATATATTTTCCTTGTCCAGTGTTTATACTCATCTTCATTTTTGTTCCATTACTTGTTTCAAATTCAAGTATATATTTTACTTGAGTCTTTGTAATATTATAATATAAATAAATTTCTCTTTTAACATGTTGCTATATTCTAACTAATTGTTTACTTTGTAATTTTGTTTCTTATATATTTGTATTTGTATTTTTATTTATTCCTTATTATTTTGTAACATAGAAATTTTCTATTTTTAATTAGTTGCTAAAATTTAGCTAATTCGTTTACTCTATTTTTTTTATTTTCCTCAAACCATTTATTTAAGATTTTAAATCCAATTATCAATATATATATATATATATATATATATATTATTTCAAATTTACTCATATATGCTCAAATACATATATATACATATTTTAATTTTAAATGATTTATACGAAATTTATTTGAATTCGGGGAAACTCGCATCCATTTATCCATTAATTTAACAATTTTAATTCAAAGATTAATTTTAATTATCATTTTAAATTTATATAAAATCCGGGGTCGTTACATAACTAGATAAGTATCCATCTCGACATCGTCATATGTCAGGCATGACATTATATTTATCTTATAATATATTTACCCCACCACGGGAACAAGATGGGTAAATGATGATGTAACGCCTTTTGCCAAACATTTTGATGTAATAAAATTCTATAGCTCCTCTGTATGCTTAATGTTGTGAAAAAAAATATACCGATCTCACTTTGTTGCTTGAAAATAATTCTGGTGATAACTGCAGCATCATCGACATTTATTTTTAGGTCTCGAAGTGGGGGATGTTACACTTTGAGAGATGATTCACAAGTACCTTATGATTCATAACCATATGATTAAAGAAATTTCTTTCAAAGATATGGCTTAGTCCATGATTCAAAAAATAACTCTTAAATTTTCTAGACGTTTTTGTGCTTTCTATGACATACAAGTCACTATTATAATGAAAGAAAATACCACCATCGATTGACCAAGAGTAGATCTGTTTTATAATAAATACTCGTAATATTCATATTAAAACACAGCTACATCTATTTTCGACCAAAATCGAAACAGTTGTTATTTCATAAATAATATTTGTTATACATGAAAGTAATTTTTCAAAACTTGATGCTTGCATTAGCAATTATTATACAGTATGCTCTCACTATTTCTGATGCTACAATAGCAATGTTCAAAATACAGAGCTCCATTAATCACTTACCATGATCTGTTTATTTTTGTCATTATAATTAATTTTCAGCCTAGAGTTTCAGATTTATTATCTCGAACTTAAGGAAATAGATCTTATGGAGAACAATTTTCTATAAGGAAAAATACAATTGAAATAGAAATCATATTTCTTATTCCTTATTAAGCATCTAAAAATATTTTATACAAGTCTGTTTCTTATTTCTCTTGTAGACATGACCATTCATTCTCTCTCTATCCCAACTATGCGTGTGTTACTTGAGCTTATAGTCTTTTTGTTTCTCTTTCAGATAGTCTAATCTTTCACAAGAGAAACCCTTTAGTACAAGGCTACACTGTAAATCTCTCTATCCCAACTATGCGTGTGTTACTTTAGCTTATAGTCTTTTAGTTTCTCTTTTAAATGGTCTAATCTTTCAAAAGAGAAACCCTTTAGTACAATACTGCATTGGATTTCTTTACAAAATCCATTGTGTCATCCTTAACATGTTAAGGAGGTTGAATAAGTTGAAGTAAATATATCAAAACTAACATTTCAATGGTTAAATTCTTATGTTAGTCTACAGTCCTTGGTTTAGTATTATTCCAAACACAACAAGATCATTATTATACTCAGTCATAACGAATACATGATCTTACACTATGGTTTATTTGGTCATCCTAAATTAGTATCTTACATAGGAAATTGTTCATCATATAACTTTTGTATGTGACTGAATATGGATCGAATACCCATACTCTTGTAATGTTTTAGAGTTCAAAATTCATAAAATAGAATACATAGCCTCAAGCAAATTTACATTTAAGTTACAAAGACCGAATTGTTTGATTATTGCATTAATCAAATCTTGCATCGGCCTAAAAGCGACAAAATGCCAAAAGATTAATTAGCGATAAGTAAATGTTACATTTCTTTCTCAATATATAATTGAGTTCATTTAGTATATTTTAATTGATAAATAATTTTACCAATTATATTAAACGTTCAAATTTATTAAAATAGATTATTATAATATTACATATATTCTTATACTTATCAAAATCGTTTATTAAATGCTTTTAATAAGATTCTCGTATATTTTACATCTTTTAGAAAACCCAAAGATGAGATGTGGGAATTTCGTTAATAACTCTAGTGAGTTTAGAATTTATTTATCATGTTACTACTACATAAAGGGTTTTAAGTAAATTATAGTCCACATAAATGTAAATAACATGTTATAAGTTATATCTCGTACGTAACTCCTTACCGTACATACTTAGCTCCTAGTCATTTTTATGACCTCGAGGCTGCTTAAGAAATCATAAAGTACATTATTTGCTCATGGCCCATCATTTTGGCTAAGGAAAATTTTGTAACCCTTGAGAGTACAACAAAGATACAAAATGTTCCTACCAATTTAGTGATAACATAAATATCATTTTAGAATTTTTATGGATCGAGGGTTATTGTCTATAAAAGATAATAAGTATTCACAATACTCAATGACATCATTTGCCATTTTATACGTTTATACTCAACTACATACACACGTATTTATTTACTCTAACTATAATGGATTTTATTTCGAGTTTAACTTTTAAAATCGTATTGGTTATTCTATATACATTATATAAGATTCCCTTATTTAAGTATAAACTTATAACATAATATTAAATCTCATATTTATTTATTTAACACTTTAAATAATATTACAATTAAATGATAACATTTAATGGACTATAATATTTATAGTTTATATTATACTTTTAAATTATTTTCAACTCATTTATTTGTAACTTTTATAATTTTAAATGAAAAATAATTTCAAATTTATTTATTTATAACTTTTATAAATTGAAGTTTGAACAATTTTAAATTTGTTCATTTATAATTTTCATAAGTATAAAATTAAGCAATTGTAAAATTTTATTCATAGCCTTTATGAATTTTAATTTAATTTAAAACAATTTGATAGTCAAAATTTATTTATTATTCAAATACAACTAATTGAATCAACCCAAGGTACAACACATTTGATTCTTACACTAAGGGTATACTCTTGGAAACGACCACTTTGACGAAGTAGGTAAGGGCCAAGAATAAGGAGGTTTTTTGCTCATGCGAACGTACCCTAATTCGAGTAATCTTCTTCTTAGTTAAACAACATTTTCTAGAAATCCATCTTATTAGACTTTACAATAATTTTCCCTACATGTTGTAATAACCCAAAAAATTTAAATACTTAATTAAAATAATAAAAAGGGTAAAATAGTAATTTTACAAAATGAACAAAATAGTGTATCTAATAAATAGTGTAATTAGGCCATGGGATCTATTCGATTGCGTCCGAAATACCTTCTATAGTCAGAAAACATATATGACTTGTTGAATTTGGCAAAAGGGGCTAGATCTATGAAAATTTGAACGGTGGCATTTTGGTAAATAATTAGTGTAAATACGGAGGATCATAAAATATATTTTTTAAGTTCATTTGAGGTTGTAAGACTCTATTAATTTGGAAAATTCTTATTATTGACATTTCCTATATTTAGAATTTTTCCAGATGATTTTACCCTTGGAAACTTGTATCGGCTATAAGATTTGATAAGAACCAAACTAGTATCTAAGACTACTTCCATTGGAAAGATATGATAGTTTCCCTTTTCGTAAAGTGGTCATAAAAGCAATTTGGACTTTCTTATAGGAGATATGGCTGTTTGAAAATTGGTAGTTTTTGGAGCAGCTTACTGGGTAATTAGTGAGTCTTGGTATAAGCCCACTAAGTCATTTCGGGTTTGGAGACCTTATTAGACTGAACCATCATCTCCAAATTACTTTTACACCTTCTTAAATAGACCTAAGCCTTCATTAACCCATTCTCCACCCATAACGTTATCTTTTCTCCTCCAAATTAAGTCTAAATCAATAGATTAGGGTTGGATTAGCAAGGGGATTCATTAGAAATCTTCACATCTACATTTTTGAGAAGAGAAAATTCCATCTTTGTTGTTCATTTTCGGATTTGCATGTAAAAATTGGATTTTTGAGGTTTTGGTGAGTGAGTTACCATTTCTCACCTTACTATATGTATGTATCCATAGGTTTTGATATGTTTTAGACTCGTTTTTAAAGTCAAATTAATGTTTTAACACTGTTTTTTATGTCAAACCTGCAGTAAAACAAATTTTGAGATATTTAAAGTGCCTTAATCATGTTGTTTTGGAGTATAGTTGCCTTTATATATTATAGGCTATATTAGAGATGCAATTGCATGATAAATTGCAATGGTTTGATGTGTGTTGGATGGTTGGATTGCTTTGTGTGTTTGTAGTGTTTATGTGAATGCATGTATGGTTGCAACGCTCATCAGAGCGACTTAGAGTTAGCAACATCGACCTTTAACGGATTGACTCGAGATTGTCGGGAGTTGTATCAGTTGCATATGGAATACACAAGGGTCGAAGAATAGTACGTAGCAGTGAAATCAATGCAAAACTTAGATTTTACAATTCTATAGGATTTTGGTTCGGCGTGCTTGGTTCAACGTCGTTTGGTTCGGGATAGGCTTGGTTCGATAGAGGAACGGAATCAACGACCGAACATGAAACTTGGATCAGTGGTGGGGTCGGTCTACGATTGGAAAAGATGGTTATTCAATGGTGGTCGGTTCTCGATGACTGGATAAGGATGGCTCTTCTGTGGTGGTGGGTTCATGGTAACCGAACAAGGACATTTATTCGGTGGTCGAAGGTAAAGGAGGGTCGGTGCATTACATAGGATGGTTTAGCACTTGGAAACTTGTTTGGTGCGATCGGAGGGTGGACCGACAGGAGTAGAGCATAACATTTGGTTATGAGCATCGGGCATGGCAAGGGCATACTGTGAAGTAGAGTTTGGGTCTTTGAGTAGTTGATGGGGTGTAAGGATGGATGACTCCGGGACAACTCAGGATGACTTTAGACTTCGTGCAGCGACTAGTGAAGCAATGGCATGGTGCTTTGACATCGATGACGTGTTGAATTTGGGGCCTTAGTATGATGGCTCTACGACTTACGGTGAATGTCTAGAGGCATTCCAAAGATGACAATTTAACGATGGGAGTCATGGCGGTGATCCAAAAGGGAAACCTTAACGATGGGGGCTTGCGAGTGGGATTTGCGATCGTGTTTAACTATAGAGATGGTCTGGATGAAATAACGGTTGAGTTATATTATGGAAACGTCTGCAAAGGGATCATTAATAACTCAGAGGATTCTAGTGTGCTAATAAAGAAGTGGTATGTGGGGATGCCCACTTGGATTTACAATTGTGTCCAGATCTTGTGTTATTAGATTATCCCAGGCTTTGCGATTATGGGCCTGGTTCGTAGCCTTTCGAAGTGGTATGGATTCGAGAACTAATGAAGCCAGGATTTCGATTGGGTCCCTGATTTGCAATTATGCCATACGAGTTATCATATATCCAACACACACGAGTGATGGTGAGGATTGTTTGATGGATGCTATGTTTGCCATGGTTGGTTATCACTTTTAAGTTTCACAAGTTTTAGATATTTCGACCGTATACCTAGACACTGGACATTGAACTTTGACTGTACTGTGCTTATATGGCTATGATATTAGATTAGCATATATCGACTGTTATATGCTAACTCTTTAGATGCAGGGATATGTCAGGTATGGTTCTACATACCCTATGCCCATATTTGATATATATGATTTTTATAGTATTTTTGAGATGATGTATCACTTACACCAGACTATTGTTTGACTCGAGGTTTTATGCTTTACTTATTATTGTCTCGGGTACTCTTAAGTCTTAAATGAGTAGATTAGGGATGACAGGTCTGGATAGCGCATGGAGTTGTACGGAGTACGAGCAAGAGGCTACGCTTTCATATATTTGTACTTAGAGCTTACCATCGCTTATATTCCGCTATGAGTACTATGGAGCTATGTCAGTACATGCATTGTTAAAGACAGATACAAACTTTATTTTGGAGACTTGGTATGTATAAACTCTTTATTTCAATTATCATATAGTCTATGAACCTGATGCACTCTGATGTTCTTATTTATGGTTCATTTGATTATATCACTGTCTTGCCTGTTTTACATCTGTGTTGTTATATTATATTTTATTTGTGCACTGTGAGACTCGGTACCAGAGGTGTAGGGTGGTCATCACATTTAGTATGGCCTAAACTTAAGAAAACTTAATTTTTCACATAAAGATATATGGTTAAGGTCTAAGCTTCTCATTAGAAACCCTAGGCATCATTCTTCTTTTAAAAACCTTAGATCTAAACATTCTTCTCTTAATCTCTTTTAAATTTTTTAAATAAAAATACAAAGGAAATAAAAAGAGAAAGGGGAAGAAGAATAACGAATTAAGAAGATAGAAAACTAGAGAAGAAGTCTTACAAGGAGGATTTTCAGGGCTGAAGAAACCTAGTCTTTGAGTGGGAATTTATCTTCTTTCTATATGAATCTATATATGCTCTTATCTTGTCTATATAGTCTATATTAGATCAGATTTAAGAAACATAGATTGAATACAACCATTAAAATAAATATTCGAATTTGAATTTTTTCATTCTCTATAGAGGTTGAAACGACACCTCAATGTGTAATTGTGATATTGATGAAATGTTTGGGGTTGAAATGATACTCTGCTTTTTAAAAATAAATCAAAGTTTTATTTAAGTTACACCTAAAATCGAGAATGAATCACATAAGCATAAATTGAAATTGATATAAAATGAATAGGTTGTTAATTGAATTGATTGTTTGTTGTTTGGAGTTAAATGACACTCTGATTTCATTTATAACAATCTTTTAACTTCTAAAAGTACAATTTTGAAATTTATACAACTTAAATATGTTTATAATTGGATTCATTGAATTGATTATTTAGGGTTGAAACAACATTCAGATTGTTAATAACAACCGATTGCCTTATTGAAGCACAATTATAAACTGAAGTAGATTACCCAAGGATATATATAAAATTATGTAAATAGGTTTGATTATAATTTGGTTAGGAAATTTATAGTGTGAATAAAATTGATGGAATTATAGTTAAATCAGATAAATTGATAGAATAATCTACACTAACGAAATGGGAAAAGGCGCTATAAATAATAGAATAAAAAAGTCAATTGAAGTCTAGAATGAACCTAGGGCTAAGGGATAGTGAAAAATAGATTAAAACACTTAAACATACAAACCTATAGTAAATCAGACGTTTGAAAATAAATCCAGATGTATGAAAATGTTACAGTAGCAAAGCGAAAGAAACATGTTGAATTTTTGCATAATTCAGAAGTTTGATTTTATATTCATACGTGTAGAATCAAAGTCAGATGTCTGAATATAAGATTAGACGTCTGATCTCCTGTAGGAATTTTCATTTTATAAGGAGTTAGACACCTAGGTGATTTTTCATATGTCTGAATAGCTGATGTAGGAACATATTGTACCTAAACCCCTAGGGGCCAATACGAATGATTGTAGAAATTCCATATTGTTTGTTTATGAGTGCGATCAAGATGAAGTAGAATGATGTGTGTACACATTTTTAATGTATGTGTAATAGTGCACTTTTTATTGTTTAGGATCTCTTTAATGTATTGAAATGAGACACACAATAGTAGTAGTTTGTGTTGAAATGAGACATATAGCAATAATCTTCGGTGTTGAAAGGAGACAAACAATTTCACTGGTAATTTATCCAGTCTTTGAATATCCTTGAACGATTAAACTGGACTAAGGAAAGATGGAGAAATAGACACAAGCACTTATAAAACATTACCATATAACAAAGTGAGAAGGCACAAGGAATATAACCAAAAATGGGCAAGTTGTCACAACTTGCCAACCACAACTAAGGTCAAGTCCGACCGGAGTCAATCCCATGTTGGAACCAAGGATAAATAATGGAAAACTTGAAGTAAACCTTGAAGAGAGGGAAAGAATGAAGGCACAAATCAACATCAAAGTTGTTCCATTCCAAACCTGAAGCAAACCATAGCTTAACCCCGGTTAACCTCAACTCGGTGTACAACTCAGGTGCAAGTTGTGGCACATGGCTCAGGTTGGTCGTGAGCTTTTATGGAGTGACATAATGAACGTGGATAACGTATGCAGGGAATTTTGGAGCCAAATTCGCTAACCATCACCTATAAATAGAAGGATAGGCTCACTTCAAGGGCACTTCTTTTCTGATCTTTATGCTACATTATTTATTACGATGAGTTGAGATATACAACTCTGAATTCAACTCTGTATGACTCATACCCAGTTTGAGGGATATTGAATTATAAAATATACTTTATAGGAGTAAAGTATAATAAATAGAAACCTATTAAGTGGACGAAGGCCAAATTATTTACCAAAGTACTATAAAAAATTATGTGTTCTTTTCTTGTATTTTGGTGCTTTCTCTGAGAAGACTTGGATTTGAGAGTTTAAAACTTAAATTGGAAGAGATGAAGAGACCATCTACTAGAAAAGCTATGATTGAAGGAAATCAACAAGAACAAGGAGGTAGCCAGGAGGTGTCCTCAGGATCAAACCCTCCATACATCTATATAACTAGAGAAGAGATGGAGAGAATGATGAAAGAAATGCTGGATATGATGATGGCTCAACAAAGGAAAATGTAGAAAAAATTCTTCAAAAGGATGAGCAACAAACGAGAGTCGGAGCTGTTGAAAACCGAAGTCGGAGGCCAGAAGGTGGAACCTGTGCACTTGGAAATGGAGTAGAAGGAGTCAGATTCAACCCCCAATAAACCTCATAACTCAGTGTCAACCCATATTTTCAACATGATACCGAGTCAAGAAGGCAAGGGTTTGAGTGATGTTAACTTTGGATGGGACGAAGCACGTTTGAAGAATGAAGCTGAGCTCTAGAACAAAGGTTAGAATGTGAATTTACCAATAGGAGTTACAGCTTGGAGTTCCTCGGGGCCAAGATGAAGCCATAGATTAGAGAACTAATTGGATGACAACGAAAGAATTACTGAAATGACAAGATGTATACTAAGACGTGGACCTCAAGAATGGGGCTTGGAGGATGTGAAAAGGAATCCATTCACTCCAAACATCTAGTATCTAAGGAATTGTAACGACCCGCAAATTTATCACTATGATAAATAATATTTATTTTTAAATTTAGTCAAATAAAAGGTTGATAATACAAATAATATTTTTTTGAGTGATAAATAAGTAATAGTAATCTTATTTTAAATAGATATTTACAAAAATATTTTCCTCAAAAATTTAAATTGATAAAATGACCGAAAACTGTTTTATCGATAAATAGCTCTACAATCATAGAACGTTGCATACAGAGCTGGATGCATACACTTATTTCATAATTGAATAAGAATATGAAATAAAATAAAATAATTCATTGTGTTTTTGTAATTTAAATGTATTTAGTAATGCCCTTAAATATAATAATTGATTTATTAAATTTAATTAGGATTTAATGATTTAAGTAATTATTATAATTATTCAAATAATTATTTTTAAATGATAGTAGTTAATTCTAAATATTTATAAAGTTTTATGAAAACATTTATGATAATTTTATAAAGACAAATAATTGATTTGAAAATATAAAGAAAAACTCGATATCGCTTTATCGGTATAATAACAATTTCTGTAAATAATTATTAATATTAATTTATATGATTTTATAAATGAAATATGGTCATTTTAATTTATTAATAATGATAATAAATTAAATTTCGTTTACAAATATATATATACATAAATTAATAAGTGAAAATATTATCGATAATCGGTTTCTTGGTTTTCAACGATTTAACAAACAAAAGTTGTTCGAAGTCATTTGAAATGTTGTTATCCTCTTATGCGCATACATGTACATGCATATACATGCCACATGCACATAATAACACACACAGAGATATATATATATATATATACATGAACACTTAAATATATAAATATTACAAAATAATTAAATAATTTGCTAAGACTTGACATTTAAGCAACAAAACAGAAAACATCAATTCACCGTACCACACCATCATTACACCACCACCTCAACATCACCATCACATGTCAAAGGGGGGAGCCGTATGCTAGGAGGGGGCTAGGAGGGGTGTCGTCCAAGAGCAAAATGGTAATTACACCATTAGATATTTGTTCCAAAATTTTCTCCTATAAATACCCATCCAATTTCTCATATTTTTCACCATATTATTACCATCTTCCTCTCCACTTTAAGCTTCTTCTCATGGCTTATATGCTTAACGATATTATGGCAAAATATTTAGCAAAATTTAAAATCGTATAATACATATAAATTACCGATCCACTTCAAAACTAGTTCGAATCTCCTCCATTCCTCTTCATAAACTCAAGGCCATCCACCATCACCACCATGGCCGAGCTCTTCCACCTTTTCTAGCTTGGGTTATGGCCTTCTTAAGGTCTTTGACTCGATTCCATAAGCTCCGGTGCGACAGTAGCAAAGCTATAGCCGATTTAGACTAGCTCGTTGGAAAAATGAGTGTGAGAAACTCTTAGTTATATTATATCTTTGGATGACGATATGATGTTTACAATGGATGTTTAATATGCCTTGATCCTCAAGTTTGGTTGTTAAATATTTTATTTGAATATATATGCAAGTCAAAGAAATACATGTCGATAAGCACAAAGGAAATAACTTTCATCTATTTTAATGAATCAGTGTATATGAAATGTTAAACCACTTTAAAAAGTATTTTAAATGAGCTTGAAATGTTTTATAAACATATGAAAGTGTTTTGGTGAAGTCGGAATGATAATTGAAATTTCAATCAAAAATAGGCGCATCGCATAACGGTAGTTCGCGCTTTCGCGCCATAAAAGTCAAATGAGTATATATAATGGAATTTAGCTCGGAATTCTTCGAGATAAGAATTTTTCATACTATTATGTCCATAGTTTTCAAACAAAGAAAGAAAAATCAAGATTTCGATAAGTAGATTTTTAAATATGAGTAAAACAAGTTTTTGGAAAAATCGCAGTTTTGCAGTTTGGAATCTTTAACGGGATTTCTTTGAAAATGATATTTTAAAATTGTTTAAAAATATGAAATAAAGTCTAAAAATATTTTAAAATGTTTTAAAAGTGATTTGAGTTATAAAAATGAATTTTCAAATGATAGAAAAGTTGTTTTGATCAAATAGCTCAAAAAGCACTTTTTGCAGCACTTTCCACGGCACTTTTCTATAACCTTTGAAATATAGCTTTAAACTTAGCAATTATTTTCCAAATCTTTTATAAATGTTTTCAAATGGATAATTAAATGTTTTAATAATTATTTCAAGGTTTATAGTTTATTTAAAAGAGTTTAAATAGACGATTTAAAGAAAAGCTGTTATAAATAAAGCGATTTACCCTTGGCTCTGAAAGCCGACGAGTAGACTGGATTTTTCTATTCATGAGATCTGGATGTGAGTTACTTAAACTAAGGAGATGTTCAGGAGCAAAAAGTGCCCTGGCTCACCTGGCCTCTTCCCTAAGCGAGGGGTAGATAAGGTCGAAATGTCGGAAACGAGTTAAGTATAAAAAGATTAAATTTTCCAAATTTAAATTAAATACAACTAGGATTTTATGGGGATAATCTTCTCATACTCGGTGTTAAAACCCGAAGAGGGAACTTGTATTATTCATGGAGTTTAAAAGGTGTTTTCGTCGTTATTCCACCCATAGTATTTGTTGAATACAAGAATTAATATTGAGTAGAATTAGATGATTTCTATATATTCTGCTCATTTAAATATTTACTGATTTTGGATTAACATCCTAGATAACATGGTTTTAACTAAATAAAATTTCTAGTTTTAAATTAAGAAATTTATGTTTAGATTTAAAAGAAATGGTTTGGGAATATTTTCCTAAGTGAAAAATGAAATGATTTTGAATTTGTCCCAATTTAAAAAGATTTAAAGAAATCAAAGGATATAAGAGAGGTTTAATGATTCTGTATATACCGAAAAGAAATGTTTTTAAAGTTATATATCTCTAAAAGATATTTTTGATAAAAGGAATGAATTAATCAAACATTTTTCACCTATTTACTTGACCTCTTTTATCGATGATTGGTTTGAAGGAACCAGGGTCTGATTTGGGTAATTCCTATTCGAAGACCACTTCGAACTAATTTAAGTATTCGAAGTAAAGAAATGGATTGTAACGACCCAAATTTGGATTAACATTATTTTGGACATTTAATTATGTAAATTAAATGAAATAATGTAAATGGTTAAGGGATGGATATTTGTATAATCTAAGGGGTACTCATGCCTATTTGAACCGATGAACTAAGAGATTTAAAATGAATTAAGTTAGGGTAGTAGACAAGGAAAATATAGGAATAAGTAATAACCTTATACCCTAAACCCTTACACACATTCATTTTACACGTTCAATTTCACAACCTAAAACAAAACAAGAGGCAGGGCCACCATTAAAGAAGAAAAAAGGGAAGACAAGCTAAATCAAGAGGAAGAAGCTAATCAACTTAAATCTAAGATCAAATCTCAACTCCTTAACAAAAAAGAAAAGGTGAATAATAGGTTACATCTCATGTTTTTGTTTTTCGGTTACTAGATTGAGATCCAAAATTTATTTGCAAATGTTTTGCTATGTTTTAAATGATTAATGGATATATAACACTTGTTGATGATTTAGGCTATTTCATATGGATTTTATGATAAGAATGAATTTAGAAAACCTATTAGATGACATCCAAATGACTAGCGATTTGAATATGTGGTCAGAGATATTATTTTGGAGATGGGTTTCAAGTTCCATATTTTTCTGAATTATTGTGGATTTATTATGAATTTTCTAGTGAGAAAAATGCAATTTTGGGTTTAAAATTATTTACTACCAATATACGATGGCTATGGGTCAGAAATTAAAATATGTTAGGAAACATATTAAAAGTGATACATTGGAATTTTTGGAGAATTTTCCTAAGTGTTTTGTTAAGTATATAAAATTATTTAAGGTATGGGACTTAAATGTTTTGTATATTTAAATAGGAGAATGGGCATTTTGTAAATGTTTTAAATAAACAAATTCTAAATTCGGCAGCACTTTTAGAAAAAATTTTGGAAAAGAAATTGGCAACCAATTATATTTTGATAAATAAGAAAGTTAGTTGGAAAGAAATTGCTTTAAAAGGAAAGAAAACATTTTTCGTAAATATATGTTGTTTCACTACTTTCGGCAGCAACCTTTTGATCATAAATCTCCACCTCCAACCACTTCAAAACCAATACACATGGTATCAAAGACTTGGTACGTAGTGGATTGAAGATAGGTGAATGGTATAGGGTCAAAATATGGCTTCCGAAAGAGTCGAAACTTTGTTTTGGCTTTTAAAAGAAAACGCGCTTGCTTGCTTTCGAATTATATGGCTTTCAACTTGGTTAATTGGTTTAAAGATAAGCTTTCGAACCAGGTTGCCCCCTTTTGTTTCAAAATGGCTTTTAGCGGTGTCGAAACCCTTGCTGCTGTTTGCACAAAAAATGGGCAAACACCTCCAAGTCGTATGATTTAGTCGATTTTGTGTTGCTCTTAGTGATTTGGATACCTTATGCAAATATGTAAAAAGCAGGGACTAAACTGTAAAAGACACACATGTTTATAGTGGTTCGGCCAAAATGTGCCTACGTCCACTTTATATTTTATTCTCCTTTATTGTTCAGATTACAAGTACAAAGCTTCGATTACAAGTGTATGAAAGTTGTTTGAAAGTTCTATTCGTTCTTGAGCTCTCCAACTTGTCCCCCATTGGTGTACCCCTACCCCTCTATTTATAGAGTGAGGCTGGGGGTAGGGGTCTTGGATGTATATAGTTGCTGGTGGGCCTGGGCTAATGTGATCTGGCCTGGCAATATTGGTTCGGTAGTACTTTGGTCTGGTGGTGGTTGGTTGGAGTTTGATTCGGTGGGACCTGGTCGGTGGTGAGTGGTCCGGTAGTGGTTGGTTGGAGTTTGTTCGGCAGTGCTTAGGAAGTGGTTGGTTCGGCAGTGCGTAGGAAGTGGTTGGTTCGGCAATGTTCTCGTTACTCTGGTTCGGTGGAAACACGTCCAACATTTGCCCCCCAAAGTGGAGCATATGCCTGCATATGTCGCGCTTTGTTTATTTGGACACCCTTATTCGGCCCGAATCCCGAACCGGTTGGTTCGGCTACCCTTTTCTTTTCTATAAGTGTGGGCTCCACGCCTCCGTTATTCCTTACCGTCTGAAAGAGCCGAACCAAATCCTTAACTGCCGAATCAATTATAGTGTCGAATCAGACACGATTGCCGGACCAGGTGAGGCCTTCTCTCGCCGAATGACTCTTATGCTTTGAACTACCAAATGAGCTCGAAGTCTTTGGATGACCGAATGAATTCGAAGTCTTTGGACAACCGAATGAATTCGAAGTCTTTGGACAACCGAATGAGCTTGAAGTCTTTGGACGACCGAATGAATTCGGGAGTTTTTGGACTACCGAATAACGCTTCATGCTTAAACTACCGGCTGTGTTCGAATGCCGGATGACCTTTGAGCTTTTTATGTCTTGAACTATGGATGAGGCTTTAGACTGTTAGGTATTTGTTTGTTTATATTTCTACACTCCTTGTTCTAACAGTATGTTTTCACGTGCTGCAGATATTGTCTCATAAAGTAGAAACTCGTTCTAACAAGAAGAAGTCCAAGGACCGAGGAGAGTCCTCCATAGTTCCCCCAGTTCAGGCAGCACCAGAACGACAGGGACCAACCCCGAGATCGCTAGTAGATGGGTACGGTCCTCAAGAGCTCCTGAACTCACCGCCTGATTGCTTTCCCAGCTCCCTCAAAGATGAGCAGCTTGATGTTATCTTTCGCTCTTTTGGGATCGACAAAGCGCACATGTTATTGCCGGGGGAAGGAGTGATGCTGTATAACCCACCTAAAGGATATTTTGCTTATAGCAGGTATCATTGCATGTGTGGTGCCATCCCACCTATCAATGCTTGGATAGTCGGCTTCATCACATACTTGAAGGTGGCTCCTTTCCAGCTTCAGCCCAACTCCTATGCCATCTTGGTGAGCCTGTTCGTCATCTTGCAGAGGAGATACGGGCGTCCTCCTTCCAATCGGGAAATCCGGTATCTGTACAACTTAAGAGGCTACAAGAAGGGGTCTCCGTATATTAGCTTGGAGTCGGCCATGTCCTTCAAGCCAGTCCTGGATTTATACTCGAAGTTTAGCATGTTCAAGAAGGAATGGTTTTTTGTCAGAGATGACTCCGTTTCTTTCCGCCGCTTCACCTCTGGCTGTAAGTTGAATCTTATTTATAATTTTTTGTTCTGACCGCAATACTCTCCCTCACGTGCCTTATTTCTTGCTAGCGACAGGTGGCTTTGCGGTTGTAGAGAACGATCGTTTGGTTTGGATGGCTGAGGAAACAGAAGCCATTCCGGGAAGGGAGAGGTCGGCTTCTTATTTGATCAGGAACGCTACTCTTCTGGGGCACAACCTGATTCTGCCACATCAGTCTGTGGTCAAGCAGAGAGACACGACTAAGGAGAGGGCCGCCAAGGCTAAAGGAGGGGCTACGGTGAAGAGTAGTAAAAGGACACCTTTCTCGAAACATCCAATTGCCGGGGGGAAGAAACTTAAGAAGTCCGACGGTCCCTCCCCTAGCACATGTCCAGACATCCCGGAGGAGGGAGATGTGGAGGAGAAAAAAGGTGAGGATGAAGGAGGTGAGGGGGAGAGCGGAAGTGATGGAGAAGGTGATGGTGCTGGGGCTTTGTCTTCTAAGCAGGCAGGTGTGATCCAGGAGTGGACAGACGATGCTTTCCGCCTAGCTTTTGAAGGGCTGGAGGGAGAACCGGCTCTGGTAGAGGAGCCTAAGAAATCTGACAAGGCCAGAACCGGCGCCAACTCATCTTCCCGGAGTGTTCTAGTTGAGGCAGCCCCCGCGACACAAGGTGAATTTTTGACTTCTGCAGACTCCATTTGTGATAAGGACTTAGGAATATTTTATGGTCAGCTCCTGTCCTGGAATGAGATCCAGGACTTATTGCAGTATCCCACTTCTCCCCAGGGTTTGTATAACATGAGTGTCTCTTTACTCTTCCTAACTTGATATATTTCTTGAATTATAGTTCAACGTCAGCTTGTAACACTTGGTTTTTTATCCCAGGAATGGGTAAAGCAGTCAAGACATCAGATGTTCGACACCGTCTTGAACAATATAAACTTCTCAGGGCTTCTACTAAACCAAAGCCTCCGACTAACCGCTCTGGAGACGTAGTCGGCTACCGTCCTCTTCTTAGAGTTATCAAAGAGGATATCCGAAAGAAGAAGAGGAGTCGCTCCTTGTTTGAATCTCCACCTGGCCCTCAGCCCCCGACTCAGCCTCTTCAGGATACCATGGAGGAGAATACCGAGCTTATACCTTCCCCGCATCCGTCCGAAAATCCTACTGTTACCCCGATAGATCATCCTGGCTTAGCTCGTAACCCGTTTGCGGGTCATCCGGATCTGGATCCGGGTTCTCACGATATTTCCTTTGATGAGTCTACTGGTGAGCACCTTCTCCCTCGTAATCCCATGGTAAGGGTGCTTGACGAGGCCAAGTCCCTGGACCTTGATTTGCTTACCACTCAGGTTGTAACCTTGGGGGATGAAGCTAAGGCAAACATTGACCGAGTTGCTGAGGAAACCAGGAAGCTGATGGGGCTTCATGCTTGACTGGTCAAGGCTAGAGAAGAAATCGGCAGTGCAAACATTCGACTACAGTTAATGGTTTCCGACCAGGCCAAACAACTTGTTGATCAAGCCCTCCAGACCTTTCAGCATGAGGCCGAATCTAGGCAATTAAAGAAGACTATGGAAGAGGCCAGCAGGGCAGAGTTGCGGAAAATGGAGGCCGCCTGTAAGGAACAGATTGACATGGCTATTGCAACAGTAGATGAGGTTCGGCAAGCGGATCTCAAGCGGGTACAGGAATTATCCGGGAAACTTGAGGCCGCAGAGCTTGCTCAAACCAAGCTGAAGGAGGAGATGGAGGCGATGAGGAAATCCTTTCAGGTTGACTGCTTGTGATACCAATCGGAGAGGGATGCTGCCACTGCAAAGCTATTGGCTTCTAAGGGCCAAATACGGGAGTTTGAGAAGAATGAGGGGATAATGGACGAGATGCTTCAGGATATGTACTTTCGCACTTGGAGACAGGGCAACTTATCTTGGATGGATGATTATCCCCGAGTCATGGCCAGGATTTATCTTAGGGCCCTGGAGGAAGCTAAGGTAGAAGCAGATAAGGAGGGCGGCATGGCCTTTAGAATGGACGTTGTTACGGCTCAATTCACCAAGGAGGAGAAGGTGGCGGTGAAAGAGGGTATGCGGCTGCGTGCTGCTGAGGAGGTCGGTGTGCAGTTAGAGGATGATGATCAAGGAGCAGGTGCTGGTAAGTTTTTCCTTTTAGCTTTCCGTAACTTGGTTGCTTATTATTAATGAATTCTTTCCTTGATCGGACAGGCGGGACTTCCGGAGCACCAACTTCCTCTGGTCAACATGCTGAGAGTTCCCACTCCGTAGTTAAAGAGATCCCGGAGGGCCAGCAGGACAAGGGTAAAGCTCCGATGCAGCCGACTTCATGACTTGACCTGGATATTTTTTGTTTACCTGACATTGCTGTCTACGTTAGTCTCAAATCAGCAACGTAACTTTTAGGCTGTAATTATGTTACTTGTAACAAACGACTTTATTCTTGGCATGTAATTTTTTAACCTAAGCTGATTCTATTGTATTTGAATGCTTTCGTCATTTTGATGTGTTGCATAAGAAGTATAGTTGTGCATATGCCTGTGAATCGATCGTGTTTGATGTCAAGTTCTTGCTTAAAATGTAATTTCATACCTTGCAATGTTTAATGTGATGTAAGAATAAATTATAGCTACGTATTTATACACAAAAGAAGAAAGTACCGCCCTTCATGTTTTAGTTGTAGACGGTTGCTTTGAATGTCTTATATGACTAAGTATGGAATGAAGTTGATTGACTCGTCATCCAATTGTGAGTTCTTAGTGAGCGTCTCCTATCTTGTGTCCTGTACTTTAGGGATTGTTATAGAGGATAGGAGGAAAGTTTTTAAATAAAATAGAAATATAAGAAATAGTAAAACTTCCAATCACGGAAGGCCTGCGATGTGCTTAAGTTCGTGGCAAACGGGTTTTGTAGTCACTTTCCCTAGCTGTGGGTCTTGGAGACATTTGTCACCCATCTTACGCCTCCGCGGGGAGTTTATCTTTTTTACCACAGCTGTACTTAAGACACATCGGAGCCGAGATCGCGCATAGTAACTACCCGGGCCATTATGGCCCGTAGTCGCGGGTATTATTCGATTTACCGTGGCCGGCTAGCGTGGGTGCCGATCGTCAACCGTGAACTACCCCTGGCTGGCCACACCTTATGTTGGGGCTTAAAGTAGGTTCACGTTTGCCGGCGAGCCGAACGCCGTAATGAGCTGCCTCGGCTACAGTCGGCCTTCTTGGTGGCTTATAATCGGCTCATTATAGTTGGCTTTAAGGGCCGATCGCGAGCAATGAGTTAACTCGCAGCAGAGGGATGCTGGAGCAAAAGTGTCTCATTGGCGAGGGCATAGATTCGCATAGTACCTATTAGATCTTGTCCAGGTGAAGTCGTGCCGTGATGTGTCTAGAATGGAAAAGCCATTTCACAGGATTTCGTTCAACAGAAAAGGATAAGGTTAACAAGCAGCCAAGATATAAAGGAACAAGTTAAAAAGAGACAAGTTTTTAAAGTGGTTCGGCACGAAAATGCCTACGTCCACTGATTCTCTTTGTTAATTCACTTTATAAGGGCAGTACAAGTTAAGAAAAGTATCGACGAAGGTGTTGGATGTTCCATGCCCTCTGGAACACCTCTCCATCCACTGTTGACAAAATATAAGCTCCGTTGTGGAGATCTTTATGAATTACATATGGTCCGTCCCAGATTGGATCTAGTGCTCCGGGGCGCGGGAAGATTCGCTTGAGGACAAGATCCCCCTCTTGTAAGCTACGATGCTTGACTTTGGAGTTGTATTGTGCTGCCACTTTTTGTCTTGTGAGCTGCTGCTTTGAGGGCTGCATCATTTCTTCTTTCCTCAATTAGATCCAAAGACATGTGAAGGAGTTCCTCGTTCTCTTCTGGGTTATAGTGGATCCTACGGTGGGAAGGCACTATAGTTTCAACTGGAAGCATAACCTCCGATCCGTATGCCAAAGAGAAAGGAGTATGCCCCGTTGATGTTCTGAAAGATGTGCGATAGGCCCAAAGTGCCGTCGGAAGTTCATCCACCCAAGCGCCTTTTGACTTTTCAAGTTTCTTTTTGATTAGAGTTTTGAGAATTTTGTTGATAACTTCGACTTGTCTGTTTGCCTGGGGATAAGCTACAGATGAGAAGCTTTTGTGAATTCCATGCTCTTGGCACCAGTTGGCGAACTCCTCGCTGTCAAACTGAAGTCCGTTGTCCGATATGATTTTAAGTGGGACCCCGTACCTACATAGAACATTTTTGATCAAGAAGTTAATAACTTTTGCTGAAGATACTTTATTTATGGGTTCTGCTTCCACCCATTTGGTGAAATAGTCGACTGCCACTATAGCATATTTGGCTCCGCCTCGGCCCATTGGCAGTTCGCCAATCAGGTCAATTCCCCATACTGCAAAGGGCCAAGGGCTGGTCATTTGGGTAATCTCAGTTGTGGGTAGCCGTGGAATCTTCGCAAATTTCTGACATCTGTCACATTTTTTGACGAAATCTAAGGCGTCTTTGTTTAAGGTGGGCCAGAAGTATCCATATCGGAGTATTTTCTTTGCCAGAGCCTGCCCTCCAGTGTGATCTCCGCAGCTTCCTTGATGGATGCTGGATAAGATTTCCTTTGCTTCCCTTTCAGCGACACACCTTAATAAGGGGTTAGAGAAGCCGCGCCGATAAAGGGTGCCTTCTTGTATTGTGTAGCGGGAAGCTCTCCTCAAGGTTTTCTTGACTTCGTTACGCTTGTCGAGCAGTGTGCCGTCTTGTAAGTATTTTTGGATGGGAGTCATCCAAGTTTCCTCTTTGATTGTAGCTATCAGATTCACCTGCTCGAAACTTGGGGTCAGTTGCTTTGAGATGGCCACTGCTCCGGATATAGTGCCGTCTCTCATGCTAGCTTGCTTTGCCAATTCGTCGGCCTCTTGGTTCTCTTCCCGAGGGATGTGTTTGATTAAATAGCAATCCAATTGATCGAGAAGCAACTTGGTCTTCTTTAGATATGCTATGAGTTATTCTTCTCGAGCCTGAAATTCTCCTAGTATTTGATTTACGATAAGTTGAGAATCACTATGAAGACACAAAGAATTGGCTCTGATTTCTAAGGCAAGTTCTAATCCAGCTATCACTGCTTCATACTCTGCATCGTTGTTGGTGGCAGCGAATTCCAACCTTAGAGCATAGTGTAGCTTATTTCCCCTGGGAGTGATTATTACCACACCTGCCCCCGAGCCTTGTTCGTTTGATGCACCATCCACAAAGAGATTCCACTTGATGTCTTCTGCTATTTCCGATTGCTCCTTACCTTCGTTGGTAGTGAATTCGGCAATGAAATCGGCCATGGTTTGTCCCTTGATGGCGATGCGAGGATGGTAGGTGATATCATATTGACTTAGTTCAATGCACCATTTAAGTAGTCGCCCAGAAGTGTCGGGACGATGGAGTACCTGCCTTAGTGGTTGATCGGTCAGAACTCTGATGGAATGAGATTGGAAATAGTGACGCAGTTTCCGTGACGTGATTAGTAAACAGTACGCTAGTTTCTCAAGTTTAGGATATCTGGCTTCCGCCCCTGTAAACCTCTTGCTCACAAAGTATACTGGTCGCTGCGTGCATTTGTCTTCTCTCACCAAGGCGGCGCTTAGAGCATGAGATGACACAGCAAGGTATAGGTATAGCTCTTCGCCTTTGTTCGGAGTTGAGAGTACTGGTGGTCTCTGGAGGTGTTCGATTAAGTTAAGGAAAGCTGTTAAGCATTCGTCAGTCCATTCGAACTTTCTTTGTCTTTCTTTAGAGCTTCGAAGAAGGGGATGCATTTGTTAGTTGCTTTAGAGATGAATCTGCCCAGGGCGGCCACCTTCCCATTTAGGCTTTGCATTTCTTTTCGGGTAGAAGGTATCCTGATATCTTTCAGAGCTCGGACTTGTTCAGGGTTTGCTTCAATTCCTCTGGCATGGACGATGAATCCCAGGAACTTCCTTGATGATACTCCGAAGGAGCACTTTAGAGGATTCGGCTTCATTCCATATTGCCGAAGTACTTGAAACATCTCGCCCAGGTGGCTTACGTGATCGTCAGCTTTTCTTGGCTTTACCAGCATGTCATCCACATAAACTTCCATAGTTTGTCCTATTAACCCCGCAAACATCTTGTTGACGAGGCGCTGATAGGTGGCTCCTGCGTTTTTAAGTCCAAAAGGCATTACTTTGTAGCAGTACAATCCCCAGTCAGTGATGAAACTAGTGTGGTCTTGATCGGGAGCATGCATAGGAATTTGGTTATATCCTGAGTATGCATCCATAAAAGATAAGAGTTCGTGCCCGGCTGTGCTGTCCACAAGCTGATCGATTCGAGGAAGTGGGAAGCAATCCTTCGGGCAGGCGTCATTCAAGTTGGAAAAGTCGATGCATGTTCGCCACTTCCCATTAGCCTTCTTTACTAGTACCGGATTAGCGATCCACTCTGGGTAGATGGCTTCTCGTATGAAGTCATTGGCAAGTAGGTTTTTTACTTCTTCATCGAGGGCTGATGATCGTTCTGCCCCCATACTTCTCTTTTTCTGTTTTACTGGCGCCTTGGTAGGATCGATGTTTAGTATGTGGCATGCTATGTCAGGGGAGATTCCAGTCATGTCAGCGTGTGACCATGCAAATACATCCAAGTTGTGGCGGAGAAAATCAATGAGTTGTTCCTTCAATTCTGCTTTTAGTTGGGACCCGACTTTCAATAGTCTACTCGAGTCATGTTTGTCCACAGATACAAATTCCATAGCCTCTGCAGGCTCGGCGGTGGCCTCCTCCTCTTTGTCCCTGGGGTCTAATTCATTGAAAGGGTCACTGGTATATCGAAGAGGAGGGGCTTTCTTTAGTTGCTATGCTTCCAAACTTTTCGTGCAGAGGGCAGTCTCTACACTCTTCCCTATATCCTTCCTGCGGTTATTGCGGAGTTCAGTTACATAGCAATCTCGAGCGATGTCCTGGTCTCCCTCTACTTCCCCTATTCCATTGTCCGTTGGAAATTTCATCTTCAGGCACCATGGGGCCAGGACAATTTGGAAGTCAGACAAGGCTGGTCTTCCTAAGAAGGCGTTGTAGGCCGAGTGGTTTTCTATCAACACAAATGTTTGTTTTCGCACAACAGAGCGGGGATGACTTCCAATTTCAACAAAGAGGTCCAGTCGCCCGAGGGGCATCTTCGCATTTCCAGTGAAACCGTGTAGTGGTTTATTGCAGGGAGAAACATCCTTTATTGACAGCTTCATTTTGTCGAAGGCATGCTTGAATAGGATATTCACTGAGCTTCCAGTGTCTACTAGGATTCGGAAAACTTCGGCTGGACCGAGCCGGGCAAAGATAACCATGGGATCCGTGTGAGGGTACTGCCTTCCCTCCAGGTGACGCCTACTGAATGTGATGTCATCATTCTCTATCCGCTTCGGGTGGCGTTCTTCTATAATAGAATTAACACATTCTTCATCGTTTCTAAGTGACTTCCCGTACCTTTCCATCTCTGCCCAGCTTCCGTCGGCGATGTGTGGTCCTCCCGAGATGGTATGGACCACTATCTTCTCTTGACTGGAGCCGCTGGTGTTGCGATTTCCTCTGCCTATTTCTGGGGAGGGTAGCCTTGGGCTCTCATTGGTAGGAACTGGAGTCATGTTCTGACCTTTTACATAGCGTTCTAGTCTCTTTCTTCTGAAGTGTTCTTCAATCAAGTCCCGGAGATGATGGCATTCATTGGTATCATGCCCATGGGACTCGTGGAAGCGGCAGAATTTTCCAGACTTAATTGCGTTATCTAATTCCTTCTTGTGTGGGGGGCGTTTGTATTTAACTTCGTCTTGAGTGGCCAGGAAGATGTTTTCAGTCGTTTCATTCAAAGGGGTGTAAGCGTCAAATCTCAGTCCTGGCCGATATAGACGCTTTTCTCCCTTCTTGCCCCCAACATTTTCTCTAGAGTGATTTCTTCGAATGTCCTTTGCTACAGCGGGCGTGTTGCCGTGAGCTGCCTTATTTTGTTGCCCTGACTGCCCCTCAGTGGCAGCGTCTTCAAGTCTCATATATTTCCCAGCTTCATGGAAGAAATCGGGTAAAGTAGCTGGTTTTTCTTTTGTCAATCTTCTAGCAAATTTAGTATCCGGATGCACCCCACTACAGAGGGCCATTAAGATAAGCTTCTCATCGGCATCTTGGACTACGGCCACTGCGGCATTGAATCGGGTTAGATATTGCTGCACTTTCTCTCCAGGTTTCTGTTTGATACTGGATAAGGAATAAGCGTCCTTGGGTTGCTCCACATGAATGCGGAACTTGCTGATGAACTTTTCTTTCAACATCTCCCATAAGCTGATGGATCCTTGGGGTAGATGGCAGAACCAGGAGGTAGCTAGATCTGCTAAGAATAGTGGAAAGCATTTGCACAGTACTCCCTCTGTTGCCCCGCTCATGAGCATATGCTGTGTGTATCTCTGTAAGTGTACAACTGGGTCAGAGGTTACCTTGTAAGGTTCCATTGTTGGCATTTTCCATTCTCGGGGGGTGATGGCAATTTCGATATTGCGGGCGAAAGGGCTGGTTACCCTAGCGCCTATCCCTCGGTCTCTTTGATCCCGTTGGACGCACTCTCTGAATAAGCGTGTCATCCTTTCATCGGAATTTGGAGCAGATAAAAATGAGTTCGGTTTCGGCTCCTACCACGGCCGCTTCTGTCGTTAGCTTCTTCCAAGAAGGAAGATCTTTGTTGCCTTTGAGATCCTCCAGACTGGGACTCACCCCATGATTCAGTGTTGACGTTGGACTCTTCAGCATCCCTTAAGCGTGACATGAGTTGGTCCACCAAGGCTTCCTGCTGGGATGTGAAGCGGTTAGTCACTTCAGCCACAACCCTGTCTAGATCTTCCCTAGTAATTGCTGCTGGCTGTTCCGTGGCAGGGGTTGTCGGATTTGCCTGACCTCCATTCGGTACTGCTGTTGGAATGGGATGATTTACTTGATCTGTGACCACTGGATCTGGAATACTGCTAGTTGCGATGTTTTTTCCTTTGTTAACATCTTTCTTCTGCTTGGGAGGCATGTCTTCCATGCAATGAGCGATGCTGTTAGGAAGAAGGTTAAGTGGGAGAAGCTGAAGTCTTGTGTTCAGTTTCTCAGTGAAAGCACCAAAAATGTTTGCACAAAAAATGGGCAAACACCTCCAAGTCGTATGATTTAGTCGATTTTCTGTTGTTCTTAGTGATTTGGATACCTTATGCAAATATGTAAAAAGCAGGGACTAAACTGTAAAAGACACACAGGTTTATAGTGGTTCGGCCAGAATGTGCCTACGTCCACTTTATATTTTATTCTCCTTTATTGTTCAGATTACAAGTACAAAGCTTCGATTACAAGTGTATGAAAGTTGTTTGAAAGTTCTATTCGTTCTTGAGCTCTCTAACTTGTCCCCCATTGTTGTACCCCTACCCCTCTATTTATAGAGTGAGGCTGGGGGTAGGGGTCTTGGATGTATATAGTTGTTGGTGGGCCTGGGATGATGTGATCTGGCCTGGCAATGTTGGTTCGGTACTCCTTGGTTCGGTAGTACTTTGGTCTGGTGGTGGTTGGTTGGAGTTTGATTCGGTTGGACCTAGTCCGGTGGTGAGTGGTCCGGTAGTGGTTGGTTGGAGTTTGTTCGACAATGCTTAGGAAGTGGTTGGTTCGGCAGTGCATAGGAAGTGGTTGGTTCGGCAATGTTCTCCTTACTCTGGTTCGGTGGAAACATGTCCAACAGCTGCAATTCTACCTTTCGACCAAGTTGAGGCTACTTGCCTTTAAACATGGTCTCGAATGGATGCTTTCGATTTTATTAAAGAAGCCACTTCTCCAATACTTTCGAAAGGGATGGTGTCGAAGCCATCTACTTTCTTTACTTAGGAAACTGCTTTTGAAAGAGTGATTTCGACTTGGTTGTTTTAAGATCCTTTGTTCTGTTGAAAGATAAACCCATAGGTTTCGACTTAAATGGTTTTAATGGTTTTGAAACTATGCTTCACAAAATTTTACTTGAACCCAATGCTTTCAAAAGGTTTTTTTAAGTAGTGTACTTTAATGCTTTCGAAAGATTACTAATATAGGTTTCGAAGGGGAGGTTCCCAGTATTTTGGAAAGGTAAATGACAAAGGTTTCAAAGTGGTGATTCCCCAAAGGTTTCGAAAGATACTTAAGGTATTTTAAATGGAAGGTCTCCAATTGCTTTCGAAAGGCATGTTTTATGTTTTGAAAAGAGGATGTCTAAGGTTTATAAAGCTTTCGAAAGAGAGGTTTTCATTGTTTCGAAGGATTATTGTAAATGGTTTAGAAAGGTATGTTTTGGCCTTTAGGCCTAAGGTTACAAAGTAAAGTAGCTTACTTGTATCTAAAGAGGTACTTTAAATGGTTTCGAAAGGGTTGTTTAAAGTTTTTAAACAAAGGTTTCAAATGATTTATCTTGGCAATAGAGCATGTGTTTTAAGTTAAAAAGGGTTCTAACTTATTTTGAAGGGATAAGTAATCCTTAATATATTTCATTAACATTATTTTGGATAAAATATATATAATATGGCAAATAGCTTTGAGTAAAGTAAAAAGTATATTCTCCTTATATAAGTATGATTTAAAGGGTTAAATAATTTTGAAAAGGTATTCAAGGAAAATTTGAAGGGTAGTTAACCCTAAGAGAAATGACTTGGATATTAGAAGACCGGGTGGGAATGGTATAGGGTCACGCCCTATACATTAGCTATTAGCCCCTAGCCAATTTCGTCCAAAATTCCAATGTGTAGGGCGTAGTCATAGGTAAGACTTAAATGATGGTTACATAGAGAAAGGAATATATATATACAAAGATAGGTTATTGGTGAGCCCGTAAAACCATTAGGATCAGGTGACCCTTGGAGAAGTAAGTTAAGGACAGACCGTTCAGAAGTATGTCTAATATTTTTTAGATAGTTTGTTTAGTTTGTCTGGTAGGCCCGAGTCAGCCAAAGGTTAGTAGTTAGCCAAACAAAACTACATTTTGTTAGGACAGTTGGTCCATTTATTACCTGTTTTTGAGCATATATGATATTTGCTATTATTGATGTTTGCACAAAAAATGGACAAACACCTCAAATTCGTATGATTTAGTAGATCTTATGTTGTTCTTAGCTATGCAGTTAAAGCGCTCGGTAGATTCAAAGCGATGGAGGTGCAAAAAGTCATAGCGGGGATACAGCGAGGATATATCGGGATATAGCGGATGGCTTTAAAATAGCATATAAAACTCGTATTTAATGTTTTTACGAATATATAAATGGTAATTAAATGAAAAATTATCATTCAATTGAATTATAACTAATACATAAATAATATTTAAATAAAAACATGTTCGAATATACGTTAAATAAACGTAAAACTGTTATATAACATAATTGAATTTAGTAGAATATTAGAGTATTTTCATTTCTGAAAATATATTAAAAATTAAATCAAATAAATTAGTTTCATAATTTTTATAATGTATAAATTGAATTTTTCAATTCATTTTATTAAAGAAGATATAGCGGGAATAGCGGAATATAGCGGAAATAATGGGATATAGCGGAAATAGCGGGGATTAAAGCGGAAAGGCTATATTGTGGGGCTATATGGAAAAATCGTAGCGGCAGAAACCCGCTATGAGATATAGCGGGGTTATAGCGGAGTAATAGCGGGGCATTAACTGCACATGTTCTTAGTATTTTGGAGATTTATGGTAATATATGAAAAGCAGGGGCTAAACTGTAAAAAAGACACGCAGATTTATAGTGGTTCAGCCAGAATGTGCCTACGTCCACTTTATATGTTATTTCTCTTCTCTCGTTTTGATTACAAGTACAAAGCTTTGATACAAGTAAAAGAAAGTTATTTGAAAGTTCTCTCCGTGCTTGAGCTCTCAAACTTGTCCCCATTATTGTACCCCTGCCCCTCTATTTATAGAGTGAGGCTGGGGGTAGGGGTCTAGGTTGTGTATAGTTGCTGATGGGCCTGGGCTGACGTGATCTAGCCTGGTACGTCTTGGTTCGGTATCGCTTGGTTCGGAGATGGTTGGAGTGTAGAGTGGACCGGTTGTAGGTGATTCGGTGCTATGTGGTAGTACCTTGGTCCGGTAGGAGCTTGAGAAGGTTGTTCGGTAGGAACATGAGAAGTGCAGTTTGGACCGGTAGTTGCTTGCACCGGTGGTGGGATGGTGAGGTTGGTCCGGTGTGGTATGTTGAGTAAGGTGCTTGGTTCGGTGGTGAGTGAGCAGCTTGGTTCGGCGAAGCTTGGAGGTGGGTTGGTTCGACGAAGCTTGGAGATGGTTGGTTCGGCGAAGCTTGGACCGGTGGTGAGAATTCACCCAACATTTGCCCCCCAAAGTGGGGTATATGCTGGCATATGGCCTACTTTGTTTCCTTCCATTCGATCGCTGAGTGCCGATCCAACTGGTCCGGCATCCTATATTTGCCTATAAGTAGGGGCTGTATACTTTCATTATTCCCTTCCAACCCAAGACAACCGAACCAGACATTCATACCGAATCGAATCAGGTGATACAGCCTTCTCTCGCCAAATAGCCCTTTTAGACAACCGAACGAATCCGGGTATTTCGAGTGCTTAATGAACTATCGTCCTTGGATTACCGGATGAGTTCGTGGATCCTGAGTACCGAACCAGCATTCTCATTTGGATCGCCGAATGAACCCTATAGGGGAATTCCGAATGAACCTCGAGACTCCAAATACCGAATGAATATTCTCATTTGGATCACCGAATGAACCCTATACGGGGAATGCCGAATGAACCTTGAGACTCTGAATACCGAATGAAATTTAATCTTCACCTTACCGAATGACAACAGGAATTTGAGCATTTTGATTTTATGAGTGAAATTCCAGACTGCACACACTCGCTCCTTTACTTCCTTTATTCTAACGACGCACTTCTTTGTGTTTGCAGATAAATGTCTCGAAAAGCAGAAACTCGATCGGATAAAAAGAAGTCCCAGGGCGAAGGAGGATCTTCCGTAGTGCCCCCTGCTCAGCCAGGACTGCAACGTCACGGAACTGCCCCGAGATCACTGGTGGACGGGTACGGCCCTCAGGAGCTTCTGAACTCCTCGCCCGATTGCTTTCCCAGCTCCCTCAAGGAGGAGCAGCTTGATGTCATCTCTCGTTCTTTCAGAATCGATAGAACGCGCATGATGTTGCCAGGGAGAGAAGTTATGCCATATGACCCTTTCGAAGGGTACTTTGCCTATAGCAGATACCACTGTATGTGTGGTGCCATCCCGCCTCTTAATGCTTGGGTAGCCAGCTTCCGTACATATATAAAGGTGGCCCCATTCCAGCTTCAACCCAACTCCTATGCTATACTGGTGAGCCTCTTCGTCATCTTCCAGAGGAAGTATGGGCGTGCTCCTTCCAACCGGGAGATCCGGTACTTATATAATCTGAGGGGCTATAAGAAGGGGTCCCCATATATCAGCTTGGAGTCAGCTGTAACCTTCAAGCCGGTCTTGGATCTGTATTCTAAGTTCAGCATGTTCAAGAAGGAGTGGTTCTTCGTCAGGGACGACTCTGTTTCTATTCGGCGTTTCACCTCTGGATGTAAGTCGATGCTTTATTTATAATTTCCATTCGGGTTGCGATGCTTCTTCTCATACATTTCCATTTTTGCTAGCGACAGGTGGCTTTGCGGTTGTGAAGACTGATCGCCTGGTTCAGACGGCGGCTGAGATAGAAGCTATCCCCGGGAGAGATAGATCAGCTGCCTACCTGATCAGAAATGCGACCCTTCTGGAGTATAACTTGATCCTCCCACAGCAGTTAGTAGTCAAGCTGAGGGAAACGGCGGAGGAGAGGGCGGCTGCTCAGGCTAAGGGAGGTGTCACGGTAGAGAGTGGCAAGAGGAAACCTTTCACGAAACCTCCAGCTGTCGGAGGTAAGAAACTTAAGAAGTCGGACGGTCCTTCCCCCAGCAATTGTCCACTTACCCAGGGGGAGGAAGACGTAGAGGAGGAAAGAGGTGAGGGTGGAGATGGTCGGGAAGGTGATGATGGTGGCGATGGCATCGGGGCCTTGCTTCCTAGGCAGGCAGGCGAGATTCAAGAGTGGACGGATGATGCATTTCGTCAGGCTTTTGAGGGGCTGGACGGAGAAACGGCTTTGGTAGAGAAATCCGGGAAAGCCGACAAGGCCGGGACCGGTGCAAGCGAATCTTCTCAGACTACTCCAGCCAAGGTGGCTCTGACGACTCAAGGTGAACTTTTGACTCCTGCAGGCTCCATTTATGATAGGGACTTAGGAATATTTTATGATCCGCTCCCGTCCTGGAATGAAATCCAGGACTCAATGCAGTATCCTACTCCTCCCCAGGGTTTGTATAACAGATGCGTTTCCTTTCTTCTTTTAACTTTTAATTTACCGCGTTTCTTGAATTATGGATCAATGTAAGCTTGTGACACTTGTTCTTTATATCAGGAGCAGGTAAAATAGCCAAGGCCTCAGATCTTCGGCACAGGCTTGAACAATACAAGCTCTCCAAAGCTTCCGCCAAGCCGAAGACTCCGACCCACCGTTCCGGGGATGTAGTCGACTACCGTCCTCTTCTCGGGGTTATTGAAGAGGGTATTCAGAAGAGAAAGAGGAATCATCCCTTATCCGAACCTTCACTCGGTCCCCAGCCCCCAATTCAGCCACTTCATGATATCACAGAGGAGGATACTGAGTTCGCACTCTCTCCGCACCTGTCTGAAAATCCTACCGTTACGCAGATTAATCGTCCTGGTTTGGCTCGTAATCCATTTGCGGGTCACCCTGATCTGGATCCAGGTTCTCATGATATTACCTTTGATGAGGTTACCGGTGAGCACCTTCTTCCCCGCAATCCCATGGTACGGGTGCTTGATGAGGCTAAGTCCTTAGATCTCGATTTACTTGCCACTCGGGTAATTACCATGGGAGACGAGGCCAAGGCTAATATTGATCGGGTGGTGGAGGAGACTAGGAAGTTGATGGGGCATCATGCCCGGCTGGTTAAGGCTGGAGAGGAGATTGGGAGTGCCAACATCCGACTACGATTGATGGTTTCGGATCAGGCCAAACAGCTTGCTGATCAGGCCATTCAGATTTCTCAGCATGAGGCTGCCTCCGGGCGGTTGAGGAAGACTATGGAGGAGGCTAGTAAGGCGGAATTGCGGAAGATGGAAGCTGCTTGCAAGGAGCAGATAAATATGGCCATCTCGACAGTGGACGAGGTTCGAAGGGCGGATCTTGAGCAGGTAGAGGAGCTGTCGGGGAAGCTTGAAGCCACAGAGCTTACTCAGGTCAGGCTAAAGGAGGAGATGGAGGTGATGAGGAAGTCCCTTCAGGCTGACTGCTCGCGATACCGACTGGAAAGGGATGCTGCCATTGCAAGGCTATCGGTTTCTGAGACCCGTATGAGGGAGTTTGAGGAAAATGAGGGGATGATGGACGATATGCTGCAGGACATGTACTTTCGCACTTGGAAGCAGGGCAGCTTATCTTGGATGGACGACTACCCCCGAGTTATGGCTAGGATTTACCTCAGGGCTCTAGAGGAGGCCAAGGCTGAGGCGGATAAGGAGGGTGGAGCGGCTTTTAGGATGGATGTGGTCACCGCTCAGTTTACCAAGGAGGAGAAGACAGCGGTGAAAGAGGGGATGCGGTTGTTCGCTGTTGAGGAGGCAGGTGTGGAAGTAGGGGATGATGACCAAGACGATCAAGGGGAAGTTGCTGGTAATCTCTACTTCATTAGTTTCTTCTTTTGTTAACTCTGTTGCTTATCACTAATGATTTCTTTTTCTGACCGGACAGGTGGGCAACAGGACAAGGACAAGACTCCAACGCAGCCGGCTCCCTGATTAGACCTGGAGAATTCTTTTTGTGGATTTGACATGGCAGTATATGTTAGTCTTAAAACAGTAGAGTAACTTTTAGGTTGTAATTCTTGCTACTTGTAATAAATAGCTCTATTCTTGATGTGCAATCCTTTAACTTAAGCTGATCTTGTCGTCTTTTGAATGTTTTTGCTATTTTGACATGTTGCCTAAGAAATATAGCTATGCATATTCTTGTAATTAAATTGTGTTTGGTGTCAGGTTCTTGTTTAAAACATAATTTCATGACTTGCAGTGTTAGTGTGAGGTGTGAACAAATTATAGGCATATATGAAAGAAGGAAATACCGCCCCTTATATTTTGCTTGTAGATGGCAACTTTGAATATCCTGTGTGACCGAGTAAGGGATGCGGTCCAGTATCTTGTTGTGAGTATCCGCTTCTATTAGTGAGTGTCTCCTGTTTTGTGTCCTGCACTTCAGGGATTGTTACAGAGGATAGGAGAAAAGTTTCTTAAGTAAAATTGAAATATGTGAAATAGTAAAACTTCCAATCACGAAAGGCCTTCGATGTGCTTAAGTTCGTGGCAAACGGGCTTTGTAGTCACTTTCCCTAGCTGTGGGTCTTGGAGACATTTGTCACCCATCTTACGCCTCCGCGGGGAGTTAATTCTTTTTTACCACAGCCGTACTTAAGACACATCGGAGCCGAGATCGCGCACAGTAACTACCCGGGCCATTATGGCCCGTAATCGTGGGTATTATTCGATTTACTGTGGCCGGCTAGCGTGGGTGCCGATCGTCAACCGTGAACTGCCCCTGGCTGGCCACACCTTATGTTGGGGCTTATAATCGGTTCATAGTTGCCGGCGAGCCGAACGTCGTAATGAGCTGCCTCGGCTATAGTCGGCCTTCTCGATGGCTTATAATCGGCTCATTACAGTTGGCTTTAAGGGCCGTCGCGAGCAATGAGTTAACCCGCAACAGAGGGATGCTGGAGTGAAAGTGTGTCATTGGCGAGGGCATAGATTCGCATAGTACCTGTCAGGTCTTGTCCAGGTGAAGTTGAGCTGTGGAGTGCGTTGAGTGGAAACACTATACGCATAGGATTTTGTTCAACAGAAAAGGATAAAGTTAACAAGCAGCCAAGATATAAAGGAACAAGTTAAAAAAGAGACAAGGTTTTTTAAAGTGGTTCGGCACGAAAAGGCCTACGTCCACTGATTCTCTTTGTTAATTCACTTCATATGGGCAGTACAAGTTAAGAAAAGTATCGACGGAGGTGTTGGATGTTCCATGCCCTCTGGAACACCTCTCCGTCCACTATTGACAAAATATAAGCTCCATTGTGGAGATCTTTATGAATTACATATGGTCCATCCCAGATTGGATCTAGTGCTCCAGGGCGGGGGAAGATTCGCTTGAGGACAAGGTCCCCTTCTTGTAAGGTACGATGCTTGACTTTGGAGTTGTATTGTGCTGCCACTTTTTGTTTATGGGCTGCTGCTTTAAGGACTGCATCATTTCTTCTCTCCTCCACTAGATCCAAAGACATGTGAAGGAGTTCTTCGTTCTCTTCTAGGTTATAGTGGATCCTACGGTGGGAAGGCACAATGGTTTCAACTGGGAGCATAGCCTCCGATCCGTATGCCAAAGAGAAAGGAGTATGCCCCGTTGAAGTTTTGAAAGATGTGCGATAGGCCCATAGTGCCGTAGGGAGTTCATCCACCCAAGCGCCCTTTGACTTTTCGAGTTTCTTTTTGATTAGAGTTTTCAGAATTTTGTTGACGGCTTCGACTTGTCCGTTTGCCTGGGGATACGCTACGGATGAGAAGCTTTTGTGAATTCCGTGCTCTTGGCACCAGTTGGCGAATTCCTCGCTGTCAAATTGAAGTCCATTGTCTGATATGATTTTGAATGGGACTCCGTACCTGCACAAAACATTTTTGATCAAAAAGTTAATAACTTTTGCTGAAGATACTTTATTCAGAGGTTCTGCTTCCACCCATTTGGTGAAATAGTCGACTGCCACTATAGCATATTTGGCCCCGCCTCGGCCCATTGGCAGTTCGCCGATTAAGTCAATTCCCCATACTGCAAAGGGCCAAGGGCTGGTCATTTGAGTAATCTCAGTCGTTGGTAGCCGTGGAATCATAGCGAACTTCTGACACCTATCACACTTTTTGACGAAATCCAAGGCGTCCTTGCTTAAGGTGGGCCAGAAATATCCATATCGGAGTATCTTTTTTGCTAATGTTTGTCCTCCGGTGTGATCTCCGCAGCTTCCTTGATGGATGTTGGATAAGATTTCCTTGGCTTCCCTCCCAGCGACACACCTTAATAACGGGTTAGAGAATCCGCGCCGATAGAGGATGTCTTCTTGAATTGTGTAGCGGGAAGCTTTCCTTAAGATTTTCTTGACTTCGTTACGTCCGTTGGGCAGTGTGCCGCTTTGTAGGTAGTTTTGGATGGGAGTCATCCAAGTTGCTTCTTCGATTGCAGCTATCAGATTCATTTGTTCAAAACTTGGGGCCATTTGCTTTGAGATGGTTACTGCCCCGAAGATGGCGATGTCTCTCATACTTGCTTGTTTTGCCAATTCGTCGGCCTCTTGGTTCTCTTCCCTAGGGATGTGTTTGACTAAGTAGTGGTCCAATCGGCTGAGAAGTAACTTGGTCTTCTTTAAATATGCTATGAGTTGTTCCTCTCGAGCTTGGAATTCTCCTAGTATTTGATTAACGATAAGTTGAGAATCGCTGTGAAGACACAAAGAATTGGCTCCGATTTCTATGGCAAGTTCTAGTCCGGCTATCACTGCTTCATATTCTGCATCGTTGTTGGTGGCAGCGAACTCCAACCTTATAGCATAGTGCAGTTTGTTTCCCCTGGGAGTGATTATTACCACACCTGCCCCGAGCGTTGTTCATTCGATGCACCATCCACAAAGAGATTCCACTTGATATCTTCTGCTATTTCCAATTGCTCCTTATCTTCGTTGGTAGTGAATTCTGCAATGAAATCAGCCATGGCTTGTCCCTTGATGGCGGTGCGAGGGTGATAGGTGATATCATACTGACTTAGTTCAATGCACCATTTAAGTAGTCGCCCGGAAGTGTCGGGACGATGGAGTACCTGCCTCAGTGGTTGATCGGTCAGAACTTTGATGGAATGGGACTGGAAGTAGTGACGCAATTTCCGTGATGTGATTAGTAAACAGTATGTCAGCTTCTCAAGTTTAGGATATCTGACTTCTGCCCCCATAAACCTCTTACTGACGAAGTAAACTGGCCGCTGCATGCGGTTGTCTTCTCTTACCAAGGCGGCGCTCAGGGCGTGAGGTGACACAGCAAGGTATAGGCATAATTCTTCGCCTTCGCTTGGAGTCGAGAGTACCGGTGGTTTCTGGAGGTGTTCGATTAAGTTAAGGAAAGCGGTTAAGCATTCGTCATTCCATTCGAACTTTCCTTTGTCTTTCTTTAAAGCTTCGAAAAAGGGGACGCATTTGTCCGTTGCCTTGGAGATGAATCGGCTTAGGGCGGCCACTTTTCCATTCAAACTTTGCATTTCCTTTCGAGTGGAAGGTATCTTGATATCCTTTAGGGCTCGGACTTGTTCAGGGTTTGCTTCAATCCCTCTGGCATGGACGATGAATCCTAAGAACTTTCCTGATGACACTCCGAAGGAGCATTTTAGAGGATTCAACTTCATTCCATACTGGCGAAGTACTTGAAACATCTCGCCTAGGTGGCTTACGTGATCGTCGGCTTTTCTTGACTTCACCAGCATGTCATCCACGTATACTTCCATAGTTCGCCCTATTAGCCCTGCAAACATCTTGTTGACGAGGCGCTGGTAGGTGGCCCCTGCATTTTTAAGTCCGAAAGGCATTACCTTATAGCAGTACAAACCCCGGTCGGTGATAAAACTAGTGTGGTCTTGGTCGGGAGCATGCATAGGAATTTGGTTATATCCTGAGTATGCATCCATAAAAGATAACAGCTCGTGTCCGGCTGTGCCGCTACAAGCTGGTCGATTCGGGGAAGTGGGAAGCAATCCTTTGAGCAGGCGTCGTTTAGGTTGGAAAAGTCAATGCATGTTCGCCACTTCCCATTGGCCTTCTTTACCAGCACTGGGTTAGCGATCCATTCCAGGTAGATGGCTTCTCGTATGAAGTTATTGGCGAGCAGATTCTTTACCTCTTCATCGAGGGCTGCTGATCGCTCTGCTCCCATACTTCTCTTTCTTTGTTTTGCGGGAGCCTTGGTAGGATCAATGTTTAGTGCATGGTATGCTACGTCGGGGGAGATTCCGGTCATGTCCACGTGTGACCATGCGAATACATCCAGGTTGTGGCGGAGAAAATCGATGAGCTGTTCCTTCAACTCTGCCTTTAGTTGGGATCCAATTTTCAATAGTCTACTTGAGTCGTGCTTGTCTACAGATACAAACTCCATAGCCTCTGCAGGCTCGGCGGTGGCCTCCTCCTCTTTGTCCCTAGGGTCTAATTCATTGAAAGGGTCGCTGGTATATCGAAGAGGATGGGCTTTCTTTAGTTGCTATGCTTCTAGACTTTTTGTGCAGAGGGCAACCTCTACACCCTTCCCTTTATCCTTCCTGTGGTTGTTGCAAAGTTCAGTCACATAGCAGTCTCGAGCCACGTCCTGGTCTCCTTCTACTTCCCCTACTCTATTGTCCGTTGGGAATTTCATCTTTAGGCACCATGGGGCTAGGACAATTTGGAAGTCAGACAAGGCTGGCCTTCCTAAGAAGGCGTTGTAGGCCGAATGGTTTTCTATTAGCACAAACGTCTGTTTTCGTACGACGGAGCGGGGATGGCTTCCAATCTCAACAAAGAGGTCCAGTTGCCCGAGGGGCATCTTTGCATCCTCAGTGAAACCGTGTAGTAGTTTATCGCAGGGAGATACATCCATCATTGATAGCTTCATTTTTTCGAATGCATGTTTGAACATGATGTTTACTGAGCTTCTAGTGTCTACTAGGATTCGGTAAACCTCGGCGGGGCCGAGCCGGGCAGAGATAACCATGGGATCCATGTGAGGGTATTGCCTTCCTTCTAGGTCACGCTTACCGAATGTGATGTCGTCACTTTCTTTCCGCTTCGGGTGGCGCTCTTCTATAACCGAATTAACACAGTCTTTATTGTCTCTAAGCGACTTTCCATATCTTTCCATTTCTTTCCAGCTTCTGTCAGCGATGTGCGGTCCTCCCGAGATGGTATGGACCACTATCTTCTCTTGACTAGAGCTGCTAGTGTTGCGGTTTCCTCTACCAATCTCCGGTGAGGGTAGCCTTGGGTTCTCATTGGTAGGAGCTGGAGTCCTGTCCTGACCTTTTACATAACGTTCCAGTTTCTTCTTTCTGATGTGTTCCTCAATCAGATCCCGGAGATGATGGCATTCATTGGTATCATGCCCGTGAGATTCGTGGAAGCGGCAGAACTTTCCAGATTTCTACGCGTTATCTGATTCCTTTTTGTATGGTGGGCGTTTGTATCTAACTTCTCCTTGGGTGGCAAGGAAGATATTTTCGACGGTCTCGTTCAAAGGAGTGTAAGTGTCGAATCTCGGCCCAGGCCGATATAGGCGCTTTTCTCCCTTCTTGCCCCCAGCATTGTCTCTGGAATCATTTCTTTGAACGTCCCTTGCCACAGCGGGGGCGTTGTTGTGAGCTGCCTTATTTTGCTGTCCTGACTGCCCCTCAACGGCAGCATCCTCAAGCCTCATGTATTTCCCGGCTTCATGGAAGAAATTGGGTAAAGTAGCTGGTTTTTCTTTCGTCAACCTTCTAGCAAATTTAGTGTCCGGATGCACACCACTACAGAGGGCCATTAGGATAAGCTTCTCATCGGCATCTTGGACTGCGGCTGCTACGGCATTGAATCGGGTTAGGTATTGCTGTAGTTTTTCTCCAGGTTTCTGTTTGACGCTGGATAAGGAATAAGCGTCCTTAGGTTGTTCCACAAGGATGCGGAACTGACTGATAAACTTTTCTTTCAACATTTCCCACGAGCTGATGGATCCCTGAGGTAGATGTGATAACCCTGATTTTTGTGAGTAATTTCATGATTTAATTTAGTTTGTATTTGTTTGAAATTGCATTGGGAAAAATTGGAATAGGAAATTGATTTGCAGATACAAAGTATAAAACATGTACATGTGCACAAGACAGTGTACACATGCACACAGATTTCTGTGTAACAAAATTTGGCAGAAATTAATAGATAAAATAAAATAACTGATTTAGAAATACATATGCATAAAGATAGAATTTTGTCTTTAAATAAAATATAGTACAAAGAAAATAAGAGCTAGGCTAAAATAAACTTAAAATTATTTAAAGAAAGAAAGAAAAATAAAAGGCTTAGGTATACATAGGTTATACATGTATACAGTCAATCAATCTCTGGAAGAAAACAGAAGTTGCATGAAATGGCATGAGTCCCTAAACAAGCACTTTATCTATTCTCAGTAATCTCTTTTATTAAGAAAATAATAATAATAATAATAAGAAGTCATGCATATGACATGACCAGGGAAAATTAAAAGAGAGGGACTAATTTCTGGAAAGGAAGACAAGGACCACATACCCTTTTATTTTCTTGAATCAAACCAGAGGCATGCTATGTTTGGGATGGGGTAGAACTGACATTGGGTAAGTCCATAAACCCTAGTAACAGCCAAGATTTATATAAAAGGCCTAGTATAGTAAGACCATATATTTTTGTTCTTCATTAACCTAAAGAAAAAATATACAAGGCATAAACCAGAGAAAATAGGAGAAGGCAGAAGACTAAAAGGGGGTTCATAAGGCATAGGAAGAAGAAGGATTAAGGTGAGTAACCTCACTGAAAACTTTGGCATTAAGACCTGAATATTGAGGCAGCCAGTTTGAACTAATTTTCTTTTACAAGTTATGTTTTATGATTGGATGACTTTGGTTGGTTAATGATTTGTTTAAGGGTAAAACCTCTATCTGATTTACCCAGAAAAATAAGAGTCATGGATTCATGAACTAAAATGTTTGTCTGAGATATGGGTTAGCTTTGAGACTGAGTGATTTCTTTTATAAGTTTTCTTTATAAGTTGTTTATAAAAATCCCCGGATTCAAGTAGTGGGTATATGGTCTAAAGGTAGAAAGAAATATGGGCTGTAACATTGTGTTGTTGCTTATGTCTCATATTAATTAAAAACAAAAGAAAATGTAGAAGTGCAATGTTGTACATGTGCTGAGCTTCTATGTTTTATGAAATACCCAAATCAAATATACTTGTGGTTTAGCCAGATCATGAATCTGATTGAACCAGAGGTAAGGGAAAATATATATCTAGCAAATTACTCAGGACCATATGCTTACATCTTGATCCAGTGAAACCCATAGGCAAAATAATGTGCTAAGAAGTCACCTCCCTCTTTCATGATAAAATGTTTGCTTCTGAGAATATAACTTACCAAACTCTGGATGAATACATGTTGCTTGCATTATTTATATTTCTCTGATTAAGAAGTGAGATGCAGAAGGGATTAGCACTGCTATGAAAAATAATAATAACACTTAGTAATTTAACTAAGGACTTGGGATCTTAGGGCTACCAAAGTATAGCTTGGCAAGGGGAATATTGCAAGTTCACACATGGTATGTTTATACCCAGGGGCCTGAGTGTGCTGGGTTAACAGAGAGATGTCCCAGGCAGTGTGTGTTTAAAAAGGAGAAAGTAGCTTAAAGACCCTGTTATATTTGATAATGAATTCTAGGAATAGATTCAGGAGAGGCCTGGGCAAAATCCCTGATGGCCAGTAAAGTTGAAAAGGGGATGATAACTGAATTGATGTTTGTATTTGGTTGTTTTGGTGCTTTTTATGGATGAATCTTATGATTGTTTTCTATGAATCAAGTCATGGTGATTATATGTGTAAATAATCTGTTAACACTGAGATGAAGGAACATGCTTCACAAAAAAAAAACAAGCATAAGGAAGATATTGAGTTTCTTATTCATGTAAAGTTTGTTTATGAAGAGAATTGAATGAGATCATGTTTTCAGTTGGATTATTCATACCAGACAAATAGTCTGACCCTTTTGTGTTTATGCACCATTGGGTGTCTCATATTCATATGGGGCAGTTCATGGTGATTTTGCAGGGAAATAGGAATTGCTTTGATCAGGCTTTGGATGTTAAACTGCTTAAGATTTGGATGCTATGTTTTTAAAGACTTTGCTGAAGTAAACTACACCTTCATGATGAACTAGATTAAGACCTATTGTTTAAAATTACTTTGAGAAACCAATGTATGGTTAATTGCTGTTTTGTAGATGTTGAACTTATATGTCTCAGCTGAACTATGTGCTTTGTTTTGCTAAATGCTTTGCTAAGGAAAAATGAATTTTAAGCTTCAAGAACAGTTAGGCTATAATGGTAGAAAATCTGAGATTGAAAGAATTTGTGGTTTGTATGTATATCTAAAGAACTGGCATAAGAAAATCCATGTTCAAGTCAAAAATAAAATCTGATAGAAAGGGTTTGAGTTGCTTTGAAAAGAAAATAATATAGCAGGTATTTTGTAACAAAGTAGTGCAAACCAGAACAGGGCTAACATAGCCATTTTTCTTGAGCCTGGGTCAAGCCAGCAACCAAGGATTTAAATTAAATTTTCAGATCTGTTTCATAGCCAAAGTATATAATAGGTTCAGACAATTTTGTTCACAGGAGAAAAATAAAAAGAAAAAAAAACAAAAATTGGGTTTGAACCGACCAGCATAGCACTCGAACTCGTGACCTCTCATGTGTAAGTTAGGCGCGTTTCCATTACGCCTAGATGTTGCTTGTGTTCACTTATGATCCACTTTCTTTTAGCCTGAGTTTGATACTATACAGACTTTAACACAATCATCCTTATTAAAAGCTTGCTTTCCACTGATTATTACTTGATCATTTCTTAATTAGAATAACAGACTAAAGTACATGTTTCCAGAGGAATTCTATGGTCAAAAATCAGGTTACAATAATTAATCTTTTATCAGGGAATTATCACATTTTAATAAATTTAAAAGGATTTCTACTTACATATTATCATGCTCTGATCCTAGTAGAATATAACATAGATATCTTCATATATGTATGTTAGGAATGATTTAGATTTAAAACAATATTTTTATATTGTGAAAGATCCTGGATATATTTTGTTTATTGGAGAAAGAAAATGAACCTGGGAAATATATTTGTAATGAATGATATATCTATATATCATCTCTTAACAAAAAAAAAATCCTTATGAAATTAGGGTGTAAACAGGAGGGTCATTTCAGTTGGTATCAGAGCTATGTTGTTAAATAACATAGCAAAAATTTTTGTATGAATTTGTTTGCATTGGATGTATAGAAGTGTTTACTACTTTGGATGTTTTGTTTTTTTTTTCTTATTTACACTATTGATATCTATTATGACAGAATAAGTGATAAATTAAAATGAATTAATCTATAGAGCATTAGGCAAAACAGACTAACCTAAGTGTTATATCCATAGAGCTATGGTAGGACCCAGACATCAAAATGTAGGAACAAGTGAACCACCCATGGTGAATGTGCAAGAATTCATGAGGGCCATAAGAGATGGAGTAGGCAACAGGCAGGAAAATCCACATGAGGAACTTTCCAAACTACTCAAGACTTTTACCAATCTTGGAGGCAAAACCTTTGATGGCACAGAAGGAGTTATGGGGGTTCAAAATTGGCTTAGAATTTTGGAAAGAATCTTTGCAGACATGCAAGTTGAAGACCAAAGGAAGAGGCAAATTGCATCCAGGCAATTGAGAGGAGCAGCTTTGGATTGGTGGGAGGTTATCATAGCTGGAAGACCTGAGGGAGAAGTAACATGGGATCAGTTTAAAGCAATGTTGGAAGGCAGATTTATCCCTGCATCAGCTAAGGAATCTTTACTGGAGGAATTCATCAAATTGAGGCAAGGGACTATGAGTGTCACTGAGTACACTCAGAAGTTTGAATCATTGGCAAAGTATGGTGCAGTGCTCATCACTACTGAGGAAGCTAAGAATGGCAGATATATCCAAGGGTTGAACTCTAGCCTTAGTAGAGCCATGCTACCATATAAGGATAAAACTTTTGATCAAGTTTTGGATTTGACTCTGAGCATTGAACAACATGATAAAGCTAGAGAGAATTTCAGGGCATTCAAAAATAATCAAAACAAGAAGGGAAAGGGTAAATTTCACCCTTATGATAAAAAGAAAACAGGCATAACTTCCACCAAGAAACCAGAAGAAGCTAGAACTGCTGAAGTTAAGAAGAGGATCACTTGTTACAACTGTGGACAAGAGGGGCACATGAAAAATAGGTGCACCAATCCTAGACCAGCATCCTTCAATTGTCACCATTGTGGGAAGGAAGGTCACATAAAGAGGAACTGCCCAGATTTTAAGCAAGGAAAATTAGGGGCTTTGGAAGGGAAATGCAAAGTAGCTGAGGGATCAAATGTTGAAAAGCATGGTCAAGTTGAAGGTACTTTGCTTATCCATTCAATACCTTTAACAGTAGTATATGATACAGGGGCTACACACTCATTGATCTCTCATGATATTGCACAACAATTAAAATTGAACTGTATGATTGTTGATAAACCACTGCTAATTAGAAGCCCTATAGGTAGTTCATGTGTCATGGGTATGATGTGCATGCAACTGGGATTAAATATAGGAGGACATGTGTTTGAGTCAAACCTATATGTGTTGCAATATCCAGACATAGGAATTATTTTAGGAGTTGATTGGTTGAGTAGATATAAGGCTATCATAAATATGGAGACATCCACCATATCATTGAAGGTTTCTGATGGACAAAGAATAATCGTTCTTTGTGAGGCAAACAAAAATAGAAGTATAGCCAACCTTTCTGCATTGTCAAATGAAAAACCCATGCCTGCATTAGAAGAGATCCCCATAGTTAATCAATATGATGATGTGTTTGGGGAAGTAAGAGGAGTTCCTAATCACAGGCCAGTTGAATTTTCAATTAGAATAATTCCAGGAGCTAGCCCAGTGGTTAAAAGACCAACCAGAATGGGGCCTAAGGAATTGATGGAGTTGAAAAAGCAATTAGTTGAACTAGAAGAAAAAGGTTTTATTAGACCCAGTAGCTTATCATGGGGAGCACCAGTAGTCTTTGTTAAGAAACATGATGGATCCCTGAGATTATGTATTGACTATAGGGAATTAAATAAAGTCACAGTTAAAAATAAATGCCCCTTACCAAGAATTGATGATCTCTTTGATCAATTGAGTGGTGCAAAGATATTCTCCAGGCTTGATTTAGCTTCAGGCTTTCATCAGATGAAAGTAGAAGAGGAAAGCATTAAGTATACAGCCTTTAACACCAGATATGGACTTTATGAATTTTTGGTGATGCCATTTGGCTTAACAAATGCTCCTTCCTATTTTGTTGATTTGATGAATAGGATTTTCAGAGAATACTTGGATAAGTTTGTATTAATATTTATTGATGATATACTAATTTATTCTAAGTCAGTTAGAGAGCATGAGAACCATTTGCATATAGTATTTGAGAAATTGAGACAGGAAGACTTGAAAGCAAAGTTTTCAAAATGCACTTTTTGGCAGAATAAAGTGAACTTTCTAGGCCATATTATATCAGAAAAAGGAATAGCTGTGGACTCCAATAAAGTCATTGCAGTGCAAGCTTGGAAAAGGCCTACTAATGTCACTGAAGTCAGATCATTCATGGGAATGGCTGGTTACTATAGAAGATTTATAAAAGATTTTGCAAAAATCTCAATTCCATTAACCAGATTGACTAGGAAAAATCAAGTGTTCACTTGGACTGAGGAATGTGAAAATGCCTTTGGGAAATTAAAAGAAGCACTGGTACAAGCTCCAATTCTTAAAGTACCTGAGGGAAATGAAAACTTGGTGGTGTATACTGATGCAAGTGGACAAGGGCTTGGAGCAGTGTTGATGCAACAACATCAGGTAATAGCTTATGCTTCTAGGCAGTTGAAATCAAGTGAAGTAAGGTATGCTACTCATGACCTTGAATTGGCTGCTGTAGTGTATGCCCTTAAGCTATGGAGACACTACTTGTTAGGGGCAAAATTTGAAGTATATACAGACCATAAATCACTCAAATATTTGTTTTCACAAAAAGAATTAAATATGAGGCAGCAAAGATGGATTGAACTCTTAGCCTCATATGATTTTGAAATATTTTACACACCAGGTAAGGCTAATAAAGTAGCAGATGCCCTAAGTAGACAACATGCTAAAGTGGCTAGATTAATGATAGAAGAGTTTAACACTTTATCATTATTAATTGATTCAGAGATAAAAAGTGATAACATAGAAAACATGAGCTTATGCAGTGGGAAGGTAGAAATGGGAAAATTAAGTTTTATTACTCTGGGATCAGAATTGAAAAATAAAGTTGCAATGCTACAAAACCAAGATCCATTTTTATTTGGAAAGAAGACACAAATATTAAATGGTGAGACAGTAGAAGGTTTTCAGTTGAATGATCAGGGCCATCTGAAGAAAGGAGAAAGAATATGTGTTCCAGCAATGGATGAGTTGAAGCAAGAAATTTTGGATGCTTACCACAAAAGCAAATATACTATACACCCAGGAAGCACAAGAATGTATCACAACCTCAAGAGAGATTATTGGTGGAGTGGTATGAAGAGTGCAGTGGCAACCTATGTATCAAAATGTATGGTTTGCCAGCAGGTGAAGGCCGAGTATCAAAAACCCTCAGGAATGCTTCAACCTTTACAAATACCACAGTGGAAATGGGAAGACATATCAATGGATTTTATTGATGGTTTGCCTAGAACTAGGAGGGGAAATGATAGTATTTGGGTAATGGTTGATAGGTTAACCAAGTCAGCCCACTTTATACCAGTGAAATCAGAAAGAAATGCTAATACCCTAGCCCAGTTGTTTATTAAAGAAGTAGTCAGACTGCATGGTATACCAAAGACTATAGTGAGTGATAGAGATACCATCTTCACTTCAAAATTTTGGCAGAGTTTTCACAAGGCAATGGGGACTGATTTATGTTTGAGTACAGCATACCATCCTCAATCTGATGGTCAAACAGAAATTGTGAACAAATTGCTTGAAGACATGTTGAGAGCATGTGTATTGGATTGGGGAGGAAGCTGGGAAGATTACATATATCTAGCTGAATTTGCATACAATAACACCCATCATAGTAGCATAGGCATGGCCCCCTTTGAAGCTCTCTATGGAAGGCCATGTTTATCACCTTCAAGTTGGCATGAGTCTGGAGAAAAAGTGGTCTTAGGACCAGAAAATGTGAAGGAGACTTCTGAAAAGGTAGCCTTGATCAGAAAAAGAATTGCCTCTGCCCAAGATAGGCAAAAGAAATATGCAGATCAAAGAAGGAAGGCAGTACAATATGATGTTGGGGATTATGTGTTCATCAAGATATCACCCATGAAAAAGGTTCTAAGGTTTGGGAAACAAGGAAAGTTGATTCCTAGATATATAGGACCATATAAAATTCTAGAAAGAATAGGGACAGTAGCCTATAAATTAGAATTGCCAGAAGAAATGAGAGCAATGCATGATGTCTTTCATGTGTCTCAACTAAGAAGATGGGTTCATGATAAGGAAGCAATACTAGAATCCTCTAAGGATGTGCAGATTGATCCTAGAATGATCTATGAAAAGGAACCAGTGGGCATAGTTTCTAGAGAAACCAAGAAATTGAGAAACAAAGAAATTAAATTAGTAAAAGTACAATGGAGTCTAGACCCAAATGATTGCACATGGGAAGTGGAGGATAAAATCAGAAATGATTATCCCCAGCTGTTTGATTGAAGAAAAGGTAAATCTATATATATATATATATACATACTAATGAATGTGTTGGTTGAATATGCATTGTGATTTTTATCTTGTGTTGATATGCATAGTGCTTAATAGGTGATTGGTTTGAAAATGGTTTTGAAATCAGAAAAATTCATTTTTCTGAAGAGATGATACTTAAGTTAAGTATGAAAGAATTGTGGGACACAATTCCTAAAAGGAGGGGTATATGTGATAACCCTGATTTTTGTGAGTAATTTCATGATTTAATTTAGTTTGTATTTGTTTGAAATTGCATTGGGAAAAATTGGAATAGGAAATTGATTTGCAGATACAAAGTATAAAACATGTACATGTGCACAAGACAATGTACACATGCACACAGATTTCTGTGTAACAAAATTTGGCAGAAATTAATAGATAAAATAAAATAACTGATTTAGAAATACATATGCATAAAGATAGAATTTTGTCTTTAAATAAAATATAGTACAAAGAAAATAAGAGCTAGGCTGAAATAAACTTAAAATTATTTAAAGAAAGAAAGAAAAATAAAAGGCTTAGGTATACATAGGTTATACATGTATACAGTCAATCAATCTCTGGAAGAAAACAGAAGTTGCATGAAAATGGCATGAGTCCCTAAACAAGCACTTTATCTATTCTCAGTAATCTCTTTTATTAAGAAAATAATAATAATAATAATAAGAAGTCATGCATATGACATGACCATGGAAAATTAAAAGAGAGGGACTAATTTCTGGAAAGGAAGACAAGGACCACATACCCTTTTATTTTCTTGAATCAAACCAGAGGCAGGCTATGTTTGGGATGGGGTAGAACTGACATTGGGTAAGTCCATAAACCCTAGTAACAGCCAAGATTTATATAAAAGGCCTAGTATAGTAAGACCATATATTTTTGTTCTTCATTAACCTAAAGAAAAAATATACAAGGCATAAACCAGATAAAATAGGAGAAGGCAGAAGACTAAAAGGGGGTTCATAAGGCATAGGAAGAAGAAGGATTAAGGTGAGTAACCTCACTGAAAACTTTGGCATTAAGACCTGAATATTGAGGCAGCCAGTTTGAACTAATTTTCTTTTACAAGTTATGTTTTATGATTGGATGACTTTGGTTGGTTAATGATTTGTTTAAGGGTAAAACCTCTATCTGATTTACCCAGAAAAATAAGAGTCATGGATTCATGAACTAAAATGTTTGTCTGAGATATGGGTTAGCTTTGAGACTGAGTGATTTCTTTTATAAGTTTTCTTTATAAGTTGTTTATAAAAATCCCCGGATTCAAGTAGTGGGTATATGGTCTGAAGGTAGAAAGAAATATGGGCTGTAACATTGTGTTGTTGCTTATGTCTCATATTAATTAAAAACAAAAGAAAATGTAGAAGTGCAATGTTGTACATGTGCTGAGCTTCTATGTTTTATGAAATACCCAAATCAAATATACTTGTGGTTTAGCCAGATCATGAATCTGATTGAACCAGAGGTAAGGGAAAATATATATCTAGCAAATTACTCAGGACCATATGCTTACATCTTGATCCAGTGAAACCCATAGGCAAAATAATGTGCTAAGAAGTCACCTCCCTCTTTCATGATAAAATGTTTGCTTCTGAGAATATAACTTACCAAACTCTGGATGAATACATGTTGCTTGCATTATTTATATTTCTCTGATTAAGAAGTGAGATGCAGAAGGGATTAGCACTGCTATGAAAAATAATAATAACACTTAGTAATTTAACTAAGGACTTGGGATCTTAGGGCTACCAAAGTATAGCTTGGCAAGGGGAATATTGCAAGTTCACACATGGTATGTTTATACCCAGGGGCCTGAGTGTGCTGGGTTAACAGAGAGATGTCCCAGGCAGTGTGTGTTTAAAAAGGAGAAAGTAGCTTAAAGACCCTGTTATATTTGATAATGAATTCTAGGAATAGATTCAGGAGAGGCCTGGGCAAAATCCCTGATGGCCAGTAAAGTTGAAAAGGGGATGATAACTGAATTGATGTTTGTATTTGGTTGTTTTGGTGCTTTTTATGGATGAATCTTATGATTGTTTTCTATGAATCAAGTCATGGTGATTATATGTGTAAATAATCTGTTAACACTGAGATGAAGGAACATGCTTCACAAAAAAAAACAAGCATAAGGAAGATATTGAGTTTCTTATTCATGTAAAGTTTGTTTATAAAGAGAATTGAATGAGATCATGTTTTCAGTTGGATTATTCATACCAGACAAATAGTCTGACCCTTTTGTGTTTATGCACCATTGGGTGTCTCATATTCATATGGGGCAGTTCATGGTGATTTTGCAGGGAAATAGGAATTGCTTTGATCAGGCTTTGGATGTTAAACTGCTTAAGATTTGGATGCTATGTTTTTAAAGACTTTGCTGAAGTAAACTACACCTTCATGATGAACTAGATTAAGACCTATTGTTTAAAATTACTTTGAGAAACCAATGTATGGTTAATTGCTGTTTTGTAGATGTTGAACTTATATGTCTCAGCTGAACTATGTGCTTTGTTTTGCTAAATGCTTTGCTAAGGAAAAATGAATTTTAAGCTTCAAGAACAGTTAGGCTATAATGGTAGAAAATCTGAGATTGAAAGAATTTGTGGTTTGTATGTATATCTAAAGAACTGACATAAGAAAATCCATGTTCAAGTCAAAAATAAAATCTGATAGAAAGGGTTTGAGTTGCTTTGAAAAGAAAATAATATAGCAGGTATTTTGTAACAAAGTAGTGCAAACCAGAACAGGGCTAACATAGCCATTTTTCTTGAGCCTGGTTCAAGCCAGCAACCAAGGATTTAAATTAAATTTTCAGATCTGTTTCATAGCCAAAGTATATAATAGGTTCAGACAATTTTGTTCACAGGAGAAAAATAAAAAGAAAAAAAAACAAAAATTGGGTTTGAACCGACCAGCATAGCACTCGAACTCGTGACCTCTCATGTGTAAGTTAGGCGCGTTTCCATTACGCCTAGATGTTGCTTGTGTTCACTTATGATCCACTTTCTTTTAGCCTGAGTTTGATACTATACAGACTTTAACACAATCATCCTTATTAAAAGCTTGCTTTCCACTGATTATTACTTGATCATTTCTTAATTAGAATAACAGACTAAAGTACATGTTTCCAGAGGAATTCTATGGTCAAAAATCAGGTTACAATAATTAATCTTTTATCAGGGAATTATCACATTTTAATAAATTTAAAAGGATTTCTACTTACATATTATCATGCTCTGATCCTAGTAGAATATAACATAGATATCTTCATATATGTATGTTAGGAATGATTTAGATTTAAAACAATATTTTTATATTGTGAAAGATCCTGGATATATTTTGTTTATTGGAGAAAGAAAATGACCCTGGGAAATATATTTGTAATGAATGATATATCTATATATCATCTCTTAACAAAAAAAAAATCCTTATGAAATTAGGGTGTAAACAGGAGGGTCATTTCAGTAGATGACAGAACCAGGAGGTAGCGAGATCTGCTAAGAAGAGCGAAAAGCATTTGCATAGTACTCCCTCTGTTGCTCCACTCATGAGCATATGTTGCGTGTACCTCTGTAAGTGTACAACGGGGTCGGAGGTTCCTTTGTAAGGTTCCATTGTCGGCATCTTCCATTCTCGGGGGGTGATAGCAATTTCGATATTGCGGGCGAAAGTGCTGGTTACCCTAGCGCCTATCCCTCGATCTCTTTGCTCCCGTTGGACACACTCTCTGAATAAGCATGCCATCCTTTCATCAGAATTTGGAGCAGATAGAAATGAGTTTGGTTCTGTTCTGTGGGATTGATTCCGTCCAGATGACCTGTAGGGATGGTATCGTCTATCGTTCCTCATATTTTCCAGCGGCTGCCTTTGATCTTCTGGGAGCATGCTAGGTTCAGCTACAGTTGGCCCTTGCCTTGATCTTCCCCTGCTGGGTTCTGATCTAAGCACTTCCTCGGGTCCAACTTCGGGCTGGACTCTAGCTCGGCCCCGTTCACTGGCGTTTCCGTGGTTAGGCAGTATGACAGGCTCAGCTACAGTTGACCTCCGTCCGGTACCTCCCCCGTTGGGTTCGGTACCAAACGTTTCCTCAGGCCTAACTTCGGGCTGTGCTCGGTCTCGGCTCCTACCATGGCTACTTCTGCCGTTAGCTCCTTCGAAGAAGGAAGATCTTAGTTGTCTTTGAGATCCTCCAAACTGGGACTCGCCCCATGTTTCAGTGTTGTGGTTGGATTCTTCAGCATCCCTTAAGCGTGACATGAGATGGTCCACCAAGGCTTCCTGCTGGGACGTGAAGCGGTTAGTTACTTCAACCACAATTCTGTCCAAATCTGCCCTAGTAATTGCTGCAGGCTGTTCTGTGGCAGGAGTGGTTGGGTTAGACTGTCCTTCATTTGTTACTGCTGCTGGAGGAGGACGATTTACTTGATTCGTGACAGCTGGATCTGGAAGACTGCTGGATGCGATGTTTTTTCCTTTGTTAACATCTTTTCTCTGTTTGGGAGGCATGTTTTCCAAGTGGCGGACGATCCTGTTAGGAAAACTTGTTAAGTGGATGAAGCTGAAGCTTCGAGCTTCTAGTTCTCAGTGAAAGCACCAAAAATGTTTGCACAAAAAATGGACAAACACCTCAAAGTCGTATGATTTAGTAGATCTTATGTTGTTCTTAGTGATTTTGGTGATTTATGCAAATATATGAAAAGCAGGGGCTAAACTGTAAAAAAGACACGCAGATTTATAGTGGTTCAGCCAGAATGTGCCTACGTCCACTTTATATGTTATTTCTCTTCTCTCGTTTTGATTACAAGTACAAAGCTTTGATACAAGTAAAAGAAAGTTATTTGAAAGTTCTCTCCGTGCTTGAGCTCTCAAACTTGTCCCCATTGTTGTACCCCTGCCCCTCTATTTATAGCGTAAGACTGGGGGTAGGGGTCTAGGATGTGTATAGTTGTTGATGGGCCTGGGCTGACGTGATCTGGCCTGGTACGTCTTGGTTCGGCATCGCTTGGTTCGGAGATGGTTGGAGTGTAGAGTGGACCGGTTGTAGGTGATTCGGTGCTATGTGGTAGTACCTTGGTCCGGTTTGGGGTTGGTCCAGTAGGAGCTTGAGAAGGTTGTTCGGTAGGAACATGAGAAGTGCAGCTTGGACCGGTGGTGGGATGGTGAGGTTGGTCTGGTGTGGTATGTTGAGTAAGGTGCTTGGTTCGGTGGTGAGTGAGCAGCTTGGTCCGGTGGTGAGTGAGCAGCTTGGTTCGGCGAAGCTTGGAGGTGGGTTGGTTCGGCGAAGCTTGGAGATGGTTGGTTCAGCGAAGCTTGGACCGGTGGTGAGAATTCACCCAACAATTGATATATTAGTTTGATTAACCAGCTTGGTTCTAGGGTTTTGATTTGCAAAAAGATATGTTTTAAATGGATATTAGTGAGGGGAAACCCGTTCCGCTAAGCGGCATTGTCTCACTTAATATCAGTAAACCGAGAAGTAATAGTATTATTCACACCAGGCTTTATGTCTGACTCGAAGTTTATGTTTTTCCCCTTAAACTCACGGGTGCTCAAAATTGATTTGAGTAGATTGAGAGTTTGGGTTTATAGGTTTAGTAGGTGGACGAATAAAGCTTTCGGAGACGAGTAGGTGGCTGATGTTAGCTATATTAGGAGTTGCAGTTTTTGTTTTATTCTATTGTGATGTATTTAACACAGTTTATGTCTATATAGTACTCTGATCATCCAAGGGGTCATCTTCATATGTCGCTCTTGGCGTATTTATGTAATAATTATATTTGATCTGAACATGGAAAACGATATGGGATTATGTAATTGGATATGAAACATGTTTTTGTAAAATGTAATCAGAAAAGTTGTTTTTGAATCTGTGTTTTGCTTCATGTTCATGTGCTTCTGATATAATGGATACCATTAACATTGCCGTATTTTGTCGTCGAAAGTTAATACTATAGATGACGACAGCATCTGTAGCGCTTAGATTTGGGCCTCAAGATAGGGAATGTTACAACTTGGTAGCAGAGCATGGACTTATGAAAATTTTTAAACTAAAATGATTTTTGAAAACATAATCCTAAGGAATTAGAGGTAAGATCGGGGTATGGGATAACGTTATAATATCGTACTTGTATTTGCTATATATAAGTATACGCTTTATATCTATTCTCCCATCTCTATTAAGCTATTCTTCTGTATCTTACGAAGACTCGAATGCAGATATGGATGCTAGAGGTGAAAGAGTTAACCTTGGTGGGGGAAGCACCACAACCAATGGAAATGCCGGACCTAATACTAGGAGAAATCAAGGTCAGGCACAAACGGCAAATGTGGGTGCTGGAGTCCTGCAAGTTGACATGGGAGCAATGTATCGGTTCTTTGTCAACATGATGCAGGCGGGAATTGATGCTGGAGTAGTTGGAGAAAATGATGGAGGAGGAAACTAAGAAGCTCCAGTGGTGAACAAATTTGCTATTCTGAGTAAAGATTTTGCTCGGTTGGGAGGAAAGCCGTTTATTGGTACTGAAGACGCAATCGAAGTAGAGAATTGGCTACTTCATTGTGAGAGGATCTTCGTTGACTTAGGGCTCAACAATGAGCAGAAAAGGAGACTCACTTCTAGATAACTTCAAGGGGTAGCACTGTTTTGGTGGAACAGTGTGACAGTTGGAGTCAACGAGGAGAATATGACTTTGGGCTGAGTTCATGAGGAGGTTCGAGGAAAGGTTTATGTCAGAAATTGCTAAGTCCGCTCTGCTTAAGAAGTTTGCCGAGTTGGAGCAGGGGGATATGACTGTGCTTGAGTATGCAACGAGGTTTGAGGAGCTAGTAAGATATGGCTATGCTGTAATTGATACTGTGATTAAGAGGAATGAGAAGTTCATCAGGGGGTTGAAGCCTGAGATTGCTAAGGCCATGTTATCGCATATTAGGGATTCAAGTGATGTTGTTGTTGAGATGGCCTTGAGGAATGAAGATATGCAAGCTTTTCTTGAAAGAAACAAGGTCAAAGAAGCTCAAGGAGGGCTGAGTTAGAAGAGAAAGTTTTTCCACAAGAAAGGAGCTCAGCAGGGTGGAGCTGGTAAGAAGGGAAAGGCGGAAGTGGTCTGTTACAAGTGTGATAAGAAAGGACACTATGCCCATGAGTGCCGAACAGGCATGGGAAAGAAAGCCGCTGAGAAGAAAGGAATAAAGTGTTTCAATTGTGTTCAGATTGGGCACTACAAGAACCAGTGCAAGGAGCCAGCCATGGATAGGAAAGGCAAAATGTTTGCATTGGAACCAGCTACCTCGAGACCAATAGCAGAGGAGAGGGGAAAAGCTATGTTGGGAGTTACGCTTTTGATTTATGGTGTATCAGTTAGAGTTATATTTGATACCAGTGCATCGCATTCTTTTATATCTCATTGTTTGGTAGATAAGCTTACCCTAGAACCTTCATACCTAGTTACTTCCTTAAGGGTGGCAAATCCAATAGGAAGGTATATGACACTTGGGATGAAGTGTGACCACCTAGAGTTTGAATTGTTAGGTCATGTATATGCTTGCAGTTTGCATGTGTTTGATTCCGTAGGGTTCGGAATTATTTTGGGTATGGATTGGTTAAGTAAGTACGATGCTAGGATATTTTTCCGTGATAGGAAAATATCACTTAGACACGCTAATTGTATTGATCAGATAGTATACTCCATAAAAACTCTAGTTTTGAGGTTAATGCTTTATTGGGTGTTGTGGAGGTAGAAGACGAGTTGAATCGTGTTATCGTTGTGAGAGAATTCGTAGATGTCTTTGAACCTGTAGTAGGACTACCACCGAAACGAGCCATTGAGTTTCGGATAGATTTAGTACCTAGAGCAGAACCAGTAAGTAGACCGCCAAGCAGAATGACACCTACCGAGATGAAGGAGCTAAAGGTGTAGTTGTTGGATTTCGAAGGCAAGATTCTTATCAGACCTAGTAGTTCGCCTTGGGGGGCAGCCATAGTGTTTACTAAGAAGTCGGATAGATCATTAAGGTTATGTATCGAATATCGTAAGTTGAATGAGAAGACGATAAAGAACCCATATCCGTTACCTAGAATTGACGATTTGTTCGACCAGTTGAGTGGAACCAAAGTATTTTCCTAGTTGGATTTAGCGACAGGGTTCCATCAGCTTAGAGTGGCAGAGGATAGTATTCCGTTGATGACGTTTAGAACTAGATATGGATCGTACGAATGGTTAGTGATGCCTTTCAACTAACTAATGCGCTAACATTCATTGTGGATTTAATGAACCGAGTTTTCCAAGAGCACTTGGATAAGTTCGTATTAGTTTTCATCGATGATATTTTGATATACTCTAAGAATGAAAGAGAGTATGAAGTTCATCTTTGAGTGGTCCTTGAGACATTGAGGCAGCATCAATCGAAAGAGAAGTTTTCGAAGTGTCATTTCTGGAAGAAGGAAGTGAAGTTTCTTGATCATGTAGTCCCAGAGAAAGGGTTGTCCGTAGAACCGACTTAGATCGAGGTAGTGAATAATTAGAAGAGACCCGAGATAGTGACTGAGATAAAGAGTTTTCTTGGATTAGTTGGGTATTATCGAAGATTCATTAAGGATTCTTTGTGGATAGTAGCACCGATGACCAAGTTAACGCGAAAGGATGTGAAGGTTGTTTGGACCAATAAGTGTGAGGAGGCATTCCAGAAGCTGAAATACTTATTGACTAATGCACCCGTGTTAGTTATTCCAGAAGGGAATCGGGATTTAGTGGTATATACAGATGCATGTGGAACAAGGTTAGGAGTTGTGTTAATGCAAAGAGGTAAAGTGATTACATGTGCATCTCGACAGCTTAGACCGCATGAGGTTAGGTACCCAATTCACAATTTGGAGTTAGCTGCGGTTATTTTTGCGTTAAAGGTGTGGATACATTATCTTTTGGGAGAAAGATTCGAGTTATACGCAGATCATAAATCACTAAAGTATTTATTCTCTTAGAAGGGGTTGAATATGAGACGGCAGAGGTGGTTAGATTTTTTAGCCGCGTATGACTTTGGTATTGAGTACACACCGGGAAAGGGCAATAAGGTTGCAGATGCACTTAGCAGAAAACATCAGAATGCAGTATTGGCGACGATAGCTGAGTGGAAGGAGTTGGAAGCATTGACGATATGCAAAGTATAATGGAGATCTTAGGGCAGGTCTAGTATAGAAACGGTTATGATGTCATATTTAGAAGTTCGACTGATGATGATTGAAAGGATTGCTACTAAGCAAAGTGAGGATCCAGTGTTAGTTCAACGGATCAGAAAGTTAAGGGATGGGACAGAGAGCGATGACTTAAAAGATTTCAGTCTTGACCAGAATGTGTGGTTAAGGAAGAAAGGTAGATTACGTGTTCCGAATGTAGGGAGCATTAGGAAAGAAGTTCTTGAGGAATGCCATCGTTCAAAGTTCACTATTCATCTAAGAGGAACTAAGATGTATCAGGACATGAAAAGGAGTTTCTTTTGGGAAGGTATGAAGAGGGATGTAGGCATATGGGTTAAGTAGTGTTTGAACTATCAACAGGTAAAATCCAAACATCAGAAACCAAGTGGGTTACTTCAGCTTTTAGATGTTCCAGTTTGGAAGTGGGATTCTATTTCTGTGGATTTTATAGACGGGTTTCCAAGGTCAAAAGGAAGAAATGAAAGCATATGGGTTATAGTGGATAGGTTAACCAAGAATGCCCATTTCATTCCAGTTAAGTCAACCAGAACGACACTTGTTTTATCAAAGTTATTCATGAAGAATATAGTTAGACTGCGTGGAATTCCTAGTAGTATCGTAAGTGATAGAGATTCCTTATTCACTAGCGAGTTCTGGAAGAGTCTACATGAGATTTTAGGTACCAAGTTCAAGTTGAGTACTTCTTACCATCTGCAGATAGATGGGCAAACGGAAAGGGTTATCAAAGACTTAGAAGATTTGTTACGAGCTTGTGTGCTAGAATTTGGGGGATCATGGGAAGACCATCACACTTAGTCGAGTTTTCATATAACAACAGTTATCAGGCTAGTATAGGGATAGCACCATTTGAAGCTTTGTATGGAAGGCCACGCAAATCTTCCGTTTGTTGGTTAGAGACGAAGGATAGGCTGGTCCTTGTTCCGGATTTAGTTAGAAAAGCTGTAGAAAAGATTGAGAACATTCGAGCTAGGATGAAGGAAGCTCAGCCTAGGCAGAAGAGCCATGCCGAAGATGGAAAGACTTACAGTTCATAATCGGAGACCATGTTTTGTCAAAGTGTCACCAATGAAAGGTGTAGTTCGATTCAGGAAATCGGGAAAGTTGGCGCCGAGGTTCATTGGACCATTTCCCATCGTAGAGAGGATCGGAAAACTCGCATATAAGGTTTACCGAACAGTTTGGAGGAGTCCACAATGTTTTTCATGTTTCTCATCCAAGAAGTGTATTCGGGATACAGAGACTATTATAGCACCGACTGTGTTAGACGACTTAGTAGTGGAACTGGATTTGACTATAGTTAGAAAAACAGTTCTTATAGTCGCGAGAGATGAGAAGAGGCTAATTAACAAGAAAGTCAAATTAGTCAAGTGAAGTGACGATGGGAGAGACTGTACTTGGGAAACTAAGAGCAGGATACGAGATACTTAACCTAACTTGTTTCTTGGTATGTTTTACCTTTTTGATTGATTTAATGAGTTTCTTATTGTAATTTCAAGGACGAAATTCTTTAAGGAGGGGAGTCTGTAACGACACAAATTTTGATTAACATTATTTAGGACATTTAAATAGGTAAATTAAATGAAATAATGTAAATGGTTAAGGGATTGAGATTTGTATAATCTAAGGGGTAGCCGTGCCTAATTGAACCAATGAACTAAGAGAATTAAAATGAATTAGGTTAGGGTAGTAGACAAGGGCAATATAGGAATAAGTAATAACCTTATACCCCAAACCCTTACACACATTCATTTTACACGTTCAATTTCACAACCTAAAACAAAACAAGTGGCCAGCCATGATTAAAGAAGAAAAAGGGGAAGACAAGCTAAATCAAGAGGAAGAAGCTAATCAACTTAAATCCAAGATCAAATCTCAACTCCTTAACAACAAAGAAAAGGTGAATAATTGGTTACATATCATGTTTTTGTTTTTCAGTTACTAGATTGAGATCCGAAATTTATTTGCAAATGTTTTTCCATGTTTTAAATGATTAATGGATATATATACACTTATTGATGATTTAGGCTATTTCATATGGATTTTATAACAAGAATGGATTTATAAACCTATTAGATGACATCCAAATGACTAGCGATTTGAATATGAGGTCAAAAATATTATTCTGGTGATGGGTTTCAAGTTCCACAATTTTCTGAATTATTGTGGATTTATTATGAATTTTCTAGTGAAGAAAATGCTATTTTAGGTTTAAAATTATTTACAGCCAATATATGATGGCTATGGGTCAGAAATTTAAATATGTTAGAAAACATATTAAAAGTGATTCATTGGAATTTTTATGAATTTTCCTCGGTGTTTTGTTAAGTAAATAAAATTATTTAAGGTATGGGACTTAAATGTTTTGTATGTTTAAATAGAAGAAGGGGAATTTTGTAAATGTTTTAAATAAACAAATTCTAAATTCGGCAGCACTTTTAGAAAAGATTTTGGAAAATAAATTGGCAACCAATTATATTTTGACAAATAAGCAAGTTATTTGGAAAGAAATTGCTTTAAAAGGAAAGAAAACAGTTTTTGTAAATATATTTTGTTTCGCTACTTTCGTCGGCAACCTTTCGATCATAAACCTCTGCCTCCAACTAGTTCAAAACCAATACACATGGTATCAAAGACTCGGTACGTAGTGGATTGGAGATAGGTGAAAGGTATAGGGTCGAAATATGGCTTCCGAAAGAGTCGAAACTTTATTTAGGCTTTTAAAAGAATACGCGCTTGCTTGCTTTTGAATGAGATGGCTTTCAACTTTGTTAATTGGTTTAAAGATAAGCTTTCGTCCCAGGTTGTCGCCTTTTGTTTTAAAATGACTTTTGACAGTGTCGAAACCTTTGTTACCGCAATTCTACTTTTCGACCCAGTTGAGGCCGATTGCCTTAAATATGGTCTCGAAGGGATGCTTTCGACTTTACTAAAGAAGCTGCTTCTCCAATACTTTCGAAAGGGATGGTATCGAAGCCATCCACTTTCTTTACTTAGGAAACTGCTTTCGACTTGGTTGTTTTAAGATCCTTTGTTCCGTTGAAAGATAAACCCATAGGTTTCGACTTAAATGGTTTTAATGGTTTCGAAACTATGCTCCACAAGCTTTTATTTGAACCCAATGCTTTCGAAAGGTTTGTTTTAAGTAGTGTACTTTAATGATTTCGAAAGATTACTAATATAGGTTTCGAAGGGGAGGTTACCCAGTATTTTCGAAAGGTAACTGAAAAAGGTTTCGAAGGGGTGATTCCCCAAAGGTTTCGAAAGATACTTAAAGTATTTTAAATGGAAGGTCTCCAATTGCTTTCGAAAGGCAAGTTTTATGTTTTGAAAAGAGGATGTCTAAGGTTTATAAAGCTTTCGAAAGAGAGATTTTCATTGTTTCGAAAGGATTATTGTTAATAGTTTCGAAAGGTATGTTTTGTCCTTTAGGCCTAAGGTTAAAAAGTAAAGTAGTTTACTTGTATCGAAAGGGGTACTTTCAATGGTTTCGAAAGGGTTGTTTAAAAGTTTTAAACAAAGGTTTCAAATGGTTTATCTTGGCAATATAGCCTAAGTTTTTTAATATAAAAAGGGTTCTAACTTATTTTGGAGTGATAGGTAATCCTCAATATATTTCATCAACATTATTTTAGGTAAAGTATATATAACATGGAAAATAGCTTTGAGTAAAGTAAAAAGTATATTTTCCTTGTATAAGTATGATTTAAAGGGTTAAATCATTTTGAAAAGGTTTTCAAGGAAAATTTGACGGGTAGTTAACCCTAAGAGAAATGACTCGGATATTAGAAGACTGGATGGGACTGGTGTAGGGTCGCGCCCTATACATAAGCTATTAGCCCCTAGCTAATTTAGTCCAAAATTCCAGTGTGTAGGGCTTGGTCAAAGGTAAGACTTAAATGATGGTTACACATAGAAAGGAATATATATATATAGGTTATTGGTGAGCCCGGAACACCATTTGGATCAGGTGACCCTTGGAGAAATAAGTTAAGGACAGACCATCCAGAAGTATGTCTAACGGTGGTTAGATAGTTTGTTTAATTTGTCTGGTAGGCCTAAGTCAGCCAAGGTTAGTAGTTAGCCAAACAATAGTACATTTTATTCGGACAGCTGGTCCATTTATTACCGATTTTTTAGCATATATGATATTTTCTATTATTGATATATCAGTTTGATTAACCAACTTGGTTCCAGGGTTTTGATTTGCAAAAAGATATGTTTTAAAGGGATATAGTGAGGGGAAACCCGTTCCACTAAGAGGCATGGTCTCACTTAATATCAGTAAACCGAGATGTAATAGTATTATTCACACCAGGCTTTATGTTTGAATAGAAGTTTATGTTTTTCCTCTTAAACTCTCAGGTGCTCAAAATTGATTTGAGTAGATTGAGAGTTTGGGTTTACAGGTTTAGTAGGTGGATGAAAAAAGCTTTGGAGACGAGCAGGAGACTGATGTTAGCTATATTTAGGAGTTGCGGTTTTTGTTTTATTCCACTGTGATGTATTTAAGATAGTTTATGTCTATATAGTATTCTGGTCATCCAACTCACTCTTGGCATATTTATATAATAATTATATTTGATCTGAACCTGGGAAACGATACGGGATTATGTAATTGGATATGAAACATGTTTTTATGAAATGTAATAGGAAAAGTTGTTTTTGAATCTGTGTTTTGTTTCATATTCATGTGCTTCTGATATTATGGATACCATTAACATTACCGTATTTTGTCGCCGGACGTTAATACTATAGATGACTGCAGTATCTGTAGCGCTTAGCTTTGGGCCTCAAGATAGGGGATGTTACATGGATATGATTTGGAAGATGGAATGTAGGGTTGCTTGTCACTGACCCTCGGGGGAAATTTCCCGTATCATACTATGTGGAAGTAGTTCTACATTTAAGATATTTGATGCAAGGAATTCACGCTGCTAATCTTAGGGATAACTCCCGACACGATGTGGTAGGAGAGTGCCTTCGGCTTGTCCTATTCCCGGGCAACTTGTATGGGTGAATGTTTGACGTTGCATTTCTAGTCACATAAATTGATCTCAATGAACGTATTATCTATTTGGTGGCGGAGAAGGCAACTTCTCTTATCTTAACACCCTTTCCTGAGATGTATGAGCTTAGGAGTTATACGTTTGTAGAAATTAGTTGTGTGACCATGGAATGGCATTGGCATTTTAAGTGAAATGTGTTATATGAAAGGTAATCGTTACCTCAAGCCTCACAATCGGAAATGATCGAAACAGGGTAGATGCATCAAGGCTATGTGGTTCGCCACCATCAGGGTATGATCATCTCCTTCTAGATATATTTCTACCCACTATGACGTTCGGTTTTAAATTACTGTTGTGTGGTAAACGAGCGCTCGGATAGGTCGGTAACGACCAAGGTTATGACATATTCGGTACTATTTAGGAAGAGGTTGTCAGTGTTGTGTTAGTAGAGGACCATCAGTTGGGCCTTGGTACATTTCTCTAGAGATGTACTGCTGGAAGGTAGTCCTTTCACATGGTCATTTGTATGGAAACCCATTCTCCAATAAGTGCTTGCCGTTTTGTTTGTAGAACCCACTTTGTGCCTAATATGCTGGAATTTAATCAATATAACAATTTTGGCTAAGATTATTAAGTTTATTTGCAAATGTTTTCAAAGGAATGTCATTAAAAATAATATCAAATGTTTATTTTTGCGTAGCAAATGTTTGGTTATCATAAGGTAAAAACCCGTTCCATATTTATGTGCGGCGTGGTCTTATGAGATACCTTTTATTTTCAAACACGTATTTTTGAGTTCTCACACCAGTCCCATGACATTTCCCTTAAACTCTGGGTGCCCTAATTTCCCCTGGCTGCCTAGTAGTAAGGTTTAGTTTGAAGAAATCTGGAAGAGCTTGGAGCAAGGAGTTAGAAGATTTTTTCTAAAGATTGTTATCTATTTCCACCACACACTTATGCTATAGTATTCCGAAATTATAAGGACAAAAATTTATAACTGTCCATGTTCAACTCTGATATATGTATTTTCCGCTGTAAAGATTATGTTGAAATAATATATGTGAGATTATGTTCTGTCTTTATTTTCTTTCTTACCCTTCAGAATCCGCTTCTCCGGCATCTGAATACCAAGGATGTATTAGTGTCGATTTTCGAGAGTTGAAGAAATGGGTCCTCACAGAAATCCACCCAGTTTCAAGCTACCAGGCATAGAGACGTATAACCGAAGGACGAATCCAACTGTTCACTTGATGAAATATATCTAACATATGGAAGTGTTGGGTATTTCAGAGGAAGTGATGGGATGGTGTTTCTCGTTATATTTGATAGATTTGGCAATGATCTGGTTTCAACAGCTAGAGATTGAGTCCATTAACACGTGGACCGAACTGGTGGATAGCTTCATGAAACAATTTCGGGTTCATATAACATGAGTGAAGAATGTATAGATGCTTTCGAGTATGAAACAAAGGGCAGTGAGACCTTATGGAGTCATTTGACCAAATTCAACGCAGCAGCCGCTTAGTCCATATGCCGGATCCATCGATTATTCTGATGGTAGTGGTTTTAGGAGTCGTAAGTAAGACTGATTTAAAAATTGCTTTGGAGAGAGATCCACTAGTGGATCTAATGGATTCTTATATCAAGCAGAGAGATATTTGTGCTAGGAAGATGCAAAAGCTGAAAGTGCTGATGTGAGTGTCGTTGATGCTAGAGGACCATTCAAGCCAGGATATAGGAAAGATAAAGGAAAATGGAAAGTCGATGATGGCTTTGCAGGACCAAAGCAAACAAAAAGGGAATCGAAGTTGTCCTTTTATATTGAATTGACTGAGACCCTAAAGAGGAGCTACCTAGATAGTAAGGGCAGATTCCCTACCAAAAACTAGCATAGAGAGAGCCCATAGATTAGGAGTAAAGGTCAGGAAAAGTTTAGCCTATTCCTTGTGCTAGATGGTCACGAAACGAACTAGTGTAAGCATTTGCATGATTTCTTCGAAGAACAGGCTCAGAGTAACAGCTCACCACAATATGTTAAGAGTTAGATCACTATAGGACAAACTGTACTGGTACCATATGAGCGACCACCATCTACATCAAATACTTTCAAATGCGGCAATGGATTGGACTGAGAATGATTATCTAGTGATTGGGATGGATTGAGGTCAGGTTTGATTTTCGTACCTTGCTTTTGGTTTAAATAATGATGTAGGTTTACCGTCAGACCACTTACATGTGTACGGGATCTCGATCGGTCACTAGCTGCTTTCTAGGTTGGAAATTCTAAAATGTTCCTCGATAGGATTAGATATTTTGATGTTTGCTTGATGCTTTAGTTGGGCTTTGTGAATAGATAATCAATGGACATTCCAAACATGATAAAACACCAACAAACACTGGTTATCCCTTGAAACTTATACATAAACTGATTGGACATGGTTCCCCCGACCGGAGAGATGTGATGAACGGTGAAATGCAAGTCCTTATTGGAGAGTAAGTGGATGAACTTGTATAGGATAGCAAGTCCCTTCACTAGAGAGTGAGAGAAGGTATTGGCTTGGATAGTAAATCACCTTACCGAAGGATGATCGGATGGGCTTGCTCGATATTTAGTCCCATCGCCAGGAGTAAGCAAATTGGGCTTAATCAGGATATTGATTATGTGATTCGAAGAGATCGGAAATTAGATTAGATATTAATCACATGATCCGAAGAGATCAGAAGCTAGACGGGATATCAATTATGCTATCTAGGGAGATCATAACCTAGACCAGATATTGATTATGTGATCCAAAGTGATCAGAAACTAGGCTTTGGGATTTGAACACTACTTGATTTTAAAACAATTTGATAATGATTATTGGATTACATCATTGCGAAAATTCGGTTGGACCAACTTATGATGGGATGTTAGGTGATACTACACCATTTATAAGTAGCATTCCAATCAATGGCATTATGCGATGATAATTTATGATGCCTGATAGCATGATATGTGATAGTTAAATCCTGGATGAGCATGAGACAAAATTGATCCAGATGTGTGATAGCTAACTTAGAGACAAACATGAGATGATATTAACATCGGCTTATGATAACCTGTTCCCAGTTGAATGCAAGATGACCATGATTTATGATAAGTGAGATGATAATTTTAGGAGAACACAAAATAATTATCGTTTGTGGTTAACACTTAAGAAAGGACTCAAGTCCTTAGTTATAATGGTCTGGAACGACCTTTGATCTACAGGTGAATCCGAAGGAACCGTATGATTCGCAGTGATTGGTTTGGTCGATAGCCAAAAAGCTCAACTACTAATGATTTGCCAATTTAAATTATAGTTCTTGAGCAAAGCACACCTTTTATTCATAAGGCATGCTTTGGGGGTCAAAGTGTTGGTGGAAAATTTTCCTATCTTCAAGCAGACTTGAATGATTAAACTGAGCAAAGGAACAACTGAGAAATAGACATGGGTTCTTGTAAAAATCACCATATAGTAAAGTGAGAAGGCACAAGGAAGATTGCTAAAAATGAGAAAGTCGCCACAACTTACCTACCAAAACTCGGAAGCACAAGTCGAACTGATGTCAAGCCCGTGTTGGAACCTAGGATAAATAATGGAAAACCCAACTTAAAACTTGAAGTGAGGGAATGAATGAAGACACAAATCAACATCGAAGTTGCTATGAGACAAACCCAAAGCAAACCATGGCTTGACCCAGGTCAACCTTAAATCGGCACCAAGTTGAGGTGTACAACTCAGGTGCGGGTTGTGGCATATGGCTCAGATGATCATAAGCTTTTTATAAAGCAATATGATGAACATGTGCAGGGAATTTCAAAACCAAATTTTCCAACCTTCATCTATAAGTAGGAGGAGAGGCTCACTTCGAAGAGACTTCTTTTTTGAACTTCATTCTGAATTATTAATTATGATGAGTTGAGAAATACAACTCTAAATTGAACTCTGTACAACTCCTACCCGAGTTGAGGGATACCGACTTGTAAAATATACTTTGTATGAGCGAAGTATAATCAATAAAAAACGATTAAGGTAACGTAGGCCGAAATATTTACCGTACCACTATTGTAATAGCCCACAATTGTAACGATCAAATATTTAAATTATTAATTTAATTATTTAATCATTAAATAATGGAATGCCTCTTGTACAGATGAGTGAATTAAGACTCAATACACCCGTAGTTGATTTCACTTTTTCAGTGTAAGTAAAATGAGTACAAACTTGACTATGATTGGGGTCGATGATTTTCGGGAATGAATAGTGCCAGATGAAGAGAATTTGGGCTAAGCCCATTAGTTTCGTGTAAGTGGCTAACTCCTCCTCATGATTCTCGTTCACTTTTCATTCCCACGTATCTTCTTCTCCTCTTCCTATAATCATTTCCTAATCTTCCCTTAATCCACTTCTAATCTCCAAACCCTAAACCCTCATGAAAAATTCCTAAATTCAATTAAAAATAGCCATAATTCTTCTATTCCAATTCTCTGCAAAACTCGCAAAGCAATTGGCTTGATTTGGACTTTTAATGTTCATTTCAAAATTTAAAGAAAGCTAAAGTTGGGTTTTTGGTGGTTAGAGCTTGGTTTGGGGTTAAGCAAGGTGTGTAGGATGATTCTCCTTTAAAAAAATTGTTATACTTCATATTTTCATTTATTGGTGGTTATAGAAATATATGAAGTGATTGGAAGATTGTTTGAGTTGATTTGGGCTTATGTTTGCATTACAAATATGATTATATTAACTCATTGTTTGTTTAAGACTTTAATAACTAAATAGTTAGTAACCTAAGAATTTTATTTTAGGTTAATTGAATGATTATGTGTGATGTAGTGATAGATTGGAGACTAATTACATGTAATAATTAAGTGCATGCCATTAGTTAGTGATAATTAAACTAATTTAAATGGTTTTCGAAAAGTTAGTAAGCTAATTAAGTGAGTTTTGAAATACACATATTATAAAGTGATTTGAGGGTCCATAAAGCTTAATTAGTATTTATAAATATTTTTTAAGTAAAGGAATGGTTTTTATAAGTAAAGAAGGTATTTTATAAAATAATATAATATTTTATAAATTAGTAAATGAAGCTTAATTATTAGTTATAAATGGTTGTATGATTTTATAAATGAAGTATAGATTTTATAAAATGGATATGAGATTGTATAAAATAGTAATATAAAGTATACTTAATTTTAATAAGGCATTTAAGTATTTAAAGGATTAAAATTGATTTATAAGCTATTAATATATTTTATAAAATAGTTAAAATATTTTATAAAATAGTATCAAACCTATTAGACTTGTATTGAAAAAAGTTAGTAAATAGAAGTAAGATTTGATTAAGTAATAAATGAAGTACTAGTTTAAATATATGTGTACATATATGAGTATGGGCAAGTATACGTGTACGTGTATTTAAAGATATATATCAATCAAAATGATGTGTGAATTTTAGTTATAATTGTTGTGTGTTTGCTTGTTTATATAGGCAAGAAATTGTTCGATTATAGAGATATATTATTGAGTACAAGTTCATTGTGGGCATTTCACATAGCCATAGTGACTATCATGTGTGCTTAGTTGCGTGAAAGTACAACGGGTCAAGTAATTGCTCCGGTGAAGTCTAAAATGTGACTTGTGAAGTTAATGTGTGTTTGTGTGGATGTGTGTACATAAGCATGAATGAATGAGTGTATCAATACATGTATAAGCTATGCACAAGGCATGAAAGCCGGGTATGTCGTTTGGCGTTGTTAGAGGATGCCGGGTGTTGTAATCGCCTTTTGAACTCTACACGTGCAAAAAGTGGATTTCATGTCCAAATCAATTGTCGAACACATAAGGAACCACTTCCAAAATGTCAACTAATGAACATCGGAAAGGGTCCGATAGGGTAGAGGCAGTCTTGGGAAGCAAGGCCCGTCATTGGGCGAAGCGTCGAAAGAAACGACACGCGAATCGACAACCGTTTGGGAGGTTTCTACCTTCCCCAGGTTCACTGCCGAAAAATTGACAATTTCAGTCAACTAAAGGTCATATTTAGTCGACTGAATATGTGTTAAAAACATTTCCAATGGGGAAACCCAAAACAAAAGACTAGGGAGGATTGGGTTCAGTCGATTGGGATAAGTCGATTAAACGACACCCTTAGTCAACTGAACGCCTGGGCAGGGAATGACTTTGGGGGATTTCTTCCCCATTCTTTTGCAGATCTTCATAGGGTTTTGGCACGACTTCGATGAGGCTTCAGGCTACTCAAGAAAGTAGAATGCAAGGCGAAGCATGGAATCAAGAGTTGCAAGCGAAGAAGGAGAAGGAAGAGACCAAGAAAAAGACTCCTACTACAATTAAGGTTCGAAAGCCGAAGGATGAAGGCACAGTTGTAGGAGGATCTGAGGGATCAGGTCCTGCCATTGGAGGAGTTTCTGCATACTTGGAGGGCAGCTATATTAGTGATCATACATCGTATTTCCTTGTATTAGTGGCCACGCCTATTATTGGTCATATAGTATAGACCATCCGTATTGATAGATGAAGATGAGATATCGATCTTCGTTTATAATAGACGTATTTGATTATGTGACGTTATGTTTGATATATATATATATATATAGAAACGGTGTTCCCAGAATGTCCTAATGGCACATTATATGGGATATGCCTGTCATTCTCTTTTGTAGAGACGTTATGCAAATTTATTAAGAAATCCTTGATGGCCGAGGGGGAGATGATAACGATCATCTACGGGTGGATCATATATCACTTATGCTCACTGAGGGGTATAGCGAATCCATATAGATTTCAATTTAATAGAGTAGATCATATATCACTTATGCTTACTGAAGGGTATGGTGAGATCTACACGAGTTCGACCACACTTAGCGTGACTTGGGGTCTATGGTACACTGTGGTAGTGACTCTATTTATTTTGGACCCCCAACGGGAATAACTAGATTACGATCGATGTTTGACGTAGACTCAAGTTTTAGATATATAGAGTAGGTAGGTCATATATCACCTATGCTCATTGTGGCATATGGTGAGACCTACATGAGTTCGACCACATTGGATGCGACTCGGGGTCTATGGTACACTGAGGTACTGACTCTATTTCTCTTGGGCACGAGTCTAGCACAGACTCCATTCATTGGCAGTGATGAGTATCAGTTTATATTCATTGTTTATCGCTTATAGTTATATTGTATGTTATATTAGTTTTTTGATAATATCATCATATATTCAAGGATATGGTTGTATCATGATATCTGCATTGTCTCTGCATTTGCATATTGGGTAACTTTATCATGATATATCGTTATGGTTTAGTTACATTATATTAGTTGTGCTAAATCGTTGATTACAAGAGAAGAGAAGGTTATGGTATGATTTCCTATCCCTTGGATAGGTTTACTTTACTTATTTATGGACAGTTCGGATTACCCCAGAGTCATGATTGTCGAGAGGACTGGTTGTGCTTTAGTAGTTCCTATTAATTTGTATATAGTTTTAATATAAAGTATTTTGTGATTGTTCCCCTCAAACTAGGCTTTATGTCTGACCCGTATTTTGTCTTTGTCTGCTTATGTCATGATAACTCTTGGGTACTCGATTGAGTGGTTTGGGAGTCAAGTGTTTTTGGGGATTCGCTTTCAGAACAATAGAGCAGTATATGGAGATGATGTCGATACTTCCTATATATACTTGATATCATAGTAGTACATGACAAATAGTTATTTATAGGACTCAATGTGTTCTGACTTTCTATATTGATATTCACTTATCTTTTATTTCCACTAGTGTAGTATCTCATATACATTAATTATCCTGTTTTTTAATGTATATTCAATTTATTATATGTCATCATTCCGCTATGATATTTTGTCGATATGCCTTAGTATAAAGTTTGTTTAAATTTTCTTTCCCAACAATATGTCTTTTGTGGTATTCAAAAGTTAGGCGTCGTCGTTCAAGACTGATTTTAGGGTACTACGAAGGGTGGGTTGTTAAAGTTACTATCAGAGCCTAGGCTCAACACTCGAACTAAGTAGACCAGTTTGAGTTAATCAGTTTGGTAAAAAGAGATACGTAGAGAGAGTATACTTGTATTTTTCTAGTATATTATACTATATGCACCACTTGTCTTATGAACTTTTATTTATTTCTATCGCTAGTTACTAAGATACCTTCGTCGGGCTATCAGTATGAGAAGACAAAGTGCAGAGCCACTGCAGGCAGGCACTCAGAGATGCTTGATTTGTTCAGAGACTATTTAGCTACCACAAGGGATACTCCGTTGCCCTTGAGCATTTTCAGTAAATGCGGTTGGCATCAGAGGTGGTATAGCCCTTTGGGTATTAGTATTTCTGGCTCCATCAGCTTTAGTCTCTTCGAAGCGGTGTTGGAATTTCCATAGCCTTAGAGGGAAGCCATATCTGAGTTTTGAGGCTATTATTGAGACACGGTCTTGGACACGTGCATGAGAGGGGTTCATTGTTATATGTCTATAGAATGTTCTCAAAAGGAATATTATTTCTCGGCTTGTAGAGATGGGTGACTTTGGCTGGGTAGGATGTAATGTTTGTGATGCTGATGATCTGGCTTATGATTTGGAATTAATTCAGGCATTGCTTTGGTTCTTAGTTCATTTCTGAGATCGAGAAAGGCATTTAGTTTGAGCATTCCATCCATTTTAAGTATGGCAGCTTGTCAGTGGAGGAGTGTTGACCAATTCAACCTTTTGTTTTTGGGGTTTAAGATGGTCGGTGCTCCTTTGTTGTGGGCAAAGAGATTTTCCTTGGGTCTTAAAGCATCAGATGGGGATTCATTACTTAACCTTATCCCTGTTAGGGGCCACTTTTGGAAGTCTTATTGGGATGATCCTCCCTCATGAGAACACCAATGAGACACTGTTTGAGGCAGCGAAAGTGGAAAGCAACTGAAGCTCTAACTGAAGCATAAAGATCGTGATGCAAGGAAGATCGAGCTTATGCGAAATGGAAAAACGACCTAGTATTTCACTCCGATGGCATATGGGGGCATTTCGCTATGAAATGTCATTTAGCTAAAGTTAAGCATAGGTGCTTCCATTACGATTGGCTCGATCACTTAAAGGACTATCCTATATTTTCAAAGGGTGGGTAAGTGATAATGACTATGCATTATAGGCATTACCGGGTCCAAGCAGGCCTACGGCTCATGAGAAACGAAAGTAGCTTATGCAGTTAGGTTTGCTCTATTTTAGGGAACTCGTTACTATTCCTACCGACACTTGAGCGGTATATTTTATCTATTGCTAGTTACTTCGTCGATAGGCTAAACTTGACACCTTTCATAGTAGGTAAATTCTTCGGTAGAGATAAACCTTATATAAGTAACCTTAGTTGTAAAGCTAAGGTGAAGTGACCAAGAGTATTACCATTCGAACTTGACACATGAGCTTTCAAGTCGAGTGGGGTTGGTCGATGAAGTGTGACTTGGATTTATAACTAGGTAGGGTTGGGTGGATGCCCAATAATGGGCAAAGACTGAGCAGATGACTTATAGGCATTTTCCTAGAGTCGTTCGTGTTAGAATTATTTTTTTGCGTGATTAAACCTCAGGTGATGAGGGTAATCCCATGTGCCCAAAGGGACATTTTCTGAAGATTGGTCCATTCACGTGCTGGTTCTTAACCTATGGTTTGAGCGCAGAGTTTCTAGGTGATTTGCACCAGTTAGGAAAGGATTTTCACTTGATTCTGATAGATAAGCACTTGAGTCGGATTCTTGAGACGACTGAGAGATTTTAAAAAAACAGCCTTAGTTGTGCAAGGAGATTTCAATGGTCCGATCAAGGAACTAGATCAGTGTTCGCATGGGAAGAGTCAGGTGGCTGACCCTAATTTAACAAAGAAATCTTGTGAGCAAATGAAGGGTTAAAGCATGCATTGTGTCATTTGAGATGATCTTTAGTTATTGTAAAATTTTAGTGTAGTATAGTTATTATTGCATTGGATGGTTCGGGGAAGGATTTCTCGATTAGTTTTGTGGCGATTCGGATAATCTTCTAAGTGACGAGATGGTACATGCCTAAACGAGCATCATAGTGCACTTAGTATATTATCTTTAGTAACATTGTGTAGTGGAGGTGAGTTTGAACCCGAGCAAACCAAGCAATTATAGATCTTCATTTAATGATGATTTAATTAGTAGAGCTTTCTCTTTCAGAGAATGGGTTCTGTTTGGAAGATGGGGAAAATTGAGGCATTGGTTGTTAGATTTATTCGAGAGTTCTGAGACTCAATAATCATGCATATTTTATAAGATTTCCTTTTTTGATGGTCCATCATGTATTATATTCATGGAAATGGTTACACACTTAGGTGTTTATTCCTTTTGACTGGCGAATGGACTCATTGGAGTTTATGGTTGGACATGCACATTTGACTCTTAATTGGTTACTTTGGTATAGACTCTTTTTGAATATTTCATTGTTTTGTATGCTTGTTGTTGCTTGTTGATTGGTTATTTTTGTTTGCTATTGATTGATCGTTGCCTGTTGCTTATTATTGCTTGTTGTTGCTTGTTGTTTTTTGCTGCTGCTTATGTTTGCTTGCTATTGTTTGATGTTATTTGTTGTTGTTTGATTTTGCTATTGGCTGATTTTTATTGTTGTTGATTCTTGTTGATTATTATTGATTGATTGTCTTATGTGTTTAATTTCTCGTATGGTAGTTATAATTTCATAATTTAAAATACGATTCGGAGAGTGATAGCGATAGCTATCCGGAATAGATAGCATATCATCCATGCCCGATATTGAGTCAAGATGGGATCTATATGAGTCCACTTCCATTTAATATGACTTGGATTCCATGGTATATTTTGATACCGACTCACTTAAGCTTCCTCTCCAATTGATTGTCATGTATGACTATGGTAGTGTCGGTTACCACACTAAGATTAAACATGTTTGAATTTTGTGTTAGTGCACAATCCTCTTTGTAGAGTACAATTAGGTTCTTGATAGCCGAAGTATAGCTATTTTAAATGCTTATTTGATTTAACTGGCATTTAAATAGTGAGAAGCTTTCTTAAGAGAGGTATTAATTTTTGGAAAATGTGGGATGGCATAGTTTATCGCATATTTCCTAGTTATGTGATGCATTCTAATTCAGGAGTTTCTGTGATGCTGATAGCATAAGGGAAAGTATAGTTGGAATTTTCCAAAACTAAGATTCGGGAAGTCTAATCAGTCCTGTTACCTTATCGTACTCATAGGAATTTCAGGGATGAAATTCTTTTAAGAATGGTAGAATGTAACATCCAACAATTATAACGATCAAATATCTAAATGATTAATTGAATTACTTAATCATTAAGTAATGGAACACCTCTTGTACTCAACTTTTACAGACGAGTGAACTGGGACTCGATACACCCATAATTGAGTTAAATTTTTCTATATAAGTAAAATGAGTATAAACTTGACTATGTTTGGACTTTGGAGTCAATGATTTTTGAGGATTAATAGTGCCGAATGAAGAGAATTTGGGCTAAGCCCATTAGTTTCCTATATGTGGCTAACTCCATTTCATAATTCTCATTCACATTTCATTTTCACGTATTTTCTTCTCCTCTTCCTATAATCTTTTCCTAATCTCCCCTTAACCCACTTTTAATCTCCAAACCCTAAACCCCTCAAGAAAAATTTCTAAATTCAAATAAAAATCACCATAATTCCTCTCTTTCAATTCTCTAAAAACACGCAAAGGAATTGGCTTGATTCAGACTCTTGGTGTTTATTTTGAAATTTAAAGAAAGATAACGTTGGGTTTTTGGTGATTAGAAATTGGTTTGGGGTTAAGCTAGGTGAGTGAGATGATTTTCCTTACTAATTAATAGAATTATATAAAGTTATTTTAAGATTGTTTGAGTTAATTTAGGCTCATGTCTGTGTTGTAAACACGATTATATTAACTCGTTATTTGTTGAAGACCTTAATAACTATTATTGAAAATAGTTAGTAACCTAAGAATTTGATTTTAGGTTAATTTAATGATTATATGTGATGTGGTGATAGATTCGAGACTAATTACATATAATAATTAAGTGCATGCCATTAGATAGTAATAATTAAGCTAATTTAAATGGTTTCAGAAAAGTTAGTAAGCTAATTTAGGGAGTTTTGAACTACATACATTATTACAGTGATTTAAGGGTCAATGAAGCTTAATTAGTATTTATAAATATTGTTTAAGTAAAGGAATGGCTTTTATAAGTAAAGAAGGTATTTTATAAAATAGTATAATATTTTATAAATTAGTAAATGAAGCTTAATTATCATTTATAAAAGAGCTATATGATTTTATAAAATGGATATGAGATTTTGTAAAATAGTAATATGAAGTATACTTAATTTTAATGAGGCAATTAAGAATTTATAAGCTTAAGATTGATTTATAAGCTATTAATATATTTTATAAAATAGTTATAAGATTTATTAAAATAGTATGAAACCATATTAGACTTTTATTGAAAAGACTTAGTAAATAGAAGTAAGATTTGATCAAGTAATAAATGAATTACTTATTAACTATACATGTATGTATATGAGTATGGGCAAGTATACGTATACGTGTATTTAAAGATATATAATAATCAAAATGATATGTGAATTATAGTTATAATTGTTATGTGTTTGCCTGTTTATATAAGTATACAATTATTTGATTGTGGGGTTATATTATTGAATACAAGTTCGTTGCGGGCATTTCACATAACCATAGTGACTATCGTGTGCACTAAGTTGCGTGAGAGTACACCAGGTCGAGTAATTGCTTCAACGAAGTCCGAAATGTGACTTGTGATGTTAATGTGTGTTTGTATGAACACGTGTGCATAGGCACACATGAATGAGTGTATCAACATACATATAAGCTATGCACAAGGTAAGGTGGTCGCGTATGTCGTTTTGGCGTTGTTAGAGGAAGCCATGTCGCTATAATCGCCCATTGAACTCTACACATGCAAAGAGTGGATTTCGTGTCAAAATCGGTTTTCGAACACATAAAGAACCACTTCCAAAATGTCAACCAGTAAACTCCTAAAATGGTCTGATGGGGGTAGAGGCAGGCATGGGAAGTAAGATGCTCTTTGGACGAAGCATCGAATGAAATGGCACGCGAATCGACGACCATTTGGTAGGTTCCTGCCTTCCCCAGCTTCACTGCCTGAAAATTGACAATTTTAGTCAACTAAGATTCATATTCAGTAACTGAATATGTGTTAAAAACATTCCCAAGGGAGGAAGCACAAAATAGAAGACTGGGGGGAATTGGGTTCAGTCGACTTAACGACACTCCCAATTGACTGAAAGCCTGGTATGGAATGACTTTAGGGAATTTCTTCCCCATTCGATTGCGGTTCTTCGTGTGTTCTTAGCTTGACTTCGGAGAGGCTTCGAGCTACTCGGGAAAGTGGGATGCAAGGCAAAGCACGGAATCTAGATGTGGATGCAAGGCGATGAATTAAGATCGGGCATAGGATCAGTACAATGATCAACCATGCGATCATGTCCGACGAATATGTACGATCGAATGGAGTAAATCCATACCTTCGGGCTTTAACTCAGGGTACATATAGTTTGAAAAAATGTATAGATGTTATATTAGTGATCATACATTGTATTGTCCTTACATTAGTGGCCACGCCTATTGTTGGTCTTATAGTATAGACCATCCGTATTGATCTACGATGACGAGATATCGGTCTTAGTTTATGATAGACATATTTGATTATGTGATCTTATATTTGATATATATATATATATATATATATATATCTGTATAGCATCGGTGTTCCTTTGTGGTCCCAATGGCACATTATACAAAATACGCCCATTATTTTCTTTTTTAGAGACGTTATGTAGATTTATTAAGAAATCCTTGATGGTCAAGGAGGAGATGATGACATTCATCTACGAGTGGATCACATAAAATTTATGCTCACTAGGGGATATAGTGGGATCCATATAGGTTTTAAGTAAATAGAGTAGACCATATATCACTTATGCCCACTAAACAAGAGTTCGACCACATTGGGTGCAACTTGGGATCAATGGTACATTGAGGCACAGACTCTATTTATTCTGGATCCTCAATGGGAATCACATGATTGCGATCAATATCTAACATGGACTCAAGTTTTAGATATATAGAGTAGGTCATATATCACCTATGCTCACCGAGGGGTATGGTGAGACCTACATGAGTTCAACCACGTTGGATGCGACTCGGGGCCTATGGTACACTAAGGTACTGACTCTATTTATCTTGGCCATGAGTCTACCGCGAACTCCATTCATCGGCAATGATGAGTATCAATTTATATTCTTTGTTTATCGCTTATAGTTATATTTTGTGATATATTAGTTGTTTGATAATATAGCGTGTATTCTTGGGTATGTTTGTATCGTGATATCTGCATTGTCTCTTCATTTGCATATTGGGTAACTTTATCATGATATGTCATTATGGTTCAGTCATGTTATATTAGTTGTGCTGACTCATTGATTGTAGGAGAAGAGCATGATATGTTAAGATTTCCTATCCTTTTGACAGCTTAGCTTTACTTGTTTTTGGACAGTTTGGATTACCCTCAAGCCACAATTGTGGAGAGGACCGACTGTGCCTTAGTAGTTCCTATTATTAATATACAGTATTTTGAGATTGTTTCCCTCACACTAGGCTTTATGTCTGGCCCACGTTTTGTCTTTGTCTACTTATGTCATGACAACTCTTGGGTACTTGATTGAGTAGTTTAAGAGTTAGGTGCTTTTGGGGATGCACTTTTAGGATAGTTGGAGCATTATGTGGGGACGATGTCGTTAATTCATATATATATACTTGATATTTTACTAGTACATGACAGATATGTATTTATATACGAGACTCAATATATTGACTTTCTATATTGATATTCACTTATTAGTTATTTTCGCCAGTGCAGTATCTCATATATATTGATTATCCTGTTCTGTTCATATATATTCTATATATTATATGTCATCATTTTGTCATAATATTTTGTCGATGTGCCTTAGTATAATGTTTGTTTAATTTCCTTTCCCGGCGGTTTGTCTTTTCTGGTATTCGAAAGTTAGAGGTTGTTATTCGGTGCTGATTTCAGAGTACTACAAAGGGCGAGTTGTTACAACTATAAAATTGTGTGTTCTTTCTTGGTTTTAACTTCTTTTCTTTTATATTTTTATTATTTGATACTTTATTGGGTGTTTGTGCCATTTTGGTCTAAACACACAACAATAATAATTTGTGTTGAAAAGAGACATGCATTAATAATAGTTTGTATTGAAAAGAGACACAACGGTAAAGAAATGTCTACAAGGTGTTGAAATGAGACACACAGCTGGAATAATATAGCTGCGAAGTGTGTTGAAATAGTACGCATAGCAGAACGAAGGTATGCTAATATGCAAGGGGCTATGCCACAACAATAAGGCACGGTTCCTGCTAATCTACCCGTTATGTACTTTGCCAAACCATGTAGAGAATTTTGAGCTTGGGTGGAAAGCCTTTAGTAGGGATTGAGTCTTTTGTTGAAACAAAGGCATGGTTGCACACATGTGAGAGGATTTTTGGAATGTTAGGTCTTCATGATGTTGTAGAAGGCTGCTTGTTTCTTAGCACTTAAATAGGGAAGCTTTGGATTGGTGGGATATTTTGGTAGCAAAGACCAATGAAGAGGAAATAACTTGGGATGATTTTAGAAGGAGTTTTAAAGCTAAGTTTATGTCTGTGGCTGAACATGGAGTGTAGTTGGAGAAGTTCATACTTCAGCCATAAGGGGATATGTCGGTGAAGGGATATGTGAAGTAAATTAATGTGCTAACTAGATTTGGATTTGACTTGATAAATAGCTATATAAGAAGGTTTTGAAGTTTTCTAAAGGGCTGAAGCAACCTCTTCAAGGTTTGGCTCTTAGTCACATTCATATAGGAGAAACTAATGAGAGTTTGGTGAAAATGGCTCTGCTAAACATCATTTCCAAAGAAGAAGCTAAGGGTGAACAGAAGAAGGAAGGCAAGTGAGAAAGTCAGCTAGGGAAGTGGAAAGTGTTGGGAGTTATAGGAGAACAAGGGAAGTTCAAAAGGTAAAAGATGACATGTAGGAAATGCAATAAGAGAGGCCACACAGTGAAGTATTGCAGAATTGGCACATGAAAGATTAAGTGCTACCACCGCAACCAATTTGTACACATGAAGCGTCAATGCCTAGCTTTAGGCGAAAGTGAATTGATAGTGCAACCTTACGTAATAGAAACAACCCTTAGTTCTAATAGACCGCGAATGGCTGTGGACAAAGGGAGGAAGGTCATCATGGAAGGTACATTACTTATTTTTGATTTTCCAGTTCGTACTCTTTTTGGAACGGAAGCATCACATACCTTCATAGCCAGTAGGCTTATAATGAATTACAATTAGAAACTCACATTATGCATGACTATATGGTAGTATCAAATCCTGTTGGGTGATTGACCTATTTATCAATGATTTGTCAAAATCTTAAATTAGTTATATGTAGTGTGAAAATTTCATTGTGATGCATATGTACTTAGTTTCTTGGGGTAAGGGATAATTTTGGAAATTGAGTACATGTCACCTTACGGGGTAGTATTAAATTGTGATAGCAGGGTGGTTAGGATAAGGAGAAGTGGAGGGCAAGACTTAGGTATATATTGTGAGCCTGATAGCTCCATTATGTTGAGTTACCTATATTCACTGGACCTATCACATGAGGAGTTAGCATTAGTCCTGATTTTTCAGGAATTCCTAGATGTTTTGTAGAAGTTTTAGGTTTACGACCCCGAAGGGAAGTTGAATTTAGGATTGATCTCGAGAAGGATGCAAGGCCTGTTATCGTGCCACTAAGACTTGGCTCTGAAAGAAAGAAGAGAGTTGGATAAGCAAATTTCTAAGCTATTACAAAAGGGCTTTATTCGTAGAAGTATTTCCAAGTGGGGTACACCATTAGTGTTTGCTACTAAGGCAGATGGTTCTTTAAGGCTATGCGTTGATTATCAAGAATTAAATAAGCCGACAAAGAAAAAACACTACCCATTGCCTTACTTAGATGATCTATTTGATCAGTTATTGGAGCAAAAATATTTTCTTGGCTTGACTTAGCCACTGCTTACCATCAATTAAGAGTGACTAGCTATGTTAGTGCTAAAACCGCTTTTCGTACACCAGACGAAGTACTTGAGTGGTTAGTCACACCCTTTGGACAGACCAATGCTTCGACATATTTTGTTGATTTGATGAGTAGAGTATTTAGGGAGGGGTTAAATAAGTTTGTAGTAATCATTGCTGATAACATCCTTGTTTACTCGGAAAGCGAAGAAAAGCATAGAAAGCATTTAAAAAAAAATTCTTAATTATTAAGGAGGCATCTATTAAAAGAAAAATTCTCTGTGTGTCATTACTCGAGGAGAGACGTTCACTTTTTTAACCATGTTGTTTTTGAGTATGGATTATCTGTATATCTGAATAAAGTAGTAGTGATTTAGGATTGGCACGTTCCAAAGAATGCTATAGAAGTCCGAAGGTTTCTTTGTTTAGCAAGTTAATATAGAAAGTTCACTAATGACTTTGCTAAAATCTTGGCGCCATTTACTATGCTTACTAAGAAGAATCAAACCTTCTCATGGAAGGCAGAATGCAAGCATGTATCTGTTAAGTTAAAGTAGACATTAACTAACGCACCTGTTTGACTATTCTCGATTGCACTAAACCTTTTTCTGTGTATACTGATGCATGTGGTATGGGCCTTGGGGCGGTGTTAATGAAAAAACGAAGGGTAGTGGCATATGGTAGTAGGCAGTCAAAGACTCATGAGAGGAATTATCCTACCCACAATTTGGAATTGCAATTATTGTGTTTGGACTTAAGTTTTGGAGACATCGCCTTCTAGGAAAGAGATTTGAATTGTACACGGATTATAAATCTCTCAACTATGTATTCACAAACGGACCCGAATCTAAGGAAACAAAGGTGGATGGAGTTTCTAACTTCATATGATTTTGGGATTACGTATACCCTTGGAAAAGCTAATGTAGTGACAAATGCTTTAAGTAGGAAGCATGCTACGTTAAATTCCATGCTATTAAAGTGAAGACGGTTGGAGTTTATCTTTGAATTTGATTTCAAACCATCATACCAGGATTGTTGGCAGCCTTGGAGGTTCGACCCGCACTTATGGACCACATTGGTTCTAGTTAGAGGATGGATGAAATGTTGGCGGACATTATAAATCAATTGGAGAAAGTTGAAAGATCTTCTCATTTAAATAGATACTCTATTGACACAAGTGAGTATTTGAGAAGAGACGGTAGATTGTGTGTACCAATGATTGGAGGACTTATTGATGAAGTTTTATCAAAATCTCACCATTCTAAGATTACTATTCATCCCAGTGGCGATAAGATGTATATGGATATAAAGAGAGTATTTGGTTAGCCAAATATGAAGAGGCAAGTGGTAGAACTCGTTGCTAGATTTTTAACTTGTCAAAAAATCAAAGATGGGTAGAAGAAGCCAAGTGGACTATTACTTCCTCTAGAAGTTCCACTATAGAAGTGGGAGCATATATCAAAATCGAAAAGGAAGAAGACGATAGTGAATTTAGCTACCTAGTATGATAAGGAAATAATCCGATTACATGAGATTCTAGTCAGCATAGTTAGTGATAGAGATCCACTCTTCACCGGTGAGTTTTGTAGGAGTCTTTAGGATGCTTGCTAAACCTTAGAACTGCATATCACCCATAAATGGGCGGAAAAACTAAGAAGGTGAATATACTATTATATGACTTTTTGAGAGCTTGTGTTTTTGAATTCGGTGGAGCTTTGAAAGATCATTTACCAGTATGGAGTTTACTTACAATAACACCTATCAAGCAAGTATAGGAATGGCACCATTCGAAGTCTTATGTGGATGGCCATGTAAATCCCTTTCTTGTTAGTGGTAGACAATTGATTGAATTATACTTGGATTTGACATAAATAAAGACTCTTCTGCAAAGATAGAGTTGATACATAAGAGGATGAAGACTGCTCGAGATAGGTAGAATCATATGCTTATATGAGGCATACAGATATGAAGTTTGTAGTAGATGACGTATGTTTGTAAAGGTATCGCCGTTTAAGCACGTTATGAGATTTTGTATGTTGGGAAAGTCAGCGCGATGATTTATTGGGCCTTTTTCGATACAAGAAAGAAGGGGGAAGTTAGTCTATAGAATTAAACTTCTAGAGAAGTTGGTTGGAGTTCATGATATCTTTCATGTGTCGCATCTATGGAAGTACATTCATGATTCAGTGATTGTGCTGGAGCCAAACCAATTAGAAGATGTTGAGGTGGAACTAAAATTTATTACACCCTATGGACCTATACGTATAGTAGAGAATGGGGTAAAGAAGATTTAGTACAAAGAAGTAAAATTGGTTCGAGTACAATAAGGAATAGATCCAACATATAGTATTTGGGAGCCGGAGGGGAGAATCCAAGCTACCCATCCAGAGCTCTTTTCTGGTAAATTTCTATTTAAGTTAGTACGACTACTTTAATGCATATCATTTGGCTTAGTATAATTCTTACGTATGTGTAACTGATATAGATATGGATGTGAACGTGTCATTTTGACATTTTTTGTATGATGATTGCTAATGGATGTACTTGTAATGTTAGTATTGGCTGACATGTTCATGTTAGGCCATGACGTACATCGCCTTCTTTACTTTATCATATTAGTTTTGTTGCATGATGGTTCTTTCATTCTGCATATGTATTGATGGTTGCTCGTCCATATATAATGCAAGTATATATATAGGACATTGCATATATTTTGGATACATGGTATAAACACTTGCATTTCAAAAGATCGACTAGTTCAGGAGAATGTCTACTTTTTTTCATTTCATACATGTTTCATATGCTTCTCATACCTATATGTACATGTTGCATTAGAAATTTTCAACTTAAGGAAAATGGTTGCAATTAATTGATGGTTGAGTAGATGGTTGTGTAGGATCAAATAATATACCCTAGAGGGGGAGGGGGTGAATATGGTATTAAAATTATTCCGCACAGTTATTGATAAAATATAAAATAGAGTACTAAAATCATAAATGCTAAAAATAAAGAACACAAGATATACCCAGTTTCGGTCTATCGCTACTGCTGTCCCAAAGTTATTACTGGAGTTAAATATTCGAATGCTTATAAACAGTAAACTCGGAGACACTGATAACAAATATTCTAACCCTATGCCTAATAGCTCTCCCTAAACTCAACTCCCTGAGATCAGAATCCCTAAAGTATAACATATAGCTCAAAAACTCTAGAGTTCAAAAGAAAATAAACAAAACAATTAAAAAGTTAATAAAACTCCCTCAAGTATCACGTGTGCATGCCTACTTCAGTCCACTCTCTCTCCTCTTTATATTTCTTTTTAATTTCCTTCTTCAAAAGGAAAGAGATTCTTCCCAAAAGCTTCGCAAAAAATTTAGTGAAACCCAAAAAGGGACACTTTCAATCTAAACTTATTACCATCTAAGTTTTTGATGTTGATGGTTGAAGTTTTGGGTGTTGAGGATGAATTTTTGGATGAGTTCGTAAAGGAGACGAGCTTGGTTATAGCTTGATTGTGTATATGAGGAGTTTTATGATTCAGCACTGATTAGTAGTTGAAAGAGATGAAATTGATTTTTGTTTGCTGATGATAATGGAGATGTATTGACTACGGATAATTTTGATGTGTAATGGAGCATTGTATATATAAGCCAATGGAGGAGTTATGTGTGTATGAAAAACATACCTAAGAGGATATATAGAGAAAGATATGGATTGTGAGATAATTTGTTTCCCTGTATAGAAAATAAAATCCATATATTGGAAAATAAATTTTGTTGTATCTTCCACAATGTATCAACTGATTGTGTGTGTATTTATTTACTTTTGATCTCTATTTATTTCCATATCTTTAAATATACAGCCTCTGATTGTGGATATATTTCCTTGCTTCTGATTTGTATTTGTTTCACTTTCTTTATATATACATTCTCTGATTGCGTACAGATATATTTCCTACTTCAGATCTTCATTTATTTCTTTTTCTCTATATATGCAGCCTTTTACTATATTGGAAAGAAATTTTTCCACAACCAGTGTTTTATAAAAAAAATCTATAAATATACAATACTAGACAAACATGTTAAATAAAACAAATGTTTATTATTATCAAACAGAAATTGTCGATTGCACTATTCCACTATCTCCCCTACTCATGATAACAAACACATGTTAAAATTTACAAATAAAATCATATATGTTTGTCGTGTATGATGATGTGTGAAACTTGATTGTTCTAGTTAAGATCACGTATATAGATGCTCCCCATAAACACATATTCCCATATACGTATGCTCTTCTAAACTAATTTTCCTTTTCTAGAATGCTTTAGACATGTGAAATGATAAGAGATTAAATTAGAAAAGAGGAAAATTAAAAATGATTGAACGTTACATCAGAGAGGAGAGAGAGAAAACACATCTTAGATATTGTCAAATCAATTGCTACCACCAAATCTTAACCTTTCTTCCCTATTTGTTTTCATCAAAAGTATGAGTGAATAGTCAAGAAAGTCAAAGAGAAAAAAATAGTTATAACTCAAGAGTAAAAATAACAAAATTATGTATTTTCAGTTTGAAATCAGACATGAATTATATCACTCATTATTGATAAAAACATACCCCAAATAAAAAATAGATGATAATTTAAAAAAAAATTAATTCTATGACATGTGGTTCAATCAACAATAAACACAGTATATGACAATTTTGTTTTGTTTTTCATGTAAAGTATTTATGTAAGGACGGTTTTATTCATAACTCGTTATCAATGAGATCACGATACTTATACCCGTACATTATCGTAAGTTCTCTTAGATGAGGGAAAGTAAGCATTGCTTGATGCATTAATATATGCTTGCACTAAAGAATTTTCAGCACAGGTCGGGTACCCTTAGGTAATGTAACTCTACATCCATACCGCACATGTGTATGCCTTTAACTGTTAAATTTCAGTTTTTTATTATTTATTTATAAAATATTTGATTTATGATTTACTTTTCATAAGGAGCGTTTACATGATTTTTCCTCGATACCCACTATTTTTTCACTCAAATTTTACTACATTCTGGTTAATGTTAATCTTACCTACACATGCATAAAATATAAAAACATAGAGCGATAGAATATGATAGACATAAGAATGTTGTGGGATATGTAATAATACAAAATAGAATGCTAGTAACTCATGCTTAACTTAGACTGTGATGTATAATACTAGTATTCTTCTCAAGAGCATAAACAGTTCATTTCCCTACAACTATGTAATCATTACTCAAAGATTTGACAAGCATAAATAGGTTAAACTCCGTCATATCCACATTTTCCAAAAGCAATTATTTTTGAGGTATTCTAAGAGTATTTTTATCTCATCTTTGATGTTTAAAAAAAGAAAAGGTTAGAAAGGTTAAAAAAATATAATTCCAAGTTTTTTGAAATGAAAAACAAATCCTAAAAGAAACTGAAATAGACTAAAAGAAAAAAACCAAAAACAAGCAAAAATTAAAAATCCAAATTTTTATGTGTGTAAAAGATATCTCAAAATTTGTTTTATGGCTTTTAAATGAGATCCTTTTGGATTTACTTGAAAACTTGCATAAAGACAAACAAAAAAACATGATATCTGGTCTATAGGTAATAAGATAAAGAAGAGATCCAATTATACCTTGAAATTTTTTCTGATCAATTGTGATTCCCTTTTCGTCTTTGTTAAGCTTGGCTAAAAGGCTCATTGGAGTTCTAAGCGGCATTGCAGTCTCGACACCAAATCTTTTCATTAGCTCCTATAACTAATTTTGCTGGATGACTTGCTTTGGACTTCAAATTCTTAATTGCCAAACTTGATTTTGAAGGCTCGGTAGTGCACGGATCACCTTTGTTGTTGCCTTCACCATATCTCTCATTTTCACCATTTTCTCCATCACGACTTTATCCTTCTCTGTGGCTGCATCGACATCTGACTCATCAAACTTCACATTTATTGATTCCATAATTGTTTTCAAGCTCTTGTTGAAAATTCTATAAGCTTTGCTCCTTGATGAGTATCCCATAAAAATTTATTCATCTGTCTTGAACTCAAATCTCTCTTCTTATACAAGATTTGCACACTTTATTGGTCTTAAATTTTTGATGTGGCAGCCCTTTGGCTGACTCCTTTCTATTAAGCTTCTCATGCTAGCATGTCCTAGCATTTTATGCCACAAGGTAGCTTTCTCTTTTTTAGCAACTATGCACCTTTTCCAACAATCTGACAATTACCATTGTCGCCCATAGTAACACTCCCACCTCTATAGTCTTCTAGGCTAAGGAACTTTAATTCATTGTCTGTTATATTTTAGGAACAGCCTGTGTCCAAATACCAATTTTTTTGTTCCTTAGCCTGCTAACATATTTACACAGGAAGAAAAGGAAGATGTAGAAAACTTCATAGGTCTATTAGCGTTTGATATAAAAGAGTTTAAAAATCCAAAACTTTCAAGAGAGCCTTTAGGAATCCAAATTGGTCTAATATTTTTGCATTTGTTTCCGTACCAACTAAAATTATCAAGAGAGCGTTTAGGAATCCAAATTTGTCTAACATTTTTTCATGTGTTCATATACTAACAATTATCGAAGTTGTGTCCAATTTTATCATAACAGAGGCATTTTGGAAATATGCTTCTACCTCGAGCATTGTCAGTCATGTTTACCCTATTATGTTGTATTTTCCAAAACCAAACCCTTTCTATTGCTCGCGTATAGTTGATTTTCCAAAAGCATACTCAATGACCTTTCACCTCTAAAAAATTTACTAACAGTTGATTCAAGGGTTTGGACTTTAGGTTTAAGTAATGTGTTCTCCTCCACTAGCACTGTTAATGAAGTTTTCTCTCTTTGCGTCATCATTTTCCTTCAAAATCAATATTTCATTTTTGGCAGTTTCAAGGTTTGTCCTACATTCACCTAACTCCTTTTAAAAGACTGACGGCTTTCACACTCAAGGTTTTGAGCATTTTGATTCTTTCAAGTTTGGATTCTAACTTATCATTTATGCGAAGTAGCTTAGCCTTTTCAGATTTTAATTTTTTGTTACTAAATTTAGGACTATCAATTCCAGTAAGTTCATGACACATTAAAAGCAAATCTTAATAAGTATAATTTAATACCTCGCTGGAGTCATCATCATTATCATCATGCGTTGAATGTCTCATCAAACATAGATTTGCTTCTGCTTCATCAGTATCAATTCAATCTTTACCTTCTTTTTCGTCCCAAGTTATAGACCCGCCTTTTCTTTTTCTTTGCTTTCTTACTTTGAATCAATGAACAATTGGTTTTGATATGCCCCGTCCTTTTACACTAGTAGCAAATGATTTCTTCATCTGAACTTTCTGATTTTTTGGATTGCTTTGACTTAACACCTTTCCACTTTGCTGTAAATTTGGAATTTCTGCTGAACTGATTTTTAAGACCACTTATCAACCTTACAAGCTCAGTAATAGAATTATTCTCATCATCATTGTCAAGAGAGCTGCTGAGTGCAATTGATTTCTTCTTGGAGTCTGAATTTTCACGGTCTTCCCAAGATTTCAGTTCCATTTCATAGGTCATAAGATTTCCAATCAGTTCCTTCATGCTTCTTTTGTTCAGATCTTTAGATTCTTGTATTGCAGTCACCATTGCCTCAAAATTCTTTGGAAGAATTCTCAGTATTTTCTAAACCAGCTCAACTTTAGTGTATAACTTGTCCAATGCTCTAAAATTATATACCAACACTGAGAAGCGTCCGTACATCTCTTTTATGCTTTCATCCTTTAACATCCAAAACTCTTATATTCATTGCTGTGCAAGGCAAGATGTGATTCTATCACTAGATATTAACCTTCATGCATAACCTTTAAAGTATGCCATATTTCATGTGCAGTCAAACAGTGAGAAATTCGTTTAAACTTTGTTTTATCAAGAGCACAAATAAGGGCATTCATAGCTTTAGCATTTAATAAAGGGATAGTTTGGCACAAGTCCCTAATAAGTTTCAAAATGCACAAAACCCCAGTAAAAAAAAGTTTGTAAATTAGGTCCCTAGAATTAAGTTACCGAATAATGACATACACTTATGCAATTATTCAGTGAATAATTGCAGACATTTATGCAATTATATCAAAAAATTGTAGACATTTCCACAATTATTCACTGAAAAATTGCGAAAAATGCTGCAATTATTCACTAAAAAATTGCGGAAATTTCCGCAAATTTTTAAAAAATTTACGGAAAATTCTGCAATTATTCACCAAAAAAATTGCGGAAATTTCCACAATTATTCACCGAAAAAATTGCATAAATTTATGTAACTTTTGGATATAATTGCATAAATGTCTGCAATTATTCAGTAAATAATTGCATAACTATATGCAATTACTTAGTAACTTAATTCTAGGGACCTAATTTACGTACCTTTTTTACTGGGGTTTTTGTGTATTTTGAAACTTATTAGGGACCTGAGCCTAATATTCACTTTAATAAAAGTAGTTTCTTATCAGATAAATCTCATTTGTCTTTAGGCTTAGGGAATTCAATACCATTGATTGTCATTGTAGGTGGAGTGTACCCTGTCTCTATTATATCCCAAACATCATAGTCAATAGAGATCAAATATATTTTCATCCCAGCCTTCCAGTAAGCATAATCAGTTCCATTGAATATGGATGGCCTAACTATTGACCGACTTTTAGAAAAAGCATTATTGAAATATATATTCTAAATTTATACCCAATAACTCTACCTCGGGTCTTTATTTATTTCATTTTCTCTATATATACAGCCTTTTATTGTACTAAAAAGGAAATTTTCCATAAATAGTATTTTATTAAAAAAATCTATAAATATACAAAACTAGACAAACACGTTAAACAAAACAAATGTTTATTATCATTAAATAGAAATCATCGATTACACTATTCCACAGATTGTAGGTGTTTATTTTTATGTGCAAGTTGGATTTTTCCATCCTGGGAGATTTCGAGGAAGAGTTCCTTTTAAGGATAGGAGAATGTAACACCCCTAAAAATTTAAATAATGAATTAAAGTAATAAAGATGGTAATTTTACATAAAAGAACGAAATAGTAATTTAGTAAACAGAATAATTAGGCCACAAGGCCTATTCTATTACATCTGCAACGCCGTTTACTATTAGAGAACATACATGACTTATCAAAGTTGGAAAAATAGACTAGAATCTATAAAAAATATAAACCAGTGACATTTTGGTAAATTATTAGTGTAGCCCAAACCTAAGTAATCTAATTTATCACCTATAAATATATGGGTAAAGCCTAAGCTTCTAAGTAGAAAACCTTGATACCATTATTATTTTAGAAACCCTATATCTAAACATTCTTCACTTAATCTTGTCTTAAAATTTCTAAATCAAAATACAGTTTAAATAAAAAGGGAAAAAGGAAGAAGAGCAATGAATTAAGGAGACAGAAAACTAGAGAAGGAGTTTTTCAAAGAGAATTTTATAGCTAGAAGGAATAAACCTAATCAGTGAGTAGGAATTTAGCTTCTTTCTATATGAGTCTATTGTAACAACCCGGATTTTTGAGTTAACTAAATAAAATAAATAATGATTTAAATTGCAGAACTTAAATCATTAGTTTGGAATTTGTAGTCTTTTATAAAGGATAATTTGTTTTAGAATGATTAATTCTAAATCATTGTGAAATTTGGAAATGTTAGTATTTTCAAAGTGTTAAAAATCACTTGAAAATATTATTGAAATTTTATTTAATTATGGTAATTATTCTTAAAGCTATGGATAAACAAATAAATCTAATTATGAGAAGTATGAAGGTTTTAATTTGTTGAATCATTTATTAAATTATAAATGAGGGGTTGAGAAGTGTTTAAATATTTGGTGATCTTTTTAAGTTGTTATTTGAGATTTCAATTCAGATAATAACAAATATAAAATTAATTAGCATTTAAAAATGATTACCGAGTGCAATACAAATTATTAGTGAAATGGGTTAGTATATTATTTCATAACTTATTAACAAAGTTTAGAATTTAAGAGTATTAATGAAATAAGAACTTTCATTTTATTTATTGGGTCAACCCAAGGCACATGAAAATAAATAAGAGAAGTCTTTTGTTTCTCATCCTCCTACACCTGTACGTCCATCAAAATTAGAAAATGAACAATAGAAAAAAGACTGGTGTTTCCTCCTCTTGCAATTAAATCCAAAATGGTAAATTAAAAATACAAATAAATTTCTAGAAACCCAGAAATTCTAGGGCCTGATGAAATAGAGAAAGTTACGGTATTATGCGTATAATTAGCTCCTTAATTGGAAGAACAAGGTGAGTTAAACCTCACAATATCTATCTCTAAATTTAGTTTTAGATGTAGATGCTTGCTAAACTCAAATTTTGATGGATTTATGTTTGAAATTGCAATGAATATAAACTATCACTTAAAATCAATTGAAATGCTTGTTATTCATGAATGAAATCATCTTTAATTGCTTTGAATTGATTCTATATGATGCTATTGGTATTACATGCAAGCATATGGTCATTATAAGCCACATATTTTTGCCAAAATCGAGTTAAATCATTGAAAAGTTTACTTTCACTGATTGGAAATGAGACTTGGAGCTTACCACTCCAGGTACTCGCATCCAGTCAATTGAAAGTAGGGTTTCAGTCGACTTGTCAAGCCATTTCTGGAGCAGATAGTTCCAGCTCTTGCATCCAGCCGATTGACCATAGGCTCAATCAACTGGTCGAGCTCCCAAGAAGCAATGAATGCTCTAGGTAGCTGCTCCATTCTGCGACCTAGTTCTAGATTTATTTGCCTTTCCTTTGTGAGTTCATGTGCTGATTTCATTAGTTTTCGCTAGCTGAATTCTACTACTTTTCTTGGGTTTTGATTTATTTAATTAGTGACTTGAGATGATATAGAGTTTGAACTCTATGGATCGATTTATTGCCATGGACTTTGATATTATGATTCAAACATTTGGAATCTAATAACATATATCTATCTATTATATAAAAAAATATGATTTGTATACATAATTTTACAAAAGAGAGTTTATTATAATTTACAAATCTCAAACTTGTTTCCAAATTAATCAAATTCCTTTTATAAATGGTTTTACTAAGTAATTATATATATTATGTATTGTTAGTAGAAATGGTTATGGATTTTGAAGTATGGTTTTGGAAATATAAACTTAAGTTGTTTCTAAACAAAGGTTTGAATACCAATATGGGTTTAGAATATGAGTATTTGTAGTTTCATAAAATAAATAGTTAGTCATTTATGTAGTCTTTGGAATATGGTTTGTGAACTATATATATATATTAATTGGAATTTGAAAAAACTATATATTTATATATAAGCATTTTAAAATTAAAAGATGTAAAGTTTATTTTATCTAGTGATATATATATATATAGTTGAATAATAAATGAGTTCATGGATGTAAAAATGAGTAGTTGGAAGTAAATATTTATATATATAAAGTACTTGGAAATCATTTCTATAAGATAAACATATATTACTTGCTTTCAAAACTAGAAACTCATATTGATTTTTGTGGCCATCATATTTAGCTTTTGATTTTCCGAGTTTGGTTCTTGGATTTGGTAGTTTATTTTCATTTAAGGATTTGGAGATAAAATATTTGAGAGCCATAATTCTATAATATGAGGAGCACTAATAATCGACTTAGTGTTATTGATTAGTTTAAATGCTTTCAAGTAATGCTTCATCGAATATTGTATAACTCATTGAATAGAATGTTTTAGTGGAATTTACTAACCTTTTAGCGAATACTTGAATTTCACCGGGTAGTATGGGATGCCTTAGTTAAGTTCTTGTGATTGCCTTTGGGAAAGTATTTAACACTTAGGTTTGTACTCTCTTTTGGTGTTTGACATTTGTGTAGGCTAATAATCCTTAAGAAATATATGGTTCAGGTTTTCCAGTGGTATCCATAACGAGTGAGATTTACTAGCTTCTAGTAAATACTTGAATTTCACCAAGCAGCAAGGGACGTTCTGGTTAAGTTCTCGTAATTACTAAAAGTGATAGTATTTGGCACTTTAGAGTGTGTTCTCTTTTGGTGTTCAGATTTCAGGTCGATAGATCCTTAAGAGGTATACTCATGGATTTCTTTACGATCATCTTGATTGGTATGAGTTATATCTTCTCCGATCTTTCAGTTACTACGGTCATTTTGGTCGGTATGGATAATCATTGCGATTGGTATGGATGATCCTTGAGATTGGTTGGTATTTTGTTTTTCATAGTACGAACGATCCTTGGTATCAGATCGGTATGGATGATACCAGTTTTGTTTTCCATGGTATGAGCACGATCATTGTGATCGGTATGGACGATCATTGTATTCGGTATGGATTTGGATTTCTTGGATTTTGAGATATTATTATTTTAGGAATTCTATACTTTGTGACTATTCTGTGTTTCGTGATTCTGTGTTTTGAGATGGATCCCGAGATTTTGTGATTTGCCTGTATTTCGTGATTTAAAATATTCCTATGTTTAGAGATAGATTCCGAGTTAAATTATTCATGTGACTTGTTTATATATATGACCTTTATATTTATTATGATGTCATGTACCCTTGTGTTATATTTTGTTCTCACCCTTTGGATATTTAGAGATAGGCAGACCCGTTTATTTTATAATATTCGGGCCAGGTCGAGACTTTTCAGGTTACGGGACATGTAGATTGTTGGATGTGTGTGCTAGTAGGGAGATAAACCATTTTGACTTTTTTTGTTTATCTCATGTAGGATTATGTGTATGTATAGGAGGTGTACATTTTTGGATTGTGCCTTGTATATATTATACGTGTCTAGTATTATATTTATGGACTCACAATATGTATTTGTATATGATGTATATCAATCCGGTGTAATCTATGACTATTGTTTTATATGATATATTGTTCTTATTTGAGAAATTGGCATGTGTATTACTTTGAACTGAGATTGTACACAGATATTCAGTGAAATGTAAGTATGACATGTCAATGTTAGTTTAAAGATATATTCGCATTTGCTCGCCCTTAGTAAGCCATATTCCCCATGTTATTAGACGACATTATTTATAATGTTATTTAATAATATGGATATAGCGGTAGGGTCGTTACATCTATCTATGCTCTTATCTTATCTCTATAGTCTATTGTTACTCAATTTTTTCATAAGTAAGATGTCAGACTAATCGAGGTATCTTATCCTGGCCCGGTTTGGTCTTGGCTGACTGGGTCTAGGCTAGCTTGTAGGCCAGCCATAACTAAGGGTAGATCGACTGTGTTTCTTATGTATGATGATAACCCAAATTGAGCCTAGGCCCGCATCGGTGCCTATGCTTAATTGCGCATCAAGCCTTCTATAGGCCAAGCCTCCCCATACAGCAGCGTCAGCGACTAGCTTGCTCGTCAAAACAAGGCACAAACCTAGCTAGACCCATCTCTCATTGGTCGACCAACTCTAACTTTGGCCCGCTTGCAACCCGGCTACAAACTAGCCCGCTTGCTCAAGCATCTCTCCCTCATATATCTCCTGACGAACATAGCTTGCGACTGTCTCAAGAGTGGCCTGCATCAATTCGGCTCTAATACCATGACCAATGACCTACAGTCATCTCGTTTCACTCGACTTGGCGTGCCCTTGGTCTAGCCAATTCCTCATCCTCCTTATGGTCTCGGCAGACCGGCTTGGCCTATCCTACCACCAAACATGCAGGATTAAAGTGATAAAAGGTACAGTTAGGTGTACCTACGTCAGACAAGAAGTATGTTCCTTTTTCCATAAGCATTATGCCAGTGCAAGCATGTTTAATGCAAAGCATGGTAGAGCACGCCTATGGTACAATTCTCCTATTGACCTTTATCTCACCATGCATTCCTTTCTTTCGCCAGTTGTCTCTTATCAAGTCCATTCAACCAGATCAATGGCTTGGCGTGCTTCACACCTGTTTTGTTGCACAATATTAGCCATCCAAGCATCAGTTCAACTACTGTAAAAACCTTATGCATGGCCACTTCAAAGGGGTTGGTTGGTTAGGCCTCGAAAGGTTGTAACCCGTAATCCACCACTCAAATCTACCGATACAGTAGCTCCCTGATATCAGCAGCTTTATTAGTCTTAGACGCATCATCTTTTCTTTTTTATTATCTTTCAATTCATTATAATCGTAAAAGAACCATATAGTTAAAGAACTTCGCAGTGGATGTAGGCAGATTCACCGAACCACTTCACATCTTGTTTCATTTACCTTTAAATGCTCTTTAACCCCATTTTTTCATCATTAAGCCTAGTGATTAGCAAGTAATCTTTGCTCTTCATAATGCAATATCTTAACTCCGTGATTGAAAAAAATATCGTCAACATTCTATAACTAGAAGGGGGAAGAACCTCCGATCTTGTGGTTAGCAGCCTCTTGTGCAAGCTATTTCCATGCTTGGTACCTCGCATCCAACATCTGAAGTGGAAATGTTGGATAGTGTTCCATGGCCTCCTCTAGTCACCAAGAAGATTCTCCAACAGTCTCAGTTTGGCTTCGCGTTGTGCGTAGTTGCTATGCACATCTGATAATCTACTTACATTGTTACTACTATAAACCAAATTATGACAACCATGCATGCGCCTCGTGTCAGGGTCGTGCCCAACCACTTAGAGATCTACCTCCAGAATGATGTCATGTTTTGCCCGCTTCATGGTAAAACCCGGGGGCAGGGTAATCCCCTAGCAATCTTAGCCACCCATCGAGCATCCTCTCATAGAAATCCTAGAGATCCATCACTCATGTTAATGCTTGGAGCAGCCTCCCTATGGGTCACAAAATAGTTATCTCATCCATCTTCACCCTCAGTGGCATCTGAAAGCGACAAGATGCCTGCCCGCATGTCTTAAAAGGCCCAAACTCCACCGTCGATGCTTTTCTCGAGCTCACTTCTTAGCCCGTAACCTCTTGTGAATAATGCATCAAAGATCGCACTGCATGCATCGTTCAACACCTTCACCAAGGATATCCAATAAGGATGAGTTATCATGCGCTCATTACCATATTTGGGGATTACCAACCTTTGTCGTCCAAGACTGCATAACCCTCTACTCCCTTCCTATCCAGCGGGCTATCCACAAGGGTGGATTACCAAGAATTTATTTCCTTTTCAAGGACTACCTGGTTATCTAGCTTGGTTGAATCACTATGCTTTTAATTACTTGCTCGGGGACTACCCACTACCCTACACTTTAGGTGAAACGTCTCTCCCCTTCGTGCCATGGCACATCGACGATCGGATATATGGCCATAAACGGTTTGTAACCTTCACCTGTGATGCCTCTCATCCTCCATACAAGATAGGACACTTTGTTAGGACAAGCATTGTTACCCCAAGTGATGCCAAAGCCTAGCATCCATTGTATGCTCGCATAGAAATACGTCGGGCCCAACTCCTTATTGCAGTGTGTTACCCTGGAGAACCTTCAAGCCCCTTAGCACTTAGGTTTGAGCTGGGATCGCCTATCATCTTCTTATTATAGCATATCACCCTGCATAACCTTCAAGCCCCTCAGCACTTAGGTTGGAGCTGGGACTGCCTATAGCTCCTTATTGGAGCATGTTGTTCTTGAGAACCTTCAAGTCCCTCGGTTCTTAGGTTCGAGTCGGGACTGTCTATCATTCCTTATTGCATAGTGTCACCCCGAAGAACCTTCAAGCCCTTCAATGCTTAGGTTCAAGTTGGGATGACCTGTTAGCTCCTTATTGCAGCATATCACCCCGAAGAACCTTCAAGCCCCACTTAGGTTCAAGCCGGGACCATCTGTCACTCTTTATTGCAGCATATCACCTTGGAGGAATTTCAAGTCCCTCGGTGCTTAGGTTCGAGTTGGGATCGCTTGTCACTCCTTATTGAAGCATGTCATCCTGAAGAACCTTTAAGCCATTCATCACATAAGTTCGTGCCGAGAATGCCCAACAGCAAAGCGATGCACACATAAGTCCTCTTTTACAATTTCTATGTGCTAAATAAGTCCACATGACAACTTGTCACCCTAGAGAACCCATGTGCCAATATGTGATTCCACTCAATGCCAGTGCCGCCCTCCACTAGATACCCGATCGGCACTTGGCTCATAGGAATGTCTAGCTTCGTTTCGTCACATGACAATATTACTACTTAGCATGTCTTAAATAGGAAACTTTCTCTAAAAATAATGCAGGACCTCCTCCTGGTCATGTGTTTTCTAGGAGAAGCTCGAGCGACTCAATGCTCATGTTCATTCCAGGACCACCTATCAAACCCGCCCATCAACAAAGCAGCACAGCAAAGCTTAGTTGTCATTTGCTGGCCTCAGCATCCGACGAACAACCAGGTTACTCAATCAACGCTTGCTTTCGAGTCCATTGACCAACCCGACCTATAAACTAAATCATATTGATCAATCCAGTACAAGGGACTTTACTTGTTATCCAAGATACACTACCCTACCATTCGCAAACAAACAATCAAAGACAAAAACTAGTTTAATAGACAACATGTTTACAATAAAAAGATCTATTCTTATTTAGTTCAAAAGAATATGGGAACACAATGCCCGTCCCACTGGACTTACAAATAATTTCAATCGTTAACTAATTGAAAAGAAGAAAAAGAGAAGGAGAAGCATGCCAACAGCATACTTCCGAGGCAAGTTAACCTGCGCTCTTATCACAACCCAGAATGCATCTTATTGTGTCGATCAAAGCACCACAGGTACTTCAATCGATCAAGAACTTACTGAAGAAAAGGGAGTGTGCTACATTCTTTGAGGCCTCCAACATTAGATCTCACAAGAGACCCTGGTAAGCTTCCAGAAAACCTTACCAAGGAGTAGGCCAAGACTTCAGGCATGACATCAAAGTCAGAGGCATCAACTAGTAACTACTACTTTTTCCAACAAAGCAGTTGAGCCCCAAGCCAACCCTGGTTCATGTTTGTTGGAGCAATAGGATGAGGAGGCACACCAACATCAACCAGATCATTAGTTCAAGACCGATAATCAATCACCGCTAGAACTTTGGCCAAAGGGCACGGGTCCAGGTCAAAGGCAAGATCTATCTCAAGAAGTAGACATTCAGGCAGTGGTCCAAACTGCAATCAACAAACAAAGTTTGGCACCCAAAAAGCTATCTCCTTCTTTTTATCCCAACTAAATTTAATAAAAACCCAAGCAATCGAAAGCAATGGGAGAGGATTGTGAAGTTATCTGTTTTTACCAATAGAAAACCCTGTAGAGTTTGAGTTTGCTAAAGAAATTCTATGACAAAAGCTGCATAGGTTAAACATGAAGGAGAGGGGCATTGATATACCTTTCCATTAAATCATTGCTGCTATGATCAAAAAGGCAAAAAGGATCTCAACTATTCAAGAGTGATAAGTGTTGTATCACACCACGGGCATGGGCAAAATGACACATCCCTACCATGTCTTGAGAAACAGAACTGTAATAACCAAAAGTGCAATGCCACATGGGCAGTGCATTAATGCATGGTAGAATTGTTAGTCGATGGAGCCTTCACAATTTTAGAAGCATGCACCTACTCATGGATATGAACTTAGGGGGCAAATGTCACTTGATTTTTTTGAAGTAGGAAGGCAGGCTAATCGCAGTATCCAGCCTAGCCCAGTGTGGTCCAGACTGATTGGGTCTTGGTCAGCTTGTAAGCCAGCCAGGACTTGGGAATGTTCTACTGGATTTTTGATGTATGATGATAACCAAATCAGGCCTAGGCCCTATCGGCTCCTCTGGTCAATTGCACGTCAAGCCTTCTACTGGATGATCCTCCCCATACAGCAGCCCCGATGACCAGCTCACCCATTAAGATAAGACACAAGCCCAACTTAACCCATCTCTCATTGGCCAACCGACTCTCTCTCCAGCCCGCTTACAACCTGGCTCCAGGCTAGCTTGTTTTCTCAAGCACCCCTCTCCTTCAACTATCCCCCGACCTACATAGCTTGGGACTGTCTTAAGGGTGGTATGTCATTAATCTAGCTTCGACCGCCACCTATGACCCGTAGTCCATCTCGTCTCACCAGGATCGACCTACCCTCAACTCTCGCCAGTTCCCCATCCTCCTTATGGTTTCAGCAGACCAGCTTGGCACATCCTGCCACTTAAGTCTGTAGGAGCAAAGCAATAAGAGGTACATCTAAGTATACCTACTTCCAACAAGAAGCGTGTTCCATTTTCCACAAGTATGATGCAAGTATAAGCACATTTAATGCTAAGCACGGTAAAGCATGCCCCTGTTACAATTATTCTATTAACCTTGATCTCAACTACACATTCTTTTCTTTTGCTAGCTGTCTCAAGTCTATTCAGCCAGATCAATGGACATATGCGCTTCATGCCCATTTTGCAGTATAGTCTTAGTTGTCCAAGCATCAGTTCAACTACAATAAGAACCCTATGCATGGCCACTTCAAAGAGATTTCTTGGTTGGTTGGGTCCCGATTGGTTGGGTGTCAGAATGTTAGAACTCATAATCCACCACTCATATCTCTTTATACATCAGCGCTCTGAGATTAGCAGCTTCATTGGTCTTAGGCATATCATCTTTTCTGATTATTCTCTTATAGTTCCTTGTAATTGTAAAAGAGCCACAAAGTAAGAGAACTTCACAGCGGATGTAGGCAGCTTCGCCGAACCACTTCACCTCTTATGTCATTTACATTTAAATGCCTTTTTCCCTTTATTTTCCATCATTAAGCCTGGTGATTAGCAAGTAACATTTTCTCTTTACAACACATTATCATAACTCCAAAGATGATGAAAATTATCATCATCATCTATACTAGATCAAGATGAAGAAATATAGGTCAAATACAATATTTAAAAGAAATAATTGAATTTGAATTTATTCAGTTACTTGGAGGTTGAAACGATACCTTAATCTGTAATTGGTTTAATAATGAAACGTTTGGGACTGAAATGATACTCCACTTTTTAAAAATAAACCATAATTTTATTTAAGTTATACCTAAAATCTAAAATGAATCGCATAAGCATAAATTGAATTTGATATAAATTGAATAGGATATTATTTGAATTGACCGTTGGTTGTTTAGAGTTGAAATGACACTCTTATTTCTTTTATAACAATAAATTAACCTACTAAAATACAACTTTGAAATTTATACAACTTAAATTTGTTTATAATCAGATTCACCGCATTGATTATTTAGAGTTAAAACAACACTTCAATTGTTAATGAGAGTCAATTACCTCATTATAGTGTAATTATAAACTGAAGTAGATTAACTAAGGATATATATAAAATTATGTAAATATATGTGATTATAATTTGGTCAGGAAATTTGTAGTGCGGATAAAATGGATAGAATTATAGTTAAATCAAATAAATTGATAAAATAATCTACGCTAATGAAATGGGCAAAGGCGCTATAAATAATAGGATAGACAAAATAAAGGATTTAAATGATATAAAAAAGTCAACTGAAATCTGGAATGAACCTAAGGCTAAGGGATAGTGAAAAATCTATTAAAACACTTAAAATACAAAATTGTAGTAAATTAGATGCCTGAAAATAAATCCAGATGCATGAAAATGTTGAAGTAGTTAACCGAAAGAAACATGCCGAATTCTGGCATAATTCGAACGTCTAGTTTTATATTCGAACGCTTGGAAGCAAAGTCGAATGTCTGAATATAAGGTCGGATGTCTAATTGCATGTAGGTATTTTTTTATAGGGCGTCAGACATCTGGGTGATATTTCATACATGTGAATAGCTTATGCGGGCACATGTTGAACCTGGATGCGTGAGGAACGATACAAATGATTCTTGGAATTTCATATCATTTGTTTATGAATGTGATGAAGTAGAATGATGCATATATACTTATTTAATGTATGTATTATAGTGCACTATTTATTATTTGAGATGTCTACAAAGTGTTGAAATGAGACACATAGCAGCAGTAGTTTGTATTGAACTGAGACACACAACAATAATGGTTTGTGTTGAAAAGGGACACACCAATAATAGTTTGTGTTGAAAAGTGACACATGATAATAATAGTTTATGTTGAAAAGTGACACGGCGGTAATAGAATGTCTACAAGGTGTTGAAACGAGATGCACAACATGAATGATATGGCTGTGAAGTTTATTGAAATAGTGTACATAGCAAAACTAAAGAATGCTAATATTTCACGAACATTGGTTTGTATGGATGTTCAGATAATGATTTTAGTCACCAAAAATGATACAGTTATGATGCTATAGTAAATGGACTAAATAGAATAATGGTAAATTTATCCCTTAAACTGACATCATAGGAGTAGTATAAAAAGATATTTTATTAGCATGTTAGTACCATGTATTTAGAGTTATATACCTGCTTACCAGGCTTACGTGTGACCCAATCCATATTTCTTTATTAGTCCTATATAATTGGTTAACAGGGTTAGTAGAATTTGGACGTGAAGTAAAGAAAAAGAGGTTGCTGATGGCGAATAAGAACGTATACTTATGAATTGTATATTTTATTTGGTAGTTATGTTTAATGGAATAATATAGTTGAAACATTTCATTCGATAAACTTATGTAATGACTTATAGGATTATGGACCACTTTAGATCATTATGCTATGTTTATATTATATTTTATTTTCTTCCTCTTTGAGTTCTAAAAGTATGTTAAAAATAGATTTCTATGTGTACTATTATACTCTATTTTACCCTAACAATCTGCCATTTACAAGCCAGGGGATCTGAGCACCAATTGGGATGCGGGATTAAAGGGATTATGGAAGGTGGATTATTACAAGTTTAATCAACTATTCATAATAACACAATATTGGCTCTGATATCATTGTTGGATATAGTGCATTTGCATTAGTGTAAAAGAGGCAAATTTTCGATATATATATATATATATATATATATATATATATATATATATTAGCTTTTCACTAGATCTTAATTTTGTGTTATCATGAATACTGTAGTCATATAAATCACATTTAATGTTTTTCCATAAAACTAATGCTATGTTTTGAAAATAAATTTATTTTAATTTCAACTTCAATATTTTATTTTAGAAATTTTGTTTCATTTTGTTCTAATCATAGTTAACTTTGTTAATTTCATATATATACATATATTTATTATCATATCATAAGAGTGTGTATGTGTATTCTAACCTAATAATTCATGAAGTAAATAAAATGGGGAGCATAGGTGAACATTAGGTTTTCTAATCGAATTATATATAAGATATTATACATATATAATATTATTGCATAATTATGATTTAATTTATGCTTAAATGTGTATATATATATTTATAATATCCTTATTTTGGCTTATATATGTCAAAATAAAAATTGAATTATCAAAAAATTTAATTTATAAAAAGACCATGGTCTTTAAAGATATATATAAATAAATTTATTTTTATATTTTTTTATAAAAGTTTCACGACCTTATCAATATTGATGTACTTAAAAAAATTAGTACAAAAGGTTCATGACCTTTTTAATTTTTTTTTTTCGATTTTTAAGTTTTAAAACGCACACACTCACACATATACATATATATATATAATATATACATAAAGATATCATTGCACACCAAAACTATATATTTAAATTTTAAATTTAAAACTTATCACCATTTTAAACTTCAAATATATATGCGTGTGTATATAAATATATAATGGTTTGAAGTCGAATTTTTTCTATCGAATAGAAAATAAAATAACTTAAATTTTATTTTAAAATATATATATAACATTATACTATGTATTTATACAAAGTTATATATATATCAGTGCGTCGAAAGTCAATATATGAAAAAAGTGTTTATATATATATTGTTTGCACGGTAAATGGATAAACACCTCCAATCGAATTATAGTAACAGGGATATAGAAATTAAAGTAAAGCAAAATATACGTGGATTTATAACGGTTCAACCCGAACGTGCCTACATCCGTTGTTCATTTTTATTCCCTTCGTTATATATCAGTTTTACAATGATCTGAATGCAAATAAAATGATTTGAAATGAAATATGCCTTCCTAGTAGTCTATTTGGTAATTTCTTTTTGATGGTATTTGGTCATTCCAGAAGTTGTCCCCATTGCTATTGGATGCTTAGATATATATAAAGTGAAGACATAGGAAGGACAAACTGATAGATTAGGTAGTTTCCTTGGGTAACATGCTTGGTTTGGTTATTTCCATATACAAAAGATATGATCCAGAACTTCCATATATTCAAGATTCCCTTTCCATAAATATGACGTTTGATTTTGTTGTAGCTGATTAGTTCGATGATACTCAGCTTGATGGTAGACTAAGATATTTTTCTGGCCTTGTTCGGACCTCTCACGTCCTTGGTTCGACAATCCCATATACCAAACATGATATCTTGTCCGGTGGTTTGCTACCAAACAAGAAATCATGTCTGGTGTTCCTGCTACCAAAAGGGAATTCCTGTTCAAATGTGTGACTACCAGACAAGAATTCTTGTTTGGTAGCTTTCCTATCGAACAAACATGAAAGTATCTTTTCTTTCCTTTTCCAATGTCTTTGTATACGTTGCTTTAGAGCTTCTTGCCTCTTTAGTTAGGGTTGTCCAGATGAGTTATACCCTTTATAACACATGCATCTCAACTATTCTTATTTTGGCTTAACTATTTTTCAGCTATCACTTCCTGGGTGAAAACACCCACAACACTTGTCCCCACAAAGTACGCTTCGTAGTATACAAAGTGTGCTTTGTTCATCATTCTCTCTTGGATTGGCCTTCATTTTGTATGCCTTCTTTTAAGTTTCCTCTCACTTCTCTATTCCATACGTAGAATCTTTGTTTGGCCACAACCATCAAACACACAAGCCCTGGCTCATCATTTGCCATGGTTCGGCATAAGTCTTGGTTTGGCATTTGCCTTAGTTCGGTATATTCTTGTTCAGTGGAGGCCTACCAAACAGAATATTTTATTCGGTCTTGTTTTGCTGCTTGTTCCATATCAAATAGAAGGCGATGTCTGGTATTTATTGGCTCATCATAGGGCCATATAGGTCTCCTATAAATAGACCTATGTCTCGCACTACTCGTACTTTTCCTCATTTATTCAGCCCCCTATAACACCTATGCCTATTCGTCTTTAACTGCACCAGATCTCCAATTCTGCCTCCAAACCCCATCTAACTTCAATTTTTCTCCAATATCTTCTACAATTTGCTAAGGTACAATATTCTTCTTGTTATTTTTAATGCCTAATGCGTTAATTTAGCTTCTTGTCCTCTTAGTTTCTCATTGCTTAGTTCGATGGTGTTTGGATAGGGGGTTTTTAATACTATGGGTACTTAGGATCCACTTAACACATAGTTTGGGAAGTTCCAGCCCTAGATGTAAGAGTTGCTTGTAGAAATCTTTGCGCCTTTTAGAGGTTGATTTTTTGTTCGGCTAGGGCTCTTAGTTACCGAACAGATATAACTACTTTGTCACTTTAAATCTTGGTTAGGGCTAGAATATTGTCCGGCATTAAGATGGGATTGATTTAGTGGTCTAGTTTACTATCTAACATTACCAAGCATAACACTTTAGGAAAATTTCAAGGTCGTGAGTCACTTGCAACCGAACCTCCATATCAAATACTTAGGCTTTCTAGATCAGCCCTTTATATTTTATTTTCATATATTCTCTTAACATTCTATTGCACATGTTATGACATGCACATGCACGCACACCCGTACATTCAATGGGAATATATGAGACATGTTCACATATTAGACAGGCATGTCTAGTCATCGTAATACTCGTTCATCAAGTGTTGCTGGACATCATGCTCCTTCCTTTTCGACCCCATCTGATCCTGCACCATTGGGATGAAGAATTACTCAGCCCGGCTCTTCTCATTCCTTAGTTCATAAGTATATGCTTTACAGCTGCTAGTGCATCCCATCGAGTCAGTAGCTTCCATTTTGTCTTCCAAGCAGTTGGATACGATATCTACTGCTCATAGACTATCGGGAGGTGACATGCTCTTCCCAACTCATGACCAATGGACTCATGCCCTTCCCGAGGGGTACATGGCTTACTCGAGGGCCCCGCCTCCTTTCCCATTGGATTATAGGATTTCTAGTATATATGACGATTAATCCCTTTCAGTTGCATTCGAACAGATATGCTATACTGACTAATCTTTACACCATCATCATGCTGGAGTTCTAGCTTCCCCCTATACACTCACGAATTATATTCTTATATGCAATCAAGAGTAAGGTGGAGGGCTCCTCTTTTATTTATCTTGAGACGAAAGCAAGTTTAAGCTTATGGAGGATTTATATTCAAAGTACAATATGTTTAAGAAGGGTACTTTTTCATTTGGGATACTTCTCCATGCTTCCTTCAATGGAAATCAAGATGTAGGTCACTTTAAACATTTATTAAAGTTCATTCTTACCTAGAAATTTTTTTGTTCTAACCACTGACCCTTCCTTTGATCATTTCCCTAGGTTTGGTGAAGGCTGCAGTGGGTGATGATTTGGAAGAGACGTTGGAGAATTTGAAGAAAATTACGGTAGAAGTTAAGATGGTTCCCCATTGGTGACGGATGAGAATCTTAGACAGCTCGGGCTGCTAGCTAACCAGTAGTCCATTGGGAAAGGTAGAGTTCCTTCTACACGTAAATCTACAAAGAAAGGGAAAGCTCTATAGCAGGTGAGACAAGTGAGGGATGGTCTTCTCAACCCTCTACTTTTGGTGTTAATTTGGCACCGGCCTGCCCGGTACTGACCCTGTTGTGCATACATATGCCACAGGGTTGAAGCTAGATTCTTTTAGTATTCAACACTGTGTAAGTGGCCAGTTAAAATCCTTGAGGGAGTAGAAGGATGACAGTGTTGGTAGTAAGACTACTAAAGGGGAGCGCCTACATTCTCATGACAGTGACGCCACCACATTTGCTCAGATTGAAGCACATTCTTCTAGGTAGATTGGCATTGATACCTTATATAATCTTGATGGTAAGGAGGCCTTGGATAAAACTTTTGGATCTAAGGATCAGCGAGAGTTTTTCCTAGAATACATTATTTTCTCTGACTATTCAAGGGACCCTGAAGTAGGGACTGCTTATAAAGACTCTTCCTCGATAGCAGAGATTCAGTGACAACTGGAAGCGCGTGAGGACCCTAAAGGTTCATTTAAACGATGTGCACTCTTCACGCACACCCTCTTTCCCTAGGTTGCACCGATGGATTTCTTAGCTGTAGCATAGTTTTAACTCTTTATCCTTGTATTTTTTTGTACAGAGTACGAGCTCGCGGAGAAGCAAGCTTCAATCCAAATTTAAGCAGCTGAAGTAGGATGTTCCTCCGGTAGATGTTAAAAAGGCCACTTTGTCATTTGGCTCAATCAAAAATATCGGGGACATAACTTAAGACGGCGGAGACGATATCCTATTGCCTAGCCAAGTGCATGGATGGTCTAGATGAACATGATGGTTCTTAAAAGAGGTCTTGCTCTCTTAGTAAGTCGGGTTCTAGGACACCTTCTTGTACATCCAAATCTCCCAAGACGTTGCTTTTTACTCTCTTGGAGTCAAAAACGCCTAAGCAGTAAGAGAGAACAAACATGTGAGGCAAGATCATAATTGCCTCCAAGGATATGGATAAGAGGAAGGATAAGGAAGAGACTGTTATCAATACTGATCCCAACGACCCTAACTACAAAGAATTTTAGTACCCATATCAACTTAGGGATCCTATAGCCCACTTACCTACCAATGCCATCGCTACCTCTTTTTTGCTTTGATTGACCTTCTCAAGGATGGACTAAGAGGTGTGAAAACACTTTTGGAGTTTCATACCAAAGTGATTAAGGCTGGTGAGGATATTGATAAGAAAAATGTTGATTAAAATTTGAAGATTTTTGAGCTCAGGAAGAAATTGCATGAAAATTACCTTGCGCAATGAGCAATGTTGGAAGCATTGGAGGGGACCCAAACTAAGAAGATCGAGAAGCTCAAGAGCATTCATTCTTATGAAATAAAGAAGCCAAAGAAGGACCATGCTCTCGATTTTAAGGCACAAAAGGATGACTACGATCTCAAAGCCAAAAAATTGTATGAGGATTTTAAGAATGTTAAAATTAAATATATGAAGAGATAGGATAAATCCAAGTTTTGACTAGTAGAGACAAAAAAGGATTTTTGAATTTAAAGAAAATGGCGAGGATTGGAAGAGTGAAAGAGCCACTCTTAAGACTAGACTCAAGGCCGAGACAGCCAAAAAAGGGAATAAGACGAAAAAGGCTGAGAAGCTCTGAGCTAAGAACAATGGGATGAAAAACCAGCTAGATCAAATTGAAGAGCTTTTTGATGAGATCTACTTTTGGATGTATACAGAAGGAAACCTGATAGGGATTGATGATTATCAAGAGGTCACGGCCTTAGTTCACTGAAGGATAGTCAAGAAGCCAGGGAGGCCAATAAGTAAGATGGATTACCCTTCAGTCTTGATGTTGTTGAAACATGCTTTTCTACTGAGGAAAAGGAGGTAATACGTTTGGGTTATGTAATGTTGGCTATTAATGAGAGAGCCCAAAAGGAACAAGTGGATAAGGAGATGAAGAAGAATGGTGTTTCTACTTCATGGGATACCACCCAAGGTCAGACTTCAAAACCGGTTATCTATGCCCTCGTGCATGACATCTCGCTAACTGTTTATCACATCACCACAAATATTCCATTCTAAAGCCAACCCCATGACGATGCTCCCTCTTCCCTCATAGTGGGTAGGACTTTCCTATGTAGCCCACGTGCAACTACATGATACATTCAATCCCATTTAGATAAGTCCACAGTTGATATTCCCTCATTTTCATGCAGGTCATACAGTCATGATGGACCCTTATGGAGCTATGGTCCTTTATGAAGCCCCCTTATCGAGGCTCTTAACCTTAGGTCCTTCAGACTTCGTAGCAGAGGAAACCATGATGAGATGGTTACTGTGCAGAAGGTAGATACTGATATTGAGATCACGGGCTAAAAAACTGAAGACTTCGATAAAGGATGAAGTTCTTAGGGTGAATATAATGGCTCGGTTCTCGGTGAAGATGGCAAGTTTTATGTTGGAAGCAGTGGATGAGATTAAGATTATAAAGAAGAAGAAGACTAATCTTGATGCAGCTACTATATCCAAGACTAATAAAGATAAGAAAGGGAAGGAGCCTGCTAGACCCCAAGCAACCCAAGAAGGGTGATTCGTCCAAATCCAAGTGATGGTTATATGGTTTAATCTCTTCTATTTGGAATTGTTTATTTCCCATTTTTATGTACTAAACATTTTGACTGCACACATCCAATTTTAATGACTTTTTTGAGGATGTGTGCATATTATATTTGATGGTTATAAATTTGTGCTAAAGATATTTGGTTGTTTGATGATGTCTGATATCGAGATCATTTATAGCTTGTTTTCTTGCTATTTCCCGTTGTTCTTGTTTATTTGTTCTTATGTGTGTATTTTATGTGTATTCAACACAAAATTTTGTTAGCAAGTCTATGGTCGTTCCCTGAGATATCAGGGCTAATCTCTTAATCGGTAGTCATGTCCTGACCATAGGTAAGTTCGGTTCATCGTTGCCGACCAAAGTTTAAAGGTCAATCATCAATGGTGACCTACCTAGTAGATGGTTATGTTCTGAACATGGATAAATCTATTTCATCATTGATGGCCACATTTTTTGAATTAATCGTCAATGGTGAACTACCCAATCGATAATTATTTCTTGACCATAGGTAAGTCCGGTTCGCCATTGTCGGCCATAGTTTTAGTGTTGATCGTCAATGGTGAACTACCCAATTGTTGGTCATGTCCCAACCAATGATAAGTCCGGTTTGCCATTGCTATCTAGATTTTAGGATCGATCGTCAATGGCTAACTACCTAGTCAGTGGTTATATCTTGACCACAGGTAAGTTTGGTTGCCATTACTGGCCAGAGTTTTAGGGTCGATCGTCAATGGAAAACTACCTGGTCGGTGGTCATGTCCTGACCACGAGTAAGTTCGGTTTACCGTTGCCAGCCGGAGTTTTATGGATGATTGTTAATAGCAAACTACCCAGTCAATGGTCATGTCCTTAACATAGGCAAGTCCAGTTCCCTATTGCCAACCAAAGTTTTTTCTATGGAAAAATGCCATGACATTGTGATGCGACCTGCCCCCGAGTATAAGATAATTTATCTTATAAAGCTTTTACAATGCTCTGTCAGTACGAATATGAATTCGACGAATTTGGTCACTTAACCCCATTCCCACCATTCGTAGACGAGTATTGGGTTAGTCGAAGCGAATGACTACGTCTTATTCCTTAGCTTAGGTGTTCACCATAACCCATGTGTAATAAAGAGACACTGACACAATAATATTTCAAGGAATGCACATTTGATTAATATTCACTTCATAATTGTCTTAATTACAAAATAGAAATACTTGAATAGACAATGAAAGAGACGATAAAAATTAAGTAAAATAACGATGAAGATTTTGTGCATTCCAAGCTTTTTTAAACACGAATCCGTATACCGTGTTGATGATGTAGGCTTCATTGTTAAGATCTTGATGAATGACCTACGGTCCTTCCTAGATTAGGCCGAGTGCCCTTAGTCTAGGGAATATCCGCTTTAGCACTAAATCCTCTTCTTTAAGAGGGCATTTTTTAACCTTGGAGTTATACTACTTGGCTATTCTTTGCTTCTATGTTGTAGCCTTCAAAGCAGCTTCGTCATGCTTCTCATTGACAAAATCTAGATACATATTCAACAGCTCCTCATTCTCATCTGGGTCATAATGAATCCTCATATGGATGATATTGTAGTTTCCATAGGTAACATGGCCATTAACACGTAAGCCAAGGAAAATAGGATATGTCCTATTGTAGTCTTAAAAGAAGTGTGATAGGCCCATAGTGCTAGAGAGAGTTCATCCACCCACGCTCATTTTTCCTTTTCAAGACACTTCTTTATGAGGCTCTTAAAAACCTTTCCGATTACTTCCACCTATTCTTTAGCCTATGGGTATGCCACCATAGGAAAACTCTTCTTTATCCCATGTCATTGGCTGAAGTCAGTGTACTCCTCACTATCAAACTATAATCCATTGTCTAAAATGATCGGAAGTGGGACTCCATACCTGCCTATCATGTTTCTGACCAAAATGTTTATAAACCTTAGCTAAAGACACCTAAATAAGGGACTCTTCTTTAACCCACTTAGTATAGTAGTCAACCGCCACTATAGCATACTTACCTCCACCCCTAGCCATGTTGAGTTCGCCAATCAGGTTTATCCCCCATAGTGTAAAAGTCCATGGGCCAACCATGTGTGACAGTTGGGTCGAGGGCAACTTAAGATCTTCACAAATCATAGACATTTGTCATGCCTCTTTGCGTATTCCATCGCGTCATGATTTAACATCGACCAAATGTATCCATATTGCAACACCTTCTTGCTATAGTTTGTCCTCTAGTGTGGTCTTCGAAACTACCCGAATGTATATTAGCGTATACCTCTTGGGCTTTCCTTCCAACAACTCACCTTAACAGCGGGTTTGAAAATCCCCTTTGGTACATCATACCATCCTAAATGATGAGATGAGGTACCTTCCGCAAGACCTTCTTGGATTCGTTCATGTTGTCTGGTATGACACTCTCGCTCAAGTACCTTAGGACCCACGTCATCTAGGTTTCCTCCCCATTAACTATCGCAACTATATTCATCTCCTCAAAACTAGGTCTTAGTATGGTTACTTTCGGTAATTATCCAAGTAGTGGCATGTCTCCTAAACTCGCCAATTTTGCTAGCTCATCCGCATCCTGATTCTCTTCCCATATAATGTGTCTGATTACATAGTGTTCCATCTTGTTACGTAATGTTTTCACCTTCCTTAGATAAGATGCCAACCATTCCCCTTTAGCCTGGAACCCCCTAGCACCTGGTTTATGACCAAATAAGAGTCGTTGTGCATGCACATTGACCTTATTCCCAACTCTCTAGCTATCTCCAATCCACTATCAACACCTCATGTTCAGCCTCATTGTTCGATGCCTTAAACACTATTCTTACTGCATAACTTAATTTCCTCCTCCCAGGCTTTATTAATACTACTCCAGTGCCGAAATCATGCTCATTCGATACTCCATCCATCTATATTCGTCATTTAAGAGCCTCTTCCTCCCAAGGTCTGGCTTCGTTGTCCTTAATAGTGAACTCAGCAATAAAGTCTTCCAAAGCCTATCCTTCAATCATTGTCCGAGGATTGTAGGTAATCTCATACTGAATTAGCTCAATACTCTACTTTGTTCACCTTTCTTAGATATCAGGCCGACGCAGAACTTGCCTAAATGGTTGATCTATCAGTACCCACATAGGATGGGATCAGAAATAGTACATTAGCTTTCAGGATGCTATTAGGAGACAACATACCAACTTCTCCAGCTTAGGATATATGGACTCATGGTCTAGTTAAACGCTTGCTCACATAACAGACTGGTCATTGTGTTTAGTCTTCCTCCCGAACCAATGTTGCACTCAAGGCATGTATTAACACTACTATTTATAGATATAGATCTTCCCCTTCAACTAGCATAGAAATAACTAGCGGCTTCTGTAAGTGCTCCAATAGATTAAGAAACACGGCCAAGCACTCATCTGTCCAGGTAAAATTTCCATTCACCTTCTTTAAAGCTTCAAAGAATGGAACACACTTATTGGTAGCCTTAGATATGAACCTTCTAAATACTACCACTTTGCCAGTCAGATTATGCATCTCCTTTTGTGTTTCGGGAATCTTGATGTTCTTTAAAGCATAGACTTTCTCCAGTTTAGCTTTGATCTCTCTGGCATGCACGATAAATCCCTAGAATTTACCAGTGAAACCCCAAAGAAACATTTTAATGGATTCAACTTCATAGCAAATTCTCGTAAAACCTAAAACACCTTATATAGGTGAGTAATGTAATCCTTGGCCTTCTTTAATTTTACCAACTTGTCACCAACGCATATCTCCATAGTCCTACCAAACTGATTAACGAACATCTTATTGACTGAATGTTGGTATGTTGCTCCCATGTTTTTGAGTCCAAACGGCACGAATTTACAATTGTAGAGTCCCTAGTCGGTAATAAAACTAGTGTGTTCCTCATTTGGGACATACCTAGCGATTTGATTGTACCGAGAACATGCATCCATAAAGGATAAAAGCTCATGTCTCATGGTTCCGTCTACCAACTGATCGATTCTTGGAAGTGGGAAACAATCTTTAGGACATGCATCGTTTAGGTTAGAAAAGTCAATACACGTTTGCTATTTTTCATTCAGCTTTTTCACCAAGACCAAGTTAGTTGTCCATTCTGGGTAAAGAGATTGGTTGATGAACCAATTTTCCAATAGAGTTTCTACCTCCTCATTAAGGTATGTCGACCGTTTAGGGCCCATACTCCTTCTCTTTTGTTTCACCGGGGATTCCTTGGGTCACATTCAAGGCATGACATGCAATAGTGAGGGAAATTCAACACATGTTTGCATGGGACCAATCAAATACATTTTGATTATCCCATAGGAATCCTGTTAATTGTATCTTTAGATCGTGTTCTAATCAAGATCCGATTTTCATTAGCTTTGTTGAGTCATTACTATCTACTTCCATAAATTCTACCGCCTCTCCAGGCTTCACTGCAGCCCCTTCTCCTCCATCTCTCGGGTCAAGTTCATTATAGGGATCACTTGTAAATTCGAGTGGGAGACCTCCTTTAATTGATACGGGGCCGCTTTTTTGGCACAGAATGTGACCTATGTGCTCTTCCTTTTTTCTATATGTTTATTCTCATGTAGCTCTACCATGAAACATTACCTTGTAGATTCCTGGTCTCTCTATACTACCCTCACTCCATGAGCCATAAGGAACTTCATAGTCAAACACCACTAGGCTACAACTGCGTGGAAATCTGATAATGCGAGCCACTCTAGTAAAGTGTTGTATGTAGAGAATTTGTCCAGCAAAACGGAAGTTTGCTTTCAAATGGCTGATCGAAGATGATTTCCTAGCTCAACGAACAAATACACCTTTCCTAAAGGCATTTTTCCTTCTCTAGTGAAGTCATGTAGTTGTTTATTAAATTGGACGACATCCTTCATGGATAATCTCATCATGTCAAACACATCATTGAATAGGATGTTAATTGAAATTCCATTCTCCACTAAAATTTGGTGTACTTATGCTGGGCCGAGCATAGCTAAAAATTTCATAGGGTCCGTGTGTTGATATTGCTTCCCATTCAAGTCACTATCATTGAAAATTGTGACAATTTGCTCCCAACGAGGGGTCTTAGCCTTATGCTCCTCTCCTATGGTGTATACAAAGCTTCACCATTCTTTAAGGACATGGCCTATCTTCCCATCCCAGCCCAAATTTTGTCCGCTACGTGAGGTCCTCCTACTATTGTGTTAATTACCAACCGCATGTCCTTCTCACGATTAGCACTAGTTCCCTCTCCTCCATTTTCTAGCTTGGGTTGTTTTGGTGCCAGCCGCATAGGAAAGGGGAAGCATTAGGATTTCTAATGTAATGCTCAACTACTTCTTGCTGATGTATTCCTCTTTAATGTCTTATAAGAAAGGCATTCATCGGTGTCGTGTCTGCTAGATTCATGTAAGTGGCAATGCTTTCTGCTATTTATGTCTAGTTTAGTCTCCTTTCTTGGTTGAGGCATATAGTATTTTAGTTCTTCTTGCATTTCAACGTAAATGTTTTCCACTGTATCATTCAGGTCCGTGTAAGCATCAAATCTTGGCCCAAAACCAAGCCTCCTCTAATCTGCCTTCTTTCCGACTGAGCCGCTTTAGTTGTTATCCCTCTTCTTTTCGGTAAAATTGCTTCCATTAAAATTTACCATGGCGTTTACACTATTAGATGCTACCAATACTTGGTAGTCATCCCCGTTTAATGTCCAGTTGCGGCTTCCTCCAACCTCATATACTTTGTTGCTTCATTAAAAAATCCTACAAAGTGACCACTTTTTCCTTAGTTAACCTCCAGGCTATCCCCATGTCAGGGTGCAGGCCTCCGCATAGCGCCATCAAAAAGTTAGTAGTTCGTTGGAATTCTAGATGTTATATGTTGTAGCATTGAAATGAGTTAAGTACTGTCGTAGTGTCTCGTCCTCTCTCTACTTCACATCTGATAATGAATATGGGTCCTTAGATTGTTCGACATGCATCCAAAACTGGATGATAAAATTTTCCATTAACATCATTCATGAGTGGATTGAGCCGGGAGGTAGATGACAAAACCACATCATTGCGGCTGCTAGGAATAAGGGAAAACATTTGCACAAGACTTCCTCCGTTGCTCCGCTCATTAGCATAAGGTGTGTGTACCACTGCAAATGCACTATGGGGTCAGTCAAACGTTGGTAAGGATCCATGGTTAGCATTCGGAAGCCCCAAGGGTTCTAGGCGGTTTCTATTTCCATGGAGAAGGGGATTGCCAACTCTCACCCCAATTCCCTGCTCTATTTGTTCATGCCGCACACATCCTCTAATGATCCATGCCATTTAGTCTCTAGTTCAAGCAATGAGCAAAGATGTATCGACCTCTCCTTTCGTAGTGAAAGACCTTCTTTGCATCTTCTGTAATGACTTCACCTACGATCCCCTTCTCGATCCCAACTTCGGGACTGTTCACGATGGTTGGATTACCTTCCATCAGTTGGAATTTCAGTTAAGGCGAGAGAACATCGCTTGGATCGAGAGGGATCGGCCATAGCTGACCCTGGCCCAACGCCTCCCTTGGTCGGTTCAGGGTCGAACCATTCCATGAGCACTATTTCAGGCTGAATCCTTACTCAATCTACATCCTTGGCATTTGCTTTTCCTGTTCTTTGGTTCTTCTATTCAAATTCACTGCCAGAATATGACCTTCTTTGCCTCGTGGATCCCTAGACTGGGATCATCCTTATGCTTTAGTGTTATGTCTAGTAATCTACGTCTGCACCAAGCATGCATTGATCTAATCCACAATCGCTTACTACTGAGCAGTAAACTAGGTATCGAGTTCCACCATAACTCTATCTAAGTCGCCTCTAGTGATAGTGTCTGGTTCTAGAGTGCTGGATGAATGGTTATCCAGATTGGTAGCTGTCTAGTTAGCATTCCCGCTTGTGGCACCAAACCTAGCCTTCTATTTCAAAGGCATGTTGAGAAGGCTCTCAGTGAATGTACCAAAAGTATTTGCATAGAAAATGGACAAATACCTCCAATCAATTAATGGAAACAGAGAAGTAGAAAAGAAAGTGGATTAAAGTACACATAGATTTATAGTTGTTTGGCCCAAACATGCCTATATCCATTGTTTATTTTTATTTCCTTCCTTATATATCAGCTTTACAATGATCTGAATGCAAAATACAACGATTTGAAATGAAACATAGCTTCCAAGTAGTCTGTTTGGTAATTTCTGTATAGCAGTATCTGGTCGTTCCAAAAGTTCTCCCCATTGTTGCTGGAAGCATAGATATTTATAGGAGTGAAGAGACAGGGAGGACAGACTAATAAATTAGGTAGTTTCCTTGTATAACGTGCTTGGTTCGGTTATTTTCATATATAGAAGATACGATCCAGAACTTTTCCTGTATTCAAGGATCCCTTACCTTAAATATGTTACCCGGTTCAATGGTAGCTGGTTAATTCGGTGATACTCAGCTCGGTGGGTGGACCAAGACATTTTTCTGGCTATTTTAAAACCTCCCACTTCCTTTGTTCCGCAACTCCCCATATACCGAACAGGAAATCTTATCCGGTGGTTTCATTATCGGACAAGAAATCTTGCCTGGTATTCTTGCTACCAAACAGGAACTCCTATTTGGTGGTGTGACTTCCGAAGAGGAATTCTTGTTTGGCAGCTTGCCTACTGGAAAAACATGTAAGTGATGTCTTTCATGTCCTTTTCCAATGTCTTTGCTTATATTGATTCCAGAGCTTCTTGCCTCTTCAACTAGGGTTGTCCAAACGAATTATACCCCTTTTAGCACATGCATCTCAACTATTCTTATTTTGGCTTAACTTATTTGCATCTTCACTTCCTGGGTGAAAACACCCATAATATATATATATATATATATATATATTAATATTTATACATCCATACTTATATATATTAATTCAAATTTTTTAATGTTAAGGCCGAAAATAAAAAAGGAGACATGTGTGTATATTTGTAATTTAAGTTTAAATCTACCACTAAATTCACCTAGTTGTTGGCACATCATGTTGCTAGCCTTTCCTTTTGAAGGATAACCCATTCTTCCTCCGAGTTTGTTGTGCAAATCAGAACTATCGGTTCAAACTAGTTTTAAAACTGGGGCTAGGTTTTTCATTCTCTTGTCTATATAGTATGAGAAATAAATGTAGTATTTATAGCCACTAGATATCATGAATATCTCATCCTTTTTCTTATCTCGTTTCTCTAAACGTCGTCGTAGTTAAAGAAAAATATGAAAATCCATATTTTCCTGATTGGACCACCACCTTATATGAAGCACTCCATAAGGTTGGGCATAATATCACATATATTAATTGAATAAATATTTATTTCAATATATATATTTATTTAAATTAATATATTATGATAAGTTATTTATATTAATTCTAGGGCGCTAAACAAATAATCGAAAGCCATAAAAATTAATAAAACATTTAAAATAATTTTTTGTTATTACTTTGTAATAGTTATAAATTAATATAAAGAATTTGAGTTCAAAAAATTACGGACATCACTGTTATGTGACTCCCCAGTGTCAACTCAACCCAAAACAATATTTAAACAATTTAAACATTAAAGCCATCATGGACCTTGTCAAACCATAATGTGGACACGGGTTTACTTGTCTATAGATTATTTAGGTAAAATGCTATTTCTAATCAATTAAACTACACCCTAAGCAATGATATATTGCGCATCACTATATCACTTAAATATCGAGATCTTGATCAATGTCAAAATTCTAATAATATATGTAATTAATTATGAAGTCCAACATTAAAATCCATGGTTCAATCCGATAACATTTGTCGATTAACTGATTTCTTTGGTCAAAGACTTTGAATTTAAGTTGGTTACCAATTACGATGATACTACACTTCTATTCGAAGGAGATAAATCTCCCTTGAATAATGTTTCATTCCAATTGTTCAACTTATACCAACTTTGGCCATCATTGTCGTGTGATTGACCAAAATCATAGTACACTTAAGTCACTTAAGGTTCATAGTATTATCAAGTCAAAAGACTACTCCACACCATCACATGACATATTATATTTGAGTTTTAACCTATATAAGAATCAAGGTGAGTCATTTGTGTTTGTTCCAAACAATTGTACGTACGTAACCCTTTGTTGCTGCCAATGGTCATGAGTTCCATCACATAGAGAGTGTTACATACGCTAGTCCTTATGAATATACCGATATTCTATTCTCACTACATCTTAACTATAAGCATTTAAGGGAAAGTATTCATTTCAAATGATTAAATACCCACGGTTATGAACACATTCGTAAGAGTTAAGTTATATAATCAACTTATGTAGTATTCCCTAAAGCACACCTTTAACTCTGTCATAAGGATGGATTAGCCTGTTGTTGATCTGTATCTTTTAGGTCTATAAATTAGGGTTATATGTTATGCTAAGTAGTCAATATCAGTATCGGGCATATATCGATCAAGTGCCGATATGAGATATTTTAAAATATTGTAATAATATCGGATGATATCGGTAAAATATCGGATATGTCTGTAACATGTTATAGATAATATTGGACTATGTATAATGTTCTAATTATATTATTTTTTTTAATTACTACTAAATTCTAATTGCATGTAGTTTATAGATTACAATATATCCACTAGAATATTCTATTAACATAAGTCATAAAATAGGCCAATAAAAACTAAGAAATTCACATAATATACGTCTTTATTTTTTTAATTTAATTTTATAATATACTCTTTATTTTTGTGATCATCTAATCATCTTTATTATTTTCCAAAAAATTCATATTCATAGTTTCTTCATTTTTTGTTTCACTTATCCAACAAGTAATGTTGATTTGACGCTGATTACTATTTCCAGCCCATTCTTTAATATGTCAAATATATAATTTTAATGCTCTTCAACTTTTATTTCATAGTGCATAATGGTAACTAAAACAAAAACGATAATAACTTTTCATAAGCTAACTAAACAACCTAGAATAATGAAAAAAGAAGTAGTTTTACACAATTTTGTTTTCAGTGGTAAAGAGTTCACACAAAATATAACATATGAAATAATGGGATAAGTATATTCTTTACTAAAGACTGATGAAGAAGACTGAAAAAATATGATTAAAGATGAAAATCAATGCATATGGATTTCTAAGATAATCACAGTATACTAAAAAAACATTAAGAATATGAAGATATTTATTTTTCATTTTATTTTCTCAAAAGTTATAATAATGAAAGATATTCATTAAAAATATTGGGTATTTTAACTAAATACCAGAGCGATATATCGGCATATATCTGACGATATATTGGTAATGATATTTTAAGTGGTATTTTGGAGTAAATATCGGTAAATGAGTGATATAAGATATATCAACGATATATTAGTGATATTACCCAATATTTACTACTTAGGTATTATGTTTAAGAATTAGTTACAGTATTAATAATTGTCTTTAATGGTAATTCATTTATTTGTATTCACACTCCCTCTTTATTTATTTATTTTTGTTTTATTCAATTCTTTTAACATGGTATCTAAGTTTGATATTTCAACATAGTATCAGTGCCTTCGATCCTGTAAATTGATTGCTCTATTCATGATCGATCTCGTGTTTCAGTTTTGATATGTAATTGCATCAACACCAACATCAACATTTGAATCTTATATAATTTGATTCTAACTATATTTTTTTGAAGAGGCTATAAAACTTAGAAACCATGCATATGCAAATGTCATGTAGAATCCAAGTTATGGACTATGAACATTATTTGAAGTTCTATAAAAGCATATTGAGGGTCATAATTATCATACATATTTGATGCTCTAATTATCCATCAAAAGTGTACACATTTTCGCTGAGAAGAATGAAAACCGGCCTAGAAGAAGCCCAACAAGCCTAAAAGAACACATTGAGCTTAATTTGAAATCATAAAATTAGTCCCGCATGTTTTTTGATATTTCCAAAATTGTTTTGGGTTTGATGTTTAGTTTGGAAGAAATAAGAAGAAAGAAAAAAGGGATATTAGTTTCACATTATTGAAAATATAGCCTTATATTTGTTTAAATATGACTCTCTTGAGATAGGCCTTTCGAACACCTAATTGTCTTATCTTGAGTTGAAGGGAGAAGCCATGCACGTCAATGAACACAAGCGCGCCCAACCATCCAACTGATGGGTCGGTTCTGGGTTCAGGTAATGTTTTTTTAGACAATTCTAAAGGATTTCTTTTTTAGCCTGTTTATAAACCCAGAATTTCGATTTTGAACCATTGCAAAGGCGGGAGAAAGTAATGTTGCAAACAGTTGCAAGCCAACGAATGCATCTTTCGAATACAAGTGGGAAACCAGTATACGCGACCGTTGAAGAAGCACCTTTTGGCGATTGAACATTACTTTTCAATGCCTACATAAAAGGCAATACGAAATTCATTCTAGTATGCATTTTCTTCTTCTTCATCATTTCTGAACTTCTCAATTGCTGATCAGCCACTTAATAAAAGAGTGTTCTTGGTAGAATTAATGAAGTACAGACTTTGAATCTGATCACACTATTAAAGGGCTTCATTGAATCTTGAAATCAATAATTGGATAATCTGTTTGTACTTTGGAGTGTTGAATTATTATCTAAAAGAATTTTTTAGATAAGTCCTTAAAGTTAAAAAGTACAGTTTGCATCATTATCATACTCGAATCATCTAGTATTTCCAACATATGCTTATGTATTAGTATAGGGAAACTTATATTTTTACTAGTTTTTCTATATAGAAGTAATTATAATAGTAACCTACAAAAGACATTTTCAACTATTTCACATCTCAACCGCTTTTCTCAAATCAGGCTCAACACACGCTAGCTCGACTACTTGAATTGATATGGGAGTACCGTTAACCCAAAAAATGGATCAACACCCTGGTTTGAGTGTAAAAGCACCATCTCTATTTATCAAGTCCAATAAAATAGAAAAGGCAATAGTAAATAGCAGAAAAGGAAAAGAGACAAGAGATTTTTATAGTGGTTTGAATGTTAATAAAGCCTACATCCACTTTATAGATTTTTTTTGTTGATCAACTGCTATTACAAAGGAGTTTCGATCACAATACAATTCTTCTTCCTAGATTAGATCAAGCCACCATTGTTAGAGACAAAAGGAGGATCTCAATTATCCCTTAATGGCTTTTATGTGGGAGAAGAAGAGTGACAAAATAATGGCAGAGCTTCAGCAGAGATCAAATCCCCTTTACTGTTGCAGATAGGATGGTATTTATAGGGGTTAGAGAGCACTTGGGCGAGAGCCACTTTACCAAAAGCCTGTAGTCATCATGCAAAGGTCGCTCAGGAAGTTTTTTGGTGTTTGAAGCTAACTTTTTGGATCGGTACCGATCGGATCGGATCGGATCGGTATCAATCCAAAAAGTTGTGCAATTTTTGAATCTTCTTAATTTGGTTGTCTTCCTATCCCATAATTCAGTGTCTTTTCCGAATATCAAGTCATTTGGTGTTAGTTTGATCATCCATCTTCATAGATCATCCAATCCATCCCTTCATAGAAGATCCATCCATAACTCACTTTGCAGGTAGCTTTTAGAGGGTGTATGAGACCTACAAACCAGATCTCAAGTGGTGAGGCCCACTTTATTAAGTCCGATCTGATCCAAACTTTGGATCGATATCGATCCAAACTTTGGACCGGTACCAATCCAAACTATCTTTGCCAAATGACTTTATGTTTGGTGTGAGCCTTCCTTTATGTCTTCTAAGTGTCCCCTCTAAATTTCAAGTCAATCCGAGTCTGTATGAGTTCTATAGATCTATTTAAAGTTGCTACGGTCCAACGGCGGGTAGATATTTGAATGAGTCTTCACTTCTTGAACTAGGTTGCTTGGAATGTTACCAAACTAGATAGGTGAGCTTTGTAGATGCATAGGATACAATGCAAGTGGTTAGAGGGAACTGGGAGGCAACATTTCGAATCGGTACCGATAAATTGGATCAGATCGGTATCGATCCGAAGAGTTAGCATAATTCTGAGCCAAACTTCTTATATTTCTTTGTCTTGTACTTTTAAGCCTTCGGGTCAAATTTTGAGTCATTCTGACTTAATGTAAATGTTCTAACTCCTTTTGAATTCCGTTGGGTTAAAAACCCAGTTAACACTTGCCCCCCAAAGTACGCTTTTTGAATAAAAGGTGTGCTTTGCTCTAGAACAAGTTTCAGAAAGGAGTCTTCGATTGTTGAGCTTTCCAGTGGCTTTAGCCTTGGTGAACAATCCAGTCCCTTTGGATTCTTTCATCAATCACAAGTCATTCCAAACCTGTTATAGCCTAAGACTCTAGACTCTACCTAACTGTAATTTATACATCACAATCATTCCGGTTTCATTCGGAGTTATTAGATCACATGTCTCTAATTACGTTACACATTTATAATCATCTCATGTTCATCCGGGATTTACATCATTACCACTCAGATTTAATTCAAAGTTATAATATCATATATCTAAATCACATCATATATCGAAATCATATCACATCATATATCAAATTCACATTATGTCACATCATATATCAAAATCATCCTACGTTCATCCATGATTTATCCGTTTTATTCTATTTATAAGGCAATCAAATCCTTTTTGAAAAATCAAATCTGTTTTAAAGTTTGATCTCTCCGAACCATTTAAGTTTAATGCGCAATCTCTCCAGATCATTTGATGTTTAGTTAAGGGAGATTAAGTAAGCCCATCCGCTCACTCTTCGGTGAGGGGACTTACTTCTTGCACTCTGGTCCCGTCTCTCCGGTCAGGACTCTATGGTGATCAATATCATACAAGTTCATCTTCTATGACGCTACCAAATGTTTACCGCCATGTGTTTTAAGTATTTTCCGCTACCAAATGTTTACCTTTTCAACAAGTGCATCTTCTATGACGCTGGCATCTGTGTGTACAGATGTCGACCCACGTCTTTGATAGAGTTAAAGGTGTGCCATAGGGCAATTATATAATTTATTGTATAACTTAACTTTTGTATGAGAATCTTATTTGAGATAAATTATGCTTTTGGTTTTATTTTCTAATTATGTATTATTATATAAAGTAATAATATGAATACATAAATATATACAAATAGTAAATCCTTATGAGAAGTATTTAATCGATTGCAACTACAAATGTGTTCGTAATCATGAATCCAGAATCAAACATTTCAAATACTTATTCTTAAATTGTTCATAGTCAAAATATATCAAGAAAAAGGATATCGATATATCCCTTGAGATTAGTGCAGGTAACACTCTCTATACAATTGAAGGTGAATTAATCATAATCATTAGGCACCGTAACAATCTGCCCTTTCAGACACACCGATTCAGCGCCTAAAGCAATGTTCGAATCACATCGTGCAAAGAAAGACCGATCATTATGTTGCAATAGTTTGCATGCTACAAAGATAAATACAAATTTTAAACGTCTATACTTTCGGATCTTACAACGGAAGGAATAAAACATTTATAACTGATATAAACCAAATATCTCTGCTAAAACAAATAGTGACCTAATATTGGAAACAAACTAAAGAAAGTTTCTAATAAACAATTGAAATGATAAATAAATATATGTCTGACTAGTACAATAAGATATAGGTAGAATGACTGAAAATAGAATATCTCTGGCACGCATAGTCACCTTCTCCATGTATCTCACTCTAGTCACGCCACCCTGCTACCTTGTCAACCTATAAAGTATGTATAAAGAGGAAAATAGAGAGGGCGGACAGACATAGTTTGGTGAGGAAGATATACCGCTAATGGTATGGTGCTATTGGGCAAATAAATTATCATTTATAATCTACACAATCTGGTTGTGTTTTCCTAAACATGTACACATGCACCTAACAAGTTAGCCAGCTTATACAATATCAGAAAAGAACCTTTAATAACCCTAAAATCTGATAACAACCCACAAAGATTCCATTCTAAGGTCAGATATTCCAAAACTAGGTAAACCTAACAATATATCGAGTATATAATCTTGATAGTAAACCACTTATATGACTACCTATCATAACACATCGACTATATAGCTTCAATGTTAAATCTCATATACAATCACACTACCATGTACTACACTCTCCATTGTTCAACTTATAACATACATGGATTGAACAACAAATCAATTTCCTTATGGGTATATCAGCCTACATGACATAAACCCTGCTATATGGATATCTCAATTCTCCCAATGATCCACATATTGAAATATGCAACTCGTGGCGCTAGTAGTAACGATAGGAACAATCTAAATGCAATACAATCGCATGGATAAGCCGGAATTAACTTTACACAATGTTGGGACGTCACGTGGAACTCTAACACGTCGAATGAAAGGGAAAGACTAGCCCCAAACACACTACAAGGCCTGAACCAAGTCCAGGTTCAAGGAACGTTGGCTACAGGAATTCAGTTGACTGTTCAAGATCAAGCATTCGACCATTCTCTATTTATAGTTTTTTCTACTCAGCACATCAATCGACTGACTGAAAGGGATAAATCAACTGTTTGCATGTTCAGACGACTGATGAACCTTATTCAGTCGACCATTATAGCACTATTTTACACTATTTCTTTTCAGTTTTCTATTATGTGCAACCAATTAATAGTTCGGTTTTAGTGAGTATTTTGAAAAAATATTTGCTTTATTATAAACTGAAACTAGAAATTTCAAATAATCATAATGATGCAGTTTATTTTCATGCAAAAATTGATGAATATACCTTATATAATTTATTGCAATACAATCATTTTAATCCATAATTAATTATTTTAGCAAAATATTGAATGTCGACCACAAATAAATAATAAATAAATAATACTATTATCTACGTTTTCTAAATAATCAGATAAAATACCATATATATTACATGAAGTACACCAACTTAGTTCATAAAGTCCATTTGCTTTTATTATTTTTCAAGTCCTTTCTAATGTATTATAACATAAATTTATATTGGTTAGTTTACTATCAATAATTCATTTGTTTCAAAACAATGTTTAAAGATCAAGTTTACTTATTATAAGAAAACTCATAGTAATGAAAATCTAAATAATTGAATCAATAAATTTTATAAGCATTAAGCATTTATTATACCAAAAGTTCAAATATCAAGCAGAAGAAAAGTCGCTAAGTATTATCGTCAAAGCAAACACAATGCATAACAAATCTAGACTCAACTTTAGTCTTTAAGCCCTAGATCTAAATAAATACACACACAAACACTAAAACTATTTCACTTCAGACAAAGTACAATTTTAAAACAAATCCAACAAAAATATCAGAAAATTGTTTGTGTGCATTTAAAATTTAAACAAAGAATCAATTCTTGAAATGACCAAAACAACGATAGAAAAAGCAAAAGAAAAAGCATGATAATTAAGAAAATCTTAATCTTACTATCTTGTGCTGAAATTTCTTAATAGTAAACTGCTTCCCACAAGCGGGATATGTAATGACCTACCCTCCTTACACCCAAAATCCATGCGTATATATGCAACCAGATTTCCAATAGTGTCACGGATGATGTTCCATGTTTCATTAAGGCTAGGATACACAACAACGGCAAAAAAAATTCAAAGCATATCTATCCCCAATATCAAGATACTAAATCTCACAATGGAGGGAATAAAATACAATATCAACATATACATGTAAAAGACTAAATGCATATCGTATTAAGAGACATAATATTTTGTATCATAATAAATGTGTAAATAGTACATCAAATCTTAGGAACAACATACCTCAAAATGAATATAAAGTCTACATGAAAATATCCCAAAATACTGGATATATAATCATAGTAGTAAAATGGCTATGGCTCTATAGATCTCCTCCGGCTAGAAATAATACCCCCTCTATTTAACATACTCAAAGACTAGATAATAAAAGAGGCAACAAAGAGAGGGTTCAACATATAGTCCGATGAAAAGGAAATACCACTAATGCGCATGATTACTAATACGATACTATATCATGAACAATAGCAAATGAAAAAACTTGAGGTAATAAAACCATACCTCAACCTACATCTTCACCTACAACCAACAAGTTAACATATGGGATGTCGAAATTAAGGCTAGGCGGCATCATTTCCATATAAAACCAGTGTCGAAAATAGCCTATAGCGGCATCATAGTCAAAACACGATAGCATAAGAAACTAGCGACATCATTGTCTCTTTATAATCAATGTCCAAATTCATATATGTGGCATCAATGCTGTAACATAACTAATGTCGAAAATATACTTATTGCGACATTGCTGCCATATGGATTTGATGTTAGTATAGAAAACATGTGACATCATGGGTGTCGCTATAAAACTTGCGGTATTATTAATATTGACATAGAGCAGTGGCATTAATTTGCAGCATTGAAACATGTGGGATAGCCAATGTCGCATGCATCAATGTCCTATAATTCCCACTTCAACCAACGTTGATTCATTTCATACCAACCTGGGTTGATATCATATGTGCCACCATTAGTTGACGTCGCAAAGCCTAGGTGCGACATAGATGAGTTGTGGCATTAATGAGGCAATGGCAATTCCCGTAATTATTGTAAAAATGGTAAATTTTCTATATAAAGTAATTTTATTTTACCAACTCTTATCCTTTGTCAAATTGTTATTGGATAATAACTTTCTTTACCAATTCTTTTCAGAAAAACTGCTACAGACTAGAAATTAAATTCCCAAACATTTCTGCAAACCATAAATTTATATTAATATTTTAATATAATTATTAAGCCTTTCTAGCCTAATAAATTCATATAAAATCATAAACATTTGGGGAAAAAACCCCAAAAATCACAATAAATCAGATTTATCATATTCTTTAACATACAAAAATTTCGAGGCTAAAAACATTATTTAATTATTTTTAATAATTAAAACCTAAAATAAATCAATTTCCTAACTTAGAAAATTTACGAAATATTCATACTTGCTTGCAAAATTATGAAATTAAAAACCCACTTCCAAAATAATGTTTCAAATGTCATATCAAAATTTCAAGTCATTTGGATGTCATATGATAGGTTTTCATAATTAAACCTATTAACCAAGTTCATAATTAAATCCAATAAATCATCATAAAGCATATATCATCAAACATTCACATCATGGCATAATAACACATATAAGTTTAAGATTTTATCATAAAACCAAAATTAAATAGGCAAACTTGATATGGGTTATCATTATTCACCATGTTTGGATAAATAGATTGAGATTTAAGTGTTTGATTAGATTCCCCTTACCTTTGCCTTTGATTTCCTAAGCCTTTCTCTTCTTTGTTTTCCTAGCAATGGCTGGCCTCAACTTGTTTAATTCGTTTGTATGAATGATAGTGGAATGAGGATACTGAGAAAACAAGGGTTTATGTTAGGAAATGAAGATCTACTCCTATTTTACCCCTCTTATTATTCCTCTTTTTATTCTATGGTTTAATTAATCACATTAACCATTTAATTTAGGCACTACCCATCTAAGTATCAATATCATTCTCCTTATCTCAATACATTATTTCATTTAATTTATCTAACTAAATTTCTTAAATAATGTTAATCAAAATTAAGGGTGTTACAGACTCCTCTCCTTAAAGAATTTCGTCCTCGAAATTACGATCAAGTACATAACATCAAAACATATACGCAGAGATAAAACATACCATTAGAACGAATTAGGATAAGTGTCTCTAATCCTATCCTCTGTCACCCAAGTACTGTCTCTCTTGTCATCACTCCATTGGACTTTCACTAATCTGACTATCTTGTTCCTTAACTTCTTCTCATCCTTAGCCACAATACGGATTGGTTGCCTAACAATATTCATGTCTGGTTCCACTACTAAATCTTCCAATTTAGTCGGAGTGATAGTAGTCTGTGGATCTCAAACACTCTTCCTAAGATGATAAACATGAAAAACATTGTGGACTCCTGCCAAACTGCTCGGTAACACTGTCTTATAAGCGAGTTTTCCTAATCCTTTTTATAATAGGAAATGGTCCAACAAACCTAGATGCTAATTTCCCTAACTTTCTGAATCATACTACACCCTTCATTGGTGATACTTTGACGAAAACATGATCTCCAACTGAGAATTCTAAATCTTTTCTTCTCTTATCTACATAACTCTTCTGCTTGGATTGAGCTTCCTTCATCCTAACTTGGATGTAGCTTCTCTTACCATATCTGGACTAAGAATCAATCTATCTCCGATCTACAACCAATATACGGGTGATTTGCAGGGTCTTCCATATAAAGCCTCAAAAGGTGTCATTCCTATACTAGTTTGATAACTATTGTTATAGGAAAATTTGACTAAGTGTAGATAGTCTTCCCATGATCCTCCAAATCTAACACACATGCTCTTAACAAATCCTCCAAGACATTGTTATCTCTTTCTGTTTGCCAATCCGTCTACGGATGATAAGTGGTACTCATCTTAAGCTTGGTACCTAGCACCTCTTGTAAACTCTTTCAGAATTCACTATTGAATAAAGAATCTCTGTCACTAACTATGCTACTAGGAATCCCATGCAATCTAGTAATATTCTTCATAAACAACTTGGCCAAAACAGGTGTCGTCCTTGTCGACTTAACGGGAATGAAGTGTGCACTCTTGGCCAATCTATCCACTATCCCAAATACTATCATTTCCCCTACTCGACCTTGGCAACCCATTAATGAAATCCATAGATGTATAATTCTATTTCCAAACCGGTACATCTAAAGGCTAAAGCAATCCACTTGGCTTCCGATGCTTGGCTTTTACTTATTGGCAATTTATACATTGCTTTACCCATAAGCATACATCCCTTTTCATACCTTCCCAGAAAAAACTTCTTTTCATATCCTGATACATTTTATTTCCTCCAGGATGAATAGTAAACATAGATCGATGACACTCTCTAAGAACTTCTTTTCTTAGGTCTATAACATCTAGAACACACAATCGTCCCTTCTTTCTCAAACATTCATTTTGATCAAGAAAAAAAATCTTTCAAAACATCAATCTCAATTCCACCTTCTAATCTTCTATCCGTTCAGCTAACCATGGATCATCTCTCTACTTAGAAGCAATTCTCACAATCAATACTGGTCGAACTTCTAAACAAGATAATGTTGTAGTACACTGACTAGAACTAGCAGTCGATCTTAACTACACACTATAAGTAGTCAACGCTTCCAAAATTTTCCACTCCTCCAACATCGCCAACACTGCATTCTAATATTTTCTGCTAAGTGCATCTACGACATCATTTCCTTTCCATGGTGTGTACTCAATTCCAAAATCATAAGCTCCTATAAACTTTAAGCACCTCTGCTGTCTCATTCAACTCCTTCTAAGAGAATAAATACCTTGAAGACTTGTGATTCGTGAACAACTCGAACCTTTCTCTCAAAAGATAGCGTCTTCACACTTTCATAACAAAGAATACTGCTGCGACTCCATATCGTGAGTCGGATACTTAACTTCATGCGATCTAAGCTATCGAGAAGTGAAGAAAATCACTTTACCCCTTTGCATCAACACAGCTCCTAATCCTGTTCTACATGCATCAGTATACACCACCAGATCTCGATTACCATCCGGAACAACTAAAACATGCGCATTGGTCAATAAATGTTTCAGCTTCAGGAATGCATCCTCACATTTATCAGTCCAAACATACTTCACGTCCTTCCTTGTTAGTTTAGTCATTGGTGCTGCTATATGAGAGAAATTCTTGAATGAATCTCCATTAATAGCCAGCTAATCCAAGAAAACTCTTTATCTTAGTCACCATCTCGGGTCTCTTCCAGTTATTGACAGCTTCTACCTTAGCTGGATCTACTAACAACCCTTTTTCTGAGACTATATGACCAAGGAACTTCACTTCTTTCTTCTAAAAATGACATTTCAAAAACATTGCTTTCGGTTGATGTTGCCTCAACGTCTTAAGCATTATTCTAAGGCGAGTCTCATGATCTTGCTCATTCCTAGAATATATTAAAATGTCATCAATGAATACCTACACGAACCTATCTATGTGCCCTTGGAAAAATCTGGTTCATCAAGTCCATAAAGAAAGAAGGTGTATTAATATATCTGAATGGCATCACTAACCAATCATACGAACCATATCTCGTTCGGAATGCCGTCAAAGGAATAATGTCCTCTGCTACCCTCAATTGATGGAACCCTGTCGCCAAATCCAACTAAGAAAATACTTTGGCTCCACTCAACTGATCAAACAAATCATCGATTCTTGGAAATAAATATCTATTCTTTATCGTCTTCTCATTCAGCTTACGATAATCAATACACAACCTTAACGACTTATTCGGTTTCTTTACGAACACCGCGACCGCTCCCCAAGGCGAACTGCTTGGTCTAACAAAATTCTTTCCTTCTAAGTCCACTAGCTGCACCTTTAACTCTTTCATCTATGTTGGTGTCATTCTGCTAGGCGGTCTACTTATGGGTTCAGCTCCACGTACAAGATCTATTCGAAACTCAACATCTCATTTCGGTGGTAGTCCTGTTACTGGCTCAAAGACATATGCAAATTCTCTAACAAAAAAAGCTCGATTCAACTCTTCTTCCTCCTTCATTGCACCCAATAAAGCATAAACTTCAAAATTCAAGTCCTTTATTGAGGATATGATTCGATCGCTACTATTAGGGTATCTTAGTGATATTTCCCCATCTTGGCAAAATATCCTTGCATCATATTTGCTTAATTAATCCATACCCAATATAATTCCAAAGCCCATAAAATCAACTACATGCAAACTGCAAGCAAATATATGACCTAAGAACTCAAACTCTAAATGTTCATATCTCATCCCAAGAGTTGCATACCCTCCCATCAGATTCACAACTCTTAAGGAAGTAACTAGGAATGGTGGTTCTAAACTAAACTTATCTACCAAACAATGAGAGATAAAAGAATGTGATGCACCAGTAATAAACAATACTCTAATAAGTATGCAATGAATGAAAAGCGTGCCTCCTATCACAGCGTTTCCTTTCTCCTCTGCTATTGGTCTTGAGGTAGCTGGTTCCAAAGCAGACACATTTCCTTTCTCAACCTTAGCTGGTTCCTTGGACTATTCCTTGTAATGGCTTATCTAGTCACAATTGAAGCACCTGATGTTCTTCCTCTCAATAATTTTCTTTCCATCTCCTCAACGACACTCATTGGCAAAGTGTCCCTTCTAGTCACACTAGTAACACACAACATCAGCTATTCCTTTCTTGGGAACACCACCCTTCTAAGCTCCCTTCTTCTGAAAGAACTTCCTTTTCTAATTCTGCCCAATCTAAGTTTCTACTGCTTTGTTACCACCAAAGAAAGTAAGCATCTCTTTATTTCTCAGTGCCATCTCCACTACTAAGTCGCATGGTTCTCTAAGATGTGGCAAGGTGCCATCGCAAGCTCTGGTCTTAATCCACGGATGAACTTTTCATTTCTCTTAATCACTGTTGTAGCATACCCATACCTGGATAATTCCTCAAATCTTGTTGCATACTCTAACACAGTCATGTTTCCTTGCACTAACTCGGCAAACTTCATAAGCAAAGTTGACTTGGCTATTTCAGATATGAATCTCTCCTCGAATCTCCTTCTGAACCCCGCCCAAGTCAAAGTTTCCTCCGGCACTCCAATAGTAACACTATTCCACCAGTATAATGCAGCTCCTTGTAACTTCCTAGGTGCCAATATCCTCTTCTGCTCGTTATTCAAGCCTACAACAAAAATCCTTTCACTATGCAACATCCAATTTTCCACCTCGATAGCATCCTTGGTTCCAACCCTACTTAAAACAACATAGTTGTTAACAACCGGAACTTCAAGATTTGCTCCTCTGGCATTTCCACTAACTAACCCAGCAGCAGCTCTTTCTTGCATCATATTGAAAAAGAACTGATACATAGCTCCCATATCCACCGGCGGTGTTCCAGCACCCATATTAGCAGTTGTTTGTCAACCGGATTTCTTATTGTATTGGGCTTGACATTTCCATGGGTTGTGGTGCTTCCTCCACCGAGATTCACTCTTCCGTTTCCTACCTCCATATCTTACTTTCCTTAAATCTGCATTCGACCCTTAGTAAGATACAGAAGAATAGTCAAAGAGAGATGGGAAGAATAGCGATAAGATATATACTTATATAGCAAATACAAGTACATTACTATAGCGTTACCTCATATCCCAATCTCATTCTCTGATTCATTTAGATTATGTTTTCAAAAACCTTTTTAAATTCAAAATTCATTTAGTCTTACATAAACCTTTGCTCTGGTAACAAGTTGTAACATCCCTCATTTTTAGGCTAAAAAATAAACGTTACTAATGCTGTAGTCATCAACAATATTATTCTTCAGTGATAAAATGAGATCAGTTAATAGTATCATTAACATAAAAATACAGGAATATGAATTTTTTTCTAAATACTGATTTCATTAATTAATTTCTATATTCATTACATAACCCTAAAACATTATCTAGGTTCAAATAAAATATAAGTATTACAAAATACTCCAAGAGCGACATATAAAGATGCTCCCTTGATTGATAAGAGTTTACTACTAGGCGGATACAACTTCTGTATTTACATCCATTCAAATAAAATGATAACATAGTGGAGAAAAATAGATTCCTATTTATTTGCACGTCTTTGGAAGCTTTAATCGCCAAACCTAAATAACCTGGAAACCTTACTCTCGAACTACTCAAATGAGTACCCAAGAGTTTAAGAGAAAAAAAAACTTCAAGCCAGACAAAAAGTCTTTTGTGAATAATAATATGCCATCTCGGTAAATAGATATCTAGTGAGACCACGCCGCTGAGTGGAATGGATTTTTCCCTCACTAGTATCCTCTAAAAATATGTCATTTAGAAATCAAGCACCTACAACCACAATGGTTAACTGGACAATATAAACAATCATATGCATGCATGCAACCTGGGTAATCATGACCAGTCTGTCTAAGTAAATGGGCTATCTGTCCCACATCATAGTTTTCTCAGGGTAATTACAAACCTATATGGATGACTCGGGCCTACCGGATATATCAAATTCTCCAACTTACTATTAGAAGGAAATTGGATGGTCTGTTCGAAACTTACTATTCCTAGGGTCACTCTAATCCTAATGGTTTTGTAGGTCCACCAATAACCTACCTCATCTTTGTATATTCCTTTCTGTGCGTAAACCTACTTTTAGTCTTACCCTTGACAAAGCTCTATGCACTGGAATTTTGGACTAATATCAATTAGGGGCTAACAGCTGAAATATATGGCGCGACCCTACACCAGTCCCACCTGATTTTTTAATCTCTGAGTCGATTCATCCTATCACACTTTAGCTAAAGGTGATAATAACTGTAACCTCTTTGGTAAAATCCTAGGCTCAATACCCTTTTTATTTCCTTGAAAACATAAGTCATTATAATTGATTTAACCCTTGAAATCATACTTTTAAACAAGGAAACTTTAGCCCATTACTTTATCCAAAATATCATGCTAAGATATATATGCTTTATAAAATAACATTGATGGATTTCAAAATCACTTAGTGGTTGTCGCACCTCAAACCTTTGGCTATAAAGCCATATACAATAAACCATTTATATTGATAAAGTGCGGCATTGATATTGCCTACATAGGTCATCGCACCCCTTCTATATTGAAACCATGTTAAAGCATCTGCTTTATAAAACATAAGGTCATAAGACCAAAATCATTTATGTCGCATATCATAAATGAATATAGGGTTCTGACTGTAAGCGACATGGTTATGGGTTTGTATAGTATAAGATATAGGAATGTCGAAATTAAGGCTAGGCGGCATCATTGCCATATAAAACTAGTGTTGAAAAGAGCCTATAGTGGCATCAAAGTCAAAACATGGCGGCATAAGAAACTAACGACATCATCGCTTCTTTATAATCAATGTCGAAATTCATATATGTAGCATTAATGCCGTAACATAACTTATGTCGAAAATATACTTATTGCGGCATTGCTGCCATATGGAGTTGATGTCAATATAGAAAATATGCTGCACTATGGATGTCACTATAAAACTTGTGGCATTATTAATATTGACATAGAGAAGTGGCACTTATATAAGGAATTTATATGCGGCGTTGAAACATGCGGGATAGCCAACGTCGCAAGCATCAATGTCGACATCGAAGCTATACTTCCCACTTCAACCAACGTTGATTCATTTCATACCAACCTGGATTGATATCGTATGCATCACCATTGGTTGACATCGCGAAACTTAGGTGCGACGTAGATGAGTTGTGGCATCAATGAGGCAATGCAATTCTCTTAATTATTATAAAAATTGTAAATTTTCTATATAAAGTAATTTCTTTTTGCCAACTCCTATCCTTTGTCAAATTGTTATTGGATAATAACATTCTTTACCGATTCTTTTCATAAAAACTACTATAGATTAGAAATTACATTCCCAAACATTTTTAAAAACCATAATTTTATATTAATATTTTAATATAATTATTAAGCCTTTCTACCTAATAAATTCATACAAAATCATAAACACTTTGGAAAAATCACAATAAATCAGATTTATCATATTCTTTAACATATAAAATTTCGAGGACAAAACGTTATTTAATTATTTTTAATAATTAAAACCTGAATTAAATCAATTTCCTTACTTAGAAAATTCATGAAATATTCATATTTTCTTGCAAAATTATGAAATTAAAAAGCCACTTCTAAAATAATGTTTCTAACATCATATCAAAATTTCAAGTCATGGGTGTCATATGATAGGTTTTCATACTTAAACCTATTAACCAATTTCATAATTAAATCCAATAAATCATCATAAAGCATATAATAATCAAACATTCACATCATCGCATAACAACACATATAAGTTTCAAATTCAATCATCAAACCAAAATTAAATAGGCGAACTTGAGATGGTTATCATTATTCATCTTGTTTGGATAAAGAGATTGAGATTTAAGTGTTGATTAGATTCCTTTTAGATTTGCCTTTTATTTCATAAGCTTTTCCCTTTTTTGTTTTCTTAGCAATGGTCGGCCTCAACTTGTTTAATTCATTTGCATGAAATGATAATGGAATGAGGATAATGAGAGAATAAGGGTTTATGTTATAGGAAATGATGATCTATTCCTATTTTACCCTCCCACTATTCCTCTTTTCATTCTATGGTTTAATTAATCTCATTAACCATTTAATTTAGACACGACCCATCTAAATATCAGTCTCATTCTCCTCATCTCAATATATTATTTCATTTAATTTATCTAATTAAATTTTCAAATAATGTTAATCAAAATTAGGGGTGTTACAATAGTCTCCATCTTGTCCAACATCAACATTGCATATCCCAAGGCAGGGGTATGGTCTCTAAACTAATTATCTTGCTCCGTAGTCACCTTGGACTAGATGAGCATTGTAAGGGTCCCTGAAATAAACCTAAGATCCCAAAACAACTAAACTCAAAACTAAAACTCAAATGTTCACGCGACAGCACTTTAGATGTCTGACTTGGGAATTCAGATGTCTGACTTAAATTTAAAATGTCTGGTCATGAAAAATTCAGACTTTTTAAAATCTCTAATATACACATGAAATTTGCAGGATAATTTTCTAAATTCCAAACTTTTGAATTTTTATTTTGGACGTTTGAATAGATTATTTTGGCCGAATCTAAACCTAGATGGGGAACCCTCCACCAACCATTTTTGTATTTTCCTCTCTCCTTCACGTCTTCGACATTAGGCTCTGTGTCATCGAGAAACTTCACACCAACATCGCTCGACATGAATTCACGCCCTCATTATAGGTCGTTTGAAATTCAAACGAGCACAACTTAGCACTCGATGAATGATTATGAGGTAATGGATCGGTTTTATAATGGCTATAGTTGACTCAATTTACCATTTAAACTCCATATTTCACATACAATAGCAACTACAAATGTCATATACCATCTTCTATCATTATATCAATTCCAAAACCAATACAATTAATCATACAATCAAAACAAGCAACAATTTTCATATCAAGTTACTAGGCACTTTCATTCTATAATTAATTACTTTTCAAGCATTCATCAAAAAAGATTCTCATCTCAAAAATCCCAATTCAAGTTTATTACTCAAGACCTAACCAACATTGGATATTAACTTGTTTTCTGAGCATAATTAATGATCATACATTATAGAGTATGAATCCTACTCACCCAATATCAAGAAATCCAAGTTCCATTAAAACCCATTTGACAAATTCTGCTTTAAACTTCTCCAAATTGTGAAGGTATGGATTTGTAGAGAATCTCTTAACTTGAATTTAGATATTTACCTTGTAATTTTTGGTTGAGAGGTGATGAAATTATGAAAATCTCTAATTTTAAAACCCTTACTTTCTTTCGAAGATAATGAAGAAGAAGAAGAAAATAAAAATAAAGAAGGGGTAGAAGCTCATTTCATAATTATAAAGAGACTAAATGACCATTTTACCCATATCTTCTCATTTTAGTAATCTTGTCTTATTTTAACAAACTTTATATATATATTTCATACATAAGCGACATTACAAACGCAATAGAATAGCTCGTGTAACAACCCATTGTCAAGAAGACATAAATTAGAAATTTAATAATAAATAATAATTAATTAAATGTGTTTTAATATAATAAATGTGAAACTATAGGAATGCTTTGGAAATTTAATGAAAATTATTTTTATTGAAATGTAAAGAATTTTTATAGTGATAAATATTAATTGGGTAACTGGTTTAGGTGTTTTGAAATTTAAAGGATAAATTAATAGTTTGTAATAAAATGATAAATTAAATTTTGTATAGTAAATAATAGTTGAGATAAATAATTTTAGAATTTATTTTAATAATAGAAAGAATTTTATTCTGTAATAACTAAGGAGTTTGAATTTAATTAATAAATAAATTTAAATAGAAGTGATTAAATTAAATAAATAAAATTACAAAAAATAGTTTATAAATTGTAAATAATATTTTAGAAGTTAATAAAGTATAATATGATGTTGTTTGATATGTGTATGGGCTAGAAAAGTGTAACATTAGTTCTATGAAGAAAGAAAGGAAAAGAAAACGAGTTAATAATTAATCAAGTCCAAGCCCAAATTAGTTTAGCCCAAAAACAAATATCTCATTTCATGAAATCTAGAGATTTCACTATCCAAATTGTTCACTTCATAATATAAATAATTTACTCACATTTAACTATAGGAGATCATTCTTTTCAATTTATTCAAAACCCTACCTACATTCCACCACCCCTAAAATATAAAATCAAATAAAATCTTAAAATCCTCAAATATATGTATATATATGCTTCTTGACATCACTCTCTACACCAGTTAGCATGTTGAACCTTAATTCCGATCATCAATTTGAAGAGGGAAACTTTATAGTGAAGGCAAGATGAGGTAAGAGAAGGAGATAAAGTAGGAATTGTAATCTTCATCTCAAGATGAGTCTTCTAACTCACTTTCTATGCCTATTAAAACACAAATGTGTATAGAAACTTGATCCTGTGCATGTGCAATCAAATTTGCATCTTTACCGTAACTCCTCTTTTGATAATTATGGGTTGTTATGCAAATTTGATGGAATATTATGTGATATGGTTGGTGTATGTATGCATGTGAGTGTATAAACTCAATTTAGAGAAGAAAGCAGAAGTAGAATGGAAGAACAAGAAGTAACCGAAGCATTTGTGCTTCAGGAATTAGTGACCGGGTGGGTTAGTTGGTCAATCGATGGAAATTTTTTTCCAAAATATTAAGTTCTGTATGAACTAAAAATAAAATAAAAAATTAATTATATAAAATAAATTAAAATACATAATAACAACCCTATATTGTATACTTAATTTAAATATACATTTTAGAGTTTTAATAATTATACGAGGTAACATTAATGATAATATTTAAATGAAGTATTAATGAAATTTAGTAAATGCTTATTTTAAAAATAAAAGAAATAAATGTAAATTATATAAATTTATATATTTTAATAAATTTTAATTTATTTCATGATAAAATATTATTTTTATAAATTATTAAAGTCATTAATGTGAAATACCTGTATAGAGCCGTGTGTCAGCAAATATATGGAGCCGTGTATCGGCATATGTTTAGAGCTATATGTTAGCTACTGAGTATAGATACTATGTGCTGTTATCTTTGTCCAACTTGATTTATGATTCAGGAGTGAACCATATTAGGCCACTATCCACCCTAGCGGCCTGATTGGTGGGTCGTGCCTCGAATCTGCGACACCCTATATTTATAATTGTGTGCTTCCGATGTTTGTAACAACTTGCACCTCTATCACACGAAAACCAAAGCCTGGGGTGTAACAACCCATACCCCAGTTGGCCCATATTTCGCTAAATCAAAAATCCAAGTCCACCAAAGTGCGAATCGTTGATTTGGTAATAAATAGAAGAAGCATATCAGAGCATTAACTATATAAATCATAGTGGAATAATAAAATATATTTAGTCACATAATTACCAACCATGATTGACACTTCAAATATTTAGTGTCCTTGTCAGCATCAAGCATGGATAGGGAACCTGATCTTCTATTATACCCGCCTTGTACTAGTACCTGTCCTTCAAAGATATCATGTGGGTTGTAACGAGGAGGAGGTTAGAACAACATTCTGGTGAATGGTAAATTATACACTTTTTACATAACACTAGTTTATGCCAATTGTCTTATATCTCTTGGTTATGTCTTTTCCTTTTTAATTAGTCATCTCGACTTTACATGTGCATACGATACGTCCCATCTACCCGTAGTAGACAATAGCTATGTACATATATATAAGTACCACGGTACCCATTGGACCTAGATACTATTCCTGCTAGTATCCTTTAACTCAGCACCCGGTCAGGATCCATCACCCTCGCATTATCACACTCTTGTCGCGACGCATACCGAGGAACTCCCATAGTGTCTAATAATGGCTTTACCATAATTTAGTTGTGCTCTATGTTGCATTTTTGGAGATTTTCTTTTCTGCTTTCCAGTTGTAGACTCAACTCTACGAGCTATAAATATGGTGGATTCAACCCCATCGGCTGTGGACTCAGCTCCACCGACTACCCTATGCATGTTTTGAAAGATCTCTCTAATAGGGTAACTAGCCTTGCCTCCTAACAAAATACTAGCAAAAAGTGCGACGATGCATAACCTAACGTGGTCCGTACACTAGTAGGCAGTGTAGCCCGTTAGGTGTAACCCTTGTCTTTTTCGCTGATCGTTGAGGATTGACGACGTCCTCGACCTATGCACAACCCTACTCCTTTATTTGGTACCAACACATGCAAACATATTGTCGTTCTTCACTCATCATCCTGTTTAGGTTGCATATTGCAATCAAGGCAATACCCCTTTTCTATTTTTTTTAAAGCAGACTCCTCTATCTTTTGGGGTACACCTTCATCTATACACAAGCATATTTAGTTCATAGGTCCTACGGTTGGATATGTCTTACATCAGTATAATGTATACACAACTACTGGTAGCCCCTGCCACGGGCATACTTCCATTCTGTAACACTATTGACCTTGCATTCCAACCTATTCTAATGACTATGTCATTCTATTCATTTAACCATATATTAACTTTAATAGTTTACACCCATCATAAACGCATACTTGAGGCTACGTATAGATATATTATTTATATATATCTTCACTCATTTTTACTTAATTATCTTACCTCTATAGTTTACATGTTAACCGTAATTCTTTACTTCTCATGCGTTTATACCTTACTTGATTTAAGACTATTTACCGCTTACTTTTTAAAAGATTTACAATGTCATTTTTCCATTCTTATTTCCCATTTTCTATTTTTATTCCCCTTTTACCCTTTAATTTATTATTGCCTACTCGTACATTTCTTTTTATGTAATTCCCATCTTTATTGGTATCGCGTATATTTTCTTTTAGAATGTTCATGTCATAATTATATATCTTTATTTAACACTTGAGGGTTTTCTGCATTTTAATTCATTGAAATCACATCTCTACCATGGAAATGTTAACATTGTAAATTTCTATATCTTATCCAAGCAGAAGGTTTGTGTTGAATTAGAAATGACAACGAATTATCTTTTCATACTTATTGAAACAGACAATACAAAATACGGAAAATATCTTTATTTTATACATCCTTTTCTTTTTAGGCGTATTGCTTATCATTTCAAACGACCCACTTTTATTTATTTTAAACTTGATAATGTATAGAAATTCACATTGCAACTTCTTATATTCCAACGAATTAAAATATTTAAACCCCTAAAATCTTACTGTGATTTCTTTATTTTACATTCTTATTATCCATTTAAATATCAATATGGAATTATTACACCAATTACAAATTCATGGTTTACTATTTTTTGATAATAAATTTAAGGACTGCTACTATCCAAAATATTTTCCAGGTTTTCATTCATATAACATATATAGATATCAAGTTAACAATTGAGAATATGTAGCAAGGTTTTCAATTTCATTTCATGTATACAGATTTAGCCTAGAACTCCAATTTACATTTCAGGCATACATGAATAGATCTGCAACAATATAAATCTAATATTATACAAAAGTATATAATATTCCCACTCACATTTTTGGCATTCCAAATCTCCTAGTCTAATCCATGTTATTCCAGCTTGACTCCCTTTTCTCTCTATTTGAATATATACTACATGCATATGCAGATCTTATTAGAAATCTAGAATAGAAAAGAGATTTATATTTGATTTGTATTTAAGATCTGGATTTACAGTTTACCTCGCCTTTGATGATTTAATTTAACCATATTCCTCTTATCTATCATCTTCTACAATTCTCTAACTGTGTATATATGTATAACTAGAACTAATTTACGAATTTAGAAATTTATGGAGAAGAGAAAATGACTGAGCTTTTGCATCCATTAGAAAATATGAGTTTGGAAGTAGCGGTCTAGGTTTGTATTTATAGGGGTTCAAATCAACGCATGCCGTTTGATGATTAAACTATTTTAAATCTGGGCCATTAATGCCTCAGTTTACTATCGATTTCAGAAGACTCACATTCGACCGCTAGAGCAATGCGGTGTATGCGGTCGACCGCTACCGGTCGACCATAATACATATTTGGTCCACCGTGTGCCTTTTAAACCGTGAATTAGCTGCGTTTATTTATTATGTATATTTAATTACTTATTTAACCGATCGTTCGTATTTATTTCAGTTTGCATATTTCTTAACGTCTGAGCTAACATTAATTGTCCGTTAAGTTTGACTGTCTGTAATTAGCGTTAGTTAATGATTTTTATTTCCTGAATAATTTCCCATTTCAAAATTTCAAGCGTCAATAACTTTCTTGTTTGAGCTCCGATTAGAAAACTTTTTATATGAAAATTGATAAGAAAATTACCACGAATCCAATGGTGCATGTTTCATAGCCAAATTTTGATGTTTGTAAAAATTCTATTTAGCAACATTATCCTTTATTAATTAATTTTCTTTTAAATTAATTTTTGTAAAAATTACAGCGTGTTACAATCTCCCTCCGTTAAAAGAATTTCATCCCCAAAATTCCTTAAGGGTTAAACCATGTAACATAACCTACATCCATTCTAAGTTAACAAATCAATTAGTGTACAAATAATTTTGCAACCAATCGTGTATCAATGCACGATGTTTCACAATGTATATATATGTATGCAGAATAATTCTAACTAGCGCCTCCTATAAGAATGCATTCCTTTAAAACAGTTTTGAAAATATGGTGCAATAACCTAAATATATTGGTAGTTCTATATGTAGGCAACCTTTGAAAACGAAAAACTTGTTTTTACATCCAAATTTTCCCTCACTTCTATGAATAGAAGTATAGTTCAACCCATTTTACATCCAATACCAACCATCCAAAATCCTAGCAAATCGTTGCTAACATCCAAATTTAGAAAAATCCAATTTCCTAAACCTATTTTCTTTATACCGTGAAAAGGGTTTAGATGGAAAATTCCATATTTCCATCCTTTTTCTCTTGGTACCCAACTTCCCACTATACCTCGAAACCTTCTCTTTTACCCTAAGTTCTTTTCCAACTTTTCCAAGTACAGTCCACATATGTAAATTTTATTTTTAACTTTTAAAATTTTAAAACAGAATTGTTATAGCACTAATTTAAGTTCACCTACTGACAAGGTATGGAGAAAGCGATTCCATAGCTATAGCATCTTTGCCCTTTATCTCCTATCGTATTTTATTTTATCGTCACTTCAGTTGCACAGTAAAATCCATATTAACTATCCCGTCGAATATTCCTCTTTTGTCAAGCATGTGGTATTTCGAAAATCTGAAAATTCCTTCATTTTCATCAAAAAAATTCCAAAACTTTCTGTAAAAATATTTTATTTTCGAAAACCAAGAATTTTGAACAAAAGTTTCAAAAGTATACATATATATTTTCTTCAAAATAATTTATGCCACACCTCATGAAATTGGGGTTAGTTAATAGTCTAACGTCTATAGTGGACCTCACCTATTTATGCGGTAAATTTCAAATTTCAAAACTTTTCTTTTATTTATAATAACAACCAGCACACAAGTTTAATTATAAATTTCATCTTTTAAGGTACATGGACATTGACCGGTGGCTTCGCAACAACTTTTTCCCTGTCCTTCACGAGCCAAAATTTGCTCCCCAAAATTTTTCTGCTTTTGGGACTTATAGTCTTATTTCATTTTTCATCTTAGTAGCTAATTAAATAATTTTTCTTAATTTATTTCTTAACTTCGATTCTCTATTATTTCCCTCTTGCAATACTTAAATGTCTCTTCTGAAATTTCCTTGTTTTTATTGTTGTTAGCACCAAAATTGGTCACTAACCTCGTAGAGAAAGATTGTGTAGAGATATAAGTGATGAAGATAAATTAAACAAGGAAGAGAATGCTAATTTAAATGCAGAAAGTAAGAACACCAAATTTATAGTGGTTCAGCGTAATTGCCTACGTCCACTTTGAGGTTAAACTTTATTGATCTTCTTAATAGTTGATTACAAATACAATTCGTGAATCAAATGCTTGAATGAAGTTGTTAAGTAGAGAAGATGAGTCTCAAAAATGGCAGAGTCTCCCCAGTGTTCTCCAAAAAGGATCCATTTCATTGTGCCCCTGCCCTTCTATTTATAGAGGAAGATGGGTTGGACTTCCTTCATGGGCTTAGGAACAAGGTGCCTCTGCCCATAGTGGGTGAATCTGCGCACCAGGCCAGGCAGGACGAATGCTCTTGCTTTATTGTGGGCCTGACAACTTGCTACCACCTCCAGTCTCTCCTTGATCAGAATCTTGTCTAGTGCTAATGATAATTTCTTCAACCGTCGTTTTGTAACCGGGCCAAGATGCCGGTTAACACTTGCCCCCCAAAGTGTGTCGTGTGAAGCAACACAACACGCTTTGAATCAGCGAGTATTCCTTGTCTTCAGAAAGAAATCCACCATGTTTCTTGAATAGTCATTATCCTCCAATTTATCCTCCCAAGGTGGTGTATCCTTCTTTGGTCATCATGATGCTCGGTCGATTCCCAATATTATAAATCCAGGGTTGTAGTTCATTAGTGGCCATCCGTGTCTGATTCTGCAGAGCTAATAAGCTTCGGCTATATGATCTAGTCTTCTCTTAATAACCCTTAGTGAGAATTCAATTTCTGTTGATTTTAAGAAGTCGAACTTTTTTAGATGTACACATGCACGTTCGGGTACATGTCCTTGCCATTGGCTCTCGGATGCGTTTTATATGCTTATAAGTCGTCGCCAACTCCATCCAGTTTAATTGTAATTCAATCGCGATTCCTTGTTTGTATTTTCTGTGAAATAAGGGTTGCAATAAGCCACTTGAGGAGTTTTCCAAACCTCTCTTCAGTACAGACTCTATGATTTTGTTCACCGCTTCAACCTGTCCATTTGCAGTTATAATGGATCATGGAAGGTCATAAGGACATATGACGTTACGGATAAAGAAGTTGATTATTTTCTTCATCTTGGTCGTGGTTAAGAGTTCTTCATCTGCCCATTTGGTGACGTAATCAACTTCTATGATGGTGTATTTCGCACCACCTTTAGGATCGACAAGAAGATGATTTCAGTGCCCCCAAGTGGCAAACGGCTATGAACTAGCCATTTAAATAATTTCCATCGGCGGGGTTCCCGGATTTTTTGCAAACATCTTGCACTCGTCACATTGTCTAGCATGATCAACCGCTGCTGGGTTGATAGTTGGCCAGTAATACCTGTAGCAGAGTACCTTCTTTATCATGCTTTTCCCCTTGATGTTATTACCGCATTCTTCTTCATAGAATTTGCTCAAGATATCATCATGGGCGATATGCTGAAGCAAGGGGATGGATAAACTCCTTTTGACACACGACTTATTCTTAGATTATCTAGCGTGAAGCTTTGAGGAGGATGTGTTGTTTTCCATTCCTCCGTTCAGTAAGAATTCCTCATTGTAGATAGTCTTTGATAGGAGTCAACCATGACACCTTTTCATTTTGTTCGCTGAGTACGTGTGTAATGATGTAATACGTGAAGTCGGTTAGTAGCTCTTGGACTTGGCCGAGATAAGGAGCAAGACAATGCCCCCCTAGCAAGATCAACTTCCTTAAATTTGTATACTACCAATCAATAATCACAAAAGATATGTAAAGTTTTCACTTCAAATCCTCTAGCAAGTTTGAGGCTGGCAGTCAAGGCTTCATACTAAGCATCGTTGTTTGTTACAAGTAAATCGAGTTTTAGGACGTAGCAGATTGATCGTTCCTCAGGAGTCATTATCAAGCCATAACACTGATCATTGGATGCTCCATCCAAGTACATTTTCCATCTTATGGTTGGTTCTCTGCTACTCTTCGAGTAGTCATCTGAGGTAGTGAATTTGGGTGTGAGGTCTGCTAATTTCCGTCCTTGGATAGCCCTTCGTGGGAAATAAGTGATATTGAATTAGCTTAGTTCGATATTCTATTTAAGTAGTCTTTCAGACGTCTTAGGTCATTGTGTGCCCTGTCGCAACGGCTGGTAGGCATAGACGTTGATGGGGTGAGCCTAAAAGTAAGAGTGGAGCTTTCATGATGAAATCAATAGGATTGTGCTAGCTTTTGTAGCTTCGGGTTGATATCCAATGCATGGCTCGCGATAGTTATTGAAATCACATATGCATGTCAGAATGGGTCCAAGGGAACATATCATCATTTATTCAGAAAAATCCAACTAATTCTTTTATCATCACTGCACTGAGCTGTGATCCGATATTCAGCACCCGGAAAGGGTCGCCATGGCTGGCTGATATGTTGACCGTCAGCTTAGCAGGTGCCATCCCAGATTCTTTGAGTAAAGATGTAACTATTTTGCATAACATTCAATGTGAAATATGGTTGGGACGGTCAATGTTGATGGTTACTCTGGTCGAATCCTAGAGTCTTGCCATGAGTTGTTAAGTCAAATAATGAAGGGCTCTGAATGCTCTAATTGATTATCTGCAAATGGCCAAAGATCAGGCTTAAAAGCATGTTGAAGGAAATGTCGAGTAGGGGCCAGCCTCGAGTTGAGTGCAACTGCATAGCTGGATCTTGCTATGAGTTTGAATTTGCTTGTATATTCGAGTAACGCATTTTCTATTCAATGCATTCATGATCCTTCACTCGCCCTTCGGGTTGGAGTGACAGTCAGTTGCCCCCAAGCTTTGGCATCGATTTAACGATTCTATCTCTAGGCATCCTTTCGGTCGTTGCCTTGAGTAGCTGTAAGCACTATATATAAGTTTTAATACTGAGCTATCGTGGCCAGTTTTTGGATGACCATGCGTCTTCTCCCAGTCTCGGGTTGATAAATGTATTGCATGGACGGTTGAGTCTCGTCCTAGCTATGTTTATGTTTTCACCTAAACTCCAAATACATAGAGGTGATTGGTGAATAGTCGGTTCACATTCATCTTGCTTCTCGCTCGTGCCCCTAGGTCTAGGGCATATACCGATAAGTAGGAAGGCCAGCCATGCCCACTTTAGCTTTACTCTCTTTCCCGTTGAATCGTGGGATCATGCAAGTCGATAGGAGACTAGGTCTCGCCTATCTTGGATTTTATCGTGGTTTTTCATTCCAAGAGGAATACTTCGATGCCACGTAAGTTTCAGGGCGTAATTTGGACAGTGGATGGTCATCCACGTCCACTTTGGTTCATGCTCTGTAATCAGATCTTGGGGTAAAGTTGGCTACAAATGCAGTCGGGTTATGCTCATCCAGTTTCATACTCCTCCTGACGAATCGAACGAGGGTGCTGGAGAATTTTTGACCAAGTATTCGTGGTTTACCCTCCTTTCCATACTCTGGGGGTCATAGTTTTTCAAAAAACAAACATCCGAGTCACATTCGTATGTGCTTGGTGCGGATCGGCATTGACCCTTGGTCTGAGGTATGATATAGTAGGTTGTTCGTAGCTTTGGATGCAGTTTCGATTGGTTCTGTATTGAGGCCTCCATGCAGTCGCTGCCTCAAGTTATAAAGAACGCCACGCTAGAGCTATAGTAAGCTGTCGTATTCGGCTTTTTAGTGTTTTTTACCCCTGCCCCCAGCATTGATTTGGCCAGGTCACTAGTTGGATGGTCAAACTCCATCCTCAGCGGGTTAAAAATCCTCCTGTCGATTCCAGGCCGAAGTTTGCGGAATAGAAAATGGTCGGAATCCACTCGTCTATTTATCGATGTTTATACACCACTCTAAATTCTGGTGACTTAGTGTCATTCTCCCTCCGGTTTACTCACGCCCAATTTGTGTTCATGCTTTGGTCCACGCTCCGGGGACTTAGAGATTTGTCGAACGGCTTACGATTTAGTCCACAGTTCGAGACGCAGAGATTTTCGTCAACTCGTTTATACTCTAGTTCGCACTCTGGGAACTTAGAGTAATCTGGTCCGCTTCTGGGATTTAGGGATTTTTCTGAAGTCGTCTATAATCTAGTCCATGCTTTGGGGACTGAGAGTACTGTAGTCCGCACTCTGGGGACGTAGAGGTTTTTGAGTCATTTATACTCTAGTCCGCACTCAGGGACTTAGAGTACTTTAGTCCGCATTCTGTCTCCCATTCCAGAGGGTGAGACCTCTCGAATGGCTGAGAGTTTGCCCGAACCTGGTAGATAATCCTTCTCTTTAAGGTTCTCTTTAAGATTTCGAAAGTCGTTATTCTTTATGCAGGACTATTGCATTCTTGTTTTCCACGATTTTGTGCAGGCCGTTCTGACCCCGAGCCCACTCCGAGGAGCGATGTTGCTAAGGAAGTGGGGGAGAAAACAAGTGAACCCACTCACGCAGGGGAGGCTTCTGGTCCAGACGCTCAGGTGATCGGAGCGCTTGACGAAGACAAGTCTGAAACCTCCTCTCCTACCGACGGGGGTTATGAAGTAGAAATTACAGGCGCCTCTGAGCATACATCCGAATTGAGCATGGAGGAGTGGCTCGAGAAAGAGAGGGAGGAGACGGTCAAGGTCATAGTAGATCCCCGAGTTGTGGACTTGGACGATCCTTTGAACAAGCCGTTAAAGGTCATCCTTCCTGGCGGTTCCAAGCCCATGGAAGGCCCCCGTACTCCTTCAGTTGCTACCCCTCTATCAAAGAAGAGTACCAAGGGTAAATGCTCTGGAGAGGAGCCATCTGGAAAGAAGTTGAAGAAGCACAAGAAGTGATTACTATCCTCGTTCAACGAGGGTTAGTTTAAGTCATGTAATTATTTTCATCTATTTCCTTAGTCCTTGTAGATAGAATGTCGACTCTGAACTTTGGAGGGGTTGTAATAGAAACTCATTTCTGAATAAGGTTTAGTTCCTTTTTCTGTCTTACAAAAGACTCTTATTGTTCAGTTTTCTTTGTGATTGTGATTTTAATCCAAGCAGTTGTGAGTAACATAGACTTCTCAGTCCATCTTCATATAACTCGGAAACTCTTCGGGAGTCGTTGAACTTCCATTCTGTGCTTCGAGCACTTAGAATACTTTCTGGCCCGTATGTCAGGGATTTGACAAATTCAAGTCATTTGTGTCATAGTTCATATTCAGGGAACTTGGAGATCCGATTCGCTTATATTCGAGTCTGCACTCTGGGGAGTTAGAGTACTCTAGTCTGCACTCTGGGGACTTGGAGGTTTAAGTCATTTATACTCTAGTCCGTGCTCTGGGGACTTAGAGTACTCCAGTCCGCAATCTGTTTAAGTCGTTTATACTCTAGTCCGCGCTCTGGGGACTTAGAGTACTCCAGTCCGCACTCTGGGGACTTGGAGTTTTTAGTCATTTATACTCTAGTACGCGCTCTGGGGACTTAGAGTACTCCAGTCCGCACTCTGGGGACTTGGAGGTTTAAGTCGTTTATACTCTAGTCCGCACTCTGGGGACTTAGAGTACTCCAGTCCGCACTCTGGGGACTTGGAGGTTTTAGTCATTTATACTCTAGTCCGCGCTCTGGGGACTTAGAGTACTCCAGTCCGCACTCTGGGGACTTGGAGGTTTAAGTCGTTTATACTCTAGTCCGCACTCTGGGGACTTAGAGTACTCCAGTCCGCACTCTGGGGACTTGGAGGTTTTAGTCATTTATACTCTAGTCTGCGCTCTGGGGACTTAGAGTACTCTAGTCCGCACTCTGGGGACTTGGAGGTTTAAGTCGTTTATACTCTAGTCCGCACTCTGGGGACTTAGAGTACTCCAGTCCGCACTCTGGGGACTTGGAGGTTTTAGTCATTTATACTCTAGTCCGCGCTCTGGGAACTTAGAGTACTCCAGTCCTCACTCTGGGGACTTGGAGGTTTAAGTCGTTTATACTCTAGTCCGCGCTCTGGGGACTTAGAGTACTCCAGTCCGCACTCTGGGGACTTGGAGGTTTTAGTCATTTATACTCTAGTCCGCGCTCTAGGGACTTAGAGTACTCCAGTCCACACTCTGGGGACTTGGAGGTTTAAGTTGAGAGCAGTCGTATTTCCACTCTTTAATTTGTATTCATCTACTATATCGAGGCTAATGTCGTCGAATGAACAATCGAACCACGTTTGCTCACGGAATGAGATTCTGCCCCCCAGGATGAGGGACGAAATTTGAAAAATGGACGATCGATTCTCGTCCGCATGGTGATTATAGCTCTTCCAATCAAGTCAAGGAAGGAGGTATATGACAGATGGTTGAATCACATCCATGTTGGGTTAGATAGCCAAATCTCTTACAATTTGCTCCGTATCTCCTTCTAGAAAATAAGGATAATAGATTGTTGAGTAGACAAAGTAAGTTGCATATGTTCCAAGGTGCAGTCGTGTCCATATATTGACAGTGATGGTTAGCGAGTACGCAGTCTATCATAGCTACTTCAAGTTGGGCTTTCGAACAACCTTTCGTGTTCAGGGTAGGATTTGATGTGTAGATGATCAAATCACGTCCACTTTTGACGGATCCCGGCGTCACTGAGCTTCATGAGGGGTATCTGTATTTTGTCGAACTTTGTTCTATGACTCGATTGGAGTGGATGATCGGGCCATATTCATTCCAAGCAGTTTAGGTCTCCAAGTCAAATGTGGAGGTTGATGGATGGATGGTCGATTGTTCGAATCGATCATAAGTTGAGCATACGAACTCGGATCGTCTTAAAACTTGGAACATTGGCTTCCCTGGCTTTGATTGTTATGTCTTGTTAATCGTGGCTCGATCCAGACTCGGACAAAATCCATCGATATCCATAGTGAGCCTTTGTGTAACCGATCTCCAAGATGAACTGTCACTGGTTTCTAATCAAGTTCTTGGTGTCACGGCCTTGCCAAAAGGCGGGATAATATTTGCCCCCCAAAGGACGTCTTGTGTAAACATGACGTGCTTTGAAAAACCACAGTCTTTCATGCTGAATATTTCCGTTCAGTTGATTGCTTGACAGTCGTCTCTTAATCGTTTCGTTGCAATCTTCTTTTAGACAAATGTTCAACTAGCATGCTTTGCTTTGGTTCTGCCCCCAGTTTTGGGGATGAGTATGGAGTTGATGTATGTTTATACTCCGTCTCGCACTCTGGGAGTACGGATTTGAGTAGATGTTTATACCCCGTCTCACACTCTGGAAATACGGAGTTGATTAATGTTTATACTCCGTCTCGCACTCTGGGAGTACGAAGTTAAGCGAATGTTTAAACTCCGTCTCACACTCTGGGAGTACGGAGTTGATTAATGTTTATACTCCGTCTCGCACTCTGGGAGTACGAAGTTGATTAATGTTTATACTCCGTCTCACACTCTGGGAGTACAGAGTTAAGTAGATGTTTATACTCCGTCTCGCACTCTGGGAGTACGTAGTTGATTAATGTTTATACTCCGTCTCGCACTCTGGGAGTACGGAGTTAAGTAGATGTTTATACTCCGTCTCGCACTCTGGGAGTACAGAGTTGATGAATGTTTATACTCCGTCTCGCACTCTGGGAGTACGGAGTTGATCAATGTTTATACTCCGTCTCGCACTCTGGGAGTACGGAGTTAAGTAGATGTTTATACTCCGTCTCGCACTCTGGGAGTACGGAGTTGTGCGAAGGATCGTCGTGTATCAACCCATTTTTAGCCTTGATGTGATGGCTTGCCCCCGAGCTCGAGTTTCACTTAGCGAGTGGCTGGTCGTATCGCAGCCGCTCTCTACTTGAATAAATTCCACTTGCAGGATGGAATTCAGCTCTCCGTTCATCGTGATGTTGTACATTGTATTTAATCCATAGCCCCAAATCAAAGGCATATGGTTGATGATGAGCAATAGAATTATTCTCGTCCAGATGTAACTCCACACGTCCGATCATGGTCTGCGTAGATTGGTTGGCAACCAAATCTGAGTACCTGGACACCTGCATCGTTTTGAAAGTAGTTTAGTTCAAGCTAGTCGTAGTTCATAGAACAATTGAAATAGAGATGGAAATGGAAATAATTCAAAGAAGATTATGGTAAATCTCATTGATATGTGAAGCAGCATCGTGTGCTCGCTATTCGACTCCGCCCCTGGCTCCTTTCAAAGGGATGTTGGCCGTCAACCGTCCAATTGATAATCATAGCCCTTTATTAATAGGCATCAGATATTCGCTGCCCGCCATTCTGCAGGACTTGTACATACTATTGAAGCTTTCCTTTCCAGGTCATCTTTTCGATCACACCTCGGAGGTGTTTGTAATCGCTCGTGTTAGGATCAGTGAGCATCTGGGAATATACAACATTCCCCTGATTTTCTTTAGACTTTGGTGTACTCTCTCGAGGTTGGTTTCCAGTACCACTCCGAGTCGTGAGTCTTCAAGTAGAGGTTGTCAATTGAATCTTTCAAAGAGCATATGAGCTGAATTCTAAAGTCTTGTTTCGGCTACTAGGATCTACATCCTTAGCCAACGGGCCTTCATTGTTATTTTTCTTAGTCTGCTCCACTCCTCCTCACTTTAGTTCTGATTCATTTTGTAGAAGAAACGATCCATTGTCGTAGGAGGCTCTTTAGCTAACTAGCTGCCAAAATATATCTGGAGGTCGACTTTCCTCAAACGCGATCAGTATGATACCCTTGTTAGTATTTGGAATAAATTGTTTAGAGCATTGGTTTGCTTGGGGTCATTAAATTCGAAGTGTTGGGTCAGCGAAGAATGGTGCTTGGAGTCATCTTGGCGTTTGCTAGAGTCATATCATCTATGTTCTCCAACCTTTGGGAGTACCGTTTGAATAGAGGTTGCTTGTCTGTTTCCTTGATGCCGTTCATAAGCTGCCGCTAGATCCTCTATGCCCTGGTCGATCATGGGATGTCAGGGAAGTGGATAGAATGTTCCTTTATTAAGTTGAGTTTTGAATTCACTATCCGGAGGCACTACGCTGCGGCTAGGGTTCGGGGGGGTTTCCCCCCGAAATTTTTTTTAGCCTCATTTTCGAAAATTTGGGTCGTACCCGAAAAAGATTTTTTTTGTAAATAGGGGTCGTATAAGAGACCGGTGTAACTTAAGTTTCGATCGGCATTGAGGGCCGTTCGGCATGACAAAGTTGCTCGGCATACAAGATTGTTCGGCATTCACACTGTTCGGCATTCACACTGTTCGGCATTCAGACTGTTCGGCAATCCACACTGTTCGGCATCCACACTGTTCGGCATTCCACACGTGTTCGGCATTCACACTGTTCGGCGTCCACACTGTTCGGCATTCCACACTGTTCGGCATCCACACTGTTCGGCATTCCACACGTGTTCGGCATTCACACTGTTCGGCGTCCACACTGTTCGGCATTCCACACTGTCTGGCATCCACACTGTTCGGCATTCCACACTGTTCGGCATTCACACTGTTCGACATTCACACTGTTCGGCATTCACACTGTTCGGCACAACCGAGTCGTTCGGCATACAATACCGTTCGGCATTACAGAGGCGCTCGACATTCATTCTTGTTCGGCACAACCGAGTCGTTCGACATACACTACCGTTCGGCATTACAGAGGTGTTCGGCCTAGAGGTATGGTCGGCTTGGAAGGGCATTCGGCCTAGAGGTATGGTCGGTCTGGAAGAGCGTTCGGCCTAGAGGTATGTTCGGCCTGGAAGAGCGTTCGGCCTACCCCTTTTCTGGAGCGTTCGGCATACGCCTTTTCTGGGGCGTTCGGCATACGCCTTTTTTGGGGCGTTCGGCATATGCCTTTTCTGAGGCGATCGGCATAAGCCTTTTCTGGAGTGATCGGCCGAATTGCCTTCAGAGGAGGGTCGGCCTTCATTCAACTTGAGTGCAAACTTCAACGTCCAATCCCCAGATCTTGCGTACATTAGTGAATCCAATCTACGGCTATCAGATTCCTTTAGATTTCTTTCAAATCTGAGTAGAATAGGAAGTTTTCTAGTAAACAACTGGATCTATCTCGCGAAAATGGAAATCCACTAGTAGATGATGAGATCCAATCAAGCTGAGAATTCAATTCTCAGTGAAAGCACCAAAGTGTTAGCACCAAAATTGGTCACTAACCTCGTAGAGAAAGATTGTGTAGAGATATAAGTGATGAAGATAAATTAAACAAGGAAGAGAATGCTAATTTAAATGCAGAAAGTAAGAACACCAAATTTATAGTGGTTCAGCGTAATTGCCTACGTCCACTTTGAGGTTAAACTTTATTGATCTTCTTAATAGTTGATTACAAATACAATTCGTGAATCAAATGCTTGAATGAAGTTGTTAAGTAGAGAAGATGAGTCTCAAAAATGGCAGAGTCTCCCCAGTGTTCTCCAAAAAGGATCCATTTCATTGTGCCCCTGCCCTTCTATTTATAGAGGAAGATGGGTTGGACTTCCTTCATGGGCTTAGGAACAAGGTGCCTCTGCCCATAGTGGGTGAATCTGCGCACCAGGCCAGGCAGGCCGAATGCTCTTGCTTTATTGTGGGCCTGACAACTTGCTACCACCTCCAGTCTCTCCTTGATCAGAATCTTGTCTAGTGCTAATGATAATTTCTTCAACCGTCGTTTTGTAACCGGGCCAAGATGTCGGTTAATAATTGTTTTCCAAATACTATTCTGGTCCATACAGAAAATACGTAAAAATGAACATTTCCACAACATCGTATGCGCTTTTATGCCAATAGAGACAACTAATGCTTACAACCCAAACCTTAAAGAAATAATTGCTGGAAGCCGCCATTCAACATCTACGGACACTAACGATGTTGTGGCCTTATCACTTCTTACTTCAATTGAATGGACCTTTCTAACATGTTATCCTTCTACGACCCATATACCTTAACTTTCTTTTATGGCTTCTGATGAATAAAATCTATCCATTACTCCCATTACCACACCCAATTATGGAAGAAATTGTGCATCCCCTCACTGTAGTGGCTAGGAAATACAAACTATGCACATTTTGAATAACTCATTAACAATTGGCTTGGCGGAATAACTTTTCCATCCCTATCTTTCCTTCGTTAACTTCGAGTCAACTAATATCCTCTATGTGTGTTTGTCATCTCATAACCCTCTGTTACCTTATTTTTTAAATCCAAATCCCTTGATAGTACTCCAAAATTTTGGTATTTACTTCCTTTGTCTTTGGTTCTTCATACGAGCATATCCTAAAACTCATAGATATGTACTTTAATACCATTTATCGTTCCTTTACGGGTTCTTGTTATGGCTTGCATGCATGTCTAACAAAACATTCCTAGGCTCTTACATATTCTTTACATTCTACGGGGATTGCTTATTGCTACTCAAAGAGTAGTCATCGCTATCTTCTTCATAGCCTTATCTTTTACCTCGTCTTATCTAGGCAGTCAATCCTATCTACTCCATATTTAAAATTTAGGTTTGGTCTTTGCCCCTCTTTTTTTTTTAAATAAAAACTTCAAAAATTTGAAATTCTTAATCCCAATAACTTTATCTCTAAAATTTCAACTTAGAAACCTTTTATTAAATTCAAAAATACTTGGTGTCTTAACTTTTAAAACTATATTTTAATTTTTTTGAATTTAGCTTATTCATTAAGTCCCAAAATGTTAGCAAAATTAATTTTAAAAAGTTTCTTTCTTTTTTCTTCAAATCAATGTTTTCTTTTAAAGACCATTTTAACTTTTATTTCTTAAAATTTTAGGATTTTTAATTCAAACTATTTATTAAGTTTTTCTTTTAAAAACTCATTCGTTAACCAAACCATTTCTTTTCAGGAATGCACTTTACAATATTTATAAACATCTTTTATAATTTTAAATAATAAAAACCGGAGTAGATAAGAATAACTCTCACTATCATTTTCTTATTACTTATACTATCTTCATTTCCAATCCTTGGTGGAGTCTCTAATATCATGTGAGATGAACTTTTAGAAGATACTTGTAGTAAATGTGCACAAAATGGAAAATGACCGTATTCCTTTGTTTTTCCTTTAGTTTCCTATGTTGCTTCTAATTTGATTACTAGCATTATTTTACATAAATTCCTAATATTATTTCTAATCGTCAACATTATTTTATTAGAGTTTCTAACCTTGTTTCTAATTATATTTCAAAATTTTACTACTATTACACACGTTCTTACCAAAAACCACAACATAAAGAAACAAATGTAGATGTAGGAAGACAAAGCAAAATGCATCGACCATCTCCAGAAAAAGAGAATGGACTGGAGTACAAAGCCTAGGAGCAGGTCTATACGAGTATACACTGAGGGCAACCAAGATAGTGCTATACATAGCCTAAAGCACTCTACTAAGGGTTGTATATAGGGTTACTTGAAATATGCTTCAACACATGCTCAATCCTATGGACAAATAACAAAGCCTCAGCACAGAATAAGAAGAGCTATTTCATTCTGACTCGACATGGTGACAAACCATGCAAAGAAAGCAAAGACACCAGCAGGGCAATATAACCTAAACGCAAGGCGATGTCTGCATCCACCTTTTCCATAGACTTCACCTCACTGCAATGTATACTGCTCATCACAAATAGCAAAGAATGTCATGCTCAAAACCTGAGATCAAGACCAACTTAAATTTGAATACTCCTGCAATAATTTTAGGGGATTCCCGCCTCAATTCAAAATTCTCGATAAAAAAACCTCAACGATACAATCACATAAAATAAGTAAGACGGATATAAGACATGTGGCGAAATTCGAGGGTTGAGGTGCAATAACCAGAAAGAAGATCCAGCGATCCGAGGAAAATTTACCACTATAAATAGGAAAAACACTATACATGTAAGAGACTTCTCTTATGATATTGTTCTCTTTTCAGAAACTTTTAAGGTTCTTTTGTACTAGTCGCCTTGGAATTCTGTACCAAATCAAATAAAAGAGGAGAAAAGAGAACTTTCCCCATGGACGTAGGATTTCTTAAAATCCTAACCACGTAAATCCTGTGTCTTTTTACTGTTTACATTATTAACTCAATATTCATGTTATCATATTTGAGTAACATGGTAGCTTATATTTGACACTTTAACAAGCAGTTAGAATGCAACTACAAGATTATGTAAGCATTTAACATCGTAATCCCTACTTAATGGAAAAATTAGGGTCACTTAATTTTGCTAATTCCAAATTAGCGAGGTAGTTAACAAACAAACTACTTAACACCAGTACGAGGAGTTAAAGGATGAAAAATTCCCTTAACATCTTTTGGCACTAGAAGGAGGGCTCGAAACTTCGAATACTTATCCTTTTCGATTACATCCAGTAAGAGGGTATGTCCTGAACTATGCAGATTACCCTATTCCCATGATCCAGGAAGCTTTGCATGTGGCAGCAAAGGTTGTCTCTAAACCACTCATAATCTCAAAATCCCAGGATGAGGCAGGAGCTTCAATTAAGCCCCATGCAGGTTTCGTCCTTGCAGCATTCCAATCCTCTTAGAACAAATGAACGATGCATGTAAGGATTGTAAAAGACCATAGCTCAACATGCTAGTCACAAGCCACATTTACCTCCTCACTCCACAGCTCACCGCCAAAGTTCTACAGTTGGGTGGAATGTTCAGTAGAGGAACGATAATAGCACTCCCATTAACGGGAACAGTGATGCTGGATTAAAAGTTGACACCAGACTAAAAGGCAAAATCCAGGCTGATACTAAGATTAAAACCAAGCATGCTAACATAAAACCTTGGCTACTGGAAAGGTAGACCCAATCCACCAGAAGTGATGAGGACACCATGTTAGATGGTAATTCATCTCAACTCAACTTGAAGGAATACGAGATCCAACAACTCAATACCTAGGTAGAGCAATTGGCAATAATCTATTAGAAAAATACCGAGAAAAGAATAGAAGAAGGAATCTATGTCCCTTTCTCTAAAATGATCATCAAAGCTGATTTTCCAGACAATTTCAAAACCTCAACGATTGACAAGTTCGATGGGACTACCAATCCCGAGGACCACCCGAGAACTTTTGAGTATTTCATGGATATCCTGAAGGTCGGATGGATGGCCCAATACAAATTGTTCCATGTCTACTTATCTGGAGCAACATCACATTGGTTCCAACGATATAGATCAGGAGAGATCGGATCTTGGAAGCAGTTGTCCATTGATTTTCTAAAATAGTTCAATGCGGGAAGGGAAGCCTCCCTTGATGTTCATATTATGTCTTGTGTGAAACAGGGGGAGTATAAGGGCTTGCGTAGTTTCATCAAGTGATTCAAGACAGAGGCCCTTCAGATAAGGGTGACTAGTGTGGATGCATTATTAATGGAGGCTCATGCTGGAATAAGGTGAGGAACTACCATGTGGGAGAAAAATAGCCGGAAGTCTTGTCGAAGCATGAAGGCTTTCTATGAGATGGCAGCTGGCTACATCAGAATGGAGGAAGCTGGATCCATGTCACAGTCCCAGGGAATCTCTGCTCCCAGCTATGACCGAAGGGGGGTGGGGGCAGATGGATATCACCCATCGGCAAAGAGACGAAAGGAGTTGAGTCTCACAATAGGAATTCCCCTCACTAACTCCCTTGGAAAGATATTCGAAATGACTAAAGTTCAACTAGCATATGACATGCCGAATAAAGGGAAGAAACCTAAGCGGAACAAAGGTGGAGCATACTGCAAATTCCATAGAGCAAATGGCCATCACACCGATAATTAAAGACTACTGAAGAAGGAGATTGAAAGGCTGATTCAGAAAGGTTATTTGAGTAGTTTCCAAAAGGAGCATAGAGAGAATAGAACCAACAATCTAATTCCAGATCCAAATGAACATCAAGTTGGACACCCGTCAAATCTGGTAGCTTCAATTCATAGGGGACCACACCTTGCTGGGGTAAATAAGAAGGCATAAGAGAGGTACATGCAGGAAGCCAAAACCCAAAGGACACTCTTCCATGTCAAACAACAACCTACCCCTGAGATAACCTTCACAGTAGTAGACGCAGTAGGGGTTGTGTTCCCACACCAGGACCCACTCTTCATCATACTACATATATCAAATTGTACTATGAAAAAGGTCTTTGTTGATATGGGAAGTTCAGTGAATGACATTTTTAGATATACTTATGATCAGATGAAGTTACCGTTTGAGATCCTGAAGTGCAGCCCTAAACCAATCTGTGGCTATAATAACACTGTAATTGTTCCTATGGGCTCAGCACATCTACTGGTCACAACTGGAAAAGCTCCATTAAATAAGACATTATTCTTAATCATCAATCAGCCTTCACCCTATAATGCCTTTATGAGAAGTCATGCTCTGGTTGATATAGGGGCGATCATTTCCTAAAAAGACTTACTTATGACATTCAGTACCCTAACGGGGATAGGATCTATCAGTGGAGAACAGTTGTTAGCTAAGAAATTATATCATGTAACTCTTAACTTTAGCAATAAAAGTGTTTCAAACTATCTTGTTGTTTCTTTTAATAATAGCAGTAGTACAACCGAGGTTAAACCTAAGCATAAAACCATGGCAGTATTAAACACACAAGCTGACACCACAACAAGCAGCTCTGTACCTCTAAAACCCAATAGAAGGGAAAGAAGAACGTATATGCACATGATTGGCACTGATGAGTATAATTTAGTTTATGCGCAACATTTCTCTAAAGAGGCACATAAGCAGGCATCTTCAGTAAACTCACCCCTAGAAGTATAACCAGCAAGCAAAATAGATCCCAAATTAAGAGAAACAGAGAAAGAATTGAAACTAGTAGATGATACTAATGGTGTACAAATAGATCCAGAAGATCCCACAAGGGTGCTAAAAATAGGAAAGAACCTTGGTATGGAATCCCGAAACGAGCTAATAAACTTCCTAAAATGATCAGTGGATGTTTTTCCTTGCACCTATTTTGACATGATGGGAGTAGACCCAACCATCATTTGTCATGCACTGAATATCGACCTAGATGCGCACCCAATCAGATAGAAACAAAGAACTTTAGACCAAGAGAGATACAATGCTCTACAAAAGGAAGTTAAGAAACTAAAGGAGAATGGGTTCATTAGGGAAGTATATTATCCCAAGTGAATCGCCAACCCAGTATTGGTAGATATGCCAAATGGAAATTAGCGAACTTGCATAAAATTCATGGATCTTAACAAGGATTGCCCAAAGGCTAGTTTCTTGCTACCAAGAATCGACCAATTAGTAGATGCAATTATTGGACATGATCTATTATGTTCATGGATGCCTATTCAGTGTATAATCAGATAGCTATGCTTGAACCAGATCTGGAACACACAAAGGGTTTTGCTGCTATAAAGTCAAGCGGTTTGGACTTAAGAATGCAGAGGCTACCTATCAGAGGTTTATCAACGCTATGTTTGCTGAATAGATTGGAAAGAATGTGGAGGTTTACGTGGATGATATGTTAGTTAAGTCAAAGGCAGCCCCAGATCATGTCAAAGACTTGGAACATACCTTCGCGATTTTAAGGCAATATTGCATGAAACTGAATCCTCTAAAATGCAATTTCGCAATCCAGTTGGGCAAGTTTCTTAGGTATATGTGAGCGCATGAGGAATCAAAGCTTACCCCAAGAAGGTTGATGCTATAAGAAAGATGAAAATCCTGGAGAAACCGAAAGATCTGATGAGTCTAAATGGTAGAATAGCAGCCCTTAGCGGATTCATATCTAAAGCTATATACAAATGCGACCTGTTCTTCGATCAAGTAAAGAAGGGACACAATTTTGTGTGGACCGCGGATTACGAAGTTGCGTTCTAGAATCTAAAAGACAATTTGGTCAACGCCCCTATATTGTCAAAACCAATAACAGGTGAGGATTTGTATATCTATTTGTCCGTAATTGATCAGGCTAGTAGTGCTATAGTGGTACGAGAGGATGAAGGGATACAGAGGTCTATCTATTTTATAAGCAAGCGATTGATAGGGGCAAATCTGAACTACTTAGTTATCGAAAAGCTCGCATACAATTTGCTTACTATAGCCAGAAAGCCATGGTCCTATATTTAGGCATATCTCATCAAAGTCCTTACAGATAAACCTCTTTGGAAAATACTACAAAAGCCAAAGACATCGGGTCGTCTACTAAAGTGGGCAATGGAGCTCAGCCAGTATGACATCACCTATTGTCCCAGGAAGACCATCAAAAGTCAGGCACTTGCCGATTTCTTTGCAGAATGCACGTTACTGATTAAGCCCCAGGCAGAAGAAAAAGCAAGCACCCCACAATTTTGGCAGCTGTTCATGGGCGGAGAGTCAAACGAATAAGGAGCAGGAATTAGGTACGTATTGATCACGCCGGACAGGAAAACGTTATACGGGGCAGTGCAGCTCAGTTTCAGTGCAACCAACAATGTATCAGAGTATGAAGCTCTCCCAGCAGGCATACGAATGGCTTAGGTAATGCATGTCAAAGTTTATAGTGATTCTTAGTTAATTGTCAATCAAGTACATGGCAATTATCAAGCAAAGGAATCCACCTTAGCTAAATACACAAAGCTGTCAAAGAAATTGCTAGAACAATTCGAGCATGCCAAGATAGAACAAATCCCTCCTAAAAGCAACTCATCTGCTGACTCTTTAGCAAAACTAGATAGTACTAAAATGGCCCATGAAATAAAGGTGCTGCTAATCAGGTATCAAGCAGAGCCAAGCACAACCGAGTCAAATCAAATACTGGTTCTGATCTAAGCCCAATGGGCCATCGTTCAGGGTGCACAAAATCAAGGAACAATGGAAAATCAAGAGAAACTCACTACAAGATCCTCATTTCACCAAGTTGAAACAACTAGATGGCCCCAATCAAATGATATCTCATAAGTGGGCTCTTGCCCCAAAATAGGAATGGGGCCCAAAAAATAAGATATCAATCCTCGTACCACTCCTTTGATGGCACATTATACAAGAGAGGGTATTCTACTACTTATCTTAGGTGTGTTTCCAAGGAAGAGGGGGTACGGGTCATGAGGGAAGTACATGAAGGACAATGCGGCGATCACTCTGGGGAAGAAAAATTAGCAAAAAAGGTGGCGAGGCATGGCTACTATTGGCTAACCGCACTTTAATATGCAAAGCAATTTGTAAGAAAATGCGACAGATGTCAGCGATGCGCCAGTATTCCTAGACTGCCATCCCATGAACTCATCCCACTTCCATGCCCATGGATGTTTGACATATGGGGAATTGATCTGATAGGGCCTCTTCCAATTTCAAAGGGTGGAGCCAAATATGCTATAGTGGCTATAGGTTACGTCACCAAATAGGTAGAGGCGGAACCTCTATCCACAATTACTGCAAAGAATATAGTCACATTTGTAGTGAGGGATATAATCACCAAATACGAGATACCTTACAAAATCATTCCCGACAATGGTACCCAATTTGAAAGCAAGGAATTCATGGAACTCTAAGAGAAGAATGACATAATAAAAAAAATTTCCTCAGTCGCTCACCTACAACAAATGGATAGGTTAAAGCTACAAATAAGACCATCAAAAAATTTCTTAAGAAATGATTACAGAAGGCCAAAGGAAGTTGGGCAGTAGAATTATCCTTAATGCTATGGGCTTATCGAACGTCAACCAGATCCCCAACAGATCATACACCTTTCTCACTGACATATGGATACGAGGCCATGTTATCCATTGAAGTAGAAATACCATCACATAGAAGGGTGTCGTACACCACGGGAAAGAATAAGAAACTGAAAGAAGCTATACTAAACCTCTTTCAAGAAAGACGGGATGAAGCAGCAGTAGTAGCGGCAACATATCGACAAAGAATGGCAAAGAGTTATAATGCAGGACTCATGGCGAGAAATTTTTGCGGGGGATTTGGTGCTACGGCGTGTAATGGATAATACAAAAGATCCAGCCGATGGAGCGTTAGGACCAAACCTAGAAGGTCCACTGGTCATAGTAGAAGTTTTGGCAAACAACGCATACCGATTGTCCCGACCTGCTGGTAACCTAGTCCTAAGAACGTGGAATTCAGAGCATCTCAGACCTTATTTTGTGTAACGTCGCTCGCATGATGTGCATTGTAGTATTACTAAGAAGTAACCATATCATAAACTGGACCTAGGAACATTATATAGCTTGAGAAAACTACAACTCGCCCCAGCGTGCCCAAACCAAACAAAGAAAACAAAAGCCCAAAAGTGGCCTCTCAAATCTGGGGCATAAAAGCATCAAACCAAATCAAAATTTAAACATGTACCTATTAGTTGAGCAAACAATCTCTACTCATAAAACCAGAAGCATCAAACTAGCCTTTGTTTCCATTAACCTGCATCTTACTTACAATCGCCATCAAATCATATAACTTGGATTACTAATGTCAAAAGTATACAATTTATTAAAGCCCGTATGATGTACATATACCATTCATACACAATACCAAATCAATTCCTCGCTCGATCACATAATTTCACTTCCGAGCTAGTATCATTCACTCGACCACCCTAGTGCGGACTTCGATCTGGTTCCTTGATTATAAACCTCCGTTCTCCTTACATAGCCATATACTATGTTAGAAAACTTTAGAATTAAATCAAAAAATTTGTATATCAAGCATTCACCATCAAGAATCGAGTGAAAAATCCTAACTCGGACAGGTGCAAATCACCTCGAATCCGTGTACTCGAATCCAAATTAAGAATGGTTATGCAAATAAAAGATCTACGAACGACCTAAGTATTTATTCCAATGGGTTATCAACTGTACCAATTTTATTTTATTCACATTTAATTTAAGTCATAATTGATTGCCCTAATAGTACTTCATTTAATACTAAAATTACTTACTAAGCATTTCATACAACTTTTACCTAAGGTAAATTCCATTTCTTAACCCAAGTTCATATTGATATAATACTCTAGTATATACGAAAGAGTGTGTGTGTATGTGTATACAATTTCAAATTTTATTTACTTAATCATGAATATCCAACAAATTTAAATTTTGTTTTAATTTAATATTTTCTCAAATTTATAGGTTACCAAAAACTTATTATCTTATATTTTCGACAAAGAAAACTCAACTTCAATTTCAATATCCATTCTAGAGTTTTCGATTATCCAAAATCGTCGAAAATTCCATTTTATTTCCATAAATGAAAATTACCAAACAACATATGAAAATGAGATGCCCGAGCCAAACTTATCCTAAGGAATAGGATGCATGAATCTATAGTATCACATAACTGTAAATTTAAGAACTAAACTCTCAGTTCTATTTCAAATTATTTAAATTAATGATAATAATATACATCTGCTTTATATATCAAATCATGCTTTTGGAAATCTAAAACAAATTTTGGCTTACCCTAAACTGTAATGACCCGTATTTTTCGATAATTAAAATATTAATTAAATAAGATTTAAGAATTTTATATTGAAAGAAAACTAAAATTTGTGATGTTATAATGAGAGTAATAATTAGAATGTAATGTTAGTAATGTTAATATAAGGAAATTTCTAACTATTTTAATGTAATTCCAATTAAATAAAGTGACTATAAAGTTATAATTGGTTATAACTATAAATAAGGAAATACATTGGATGTTGAAATTATATGTAATCAATTAGAATTGGCTAAATGAATATGAAATCAGTGATGTTGTTTGAATGCTGTTGATAACTATTTAATGTAATTTCAAATTAATTGAAATAAATTGTAGGTTGACTTGGTCATAATTGTAAATTATGAAATAAATTAAATGATGTAGTTAATGGTGAACTTATATGCAATTAATTGAAATAGGTTAATATTGAATACAAAACCTTTTTGGGTAAGCAAATTATAACCCTTGGTTGTAAAGAATAAGATAATGGGTATGAATTATTGTTATAAACGATTGTATTAACTATTTTCTCATTAACTTATCCGTTTGAATATTGAATGGGTAATTAATGGAATTAACGCAATTGAATGTTGGGTTTAATGTTGGAATTGTATGTCAGTAAATTAAAGTAATGGTAAAGTTATTTGGTGATAAATTGAAATAAGGAAATGAATTAAATGTTATATAAAAAGGGGAAAATTATACAAAATTAATGGAAAATTGAGTATATTCAGGATTGTGTAAGTAGTCATAACATTTGTTGTTGATAATAAACTTATAAATGCGATTAAGTAAGTAAAAGGTAACATTTGTCATTTATCACCTATTTATTTAATCCATTGAAATTAAATTGAAAATCAATTGCTATTAATCAAATTACTTATTGTAGTTAATATGAAGTAAAGTGATAACTATAGAAGATTGAGGTAATGAAATGGTAAACCAACATTAAGTATATCTATAAGATGATAATTGATTGAATACTAAGATGAAAATCAAAATAAATATATATTGGAACTTAAATTAATTAATGAATGTATTACCGTTAATTTGACTTGGAATCTTTCAATAAAAGGGAAAGAGAATTTATTTGAAATTAATGGCGTTTAATGAAAGAAATGTACGTTTGTTAGGATCCGTTTTAAGGTGTAATTTTGAAATTAATTACAATTTTGTCGATTTGGAATCTTTCAATTTAAAAGAGTAAAAAAAAAGAAACATTAATTTTAATTAATGGATTTAACGAAAGAAACATACATTATTGTTAAAAATAAAAAGAATGTTTTAATGAAAATAAAACGAACATTTTCATTTTAAAGGTAAAAACAATTTTATAAAAGAAAGCAAAAAATGAATTTTAAAATAATATTTTACAGTCATCAAATATCAATTTGAGGCTGTATATAAGTAATTTTAATACTAATCTTGAAATTTAAATTAAATTAACTTTTTATGTTTCGTGATTGCGCTCTGAGAAAAACTTTATCTTGAAAAAAACTTGAATTTGAGTTCCGGATCATCTTTTATTTTGTGTAACGTTACGTTGGTTGTTGTATTCAAATTTATTTATTGTATGTTAATTATGTTTAAACGGGTGTAAAAAAAGTATATTTGGTGTTAATATATTTAATTGAGTGGAACATGCAATTAATTAGATCCTAAGTGGTCCCTTCATTTCCTTATTATTCAATACACCTGCCACTATTTCCACATTTGGTTTTATTGAAATTCTCTGATGTAGTTGAAACGTGAATTCACATCCTTTCTCATTCTTCCGTTTTGTTTAATTTATTACCCAAAGCATTTACTTAGATCATATAGCTTCATTTTATTTGTCCCTTCCATACCTATTTCGTTTGTTACTTCCCTTTCTTCTTTTGTTTCATATTATATCTCATTCTTTCCCCTAAAACTTCATTATTTTTCAAACATCAGGGCCTCTATTTTTTCCCTCAAAGTCTCAATGTCAACATAGCTTTATACCTCCACTTAGTTACTACCAATTCATTTTTACTGAAGCTATGTTCAAAAAAAAAGTGTGAGCATCTATTTCTTCCTCAACCACATCCGCACCTTTCCTCATCACCTTGCCTTCTATTGCAAGAAGCCTTCAAAAAAATGAACAATGAGAATTAGCTTTCATGGTTTTGGCTTTCTACTTCTTGCCTTTGTTTTGGGTACATCAAATTTGAAAACGTGAGTTATTAAAGTTTCTTATTTTAATAATTAAATGTGTACGTATTTTTTAAATATATCCTTATAAACTGAATATCTTCCACATATGAGCTCTGATACATGCTTAGTTTCTTCCATTGGACTCGTATTGGAATTCTTGACGACATGAAATAGGTTTTGCTGAGTTTGGAGACTGTTGGGAAAGGCATCTTTGTTTGGATTTTTGCGTTCTAAATATCAAAGGTAGTGTTTTGACCCACTCACGAATACTAAATTATCTTATGTTAGTTAAATTAAATTTATAATGTGATTAGAAATTTATTGATTACTGTTTGGTATTTTTTAGATTGTTATTTAAGTTAAATTTGAATTTATATTGAATTGAATTGCCATTTAATTAATATTGAATATAAATTGCTAATTAAACACCTAATAATGATAATCAATTGATTGTTGTGATTTATTGGCTGATTTGGATGTTGGATTGTGATGGATGTTATTGGTTGACATTTTGGATGATTGGATGTTTATTTATGTATATATCTCTGTTATCACTATGGATTGAAATGATAACCCGAACGGTTTCCATTGATTTGAAAATTTTAATTTTGGATACTGGTTGAAATGACATATACCCATATAATTTTTTGAATTTGGATTATTTATTGGAATTGAATTATTTGAAAGGTTTAAGTTTTAAATTTAAACTTCAGATTTATTTTAATTAAAACGATTAAGATTGGTATTTTGAATTATTTGAAATCTTTTAAATAATTATATCCATGTTGTACACTTGATAGGAGATGAAAATCCTATAACATCTCTGAAGCCATTACAGTAATATTTATATTCTACTTATTTTAATTTGACTTACATAAGATCTTTTAGTCCTGACTCGAGTGTTTTGTCTTTTCATTACGCTCGGGTCAGTCTGAGTTTTTTAGTGTATTGAAGACCATTTTATTTTGGAGGATGAAGACGGAGATGAGTCTACTATTTATTATTAATTATTCCACTACATCATGTGTTCCGCTGCATTATTTATTTATTTCTGTTGTATGTATAACTCTGATTTGTATTGTAAAAGTGTAATCAAATGTTATTTGTAAAACAGCTTCATGAACTGTTTATTTGATTACTATATTTTGTCATTCCGCTGTGAGATTATGTGTTTTGTTTTTCCTTCTTTTCTATTATTTTCTTATTTACCCCATTAACAATCCTCTCTTTTGAATGATTTGAGTTGACATGTGTGGTTTACTGTCTATTTAAACCGTCCAAAAAGGTGGGTCGTTACAGTTGGTATCAGGGCTTTGGTTTAGAGATACCTTAGCCTGTTGGGGTAAACTCATTAGAGATAGGGTTAGCAATACCCTAGAATGAGTTTGAGTGTGTGTGTATATATACAAGAGTGCGTATTTGTTAGTGTTATAGAATGTTTTATATAATTTTTGAAATGAAATAATTTTTCCTAATATTATATGTTATATATAAAGAATTTTTTTTATAACTGTTATATTTATTTGTAATGTGTTTGATTTGTGAAATGGTAATATTTAATTATTATCATTTATTGTTGATTTGTTGTATTTAGTCAGTTTATAAGTATTGGCTAATTATTGTTGATTTAATTTATGGACTAAATACTAGTTTAGTAATGGTGTATTAAAGAGAATAAAATGAATAATTAGGATATTTGGTTATGAAATTGAAATGTTTGGTTGTGACTATTTTTGTTTGTTGATTGGTAGTTTCAACTATTGAAATAAAATGGAATATCTAGATATTTTGGATAGTCAAAACTTTTGAATTAATATATGAGTTGAAATGTAGAAATTTTATTGAATTATGCAGTTGAATTTGGTAACCTTAAATTGAAAGCAAGTGAAACAAGGTTAAATTTGTTATATCTATGTTAGTAAATGAATACAATTGTTGTATACATTATTGGCATGTAATGTAATAATATACAAGTGTGAACTTTAAGCCTTGGCATGTTTAAATCTAAATTGTGATTAAGGAAAAGCTGTAAAAGAGATTTAAAAAAAAGTGTTATGAACTTAATTAAATTTATGAAATGTGGCATAATTAAATTTGAAAAGTAAGTGAAAACTAATTGGATAAACGAATATGAACTAAAAGTGAAATGATTTTAAATAAAGTCACGACTTGTAAATTGTTTATGAAATAAACGGATGTTGCAATACATGTAGTATTGAATGAGAAATTTTACATGTGAAATTGAATTTAATTTAAAAAGAGAAATACAAGTAATGTTATGAGAATGAATATATTAATGTTTTATATTAAATGGAGAAATTCTGTGAAACAAATATTAAAGTATGAAGTGATATTTGTGTTAATCAATGAGATTAATAATGAATTTAAATCAAAATGTAATGGTGATAAAACAAATGGAATAAGTACGTAAGTTGTACGTATATTATTTTATTCGCATAATTAATTTGATCTGGATTTGAGTACACAAGTTCGAGGTGAATTACACCATTTTGTATTAAGATTTTTCATTCGATTCTTGATGGCGAATATTTGATATGGATTTTTGATTTGATTCTAAAATTCTCTATCATAGTGTATGGCTATGCAAGGAGAATGATGGTTTCTAGTCAAGAAACCTTATCGAAGTCCGCATTAGGGAAGTCGAATGAACAATACTAGTTCGAAAGCAAACTTGTGTGATCGAGAAAGCGATCGAATGTGATTTTGCAAAATGAAGACCTATGTACATCTTATGTTCTAATATTATTGATATGCTTTGACGTTGAAATTGAAAGTTGTTGGGTTGGATATTCTTTGTAATTTAAATTGGAAATTTTCTTTTATGAAAAACTACTATTAATTTAAAACCATTTTACAAAACTATTTTCTTTTATTTTACTTATACAAACTAGTTTATTCTATTTTATATACAAAACTATTTTGCAAACTATTTTATTTACAAACTTTGTTACAAACTATTTTTCAAACTATTTTATATACAAACTATTATATATATACAAAACTATTCTAAATTCAAAACCTTTTATAAAGTAAAGATGTTCAATCTCATATGGCTCTTCATACAACGAAATTGACTTTGGGAAATTTTGATTCTTATATAAGATGGAATTTATATAAGTATATGGTGATTTTGAAGATTGTCGATTTTGGAAGGTATTCGATCTGAAGAGATAATCTTATATACAACAGAATTTATATAAGAATGATTTGATATATTCGAGACTATTTATTTTGGAAAGTATTCGATTTAAAAATGAAATCTTGTATATAATGGAATTTATATAAGTGTGATATTTGAAGTTATGATTTTGGAAGGGTACTATATATAGTATGATATATTTTGAAGTAAAAGGTATGGAGAAGTACCTTCCGTGAAGAAGTATAGTATGATATGCTTCGACCCAGACGGATTTGGGGAATCCAGGAATGGATTCGACCGATAAACCCTAATATACTTGGGTGAATTCAAAAATGGATTCGAACTGATATGGTTGTCCGAACTTAAACTCATGAGTTCCTCGATTTTTTTTCCAGGGTAGATGCTTCTTTAGTTTACCCAATGGAGGCGCTTTCGATCCTGGGATCTGTTGTTTATGGATCTTCCGGGAAGGAAGTGCATCCATTGCGTAAATCATTGAATCAGCAGTTACCACTACGGCACGGGTCGATGGTCCCTTGTTTACGAAATGGCTACAATATTTTTCTGGAATCAGGAAGGTGGAAGGATCTTCTGGAAAGTTTTGTGTCTATTGCATAAACACTGGATCAGCAACGGGTCACTGCTGTCGTAACAACATCATTTGACATCAGATTTTGAGCGGTACTTCTCATCCCTGTTTTTTGTATTTTTCAATGGGTGTTGAAACAGGTCTACTAAGTACTTGGAGATTTCTAGTCTTACGCCTGATCAACGTACGACCAGAGTCTGCAAGAACGAGGATAAACTTGTTAAAACATCGAGTTATAAAAGTATTTTGATAAAGTTGTAACGACCCCGGATTTTATATATATTTAAATTGATAATTAATTGAATTTTTTAATTAAAATTGTAAAATTAATTATAAATTGGAGCGAGTTTCCCCGAATTCAAATAAATTCTATGCTAAATCATTTAAAATTTAAATATTGTATATATATGCATATATGGGTAAATTTGAATTTATATATATATATATATTGAATGTAAATTTTAAGTTAAAATAGGTAAAATAATGATAATAAATATTTAAAATAGAGATATAAATAAATATAAGATAATAAATGCATGAAACCTTAGCTCAAATTTTAACAACAAATTAAACTCTAGAAATTCCACTATATTACAAAAATAAATATATATAGTTTTATAGAATATAAAGTAAATACATTTGCTAAACTTTAACAACTAATAAAAAAAATAGAAATCATCTATATTACAAAATAATAAGAAATAAATAAAAGATAAGTTATATAAGTATAAAGTAAACATTAAATAAAATCTAACGACAAATTAAAATCGAAATTTATTTATAAAGTAATATTATAAAGACAAGTTAAAAAGAAAATAAAAGAGAAGAAAATAAAATACATTCATATATGAAGCATTGTAAAGGAATGAAACAAATATTTATATACAAAACAAATAAATTAGATAAGTATGTAAACAAATAATATATAGTGAAGCCTGCAAAACAAGGAACAAGATAAATATATGAATGTACAAATAAATAAGTACAACAAGACAACTCAACCAAAACAATATCATGTACAGCCGAAATGAAGAAAGGAAAATATATATATATTGTACAAAACAATTATTGCCATATCCTTCAGTACACTATACAATATCATTTCAGCCCTCAAACGAGAAAAATCTCTGACCAAACCAAATATCACTTGTACAAAATGTATTACCCTGTCTACTTCATTTTCTATATACATATCAACATTCTCATTTCAGTTCGTTTCATTCCAAACTGAGAAAACTAAAATATATTATCTAAAACTCAAACAAAATCTCAACTTGATCAACATACAACTTCATAAAACCCGAGATCAAGAAAAGAATTTCAACTTGCAACTGCAACTTTCACAAGCCTGGTTCAAATAGAAGTGCTCTGTTCACTTCTGAAAATCACTGTGAGTAACATAAAGCTGTGTGATATATTCTGATTTGTGTGTGATCTATACTGTAGTTTATTTATCTGGGATGAATGTAATTTTATTATCTTTGACATATATATATCTGAATCTGTGAATGAAAGATGAGCGTTATATTTTATACCGTTTATCAAATATATTGTTGTATTTGATCTGTGATGATTGATAATGATGTTGCACTACTGTGTGAAACCCCTGGACCACCCTTTTACACACACAAATATGGATTTCATGAGGAAATCGGTTAAGTCACAGATGGTTTAAATTTAATGTTTTTGAAATTGAAATTTTAATTTCAATTGATTTTGGAAATGGATTTGGGTAAAATGTTAAGGGTCCGTTTGGTTTCGTTTTGAGTTTTGAGTTTTGTGTTTTCAACATACACTACAAAATACAACAAAACATGAGAAATTTTTTACAATTCTTAGCCATTACAACGATGGACGGAAAATGGAGGAGAGGAATTGTTTTCCGTCCTTTTGTTATGTCTCAAAACACGAAAAATAAAATAAACTTGTTTTCTATTTTCTATGTTAGTTTCATTTTTCAAAATTGTGTGTTTTCCAACAATGCATAAGAAATGCGCATTTTTGTTTAGATGAAAACACAAAACTAAAAATATCAAACCAAACGGGCCCTAAAGCTTTTGAAAAGGAGTTTTAAGATAAAAGTTATTTTGAATAACTTGGTAAAGTTTCAATTTAAATAATTCAATTTGAATTTGAATTCAAAATTTGGAATTGAATTCCATGTTTGGAAATTATGGTTAAGATGTTATTAATGTGTCTATATGAAGTTAAACCATTTTAAAAGTATGGTTTTGAGTATTTGAATTTAACCCAAAGACTTTAACTCGTATAAATGAATCAGATTTCCGAAATGAAAACTATTTGTTTTCAAATAATAGAAGCTTTCATATAAGAAATGAAATTCCAATTTAAATTAAAGGAATTTCAAGTTTAAATTGGAAAATGGTTTTCCAAGTTATAAATAATTCTTTGTGAAAGATTGTTGAACTTTGTTTTGAAATTGGAAAGGTGTACCTTTGTAAAAAAAAAATCGAAATGGAATTGTTTTGAAAGCTATAAGTTAAATCTTTGTTTTAAAGATTGAACGAGTAAATCCATATTGAAATGGAAATTGATTTGAAAATCCGTGAATAGATCTTTGTGAAACTGACTGAACTTTGTGAATTGAATCTTTTTGTTTGAAAAGATTAAAATGGTAATGTGTTTAAACCATTTGAAAGAGAAGTTTTGGGTAATAAATTGTGACTTAATTGAAATCCCAATATCCATATGTTTTTAAATATTGCGCTCATTATTCGGTTTAGCCGGGAGAGGACCTTTGTGTCATATAACCCGTTCCGAATAATGATATGTCGTATATGGATTGCATTTGAAGACCGGTGGTGAAGTCCGGATATTTTCGAAAACGAAAGGACAACTCGTCGAATGTCTCTGCATTGACTGGTCCTCGGTATAGAGATTTGATCACCCTTTATGATGGGAAGTCCAGACGTGATTAGAAATTATCCGGATTTGCAAGGGCTTCTTCGGAAGTGCCTTCGGTTCTGTTCGAACCCGGAACAGACTTGTATGGTTGTATGTCTGACACTACACTTTGAGATATAAAGCTGATTTCTTTCAAATACATTTCTGTTTGGTGGCGGAGATTTATTCTCTTAGCTTAACACCCTTCTCTGAGACGTACAAGCTCAGAGGTTATGTAGTTGAAGGTTATCAGTGATATACTCCCAATTTGGTAGTGTGGCATGCTGAGTGCTGCTGTGTGTTGCTGATCATTTGTTGATCAAAGCATGGCTTTCGTGTAAAGTGTAGCTTTATGGACGAGACCTCATCGAGCCTCACAGACCGAAAATGGTCGAAACAGGAAAGATGCGGCAAGGTTTCAGGGGTAGCTCCCCTAGGGTATGTCCATTCCTTCTGGAAAAAGGTGGTATCATGGTATGGAGCCCAGATATTTACCTATGTGGTTGCTCCAATCTCATTTACTCTGTGTGATTGTTGCTGTGTGATCGAGGGCCCTCGATAAAGGTCCCAAGGACCGGGGGTGGAATATCTCAGGTTTACTACCCGGGAAGGGGGTAACCGGCCTTGTGTTGGCAGAGAGCCAGGTGGTTCTCGGGGTGTCCCTCCAGAGGCATTCCCATGTGGCATAGGAAGTTCCTTAGCCTGAACATTTATTGGAAATCCAATCCCCAATACGAACCCTGTACGGTTTTAGTTGTAGAACCTGCCATTTACTTATGGTGGTCACCACTGTTTAGATGGTAGCTATAGTAGGCATAGTTCGAAATGTCTATGCTGGCTAAGATTAATATTATACTTTCGAAATGGTTTTCTACACTATGCACTAATAGTAATAATATCGAATGATTTTGCGTAGTAAGCATTTTTGACTATCATAAAGAGAAATCTCCTCCAATTATGCGTTTGCATTATGTGTGTGGCGGGAGGCCTTATGGTAGTTTCATTTTCCAAAAAGCATTGCGGATTTCAATGTTGAAGGTTCTTTTGTGTTGTTTAAAGATAAACTGTTTTTGTTACTCATACCAGTCCCATGACTGACTCGAAGTTTATTGTTCCCTTCCTAAATTCTGGGTGCCCACAATTTTTCACACAGGCAGTCTAGAGTTGGGTTTTTTCAGATAATCAGGTTTAGTAGAATAGCTGGAGCTAGTTCATTTCTTGGAGTTCATGGACCGACGTTTCTTATCTTTGTGGTTCGAGCTTGACATTGGAGTGGTCGGACTTAGCCTCTCTGACTGATCATTTGGAGTTATCACTTCTGTTTTCCGCTGTATCATTATTTATCTCTGATATTCTTGTATCATATTGATATCATTGTTGTATATCATTTTGGATATTGTATTCATTGGAGTTGTATATGATATCATTCATTCTTTCTTCCGCTGTGTTGTTATACTTACTGTGTTATAAGCTCCGACATGACTCGAATTTCAACGATTGAATCTGCGGCATTCGAGTACAAGTGAAGTACGGGTGTCGATTTTCGAACGCTGAAATTTGGATCGTGACATTTTGGTATCAGAGCTTAGGTTGAACTTTAGCTATGGAGTATAACACATTAAGTAGCTCATTAGAGATAGAGTGAAGTATACCCTAGAATAAGTATCCTTAAGATATCCGTCTGTATACCTCAGTAAATTCTCTTACTATCCACTGATAGTAAGTATGAGTGTAAGATGAGGATGAGATAGGGGACAGGGGAATACGACTATAAATGGTCAATACCCTGTAACAACAAGGAAACAATTTTTTCTCTATCAATCTCTTTTGTTCAACATCTCTTCTCAATTCTTCGATGGTTTCTGGTAGATCCAGAAAGAAGATTCGATATATTAATATGGGACATAAACTCCAAATAGGCCAGAATTGTTTGTTTGGATGAATTGGTTGCTATGGTTGATAGGTATAATTTAGTTTCTAAACTAAAAGTTTTGAAATTGTATCCATATATATATCTATTCTTTGGGTCCCAATATATTCTACGAATGGTTAGTTATCCCTTTGAACTAACAGATGCCCCTGCATACTTCGTAGATCTGGATAACCCGAGTATCTTGTGAAGTGTTAAAAAAGATTCGTTCTTGTATCTATAATTGATATTCTGATTTGGTGAGCCAAATGCAGAATAGATGCTTGGTTTGATTTGATGAAATTATTTTCATCTATCTTTGTGTCTCCTTGGCAATTTCGAGGACGAAATTCTTTTAAGGGGGGAAGGTTGTAACGACCCCGGATTTTATATATATTTAAATTGATAATTAATTGAATTTTTGAATTAAAATTGTAAAATTAATTGTAAATTGGAGCAAGTTTCGCCGAATTCAAATAAATTCTATGCTAAATCATTTAAAATTTAAATATTGTATATATATATATATGCATATATGGGTAAATTTGAATTTATATATATATTGAATTTAAATTTTAAGTTAAAATAGGTAAAATAATAATAATAAATATTTAAAATAGAGATATAAATAAATATAAGATAATAAATGCATGAAACCTTAGCTCAAATTTTAACAACAAATTAAACTCTAGAAATTCCTCTATATTACAAAAATAAATAAATATATATATATATATAGTTTTATAAAATATAAAGTAAATACATTTGCTAAACTTTAACAACTAATAAAAAAAAGAAATCATCTATATTACAAAATAATAAGAAATAAATAAAAGATAAGTTATATAAGTATAAAGTAAACATTAAACAAAATCTAACGACAAATTAAAATAGAAATTTATTTATAAAGTAATATTATAAAGACAAGTTAAAAAGAAAATAAAAGAGAAGAAAATAAAATATATTCATATATGAAGCATTGTAAAGGAATGAAACAAATATTTATATACAAAACATATAAATTAGATAAGTATGTAAACAAAAAATATATAGTGAAGCTTTCAAAACAAGGAACAAGATAAATATATGAATGTACAAATAAATTAAGTACAACAAGACAACTCAACCAAAACAATATCATGTACACCCGAAATGAAGAAAGGAAAATATATATTTTGTACAAAACAATTAATGCCATATCCTTTAGTACACTATACAATATCATTTCAGCCCTCAAACAAGAAAAATCTCTGACCAAACCAAATATCACTTGTACAAAATGTATTACCCTATCTATTTCATTTTCTATATACATATCAACTTTCTCATTTCAGTTCGTTTCATTCCAAACTGAGAAAACTAAAATATATCATCTAAAACTCAAACAAAATCTCAACTTGATCAACATACAACTTCATAAAACCCGAGATCAAGAAAAGAATTTCAACTTGCAACTGCAACTTTCACAAGCCTGGTTCAAATAGAAGTGCTCTGTTCACTTCTGAAAATCACTGTGAGTAACATAAAATTTAATTAGCTTAAGTATATATTTATGTTGCTTGTTCATCTCTGAAAAGTATGTTTGTGAATGTATTTTAAGATAGTTTTGTGTATATACATATGAATACACTGGTATGCATGATGTATTTGGATTCTGTTTCTCTGATTCAAATTCCAGGCTAAATTTATATCTAAAATCTACTTGCTCTGGATCCCAGTTTTGTTAAGGCTTAAGTCCTGTAATAAATATGTTAGTTATACCATAGTTTTTAGTTTAAGAACTTGTTTAGGTAAAAACAAATTGGTGTGTCTCTGTAAATTTAAAACATTAGAGCATGTTAAATAAAGGTAAAAACTCAAACATAATAATTTATAAATTCAGTATTATAAATTGAATACTTAAACAAAAACATGATTTTTAAAACTAAAATCATAGTTTTTAGTTTGGAATTGAGGCTGCAGTTCTTGTTTGAACAGAAAATGGGTTATAGTCAATTGCTGGTGATCCAAGTATTAGGAGAAGTCGGGATCTTTACTGGTGATAGAGGGATGATCGGGGATTCGAGGAAAAATAGTGCGGTGGTGGTCAGAGGGTTGTGGTGGCGGCGGCGAGCTCGTGAAGTCTGTAGACCTAATTTTGTCGAAGTTAAGTGATTCGTCTCGTTCGTCGCCTAGAAGTGATCGAGTTGCACGTGTTTCTGGGCAATGGTAGCTTGGGGGTTGAAGGGTTCGTGGCCGAAGTCTCGGAGCCTACAATGGTCGGTGGCGAGGGTGCGAGACCGTTTCCTGGTAATGGCGTGCTTCCAATTTTGACTAGAAGTGTTCGTTTTCGCTTGTGGCTGTGTGGTGTGGAATCGAGGGGTCATAGCGATAGTCGATTTGGTTGGCAACTTGCCGGAGGTGGCGTGGTTCGCCAGAACACCGGCAAGGTGACGTACATGTGCACGATATGTCACGAATATCAGTGGCTTGAGAGGTTTGGGAAGACGACATTGCCTCGGGATAGTACTCGAGCGAGAAGGCTTTTGACTCGAAGCAAAACTCGAGTTTGCGTGGGTATATAAAACTGTTGTTTTAAACTTTAACTTGGTTTAAGAAAATTTGATAAAAGGTGGGACTTGGGGAAAAACTGAGAAAACTCGAGTTTAACTTGAGAAAACCTGAGATTTTCTCGGGTAGGAGTTTCGTTACAGATTTCAAACCTGTTCTGTTTCTTTAAAATTTTGACAATGATTTCTAAATACAAAGCAGAGTTTAAACTAAGTTTAAATCAAAGTTTAAATCTGGAGTTAAGTCAGTTTAAATCTCAGTTTTGAAATAAAGGAAAGATTTTAAAATTTAAAAGGTTTTAAACAACTTTGAATGTTTAAAGCATAATCTAAATAACTTGGATTTTAAAAAAAAGGAATTTGGTTTCGAATTCGTTTAAACTTCTTTTATAAGATATAAGTATTCTTTAACATGAGATTTTAAAGGTTTTTAAATTGTGTTTTAACTTTGTTAAAGTTAAATTTATATTCATTTCAAATCTTATATTTGAAATGGAATTTGAAAGTAAAATTTAAAGTAAAATGTTTTCAAACATGTTTGTGAATGATAATTAATTAAGGTTTAAAGATTAATTAGTTAAAGGATAATTAATTGATAATTAAGGATTATTAATTAAATATTAATTAATAATTTAATTTGATTAATCAAGTGATAAATTTTCCATAATTAATTAATTTAGGTTAATTAATTTAATAATAATCATTCATGGAATTGTTTAAGTGTAATTACTTAATGGAAGTAATTAAAGAATTAATTATTCAGTGTAATTAATTGAGTTAATTGAATTTGTTCAAGTTAATTAATTAAGTTTAAATTAATTCAGAATGACCAATTGACAATTTGGAAAATATAATCACTTAGAAAGGAAATTAATAGGTAATTATCGGATGTAATTAATTGAATGATAATCAGAAATTTGGGTATAAATATTTGTTATTAATCAAGGGGTTAATTAAATTTATTAATTAAAGAATTAACAAATAATTGTGATTAATTAAGATTAATTAAGTAATTAAAGATTATTTGATTCATTAATTAAGAATGATTAGTTAACAGTAAAAGTTAACTAACAAATGATGAAAGGGAAATTATTTAAAAAAAATTGTAATTAACTTATGATAATTAACCCGGATTAATAATTGATACATCTGATAAAAATTAATCAGTCGATTAATAAAATTTACTGGTGAATGTTGGATTTGACTGAATGATTGAATTGTTGATATTCCTTGATCTGTGATGCTGTGTGATATATTCTGATTTTGTGTGATCTGTACTGTAGTTTATTTATCTGGGATGAATGTACTTTTATTATCTGTGACATATATATATCTGAATCTGTGAATGAAAGATGAGCGTTATATTTTATACCGCTTATCAAATATATTATTGTATTTGATCTGTGATGATTGATAATGATGTTGCACTACTGTGTGAAACCCCTGGACCACCCTTTTACACACACAAATATGAATTTCACGAGGAAATCGGTTAAGTCACAGATGGTTTAAATTTAATGTTTTTGAAATTGAAATTTTAATTTCAAATGATTTTGGAAATGGATTTGGGTTAAATGTTAAAGCTTTTGAAAAGGAGTTTTAAGATAAAAGTTATTTTGAATAACTTGGTTAAGTTTCAATTTAAATAATTCAATTTGAATTTAAATTCAAAATTTGGAATTGAATTCCATGTTTGGAAATTATGGTTAAGATGTTATTAATGTGTCTATATGAAGTTAAACCATTTTAAAAGTATGGTTTTGAGTATTTGAATTTAACCCAAAGACTTTAACTCGTATAAATGAATCAGATTTGCGAAATGAAAACTATTTGTTTTCAAATAATAGAAGCTTTCATATAAGAAATGAAATTCCAATTTAAATTAAAGGAATTTCAAGTTTGAATTGGAAAATGGTTTTCCAAGTTATAAATAATTCTTTGTGAAAGATTGTTGAACTTTGTTTTGAAATTGGAAAGGTGTACCTTTGTAAAAAAAATCGAAATGGAATTGTTTTGAAAGCTATAAGTTAAATCTTTATTTTAAAGATTGAACGAGTAAATCCATATTGAAATGGAAATTGATTTGAAAATCTGTGAATAGATCTTTATGAAACTGAGTGAACTTTGTGAATTGAATCTTTTTGTTTGAAAAGATTAAAATGGTAATGTGTTTAAACCATTTGAAAGAGAAGTTTTGGGTAATAAATTGTGACTTAATTGAAATCCCAATATCCATATGTTTTTAAATATTGCGCTCATTATTCGATTTAGCCGGGAGAGGACCTTTGTGTCATATAACCCGTTCCGAATAATGATACGTCGTATATGGATTGCATTTGAAGACCGGTGGTGAAGACTGGATATTTTCGAAAATGAAAGGACAACTTGTCGAATGTCTCTGCATCGACTGGTCCCCGGTATAGAGATTTGATCACCCTTTGTGATGGGAAGTCCGGACGTGATTAGAAATTATCCGGATTTGCAAGGGCTTCTTCGAAAGTGCCTTCGGTTCTGTTCGAACCCGGAACAGACTTGTATGGTTGTATGTCTGACACTACACTTTGAGATATAAAGCTGATTTCTTTCAAATACATTTCTGTTTGGTGGCGGAGATTTATTCTCTTAGCTTAACACCCTTCTCTGAGACGTACGAGCTCAGAGGTTATGTAGTTGAAGGTTATCAGTGATATACTCCCAATTTGGTAGTGTGGCATGCTGAGTGCTGCTGTGTGTTGCCTATGTTTACCTATGTGGTTGCTCCAATCTCATTTACTCTGTGTGATTGTTGATGTGTGATCGAGGGCCCTCGAATAAAGGTCCCAAAGGACCGGGGGTGGAATATCTTAGGTTTACTACCCGGGAAGGGGGTAACCGGCCTTGTGTTGGTAGAGAGCCAGGTGGTTCTCGGGGCGTCCCTCCAGAGGCGTTCCCATGTGGCATAGGAAGTTCCTTAGCCTGACCATTTGTTGGAAATCCAATCCCCAATACGAACCCTGTACGGTTTTAGTTGTAGAACCTGCCATTTACTTATGGTGGTCACCACTGTTTAGATGGTAGCTATAGTAGGCATAGTTCGAAATGTCTATGCTGGCTAAGATTAATATTATACTTTCGAAATGGTTTTCTACACTATGCACTAATAGTAATAATATCGAATGATTTTGCGTAGTAAGCATTTTTGACTATCATAAAGAGAAATCTCCTCCAATTCTGCGTTTGCATTGTGTGTGTGGCGGGAGGCCTTATGGTAGTTTCATTTTCCAAAAAGCATTGTGGATTTCAATGTTGAAAGTTCTTTTGTGTTGTTTAAAGATAAACTGTTTTTGTTACTCACACCAGTCCCATGACTGACTCGGAGTTTATTGTTCCCTTCCTAAACTCTGGATGCCCACAATTTTCCACACGGGCAGTCTAGAGTTGGGTTTTTCAGATAATCAGGTTTAGTAGATTATCTGGAGCTAGTTCATTTCTTGGACTTCATGGACCGACGTTGCTTATCTTTGTGGTTCGAGCTTGACATTGGAGTGGTCGGACTCAGCCTCTCTGACTGATCATTTGGAGTTATCACTTCTGTTTTCCGCTGTATCATTATTTATCTTTGATATTCTCGTATCATATTGATATCATTGTTGTATATCATTTTGGATATTGTATTCATTGGAGTTGTATATGATATCATTCATTCTTTCTTCCGCTGTGTTGTTATACTTACTGTGTTATAAGCTCCGGCATGACTCGAATTTCAACGATTGAATCTGCGGCATTCGAGTACAAGTGAAGTACGGGTGTCGATTTTCGAACCTTGAAATTTGGATCATGACAAAAGTATTATATAAAGAATATTTTGGTCATTTTTTCTCATTTCTAAAGACTTTAAAAATGTTTAAAATATTGTTATTTATATACAACATGGTTTAATAGTAAATCATTAGTGTTGTAAATATTGTGACAAGTTATTGATTAAATAAAACATATTTAAAGTTAATGATTATTGATTTATTAATGATGTTTAAAAGTATTTTGAGATTTAAAACTAATAAAATTTATAAATAACAGATTTAAAGTTTTCAATAACTTCTTTTGAAATATAAGTAGTGATGTAAATAATTGTTTTCAAATAGTTTACACATATTTATAAAGATGTTATTTAAAAAAATTTATGTGGTATTTATAAATGAAGCAAGAAATTTTACAGATGAATTTTTTTCCCGTAAAGTATTAAAGTATTAATGATGATGATTTGAAAATGAAGTTTTCAAATGAATATTTCATGTAAAATTTATATAAGTTTCTTTGAATGTATAATTTAAAGATATTATATAAATGGGAAAAAATGATTTGTGAAGTTTTATTTATAGTAATATACTTACCAATAAATTTGAATCTCTATTTTGGAACCGTGGTTTGAAATATTTACTTGATTTCGAAGCACTAACAGTAAATTTATAGTTGTATTCACTATTTGAATTTTTGTATCAAACCATAATAAATGTTTTTCTATGATTTGAATATTCATTTTAAACAAGTGTGTAAAATTAACTATGAAGATATGAAATTTTATACTTTGATTTGGATATTTAATGTAAGATTTGAGTATACTATTAGTTTCAATTTAATAATCTAGGGTTATACTTATTTTAAAATATGAGTCTAATAAATTATCGGATTTAAGGAACTTTATAAAAAAAGAAGGGCTTATCATAATGTTTTGATATAAACTTCTAACATTGTTTAAACTTTTGGAAAATTCTTGCATAATGCTATGAAGATGTTTTAAATATATTTTATATTCTTACTAAGTGGATGAGGTTAAATGTTTAATTGAATTTTTAGATATATTGAAATACTCCTTTTATTTTCAAGGGCGAATACCAAAAACTTGTGTAACATTCAATTACATTCCTAAAATATAATATAACTTACCAGAAATGTTTAATAAGTTGAAATGTTAATAGAATATGTAATAGGATATTATACAAGTAAAACTTAAGTAATGGAAGTGTTCAATGAAATTATTTCTAAATAAGAATTTTGATGTACAAGAAATGTTATGAACGTAAGTTAATATTGTGAAATAATTTATGTAAGTACATGAAAGAAAAAGAAAACGACGTTATATGAAAAAAATGAACAGTAATGATGTAAAAGAAACCAATTGAATAAACTTAAATATTGTGTTGAAATTATTGGTTGTTTTGGCTTATTGTATGTTAGGAAAGGATACTTCTAACTGTATAAGGATGTATAGATAATCTATCAAGTAATTATCTAAGGCTGTTGAGCATAGGGTACACTTAATAGTTTATTTATCATCTTGTACGATTAAAAGTTTCTAAATCTGAACAAATCATTAGTTTGGTTGCTATGGACGTATGATTGGTTCCTTTGTTACATATGATGGCAGTTTTGTTTGTTTGCATGTGACTATTATTATATTGTGTTGATTTGTTTGTTATTAATTGAAACAACTTAAATACATCTCTTTTCACGTAATTATTTGTAATATCCCGATTTTTCTTACACGAAAAATCGGGATATTACAGTTGGTATCAGAGCAAAGGTTGGCGATAACCTCGGCTCTGGTGAGAATTTTGAGAGTACTAATAGATATGAGCGCGTATTTGTTAGTGAATATAAAATGGTTTTATATTGTGTTGATTTATCGGTTGAGTGTTTATGGATTCTGGTCGATGTGTGGGACGCCACAATATCGATAGGGATTTCTAAACTCTTAAACAAGATAAACCGACACAGTATTGTTTTGATAGGGTAAATGGAATAATTTTACCCAAATTATTTTTGTATATGAAAGAAATAATTTTTATAAATTATTATAGTTATATTTGGATGTTGGTTGTTAGATGATGATAATAAATTATTATCATTAGGAGGGAATTGAATAAGAAATTGAAAACTTATAACCAAAGTTAAGAAAATAAATTCAGATAATAAAGTAAAATTTGTAACTGTGAATTATAAATATGATTTATAATTTGAAATAGAATTCCAAAGGAATATTTGAAATTGAAATGAAATAAAATTTCAGAGTAATGTTTGAAATAAAATTGGATGGATTTCGAATTTGAAATTTTGGAAAGAGTTTAAATTCCTTTGAGTTTGGAAATGGTTTCAAAAAAAAGGTTTTGGAGAAATAATAGTATTATTTCAGGAATATTTTTGAGTTGAATTTGAGATCTGGTGAGATTTGGAAATTAAAAATATTTGAAATGTTTTTAAAGAAATAAAAGCACTAAACTCTTAGTGGTCGATGGAAAATAATTCCGATGATGATCGCGACATCATCGGTGTTCATTTTCGAGTTTCCAAAAGAGGAATTGCTACCTGGATGTTTTGGGCTGGTGTTTGTTTGAAAAACTGGGTTTGATTTTGAAATTTAAAAGGGTTTTGGATATAGTTAATTTCAAAGGTGATTTTGAAATTCTGGGAAATTGTTTAAACTCTGGAATCTTATTTAGAACTGTTTATGGGATAATAAATATATTGGCTAAATAAAATGTATAATCCCGAGTTAAAAACAAAGGAAATGTGAATGGGATTGATTGTAAATAGATGAAATATGAAAATGAATATACTCCAAAATTTAGATTATAAAATAGATTGAACTCTAGTAAAATAGTTAAAGTGATTTTTGAGATAAAAATCAAATGTTTGGGTTGTAAATGAAATATGGAATATGAAATAAATTGAATGACATTATTAATAAATTGAAGGATGAATGGATAATGTGAGTTGGAAATTAAAATGGATAAAGAGAATGGGGTTATTGAATTGATGAGAATCAAATAAAATGGAAATGAACTTAAGTTATGAAATTGAAATGATTTGAAGTAAATTAATTTAAGTTTGAATTTATGGAAGCTTGGCTTCGGACGAAAATGAAAGTCCATTAAATAAAAGTTTGAGTTCAATTACTTAGGAAATGGTTATTAATATGCAATTGAAATAAGTGTCGAAACCATATAAATTGCTTATGAAAATTATTTTGGGTATATTGCTTATGTTATACATGTGTTTAGCTATTGTAATTAAGTGAAATGTTAATAAACGTTGTATATTGGTCACTTACCTGTTTAAGTTGAGTTAGTACAAGTACCGGGAAGCCGTTTGGCTGGATTTGATTGCGAAATTTGCTAAAAAATAGCTGCTTGCTTTAAAATGCTAAAAATAAGGTACGCTTACGCAAAAATTCAAAATAGGAGATATGAACTGCTTATATTGATATATATTGTGATTTCCGGCCTGAGGCCGATGTATATATATATATTTGTGCATTCTGCGATATCGCAGAAGTCCCTCCGTACAAGGGAGACTCTGCCAAAATTTTCTGTAAATTTTGGGAGTTAGAAGATTTTTGAAAATTTTGAAAATTTTCATTAACGATAAATGATTTAAAATTGATAAGCATAAAGAATTGAACTGAATATGGAAATCTAATTGAAGTGTGTATATAAAGTAAGGTGAAATCAAAGAAATTGAAGAAAGAAAAAGTTTGCAAACAAACTTTTATTTGAGATATGAAAATAAATTAGCAAAGGAAACTACTAAAGAAAATGGTCAATTAAATATTGATTGAGATAAGATGAATAAAATTCAGTATTCGGGGTTTGAAACCAAATTGAATTCTAATGGAATTGTAAAGACAAAAGTGAATAAAATTTAATATAAACTTCAAGAATGAAGTGAAACAAATCCAAGAAGTATATAAAATGTTTATCTTGAACTTAGGAAATGAATAGTGAATTCTTAAGTAAATTTGGTACTGAAAGTATGCTAAGTGAATAATTGAATTAAGGTTGGAACTGTAAATTGTGAGATGGGAAAGTTGTGAATAAGTGGATAACAATCAAAAGGAATGCGAAATAAAAGAGAATTGATATAGCTGATAATCAATTGAAATTAATACGTAAGGTGTACGTATATTATTTTATTCGCATAGTGATTTGATCCGGATTCGAGCACAGAATTTCGAGGTAATTATACCGATCCGAGTTGGGATTTTTCACTCGATTTTCGACGGCGAGCCTGGATATGGATTTTTGATTGAATCTGGATATTCTCTATCATAGTTGGTGGCTATGCAAGGAGAATAACGGTTTCTAATCAAGAAACCAGATCTGAGTCCGCACTAGGAAGTCGGGTGGACGATACTAGTTCGGAAGTGAAATTGTGTGATCGAGTAAGCGATCGAATTTGGTATTACGTACGAATGATATAGGTACATCATACGGGCTTAAGTAAAACAAATATTGGAAATTTGTAAAGAAAAGTATAAAATGACTTTGGAATTGTGATTGAATATTATTGCTTAGTAGGATATACAGGTGTATAAAAGCAATGGATAAATTGGGATTTTTGATTTTAGAAGATAAAATTTAATGGCCCGACAAAAGGTATGTATTTGAATTTCTATATGAAATTTGATTGGGTTTTTGATCCAACCACTTGGCTTTTTGTTTTCTTTTTGAGATTGGGAGGCCGTAGAGCCATTTTGTAGTAGTACCGAGCTAGCCGCGCAAAGGAGACGCTGGCAAAAATTTTCGAAAATTTAGAGAGTTAGAAAAATTTTGAAGAAAATTTTGATAATTCAAAATTTGGTTTCAAATTTAAATTTGAATTGATAAGTAAGTTATGTTGTTGGGAATTTATGGATAAGTTGAAAAGTTAGAAAATGGTTAGTGTGTCTGTGATAAAAAGATTTATTTGGGCAAGTTGCTTAAAAATTGTTTGGGTTTAAGGAAATAATTAATGGGTAGGGATCATTCCTCCTAACTAGTAATTTCGGGGACGAAATTCTTTTAAGGGGGGAGGAATGTGATGACCCGGAATTTTTGTATATTTGAAATGGGAATATTTAATTTATTTTAAATATTCGAAGGTTAAATTTTAAATTTAATTTCAAATATACAGTATTTATTGGACGATTAATTATTGAATTAAACAATCGAAAATAGGGTAAAATAGAGAATCTTGAGTTTTGAGCCTGTTAAAAATAGTTTAAAGGTTCAGAAAATTTATATTGTTAATATTGAAGGTGATGAAACTTTTTAAATTGAATTTAAAAGTGTTTTATTTGGTTTTTTTAAAATATATCGTTTGAATTGAATTTAAAAATAGCCTTCCGAGACACAGTCTCGGAATTCGACGAAACCAGTTCCATTGGGTCCGTAATATTGTATTATTACCGGATTTCAAGTTTCGTAGTAATTGGAGTTGTTGTGTGAGCGTACGACATACAAACGCGTTGAAATTAAATCGAAAATTTAATATAAACAATATAAGCAAAACACTGTAGCTAGATATTTTTTCCAACACGTTCCTTTGCCTTCTCGAACACGCTATTCCCTTCCATCTCTGCTCGTTTAAAACAAACAGAAAATATACAGATAAATCAAAATCAAAGTTTAATTTCCACAGAAATTCAATGACCGACACTTCTTTATCCCTTCCTCATTTCGAAGTCTTCCTCCCTTCATTTTAAAATCGCTTACTCTTCCCTTTCCTCCCTAAATCCACTAACGAAAATCAAAGCCCAGTATATAAAAAAATGGCGGAGCAAAGGGGGAAACTCGCGTGCTCGAACACGCGAGAATATCGCGTCGCCATCATCGAACTGGGGAGGGAACTCGTGCTCAACGACGGGCCGATGGAAGCTCGCAACCTGGAGAGAAGTGGTGGATGTCGATCAATGATGGGGAATGGGTCGCGTGATGCTGGATTCGTCGCGGGGCTCGTCAGAGGGCACGTAGGGTTTCAATTTGGGTTAGATAGGAGGTTACGAGTTCCTGGATGGAGATGAACGCGTTGACAAGCTAGGGTTGGGCTTAATTTCTACGAGTGCAGCTGTAGTCGATCGGTTTTGGGAAGCTTGTTAGGTAATTTACACTTTATATATTCACAATACTGAAATAATCTAGCTAAATTTCTGAAATTGATTCGATTAATCATGTATATGCGTATACACACACTCACTTTACAGTAAGGTAAAACAGGAAAGTAGAGATTTTATTTTTGCAATTTACTGAAATGAGGAATAAATATACATACAGGTAAAGGCTGAAAACAGATAAGAAGAGAAAACAGAAAATAACAATTTCGGTGGACTATAGAAATATTTCTGTTCCAGCTTACTTATGAGATAGTAAGGAATTTTAAATTTTTTTATACAAAACTTTGGAACCATCGGGATTTATATACAAGTTAGGTTTTATCTATATAAGATTACTTTTATAAGTGTATATATATGAAGTTTCAGAAATAAAATAAATACGCATTTTAAGTCTATAAATTATTTTAAATTAATGTATTTAAGGTAATTAATTTGGTTAATTTACTTATCTAAATTATTTTAGTACTAAAGGTTATTTATTATAAAAACATTATTTAAATTAATTAGTAGTTTAAAAACCAAATTTGTTAGTTGAAATTAAACAGATAAATAATAATTAATTGTTTGATTTATTCAAATGTTAATAAATCGTAAACTGTATTCAAGGTCTAAATCGTGAAGAAACAAGGCGAGATGGAAGTGGACTACAAACCAATTTAAAGGTGAGTTAATCTCACTCATCTGGTTTTATTTAAATTTCAACAGTTAAATTTAAATATTTGGTTGACTGTTTGCAATTATTGGATGTGCTATATCATATATAGTAGTATATACCAATATATATATATATATTGGCATATGTATATATTGGAGTTGTTATTCCCGCACTATATAGCGGATGAGACCCTATGCGCCGCATAATAGCGGATGATTTTATATAAATCCCATATACCGCGATATTCCACCTCGAAGTGGAATTGGTATTGTGCTAACATCTGTGGATGCAAGGAAACAGGTTGGAGGGATCCAACTGGATTCCTCAAAATTATTTAGATTATTTAATATTCTGTGTTATGAATATTGATATCCTGTGATGATTTTATTGGTAATTGAAATATTGAATGATATGGTTGGATTGAATATTTCAGTAAAAGGAGATATCAAAATGTATTAAATTAGATTTTGGGAAAGAAAATAAAAGAGAAATCTTTAAGTAAATGATTATAGAAGTTTGAATAAAATTTAAGGATAAATTAAAAGGGAATGCTTAATAAAAAGGGGAAATAACGAATTTTAAACTTAAAGTGATATAATTTAAAGTAATAAAGAATTTACTTTAACATTTCAAGGATTAAATTTTATTTAAAAGGATAAAAAGGAATTCGGGAAATATGAAAACTGGTATTCAGTTAAAAGGATTTCTAATTGTAAATTAAGAAATAAACACTGAAGTTAATGGATTCTGAAGTAAATAAGTAAGTAAAGGAATTTATTTCAAAATGGAAAAAATCTTGAAATCAAATTTGGAAATTGATATAAGTGTTTAAAAATTCGAAATTTAGAAGAGAAATGAGATTTTGGAATTTATAAACTGGGCTTATAAAAGTGAAGTGGATTTGGAAATATAAATTCAAGGTAAGAATTTATTAAGGGAATGGGAATTTGTTTAAAAATAAATGGTGATTTATTTTTAAGAGATGTGAAAGAGAAGAGTATTTCCCTGGATAGCCAAGTATGGTTTTCAAAGCAATTTGAAATATAAGTTAAAAGTTTTAAGTATGTTTTAAAAAGCATGTTTTAGAAAATTTGTTTTTCTAAATGTTAATTTCCAAAGTAAGTATTCTCAAAAATCTATTATTGTAGTAATTATATAAAAGTGATTTGGTATTATGTTTTAAAAAGAGAAATTTAGTTATATTTATAAAGTGGTTTTATTTTAAATATTCTTAAAGTATATATTTTAATAAAGTATTAAAGTTGTTTTAAATTTCAAAGTTATAAAGTATATTTATAATAAAGTGTTTTTAAATTATTTTAAAAATCTAAAGGTATCTTGTACTTGGTGTTTCAGTGGAAATAAATATTTGGGAAATTATTCCGTGAGTGGAATATGATTGGAATTGTTTTCAAAAAGGAGTTGAAAATGGAAATAATATCTTGCGAAGATATTTGGGGTTAATAAATAATTTGGAGGAATTATTTATTTGTTTTGATGGATGTTATGGATGTTAATTGATAGTTAAATAACCGACTATCAATATTGGCCATATGCGCTGATCGTTTCGAAGAGACCGGGATCGAGATTAATTTCTCGAAAACCACTTCGATCTGGTTTGTACGTTTCATGGGGAAACGAGTTTGATATCGAAGATGGAATAGGATCTTCAGTTCCGTTCGGACCTGGGACGGACTTGTATGGACGAATGCTTTCGGAACATCGTCAGGGAACGATGGGCATTCTAAGTTAAAACGTTCTATAAAGGTATCGTTTAGCCTCAAGCCTCATCAACCGGGAATGACTGAAAATCAGGGGTTATGCAGCAAGGCTTCGTGGGTAGCGCCCACTTGAGAGTAGGGTCATCCCTGCCTAGAGGTCCCTTTATTTCGGCTTAGTGGTGCGGTTGCTGATCCCAACCGTGGGGTGATCTTATTCGGAATTGCCCATAGGTGATTCCGGCCTTGTGTTGCAGGGGAGCGGGCGTACTCCTCGGTACTGTGATCTAGGCCACGTACTGTGACAGGTGGTACCCCAGTGCCTAGTCATTCGTTGGAAATCCATTCTCCCTACGTGCTTTTACGAGTTTTGTTTGTATACCTAGTATGCTGGAATTTAATCATGTAACAATTTCAGCTATTTTAATAAGTATTTGTATATAGACACTATTATAATATCAGAGGATTTTTATAAAAAAGTGTTTTAGCTATCGTAAGGTAAAAACCCGACATGTTTATTTGTGGCGTGGTCTTACGAGATGCTTTTATTTTCAAAAGGATTTTTGAAACTTTAATAATAAATTTGAGTGTGATTTTCTCACGCTGGTATTCCAAACTGACTTGGGTGTTGTTTTATATGATGCTCGGGTCAGACCGAGATATACAGGTTCAGGTTTAGCTGTGGAGCTCAGGCGATGAGCTGGATGGCGAGACGTATTTCTCGTACTTGATTTATATTTTCCGTTGTCTGTTGATTGTTGTACTCTATTATATTGAGGACATGATATGATTATTGTCCAGTTGTATGTTACTGATGCTGTTGAACTCTGATGTATACTCTGATGATGTATTGTATAAAACAGATATAGTTTGATTTGTGTAAAGATCTGTTTGTATATATATTATATTTTATTCCGCTGCGATGGTTAGATTCTGATGTTGTTTTCTACTTTCTTCTTCTACCTCTTTCTTCTTTAACCCAAATGTCTTGATTTTTCATGTAAGAAAAATCAGGATATTACATTATTAACTTCTTTGGATTTTTTAAGTGAAGTACAGGTTTATGGAAGCAATAGCTACTGCTTTGGTTTCATAAATTAAGCGTTAGTTTGCCCGACAAATAGGTACGTTTAGGATTACGGGTTTCTAGCGATATTATTGTTTTCCCGTGGTTTGGGATGTTTATTTTTGAAATATGATATATATATGGTAATTATTTATATTATTATTTCTCGCGGACCTCTCCGTACAAATGAGACTCTGTCGAAATTTTCTATGAATTTTAAACTTAGAAATTTTGTGAAAAGTGAAATATTTTCAAACTGTGGTAGACTTGAATACGAAGATTTACTTGTTATTAATTGTATATTGTACTTAAATTACTTAATTATGAAAATTAATTGTTTATAAATTGAACACTTTGAATAAAATATATTGATTCCTTATTTCCTCCTTATCCCCTTTCGAGGACGAAAAGTTTTGACTGAGGGAGAGTGTAACGACCCGTATTTTTCGATAATTAAAATATTAATTAAATAAGATTTAAGAATTTTATATTTAAAGAAAAATAAAATTTGTGATGTTATAATGAGAGTATAATTAGAATGTAAGTTAGTAATGTTAATATAAGGAAATTGCTAACTATTTTAATGTAATTCCAATTAATTGAAGTGACTGTAAAGTTATAATTGGTTATAACTATAAATAAGGAAATACATTGGATGTTGAAATTATATGTAATCAATTAGAATTGGCTAAATGAATATGAAATCAGTGATGTTGTTTGAATGTTGTTGATAACTATTTAATGTAATTTCAAATTAATTGAAATAAATTGTAGGTTGACTTGGTTATAATTGTAAATTATGAAATAAATTAAATGATGTAGTTAATGGTGAAATTGTATGTAATTAATTGAAATACGTTAATATTGAATACAAAACCTTTTTGGGTAAGCAAATTATAACCCTTGGTTGTAAAGAATAAGATAATGGTTATGAATTATTGTTATAAACGATTGTATTAACTATTTTCTCATTAATTTATCTGTTTGTATATTGAATGGGTAATTAATGGAATTAAGACAATTGAATGTTGGGTTTAATGTTGGAATTGTATGTCAGTAAATTGAAGTAATTGTAAAGTTATTTGGTGATAAATTGAAATAAGGAAATGAATTAAATGTCATATAAAAAGGGGAAAATTATATGAAATTAATGGAAAATTAAGTATAATCAGGATTGTGTAAGTAGTCATAACATTTGTTTTTGATAATAAACTTATAAATGTGATTAAGTAAGTAAAAGGTAACATTTGTCTTTTATCACCTATTTATTTAATCCATTGAAATTAAATTGAAAATCAATTGCTATTAATCTAATTACTTATTGCAGTTAATATGAATTAAAGTGATAACTATAGAAGATTGAGGTAATGAAATGGTAAACCAACATTAAGTATATCTATAAGATGATAACTGATTGAATACTAAGATGAAAATCAAAATAAATATATATTGGAATTTAAATTAATTAATGAATTTATTACCGTTAATTTGACTTTGAATCTTTCAATAAAAGGGAAAGAGAATTTATTTGAAATTAATGGCATTTAATGAAAGAATTATACGTTTGTTAAGATCCGTTTTAAGTGTAATTTTGAAATTAATTACAATTTTGTCGATTTGGAATCTTTCAATTTAAAAGAGTAAAAAAGAAAGAAACATTAATTTTAATTAATGGATTTAACGAAAGAAACATACATTATTGTTAAAAATAAAAAGAATGTTTTAATGAAAATAAAATGAACATTTTCATCTTAAAGGTAAAAATAATTTTATAAAAAGAAGAAAAAAATGAATTTTAAAACAATATTTTACAGTCATTAAATATCAATTTGAGGCTATATGTAAGTAATTTTAATACTAATCATGAAATTTAAATTAAATTAACTTTTTAGGTTTCGTGATTGCGCTTTGAAAACTTTATCTTGAAAAAAACTTGAATTTGAGTTCCGGATCATCTTTTATTTTGTGTAATGTTACGTTGGTTGGTGTATTCAAATTTATTTATTGTATGTTAATTATGTTTAAACGGGTGTAAAAAAAAGTATATTTGGTGTTAATATATTTAATTGAGTGGAACATGCAATTAATTAGATCCTAAGTGGTCCCTTCATTTTCTTGTTATTCAATACACCTACCACTATTTCCATATTTGGTTTTATTGAAATTCTCTGATGTAGTTGAAACGTGAATTCACATCCTTTCTCATTCTTCCGTTTTGTTTAATATATTACCCAAAGTATTTACTTAGATCATATAGCTTCATTTTATTTGTCCCTTCCATACCTATTTCGTTTGTTACTTCCCTTTCTTCTTTTGTTTCATATCATATCTCATTCTTTCCCCTATAACTTCATTATTTTCAAACATCAGGGCCTCTATTTTTCCCCTCAAAGTCTCAATGTCAACATAGCTTTATACCTCCACTTAGTTACTGCTAATTCATTTTTACTGAAGCTATGTTCAAAAACAAAGTGTGAGCATCTATTTCTTCTTCAACCACATCCGCACCTTTCCTCATCACCTTGCCTTATTTTGCAAGAAGCCTTCAAAAAAATGAACACTGAGAATTAGCTTTCATGGTTTTGGCTTTCTGCTTCTTGCCTTTGTTTTGGGTATATCAAATTTGAAAACGTGAGTTATTAAAGTTTCTTATTTTAATAATTAAATGTGTACGTATTTTTTTAATATATCCTTATAACCTGAATATCTTCCACATATGAGCTCCGATACATGCTTAGTTTCTTCCATTGGACTCGTATTGGAATTCCTGACGACATGAAATAGGTTTGGCTAAGTTTGGAGACTGTTGGGAAAAGCATCTTTGTTTGGATTTTTGCGTTCTAAATATCAAAGGTGAGTGTTTTGACCCACTCACGAATACTAAATTATCTTATGTTAGTTAAATTAAATTTATGATGTGATTAGAAATTTATTGATTGTTGTTTGGTATTTTTTAGATTGTCATTTAAGTTAAATTTGAATTTATATTGAATTGAATTGCCATTTAATTAATATTGAATATAAATTGCTAGTTAAACACCTAATAATGATAATCAATTGATTGTTGTGATTTATTGGCTGATTTGGATGTTGGATTGTAATGGATGTTATTGGTTGACATTTTGGATGATTGGATGTTTATTTATGTATATATCTCTGTTATCACTATGGATTGAAATAATAACCCGAGCGGTTTCCATTGATTTGAAAATTTTGATTTTGGATACTGGTTGAAATGACATATACCCATATAATTTTTTGAATTTGGATTATTTATTGGAATTGAATTATTTGAAAGGTTTAAGTTTTAAATTTAAACTTCAGATTTATTTTAATTGAAACAATTAAGATTGGTATTTTGAATTATTTGAAATCTTTTAAATAATTATATCCACGTTGTACACTTGATAGGAGATGAAAATCCCGTAACATCTCTGAAGCCATTACAGTAATATTTATATTTTACTTATTTTAATTTGACTTACATAAGATCTTTTAGTCCTGATTCGAGTGTTTTGTCTTTTCATTACGCTCGGGTCAGTCTGAGCTTTTCAGTGTATTGAAGACCATTTTATTTTGGAGGATGAAGACGGAGATGAGTCTACTATTTATTATTAATTATTCCACTACATCATGTGTTCCGCTGCATTATTTATTTATTTCTGTTGTATGCATAACTCTGATTTATAATGTAAAAGTGTAATCAAATGTCATTTGTAAAACAGCTTCATGAACTGTTTATTTGATTACTACATTTTGTCATTCCGCTGCGAGATTCTATGTTTTGTTTTTCCTTCTTTTCTATTATTTTCTTATTTACCCCATTAACAATCCTCTCTTTTGAATGGTTTGAGTTGACATGTGTGGTTTACTGTCGATTTAAACCTTCCAAAATGGTGGGTCGTTACATGAACACTCTGAAGCAAAACCACTATTATAATAGCAATTCCTCACTTTAGAAACTCGAAAATTAATGCTGATGATGCTATAGTCATCACTAGAATTATTTTTTAGGGACAGAAGTAAGTTTAATGCTTTCTATCTCTTTAAAATTCTTTTATAAAATATTTCTATTAATTAATACTTTCAAGAAATACTAATGTTATTATTTTTTCAAAACTTTGAAAAACAATTTCTGAAAACACTAGGATTTAAGTTCTCAAATTCTCAGTTTAAATCCATTTTATTTATAAAATATATTTAAAAACCATACTTATATAATTTTACCTTTTTATAAAAACATTTCACAATGTTCATTCCTAGTTTAGATTATAATAAACACTCTTTGTTAAAATTAAAATTTTAATTCAACCTTATCACCGAACGCCTTATTGTGAAACCGAATTCACAAGGTGTTTGTATTTAATTTAACCAAACAAAACACCCATAAACTAACTGAGCACAACTAATCAACACTAAATGATAATAATCGAATATTATCATTCTCTAACAACCAAACACATCATAAATAGCTATATTAATTTCTATGAAAATTATTCTTTTATATATAAAATATAGTCTAGGTAAAATTATTTCATTTACCCAATTTCAAAACAATACTGTATCGGTTTGCCTTGTTTAAGTCTTTAGAAATCCCTATCGATACAGTTGTTCCTTCCGTATCCACCAGAATTCATAAACCACTCAACCAATAAATCAATACAATATAATTTTTTTATATCACTAACAAATACGCGCTCATATATATATATATATATATATATATATATATATATATATATATGTACACTCAAACTCATCCTAAGGTCTCACTTACCCTATCTCAAACGAGTCTACCCCACCGAAACCTAGGTGTTCGCTTAACCTGGCTCTAATACCACAGGTAATGGCCTACCTTTTCAACCTTCAAAAGTCGACAATAATACATCTACAGTATTTAGGTGTTGAGCATCCAAGTGTCGGATAGACAAGTTATTGGGGAAAAAGAAAGAAAAGACAGAACATAATCTCACATCGTGAAGAGTTATATATAATAGACAGTAGATCTTCAATAGATCTTTGCTAAAGAAAAACTGTATTATACATATTTCAAATCGGCGTACACTAATTTATTGTTAGCATGGACAGTTATAACAACTTATCCTCACAAATGCTGATAAATAAAACCAACTAATGCAGTGAAAAAATAAAAATATGTAAATATGTCTTGGAGGCATCCAGCTCGTCTCATGAAGCTCCAAAGCATCAAAAACTAAATCTCTAAATATTCTCGGTCTGACCCGAGCATTATAAGATAAATAACGCTCGGATCGGTCTAGTAAACCAACGTGAGAAACACACCTCAATTGGATGTTAATGTTATGAAACCTTTCAAAATAAAGGTATCTCATAACACAGACGGATTTTTATATTACAATAACCTAAACATTTTATAGAAAATCCAATGATATTATGATAATGTCTATGGTTTAAAATAAATTATGAATATAGCTGGAATGCTTGCATTTCACATTTCAACATAGTTAGGCACAACTAATCCGTACGACGCTTATTGGAGAATGGATTCTATCAATGACAAGGAACTGGGGTACCACCTATCACAGTACATCTCTAGATAAAATGTATTGAGGGCCTCGCATGGACCCTTTGCATAGCAAGACCAACCTACCCCATACTGGATAGTACCAAATATTTCATAATCCTAGTTGCTTTGCAACCTTTTCCGAGTGCTCTCATGCACAACCAAATCCATAAATAATATTCTCGAAGGGTGATGACAATATCCTAATGAGTGCGACCCATATAGCCTTACGACATATCCCCTGTTTAGTCATTCCCGGTTGGTGAGGCCAGAGGCTACGTTTTACCTTTTATGTTGCAATCCCACTTGGAATTCAAACACCGTCCTCTAGGTAATTAAGCAATGCCAGCATTCGTCCCTACAAGTTATTCAGGTTATGAACAAACCAAAGGCACTAGTTCTACTATATCTATTTTGAAATCACCCTCAAGATTAGCACCAAGCAGCCCTTGCACTTCAAATAACTTCATCTTTGATCATCTTCGAGATATCTCAAATTCGAACGCATATACTAGTTCGAAGTGGTTTTTGGATAACATATCTGATCTCGGTCTCTCCGAACCGATAACGATAGTTTTAAAACCGGCCAAGATTTGATAGTCGGCTATTTCACTATCAAATAACAAACAATTCAATCAGAGGTTTAACTAAGCCCGATTAAGCACAAAGTAACCACTAAGCCTCTTTAATTAATTCTTTCATTAATTAAAACTACTTTGTAAATTCTTGTGTCAAAAAAACTTTTACAAATATATATTTCCAAACCTTCTCTACTCTTTTCAATACTTAGAAAATATCTATATACTTATCTCGACAATGTAAGTATATTCACAGGAAAAAATTTTACTTTCAAAACTTGGAAAAATTTCCATATACTTAAATCTACAATATAAGTATATTCACCAAATTCTACGCAAGATTTCACTTCAAAAACTATACTTAATTGGGTTGAATAAATGTCATTTGAAATAGAGATAATAATAACACAAAACACAATTCCTTCGGTGTTAAATATGAAAAAGAATATTTTATACCACCATAATCAAGAAGGTCATTTAGGAAAACAAAATCTCTTTTATAAATAAACTCCTTTATAAAATCCCTTTTATAAGTATAAGTTCTAAATTCATTTATTGAATTCCTTTCATAAAAATCATCTCTATTTATAAAGTCCCTTTTATAAATCTCAAAATAAAATTATAACCACCATTTATAAACATCCAAATATACTTGTAAAGCTCCTTATATTTACAAAATCCTTTATAAAAAAATATTATATATAAATTATAAATTCCCCTTTATAAGATATCTGATCAAATCTTAAACCTTCCTTTTTAAACCCCCAAATTTATTCAACAAACTCCTTTTTAAATTTTATAAATATAAGTACAACTCCAATTGTAAAACCAAACTCCAAATATAAAGCTAAACTCCAAATATAATTATAAACTCGTCTTTTTCCCATAACATGATTATTCTATATATTCAATAAATTCACAACGATGATTTATTACTCCAATTCATCAAAATGATAATATTCCCTTTTATTTATAAGATACCGCTTATAAATCTCCTTTAAATCTATACAATACCATTTATAAATCTATTCTTTTATTTTCAATATTTTATATAAAATGTTTCCTAAATATCTATTTACGAAATATTTTCCACCTTCCTACAATGTAAAATCCCTTTAAAATAAAACATATCCACTTATATTTTCTTTTGAAAATAAACATTTATTTTCATAATAATTCCCTATAAAGACCAAATACCTCTAAAATAATTATAGAAACATTTACTTATATATATATATTAGAAAAGAATAATAAAAGAAGTTGAAATAAAATAGAGAAGTTTGAAAGCTTATTTTAATTAAAATATCACAGAAAATCAAAGTGACAGATCTACCTTTCAAAACGAAACCATTTCCAAATCAACAACGCTTAATAGTATTTCAAAAATATTCTATATCAAGGCCAATAGTTACTATAGCACTTAAACGGTGCTATAATTACCACTTTTCCCAAAAAATTCAACTTTTAACATATGTCGGTGTCACAACAAATATGGCCAAACAATCAAATTTTGACATTTGACAATCTATATAACAAATATATGATTAGAATAATATCAACAGGAATATAACTTAAAATTAAAAATCACAATGTCGAGAAATCCGGATTTCTCTACACATTTTCTTGTATTTCAAATTTAAATGTCAATCGCTTTCCAAAAGTGGATATTTTACCAAAAAAACCAAAAATTCATCCAAACACAAACAATAAATTTTATCTACCATGTAACGTACTGATTAACCAAAAATGTGAGTTATAATCATTGAAATTCCAGTGGACGCTTAGGCGTTCCAGTTTGAACTAAAATTGAACAACGTTTGATTTTAGTCCAAATTTCTACTTGCTCCAAATTCAACCAAACCAATTCCATCGCGTAGCTATCATTGTTACGAGCGCAATGCCAAAAGTCTTGTCTCGATTGGACCTTGTATGAGAGAGTTAATATGTTTTATAAGTTCTCGATTTTAAATAATATAATTATACAATAATTATAAATTTTAGTTAGTTAATTAACCGTTAATCCTTCTTCCCTATTACAAAACTCTCCTACCTAAACCTTTATCTCACCCTCCCTACAGCCAAACTTCCCTTACATATATTTCTGTAACACCCTATATTTTTGGTAACATTATTGAGGATATTTAATTAGTTAAAATAAATAAAATAATGTGTTGATTAGGGAATTGAGATTTGATTTAACTAAAGAGTAGCCGTGCCATTTAACCTATGAATTAAAATAAGAGTTAAATTGAAATAGAGGAAGGGTAAAATAGGAAAGAGGCCATTCCTATATCCCTTAAACTTGGCCGTGTATTTCCCTATACATGTTTATTTCATTTTATCAAATTTATTAAACAAGTGGCCGACCACCATTAACAAGAGCAAGTGGAAAAAGATTAAGAAAAGCTAAGGAGGAAGCTAAGCCAAATCAAATCCATTCACATCTCAATCTCTTTAATCTCTAAAGCTAAGGTGAATAATGTTTACATCTCATATTTCTTTTTTTTCGATTTTAGGATGAAATCCAAACCTAATTGCAATGATTTGCCACGTTTTGAATGATTATATATACATGTTGATGATTTATATATGTTCATATCGATTTATGATATGTTTTAAGGTGAAAACCCTATTAAATAACATCCAAATGCCTTGCGAATTTTTACATAGGTCAAAAATATTATTTCAGAGTTGGGTTTCAATTTTCAGATTTTTTTGAATTTATGTGGATTTCATATGAATTTTCTAGTGAAGAAAATGTTGTTTTTGACTAAAAATTATTTATGGCTAAATAAGTAATGGTTTGGGTCTAAAATTAATATATGTTAGAAAACTTATTAAAAGTGATTTTTTGGAATTTTTGTAGAATTCTCCAAAGTGTTTTGATGAATATATAAAATTATTTAATGTATGGGACTTAAATGTTTTATATGGTTATAAAAGGAGAAGTGGCTTTTTATAAATAATTTAGATAGTTAGTTCTGAAAATTGTAGCACTTTTTAGTGGTAAAGAAAAGAGGCAACCAATCAAAATTTGACACTTAAAGCAGGTTAGGTGAAAAGAACTATTGATACATGCTTTTTATCGTTTTGTTGCTTTCGGCACCTGCTTCCGCCTTGGTTGGCTTTTGACCAAGTCCCTCACGTTCAACACCATCGAAACCAATGCTCATGGTATCAATATATTGGTACGTAGCGAATTAGATAGAAGGCGAAAGGCATGAGGTCGAAACCATGAATTCCGAAGGGATCGAAGCACCACTTTGCTTTTAAATTAAAAATGCGCCTGCTTGCTTTCGGCTTTCGACTCAGTTAGCTTTCGATTAGGTTTAATGGATTTAAAGAAATGGTTTCGATTGGGTTGCGCTTTTATTTTAAATGACTATTTTTGACTAAGTCGAAACCTTTTTGCTGCCGCTTTATACCTTTCGACCTAGATGGTTTCGAAAGGGTTTTTTACTTTGTTTTCTAAAATTTGACCACTTCTCCAATGCTTTCGAAGGGATGGTTTCGAAACCATCACTTCTTTACTTTGAAATGATTTCGAAAGGAATGCTTTCGACTTTAATGGGTTTTTGATTCTTTTTCTCTACTTGAAGGCATAACCCAAAGGGTTTCGACCGAAACAGTTTTCAAAGGTTTCTAAGGGGTAAATTTTTGAATGGTTTCAAAAGGTTTCCACATGTTTTAAATTGAACCCAAAGGCTTTCGAAAGGTTTAGTATTTTAATGATTTTGAAAGGGTTGAAAGGAAAGGTTTTTCCTATGTTTTTGAAAGGCAATATTTAATGGATTTAAAAAAGGATGTCTAATGTTTTGAAGCTTTCGAAGGAAAGGCTTTTAACGGTTTCAAAATGGTTACTTTCAACGCTTTCGAAAGGTTTACTTTCAGCGTTTTCGAAAGGGTTACCTTCAAGGGTTTCGAAAGGGTTGTCTAAAGGTTTTAAACAAAGGTTTCGAAAGTATTAAATTGGCAATATAGCCTAAGTATTTTCAAGTTAAAAAGGATTTTAATTTGTTGTGAAAGGATAGCTAATCCTTATTAAAATTTATCAACATTATTTTGAGTAAAGTATATATAACATGGAAAAATAGCTTGGAGTAAAGCTAAGAATATATTTTCCTTGTATAAGTATGATTTAAAAGGTTAAGATTTTCAAGGAGAAAGATGAAGCGTAGTTAACCCTAAGAAAATGATTTGAATATATAGTCCATTTTGATTTGGACAGTTAGTTCAGTTTGCGGACAGTTAGTCAAGTTTGCAGGCAGTCAGCCCAGTTTTCGGACAGATGGTCCATTTACTACTTGTGGCCAGATAGTCCATTAGTTACCTGATTATAGCTTAACGGACTTAGTTTTTATTATCATTATTATATCAGTTTGATTAACCAGTTTGGTTGCAGGAAAGGATTTGCAAAATATATGTTTTAAAGAGGACATTAGTGAGGGAAACCCATTCCGCTAAGCGGCGTGGTCTCACTTAATATCAGTAAACTGAGATGTAATAGTATTATTCACACCAGATTTTATATCTGACTCGAAGTTTTTGTTTCCCCTTAAACTCTCAGGTGCTCAAAATTGATTTGAGTAGGCCGAGGGAGGAGGTTTTTAGGTTTTAGAAATTTTGGCGAATAAAGCTTCCAGAGGCGAGTAGGTGGTTGTCGGATAGCTAATTAGGAGTTGTTGTTATTATGTTTATTTCCGCTGTATATATTAAGTCGGTTATGACTATATTGCTTTGATTAACCAAGGGGGCATCGTCATATGTCGCTCTTGGCGTATTATTGTAATGATTATATTTGATCCAAAGCCTGGGAAACGTTATGGGATTATGTAACTTGGATATGAATTATTGTTTTGGAATGTAATCAGTAAAAAGTTGTTTTGGATATCTATGATTTTATTCATATTCAAGTGCTTCTGATATTATGGATATCAATAGCATTACCGTATTTTTTTCACCGGAAGTTAATACTATAGATAACTGCAACATCTGTAGAGCTTAGCTTTTGGCCTCCAGATACGAGATGTTACAAATTGGTATCAGAGCAAAGGTTTATAAAAAGCTTTAACTGAAAATGGTTTTTAAACCATAATCCTAAGGAATTAAAGTATGATCGGGGTATGGGATAACGCTATAGTAATGTACTTGCATTTTCTATATATAAGTATATGCTTTATCTCTAGTCTCCTATCTTTGTTAGGATATTTTCTGTATCTTATGAGGTTTGAATACATATATGGATGGTAGAAGAGGAAGAGTTAACCCAGGAGGGGAGGGCACCGACGGGAATGCCAGACCTAGTACAAGGAGGATCCAAGATCATGCACAAGCAGCGAATGAGGGTGCTGGAGTCTCGCAAGTGGACATGGGATCTATGTATCGGTTTTATGAATATGATGTAAGCTGGAGTTGCAGCTAGAGTGGTAGGAGGAGACACTGCAGGAGCAGGAGTTCCTGAGGTTCCGGTAGTTGACCATTATGCTAAGCTGAGCGGAGATTATGCTAAGATTAGAGGGAAGCCATTTCTGGGAACAGAGGATGCTATCGAGGTGGAAAATTGGTTGCTGCACTGTGAGAGAATCTTTGCAGATTTGGGGCTCAATGATGACCAGAAGAAGAGGCTTGCTTCGAGACAGCTCCAGGGAGTAGATTTGTTTTGGTGGAACTGTGTGACGGCTGGAGTGGATGAGGAAACCTTGACATGGGCAGATTTCAAGGGGAGGTTCCAGGAGAGGTTCATGTGTGCGATGGCACAGTCAGCTCTGATCAGAAAGTTTGCTGAGTTAGACTAGGGAGAGATGTCTATTCTGGAGTATGCTGAGTTAGCAAGGGCTACATTACCTCATATTAGAGATCCTTTTGATTTTGTAGTAGAGATGGCCTTAAGGCATGAGGAGATTCTTGATTCTCTAGAGAAGAGTAAGGCAAAGGAGGTCTAGGTTGGGCAGAATCAGAAGAGGAAGTTCTTTCCTAAGAAGGGTGCTCAGAAGGGTGGAGCAGCTAAGAAAGGGAAGTCTGAGATTGTTTTCTTCAAGTGCGATAAAAAGGGGCACTTTGCTAATGAGTGTCGTGCTGGAAAGGCAAAGGAGGTGGCCGGAAAGAAGAATGTCAGGTGCTTCAACTGCGACTAGGTTGGCCACTATACGAACCAGTGCAAGGAGCCCGCTGAGGATGGAAAGGGCAAAGTGTATGCATTAGAGCCTGCTACTTCGAAGCCAACAGCCCAGGAGAAGGGAAAGGAAATTTTGGGAGGTACGCTTCAAATTCATGGTATGTCTGTTAACGTTCTATTTGATACTGGTGCATCACATTCTTTTATATCTAAATGTTTGATATATAAGCTTAACCTAAAACCCACATATTTTGTTACTTCCTTATGGGTTGCGAATCTGATAGGAGGGTATGCAACTCTAGGGTTGAGATGTGACCAGTTAGCGTTTGAATTGTTAGATCATACCTTTGTTTGCAGTTTTCATGTGTTTGATTTTGTGGGGTTCGGGATTATTCTTGGGATGGATTGGTTAAGTGAGTACGATGCTAGGATATTTTGCCAGGATAGGAAAATATCACTTAGATACACTAATTGTAGTGATCAGATAGTTTATACCGTGGAAGGTTCTAACAATGAGGTGAACGCTTTGTTGGGTGTTATGGAGTTAGAAGAAGAGCTTAATCGAGTTTTCATGGTTAGAGAATTCACGGATGTTTTTGAGCCTGTGGTTGGATTGCCGCCGAAATGAGCCATTGAGTTTTGGATAGATTTGGTTCCTGGAGCAAAACCGACGAGTAGGCCTCCAAGCAGGATGACGCCTACAGAGATGATGGAGTTAAAGGTATAGTTAGTAAACCTGGAAAGTAAGAGTTTTATCAGATTGAGTAGTTCACCTTAGGGGGTAGCCGTAGTGTTCGTTAAGAAGCCGGACGGATCATTAAGGCTGTATCGATTATCGTCGATTGAATGAGAGGACGATAAAGAATCGATGTCCATTGCCGAGGATTAACGATTTGTTCGATCAGTTAAGTGGAGCCAAGGTATTTTCTCAGTTATATTTGGCAACAGGTTTCCATCAGCTCAGAGTAGTAGAGGATAATATACCTTTGACGGCGTTTAGGACCAGATATGGGTCGTACGAATGGTTAGTTATGTCGTTCGGACTGACTAATGCGCCGGCTTTCTTTGTGGATTTGATGAACCGAGTTTTCCGAGAGCACTTGGATAGGTTTATATTGGTATTTATAGATGATATCTTGATATAATCTAAGAATGAAAGAGAGCATGAAATTCATCTTAGAGTGGTGCTAGAGACGCCGAGGCAGCATCAGCTGAAGGCGAAGTATTCAAAGTGTCATTTCTGGAAGAAGGAAGTGAAATTTCTTAGTCATGTAGTCTCAAAGAAGGGGTTGTCAGTAGATCCGACTAAGATTGAAGCAGTGAATAGTTGGAAGAGGCCCGAGACAGTGATGGAGATAAAGAGTTTCCTTGGGTTGACTGGTTATTATCGGAGGTTCATTAAGGATTTCTCACGGATAGCGGCATCGATGACCAAGCTAACGAGAAATAATGTGAAATTTGTATGGACCGATAAGTGTGAGGAAGCATTCCAGAATTTGAAACACTTATTGACCCATGCACCAGTTTTGGTTGTACCGGAAGGAAATCAGGATTTGGTAGTTTATACCGATGCATGTGGAACATGATTAGGAGTTGTGCTGATGCAGAGAGGTAAAGTGATTACCTATGCTTCTAGACAGCTTAGATGGCATAAGGTCAAATATCCGACACATGATTTGGAATTGGCTGCAGTGATTTTTGCATAGAAGGTGTGAAGACGTTACCTTTTGGGAGAGAGGATTGAGTTATATACCAATCATAAGTCGCTGAAGTATTTGGTCTCTCAGAAGGAGCTGAACATGAGACAACATAGGTGGTTAGAGTTTATTGCCGCTTATGATTTTGGGATTGAGTACACACCGGGGAAAGGCAACAAGGTTGTAGATGCACTTAGCAGGAAACATTAAAATGCAGTGTTGGCGATGATTGCTGAGTGGAAATATTTGGAAGCATTAGCAGATTGCAGAGTATAGTGGAGATCCGAGGCTAGGTCTAGCGGAGAAACCATAGTGTTATCTTGTTTGGAAGTTCGACCAGTGATGATCGAAAAGATTGCTTCTAAACAGTAAGAAGATCCGGTATTAGCTGAACAGATCAGGAAGTTAAGAGATGGAGCCGAGAGCGATGACTTAAAAGATTTCAGTCTTGACCATAATGGGTGGTTGAGAAAGGAAAGAAGATTATGTGTTTCGAGTGTAGGAAACATAAGGAAAGATGTCTTGGAGGAATGCCATCATTCGAAGTTCTCTATTCATCCAGGAGGAACTAAGATGTATCTAGCTATGAAGAGAAGTTTCTTCTAGGAAGGTATGAAGCATGATATTGGTTTATGGGTAAAGCAGTGCTTATTGCCAACAGGCAAAGGCCGAACACCAGAAGCCAAGTGGATTGCTTCAGCCATCAGATATTCCAGTTTGGAAATAGGACTATATTTCCATGGATTTCATTGACGGGTTGCCAAGGTCGAACAGAGGAAATGAAAGTATATGGGTCATAGTGGACAGATTGACCAAGAGTGCTCATGTCATTCCAATTAAGTCAACCAGATCGACACCTGTTTTGGCGAAGTTGTTCATGAAGGATATGGTTAGACTGTATGGATTTCCCACTAGTATAGTTAATGATAGAGATTTCTTATTCACTAGCGAGTTCTGGAAAAGTCTACATGAAGTTTTGGGAACCAAGCTCAAGATGAGTACCGCTTACCATCCGCAAACAGAGGGGCAAACAGAAAGAGTTAACAAAATCTAAAGAAGATTTGTTAAGAGCTTGTGTACTAGATTTCGGGGGATCATGGGAAGACCGTCTGTATTTAGTCGAGTTTTCGTATAACAACAATTATCAGACTAGTATTGGGATGGCACCGTTTGAAGCCCTGTATGGAAGGCCATTCAAATCTCCCATATGTTGGTTAGAGACCGGGGATAGGTTGGTTCTTGGTCTAGATTTGGTCAGAGAAGCTGCATAAAAGGTTGAGGTCATTCGAGCTAGGATGAAGGAGGCTCAATCTAGGCAAAAGAGTTATGCAGATAAAAAACATAAAGATTTAGAATTCTCAGTTGAGATCAAGTTTTCGTTAAGGTGTCACTGATGAAGGGTGTGATCAGATTTGGAAGATCAGGTAAGTTGGCACCAAGATTCGTTGGACCATTTCGTATTATTGAGAGGATCGGGAAACTCGCATATAGAGTTGAGTTACCAAGCAGTTTGGCAGGTGTCCACGATGTTTTTCATGTTTCTTATCTCAGAAAATGTGTTAAAGACTCGAAGACTACTATCGCACCATCCATGTCAGAGGACTTAGTGGTAGAACTGGACCTGACTATATTGAGAAAGCCGATTCGTATTGTTGCAAGAGATGAGAAGAGGCTTAGAACCAAGACGGTCAGTTTGGTCAAAGTCCAGTGGAGCGACGATGACATGGACTATACTTGGGAGATTGAAAGTAGGATTAGAGATATTTATCCTGACTTGTTTGATGGTATGTTTTACCTTTTTGGTTGATGTGTTGTATACCTTATCTTAATTTTGAGGACGAAATTCTTTAAGGAGGGGAGTTTGTAATACCCCATATTTTTGGTAACATTATTTAGGATATTTAATTAGTTAAATTAAATAAAATATTGTGTTGGTTAGGAGAATGAGATTTGATTTAATTAAAGGGTAGCCGTGCCATTTAACCTATGAATTAAAATAAGAGTTGAATTGAAATAGAGCAAGGGTAAAATAGGAAAGAGGCTATTCCTATATCTCTTAAACTTGGCCATGTATTCCCCTATACACGTTCGTTTCATTTTATCAAATTTGTTAAACAAGAGGTCGGCCACCATTAACAAGAGCAAGGGAAAAAAGATTAAGAAAAGCTAAGGAAGAAGCTAAGCCAAATCAAATCCATTCACATCTCAGTCTCTTTAATCTCTAAAGCTAAGGTGAATAATGTTTACATCTCATATTTCTTTTGTTTTCGGTTTTAGGATGAAATCCGAACCTAATTGCAATGATTTGCCATGTTTTGAATGATAATATATACATGTTGATGATTTATGTATGTTCATATTGATTTTATGATATGTTTTAAGGTGAAACCCCTATTAAATGATATCCAAATGCCTTGTGAATTTTTATATAGGCCAAAAATATTATTTTGGAGATGCGTTTCAATTTCTAGAATTTTTAGAATTTATGTGGATTTTATATGAATTTTCTAGTGAAGAAAATGTTATTTTTGATTAAAAATTATTTACGGCTAAATAATTAATGGTTTGGGTTTAAAATTAATATATGTTAGAAAACTTATTAAAAGTGATTTTTTGGAATTTTATAGAATTTTCCAAAGTGTTTTGATGAATATATAAAATTATTTAAGGTATGGGACTTAAATGTTTTATATGGTTATAAAAGAAGAAGGGGCATTTTACAAATAATTCAAACAGTTAGTTCTCAAAATTGCAGCACTTTTTAGTGGTAAAGAAAAGAGGCAAACAATAAATATTTGACACTTATAGCAGGTTAGGTGAAAAGAACTATTGCTACATGCTTTTTACTGTCTTGTTGCTTTTGGCACCTGCTTCCGCCTTGGTTGGCTTTCAACCGAGTCCCTCCGCCTTCAACACCATCGAAACTAATGGGCATGGTATCAATATATTGGTACGTAGTGAATTGGATAGAAGGCGAAAGGCATGAGGTCGAAACCATGGGTTCCGAAGGGATCGAAGCACCATTTTGCTTTTAAATTAAAAATGCATCTGCTTGCTTCCGACTAAATGGCTTTCGACTTAGTTAGCTTTCGAATGGATTTAAGGAAATGGTTTCGTATGGGTTGTGCTTTAGTTTTAAATCACTGCTTTCAACTAAATCGAAACCTTTTTGCTGCCGCTTTCTACCTTTCGACCTAGATGGTTTCGAAAGGGTTGTTTACTTTGTTTTCTAAAATTTGGCCACTTCTCCAATGCATTCGAAGGGATGGTTTCGAAACCATCACTTCTTTACTTTGAAATGATTTCGAAAGGAATGCTTTTGACTTTAATGGGTTTTTGATTCTTTTGCTCTACTTGAAGGCGTAACCCAAAGGGTTTCGACCGAACAGTTTTCAAAGGTTTCGAAGGGGTAAATTTTTGAATGGTTTCGAAAGGTTTCCACATGTTTTAAATTGAACCCAAAGGCTTTCGAAAGGTTTTGTATTTTAATGCTTTCGAAAGGGTTGAAAGGAAAGATTTTTCCTATGTATTCAAAAGGCAATATTTAAAGGATTTAAAGAAGGATGTCTAATGTTTTGAAGCTTTCGAAGGAAAGGCTTTTAAAGGTTTCGAAAGGGTTATTTTCAATGGTTTCGAAAGGGTAACCTTCAAGGGTTTCAAAAGGGTTGTTTAAAGGTTTTAAACAATTGTTTCAAAAGTATTAAATAGGCAATATAGCCTAAGTATTTTCAAGTTAAAAAGGGTTTTATCTTGTTTTGAAAGGATAGCTAATCCTTATTAAAATTTATCAACGTTACTTTGAGTAAAGTATATATAACATGGCAAAATAGCTTGGAGTAAAGCTAAGAATACATTTTCCTTGTATAAGTGTGATTTAAAAGGTTAAATCATTTTGAAAAGGTTTTTAAGGAGAAAGTTGAAGGGTAGTTAACCGTAAGAAAATAATTTGAACAGATAGTCCACTCTGATTCGGATAGTTAGTCCAGTTTGCGGGCAGTCAGCCCAGTTTTCGAACAGATAGTCCATTTACTACTTGTGGACAGACAGTCCATTAGTTACCTGATTATGGCTTAACGGACTTAGCTATTATTATCATTATTATATCAGTTTGATTGCAAGAAAGGATTTGCAAAATATATGTTTTAAAGAGGATATTAGTGAGGGGAAACCAGTTCCGCTAAGCGGCATAGTCTCACTTAATATCAGTAAACCGAGATGTAACAACATTATTCACACTAGGCTTTATGTCTGACTCGAAGTTCTTGTTTCCCCTTAACTCTCGGGTGCTCAAAATTGATTTGATTAGGCTGAGGGAGGAGGTTTTCAAGTTTTAGAAATTTTGGCGAATATAGCTTCCGTAGACGAGCAGGTGGTTGTCGGATAGCTAATTAGGAGTTGCTATTATTCTGTTTATTTCCACTATGTATATTAAGTCAGTCATGACTATATTGCTTTGATAAACCAAGGGGGCATCGTCATATGTCGCTCTTGGCGTATTATTGTAATGATTATATTTGATCCAAAGCCTGGGAAACGTTATGGGATTATGTAACTTGGATACGAATTATTGTTTTGGAATGTAAACAGTAAAAAGTTGTTTTGGATATCTGTGATTTTATCCATGTTCAAGTACTTCTGATATTATGGATACCATTAACATTATCTTATTTTGTCATCAGAAGTTAATATTATAGATGACTGTAGCATCTGTAGCGCTTAACTTTTGGCCTCCAGATACGGGATGTTACAAGTTCCTTCGTCTCTCAACGATTCGACGAGCCATCGATTGCAATGGACTCCCCTCCAACTTGATGCCGCACCCCCCTTACAAACATCGAAATGTAGATCTACCTTAAAAGTTCAAAGATACTTATTTATAATTTTCTAATTTATATTTGATTTGTTATGGATTTTATAAGAGGCAGATAAATATGTTTTCTTTAGCTCAGATGCAAATGAATGGAACGGTATGAGTGAAAGAGAAAAATGTATTGAATGATTGGCCAAGGGTTGAATTATATTAAGTTTGCAAATTCCAACATTTCATCGCATAAAAATTTGTTCACGTACAAATGGCGAACAACAAAACAAAAATACAGTCGTGCTCAAAACAGCGATGCGACCTCAAAACAATAATAATATACACTGGTTAACTGATTCTATAAAATCATAAAGCACTTTTGTTTGCTGAAAAATTGTCAAACGGTAATTTAAAGAATCTCCAAATTGAAAATTATGGAAAAACCAAAAAAATTAACTTAAAAATACGTCAATAAAAATCGAGTCGTTATATCAGAAATAAATTTTCTTTTTATTTATTCGAACCATTTAATATTTCAAACAAATTTACAAAATGAATTCACCATTATTATTTATAAATTAAAAAGAAATTAAATAAGACGTTTAAGTCCATTAAACTAATATTCAATTCAAGATCAAAATATTTAAATCACCATTCGAATATTAAATCCATAATTCAAATATTTAAATAATCTCTATATTTGAATTCAAGTTATTAACAGAATTCTGGGTTATTACAATATTTAAAATCGATTAAATAAAAAACAATTATTCTAATATTTAAAATTAATTAAATATTCAAAATCAAACAACAAAATTCTAGGTTGTTGCATTGTAACATCCCGAAATTTTAATATCTTGGTTTTGAATATTTAATTAATTATAAATATTTAAATAATTGGTTTTCAGTATTTAAAAATCTAAATAACTTATATTCAAATATGGTGAGTACTTAAATATTTGAATTGTGAATGAGTGTTAATTGAATGGATTAAATAGACTTTCTTAACTTCTTTTAATCAATAAATAATAACGGTTAACCCACTTGTAAATTTATTTACAATAATAAATAGTTCGGATAAATAATAGGAAAATCATTTATTAATAAAATGACTTGATTTTTATTAACGTATTTTTAATTTAATATTTTTTATTTTTTCATAAATTTTAATTTGGAAAATAATAAAATTCCCATTTGAAGATTATTCGGCAAATGAAAGTATTTTTGTGATTTTATAGAAAAGATAACCAATGTATATTATTATTGTTTTGAGGTCGCGACACTATTTTGAGTGCGACCATATTTTTGTTTTGTCATTCAGATTTCGTAAATAAACAAAAATCTATGCGGTAAAATGCCTTAAATTGCAAATAAATATAAGTTAAACCCATACTCTACATGGCACTTCTCTTCACTTTTCTTTTCTACTATTCCATCTAAAGTCAGTAAGTTTAAAAATCAAGAAAAAATGTAAGCTTAAGGAAATTTCAAAAATCATAACCTCAAATTATACTCAATGAAAAATCCTAAAACAAGAAGCTTTAGATTTGTTTAGCTAAGATCTTCAATGTGATATGCATCTTGATGGGTTCATCGATGGTTTGGGGAAGCGGCAGTGAAGAACATCAGTAGTATAAAACTAGGGTTAGGTATTTCTCAAACAATGGTCGATGAGAGGCTACGAGGTTCGTTTCTTGAGTTTCTCTTGTCGGAAAGCAACTCCAGGGCGAGTTTTATTATGTGCGGTACATGTAGGAAAATGTGACCATTCCCTGTGGCTTGGAGAGATTTCAGGCCGTGTGCATGATCTTAGTTGTGTGTTTGAGATGGAGGGGTCGGAGAAGATGAGTTTGCGGAGTGAAGATCGTTGGTGAAATTGGTTTTGGTTTTCGTTGAGGGATGAGCAAGAAGGAGGGGGAAGAACGATCGATCATGGTGTGCATATGTGTATTCATGTACATGCCAGAGAATTTAAGTAATTAGGGAAGAAGGATTTTATACTAATTAGGGTAATTAGTATATTAATTTAATAATTAAGGAATATTTTGATCTCAAAACTTATAAAATTCATATCTTGCTCATATGAGGTCCAACCGAGACAAGGTCTTTTGTGTTGCATTGGTAATGATGATAGCTTTGCGATGGAATTGGTTTGGATGAATTTTGAGCAAGTGAAAATTTGGGCAAAAATCGGATGTCATTCAATTTTAGTTCAAAATTGTAACGAATCGGGTTTTGCCCGCTCGAAAATCAACATCCGTACTTCACATTGTACTAGAATGCCGCAGATTCGACCGTTCAAATCCGATTCGCCGGAGCTATAACACAATTAAGTAAATAACACAGCGGAAGAAAAGAATAATACATTGATATACAATATCTGATACAACAGAGTGATACAATGAATATCAATATACATCAGAGATATGATACAAGAAATAGCAGCGGAAAAGAAAAGATAACAACAGCAGTGGAACAATATCAATAGAAATGATAACTCCAGAATGATCTTCAGACAAGAATGAATCCACAACTCCAAGATAAGCAACTCCGATGAATGAACTAGCTCCAGATAATCTACTAAACCTGAATATCTGAAAAGAAACCCAACTCTAGACTGCTCGTGTGGAAAATTATGAGCACCCAGAGTTTAGGAAGGGAACAATAAACTCCGGATCAGTCATGGGACTGGTGTGAGCAACGAAAACAGTTTATCTTTAAACAAACACAAAAGGTTTTAAACATTGAAATCCGCAATGCTTTTGGAAAATGAAACTACCATAAGACCTCCCACCACACACACAATGCAAACGCAGAATTGGAGGAGATTTCTTCTTATGATAGTCAAAGATGCTTACTACGCAAAATCAATTGGATATTATTATTAGTGCATAGTGCAGAAAACCATTTCGAAAGTATAATATTAATCTTAGCCAGCATAGACATTCCGAACTATGCCTACTATAGCTACCATTTAAACAGTGGGGTGCCACCATAAGTAAATGGCAGGTTCTACAACTAATACCGTACAAAGTTCGTATTTGGAAGATAGATTTCCAACAAATGGTCAGGCTAAGGAACTTCCTTCCGCCGCATGGGAACGCCTCTGGCGGGACGTCCCGAGAGACAAACTGCTCTCTGCCAACAAGGCCGGGTTACCCCTGTAACAGGTAACTCACGAATATGCTACCTCCCGGTCCTTTGGGACCTTTATCCAAGCTCGGTATCCAACATCACACATCATAAAGAAAGTGTATCCACATGAGTAAGTATCTGGGCTCCATACCATGATACCACCCCTTTCCAGAAGGAAATGACATACCCTAAAGGGCGCGACCCTCATAACCTTGCCGCAACATTCCTGTTTCGACCATTTCCGGGTAGTGAGGCCCTGACGAAGTCTCGTCCACAAAGCTACACTTTTCAAAAAGCCATGCTTTGGGTCAACAGATGATCAACCTATGATCACAAAGATAAATGATCAAACAAATGATCATATCACAAATGATCAAACACTGATCATCACACAGCAACACTCAGCATGTCACATTACCAAATTGGGAATATATCGCTGATAAATTTCAACTACATAACCTCTGAGCTCGTACGTCTCAGAGAAGGGTGTTAAGCTAAGAGAATAAATTCTCCGCCACCAACAGAAATGTATTTGAAAGAAATCGGCTTTATATCTCAAAGTGTAATGTCAGACATACAATCCATACAAGTCTGTTCCGGGATCGAACAGAACCGAAGGCACTTCTCACGAAGCCCTTGCAAATCCGGATAATTTCCAATCACGTCCGGACTTCCCGTCACTAAGGGTGATAAAACCTCTATATCGGGGATCAGCCGATGCAGAGTAACTCGACGGTAATCCTTCCGTTTTCAAAAATACCCGGTCTTCAACACCGGTCTTCAAATGCTATCCATATACGACGTATCACATATTCGGAATGGGTTATACGACCCAAAGGTCCTCTCCCGGCTAAACCGAATAGTGAGCGTAATATTTAAAACATATGGATATGGGATTTCAATCAAGTCACAACTTATTACCCAAAATCTTTCTTTTTGAATGGTTAAAACAAATTACCATTTACATCTTTAAACAAAAAGATTCAACCTTTACGGTTTAAACAGTTTCCACACTTTAATCTTTTAAACAAAAGATTCATTCACAGATTTTCCAAATTAATTTCCATTTCAATTTGATTAACTCGTTAAACCTTTAAATCAAAGATTTAACTTATAGCTTTCAAAACAATTTCATTTCGAATGGTCTAAACAAATCATCATTTTAAATCTGTTAAAGATAACAGATTCAAATCATAGCTTTCAAAACAATTCATTCATAACTTGGAAAACCATTTTTCAATTCAATCTTGAAATTCCTTTAATTTAAACTGGAATTTCATTTCTTATATGAAAGCTTTTATTCTTTTGAAAACAAATAGTTTCATTTCAGAAAATCTGATTCATTCATACGAGTTAAAGTCTTTGGGTTAAATCCAAATTCTCAAAATTATACTTTTAAATGGTTTAACTTCAGATAAATACATTTATAACATTTTTAATCCCTAGTTTCAAATCATAGGATTCAATTTCAAACTTGAATTCAAATTTAATCAAATTATTTAAATTTTCAAAACTCGATTAGGTTATTCAAAATAACTTTTATCTTTGAAATTCCATTTCAAAAGTTTTTCACTTTAAACCCAAATTTCCAATTTCAAAATCAATTGAAATTAAAATTTCAATTTCAAAAACATCAAATTTAAATTATCTGTGACTTAACCGATTTCCACGTGAAATCCATATTTGTGTGTGTAAAAGTGTAGTCCAGGGGTTTTACACAATAGTGCAACAACATCAATCATCACAGATATATCGATAAGCGGTATAGTCGATAACGCTTAACTTCATTCACAGATTCATAGATAAAATAAATTTATCAGTCACAAAGATTAACTATTACAATTCGATGTGGGTTTCGGATAACCAACTGGAATCCGACTCCCTGTCGCATCGAAATTCAAATGTCGTTTACGGGTCAAGGGTTTCATATTCACATAACAATATATATATCACAGATAAGTAAATTACAGATCACAACATAAATCAGGATGTATCACAAAACATCATATATCAGGGATATCAAACAATTCGACAATCAACAGAATCCAAACATTCATAAGTAAAATCAGTTAATTGTCTGATCAATTCAAATCAGATTAATTTCTTATGAATTACTAATCCTGGTTAATTAACATTAATAAATTACAACTCATTTTGATTAATTATCCTTTAATCATTAATTAATTAACCGTTAACAATAAATTAATTAACCTTTAATTATAATTCATCAATCTTTAATTATTTAAATAATTAATCTTTAATTATAAATTTCACCATTTAATTGATTGTCTTCAATTAATAAATTAACCTTTAATTAATTACCATTTAATTAATTTTCCTTAATTATAAATTAATCAGCTTTAAGTTAATAATTTATCTTTAGCTAATTATAAATCATCAATCAATATATATTTAACTTAACTTTTTAAGTTAATGAATTTAAAACATTAAATTTATAACCTTTTTTTTTCTTTTCGTCAAAAAATCTGGAATTAAATATTCAAAATTTAAACTCGGTTTAATATTTGTTTCAACTTAAACTTAATAATTTTAAAAACTGAGAAAAACTGGCACTGTTTAAACTTGAAAATGAACTGACCCAAGGCCACCTCAGTTTGCTTCGAGAAAAACAGAAATTTACCCGAGCCAAATCTAATTTTCCTCGAGTTCGCATTCGAGTATACTTGGTATCGTTAAAACTGAGAAAGCACAGACCTACCCGAGTTCATCCTAATTTACTTCGAGTAAAAAATGGAAATCCACCCGAGTAATTCTCGAGCCTCACATTCTTCTCTAATTCCACATACACGCTGACACACTCAACCACACCGTGCACGTACACCATCACCAGAGTAGCCTCCGACCTCTGATGAGTCTTCCAGCACATCACCCTTCGCCACTGCACCCCAATCCGATCATCAATACATGAATCCAAGCCTTCGATCAAATTCGAGTAACCCAGTCCAGACTGGAAACTAAACATCGCCGGAAAAACTCTTCGCCCAAGCTATCTCGACCACCAGGGGTCGAGCAACTCCAGCCACGCCTTGTCGAACTCCCACACCACCATTTCCCATAACCTCAAGCAACTCGAATCACCAGGGAGTCCATGGTGATCAAATTTTCCGACCTGATCAAAACTAGGGTTAAAAATTTAATCCCTCCGCCATCATCGCCACGGCGATCATTATAGCCTCCAATCATTTTTCCTAGACTCGTCGACCTTCTCGCTATCTTCCAACGTGATCACGACTCTCCCTATCACCTCGATCACCTACGATAGCTCAAACTCCATTTCCAGTTAACCCAAAACCCCTCACTCGATTCCCCACTAAAAATCATGAATTGCCCTTTAAAAATCATGACTCATGATACTTATTCAGATTTTATACCTGAATTCGAAAAACTACGAAGCTGGAAATTCCTCAAATCTCAAGCTTCCACTGTGCTTTCTCGAGATACAGAAAATATACAACTTGTATTCTTTGAATACATTTTTACATCTTGATTTATACTCAACCCAACATATCTTGTTTGATAATCCAGACTTATTAGAGAATAGATAAGGGAAAATAATTTTTTTTTAAGAGATTAAGCCTGTAAGTTTAGAACAGAGCAAGTCTTCTTGCTTGTAATCCACCATTACTTCATACTGCTATATCACGCAAAAGATCTAAATAAAATATGGATTTACTTACTCACAAATATCAAGAAACAAAACAGGTTAAGCTTCTAAAAACAAGGAGTTGCTCACAGTGGTTTTGAAAAAGGAACAGAGTTCTTAGTTTTGCAGACAGTTTGAACTTGAGAACTGGAAACATGTTTTCAACTTTGATCTTCAAATCATTTTGCTTCTCTACTTTGTTGTAGTTGCTTATGTTTAATTGTATTTGATGATGTAGAAGCTTGTTTGGGTTTTCAAATGGAGTTTCATTTTTAGTCTTGTTTAGTTCGAATTGAAATGAGAAGTGATAAGGGAAAGAAGTTTACAGAGTGATGTTTAAACAAGCTACAGGTAATAATATCTTATACAAACAGTGTACACATTTGTACAAATTATCAGAGAAAATTTTATATCTTGGTGGCTGAAAGAGATTTGTATACAACTCGAAATGACTTTGTTATGCTGTTAAGATATGGAGCATTTAATGCTATTGTACTTATGTTTCATACTTTATACATATCTCATTTTCTTTTACTTGCCTGTGACTTCATTAACAAGCTATAACATTTTACATTTTGCTTTGATTCATATTGCTCTTAAGTTTTGCAGGTATATATATCATATTCGAACATTGTTTTATCCTATGCAGATCTATATTTGAAGCTGGGAATCATTCTTATTGTCTTCATTTTGCAAGTGTACATACTTGACTATATTTTTATCTTCTGTATTCCTTTTATATTTTTGTTTCTGGTCTTTATAAACATATTATAAAGGTTGTTTTAGTTATGTTATGAATTTTCGACTTATGTGATTATACTTATGTTTTAACCATATTATTATATTTGTATATATATTTATAAGTAATTTGGAATGACAATTTCTATTTAAAAATATCAATTCATTTGTAAGGACATTCTATTATTATTTAACTCTATATTTATTTTTAAAAACCATTTACTTACACTTTAAATTCAAGTCAAAATATATATATATCTATATATTTACAATATTTTAAATTGAAATGATTCATACAGAATATACTTGAATCCGGGGAAACTCGATCCATTTTATCGATTTATTTTACTATCTTTATCCAAAAATTTATTTAATTATTAACTTAAATTAAATAAAAATCTAGGGTCGTTACAAACTTCCCCCCTTAAAAGAATTTCGTCCTCGAAATTACCAAGGAGACAAAAAGATAGATGAAGAATATTTCATTGAATCAACTGAATATCTATTCTGCATTTGGCTTACCAAATCAGAATATCAAAAATAGATACAAGAACGAATCTGTCTTAATACTTCATAAGATACTCGGGTTATCCAGATCTACGAAGTATGCAGTGGCATCGGTCAGTTCGAAAGGAATAACTAACCATTCGTAGAATATACTGGGACCCAAAGAATAGACGGATATATGGATACAATTTCAAAACTCTCAGTTTAGAAACTAAATTATACCTATCAACCATAGCAACAAAGCAACCAATACACCCAAACAAACAATTTTGGCCTATCTGGAGTTTACGTCCCATATTAATATATCGAATCTTCTTTCTGGATCTGCCAGAAATTATCGAAGAATTGAGAAAAAGATGACGAACAAAAGAGATCGATAGAGAAAAGATTGCTTCCTCGTTGTTACAGAGTATTGACCATTTATAGTCGTATTCCCCTGTCCCCTATCTCGTCCTCTTCTTGCACTCATACTTACTATCTGTGTATAGTAAGAGAATTTACTGAGGCATTCGAACGGATATCTGAGAATTACTCATTCTAGGGTATACTTCACCCTATCTCTAATGAGCTACTTAATGTGTTATACTCCTGAGCTAAAGTTCAACCTTAGCTCTGATACCACATGTGACGATCCGAGACAGCGGCCACCGGTAGGCTTTGCAACCATCCCAGTCCCACCGTGGCTTACATTGGCACCTCGCATTTACTTTTACGGCCAGCCTCTCGACTGTCACGGCCTCTGCCTAACCAACCCATCCCTCTCAGGGACATGTAGGGGTAAGAGTCTCCCGTTCGCCACCAAACCGCGAAGCGAGAACCCCCTATCATGCTGTAATATAGCAAATGCGATCCATATACGACGTATCACATATTCGGAATGGGTTATACGACCCAAAGGTCCTCTCCCGGCTAAACCGAATAGTGAGCGTAATATTTAAAACATATGGATATGGGATTTCAATCAAGTCACAACTTATTACCCAAAATCTTTCTTTTTGAATGGTTAAAACAAATTACCATTTACATCTTTAAACAAAAAGATTCAACCTTTACGGTTTAAACAGTTTCCACACTTTAATCTTTTAAACAAAAGATTCATTCACAGATTTTCCAAATTAATTTCCATTTCAATTTGATTAACTCGTTAAACCTTTAAATCAAAGATTTAACTTATAGCTTTCAAAACAATTTCATTTCGAATGGTCTAAACAAATCATCATTTTAAATCTGTTAAAGATAACAGATTCAAATCATAGCTTTCAAAACAATTCATTCATAACTTGGAAAACCATTTTTCAATTCAATCTTGAAATTCCTTTAATTTAAACTGGAATTTCATTTCTTATATGAAAGCTTTTATTCTTTTGAAAACAAATAGTTTCATTTCAGAAAATCTGATTCATTCATACGAGTTAAAGTCTTTGGGTTAAATCCAAATTCTCAAAATTATACTTTTAAATGGTTTAACTTCAGATAAATACATTTATAACATTTTTAATCCCTAGTTTCAAATCATAGGATTCAATTTCAAACTTGAATTCAAATTTAATCAAATTATTTAAATTTTCAAAACTCGATTAGGTTATTCAAAATAACTTTTATCTTTGAAATTCCATTTCAAAAGTTTTTCACTTTAAACCCAAATTTCCAATTTCAAAATCAATTGAAATTAAAATTTCAATTTCAAAAACATCAAATTTAAATTATCTGTGACTTAACCGATTTCCACGTGAAATCCATATTTGTGTGTGTAAAAGTGTAGTCCAGGGGTTTTACACAATAGTGCAACAACATCAATCATCACAGATATATCGATAAGCGGTATAGTCGATAACGCTTAACTTCATTCACAGATTCATAGATAAAATAAATTTATCAGTCACAAAGATTAACTATTACAATTCGATGTGGGTTTCGGATAACCAACTGGAATCCGACTCCCTGTCGCATCGAAATTCAAATGTCGTTTACGGGTCAAGGGTTTCATATTCACATAACAATATATACATCACAGATAAGTAAATTACAGATCACAACATAAATCAGGATGTATCACAAAACATCATATATCAGGGATATCAAACAATTCGATAATCAACAGAATCCAAACATTCATAAGTAAAATCAGTTAATTGTCTGATCAATTCAAATCAGATTAATTTCTTATGAATTACTAATCCTGGTTAATTAACATTAATAAATTACAACTCATTTTGATTAATTATCCTTTAATCATTAATTAATTAACCGTTAACAATAAATTAATTAACCTTTAATTATAATTCATCAATCTTTAATTATTTAAATAATTAATCTTTAATTATAAATTTCACCATTTAATTGATTGTCTTCAATTAATAAATTAACCTTTAATTAATTACCATTTAATTAATTTTCCTTAATTATAAATTAATCAGCTTTAAGTTAATAATTTATCTTTAGCTAATTATAAATCATCAATCAATATATATTTAACTTAACTTTTTAAGTTAATGAATTTAAAACATTAAATTTATAACCTTTTTTTTTTCTTTTCGTCAAAAAATCTGGAATTAAATATTCAAAATTTAAACTCGGTTTAATATTTGTTTCAACTTAAACTTAATAATTTTAAAAACTGAGAAAAACTGGCACTGTTTAAACTTGAAAATGAACTGACCCAAGGCCACCTCAGTTTGCTTCGAGAAAAACAGAAATTTACCCGAGCCAAATCTAATTTTCCTCGAGTTCGCATTCGAGTATACTTGGTATCGTTAAAACTGAGAAAGCACAGACCTACCCGAGTTCATCCTAATTTACTTCGAGTAAAAAATGGAAATCCACCCGAGTAATTCTCGAGCCTCACATTCTTCTCTAATTCCACATACACGCTGACACACTCAACCACACCGTGCACGTACACCATCACCAGAGTAGCCTCCGACCTCTGATGAGTCTTCCAGCACATCACCCTTCGCCACTGCACCCCAATCCGATCATCAATACATGAATCCAAGCCTTCGATCAAATTCGAGTAACCCAGTCCAGACAGGAAACTAAACATCGCCGGAAAAACTCTTCGCCCAAGCTATCTCGACCACCAGGGGTCGAGCAACTCCAGCCACGCCTTGTCGAACTCCCACACCACCATTTCCCATAACCTCAAGCAACTCGAATCACCAGGGAGTCCATGGTGATCAAATTTTCCGACCTGATCAAAACTAGGGTTAAAAATTTAATCCCTCCGCCATCATCGCCACAGCGATCATTATAGCCTCCAATCATTTTTCCTAGACTCGTCGACCTTCTCGCTATCTTCCAACGTGATCACGACTCTCCCTATCACCTCGATCACCTACGATAGCTCAAACTCCATTTCCAGTTAACCCAAAACCCCTCACTCGATTCCCCACTAAAAATCATGAATTGCCCTTTAAAAATCATGACTCATGATACTTATTCAGATTTTATACCTGAATTCGAAAAACTACGAAGCTGGAAATTCCTCAAATCTCAAGCTTCCACTGTGCTTTCTCGAGATACAGAAAATATACAACTTGTATTCTTTGAATACATTTTTACATCTTGATTTATACTCAACCCAACATATCTTGTTTGATAATCCAGACTTATTAGAGAATAGATAAGGGAAAATAATTTTTTTTTTTAAGAGATTAAGCCTGTAAGTTTAGAACAGAGCAAGTCTTCTTGCTTGTAATCCACCATTACTTCATACTGCTATATCACGCAAAAGATCTAAATAAAATATGGATTTACTTACTCACAAATATCAAGAAACAAAACAGGTTAAGCTTCTAAAAACAAGGAGTTGCTCACAGTGGTTTTGAAAAAGGAACAGAGTTCTTAGTTTTGCAGACAGTTTGAACTTGAGAACTGGAAACATGTTTTCAACTTTGATCTTCAAATCATTTTGCTTCTCTACTTTGTTGTAGTTGCTTATGTTTAATTGTATTTGATGATGTAGAAGCTTGTTTGGGTTTTCAAATGGAGTTTCATTTTTAGTCTTGTTTAGTTCGAATTGAAATGAGAAGTGATAAGGGAAAGAAGTTTACAGAGTGATGTTTAAACAAGCTACAGGTAATAATATCTTATACAAACAGTGTACACATTTGTACAAATTATCAGAGAAAATTTTATATCTTGGTGGCTGAAAGAGATTTGTATACAACTCGAAATGACTTTGTTATGCTGTTAAGATATGGAGCATTTAATGCTATTGTACTTATGTTTCATACTTTATACATATCTCATTTTCTTTTACTTGCCTGTGACTTCATTAACAAGCTATAACATTTTACATTTTGCTTTGATTCATATTGCTCTTAAGTTTTGCAGGTATATATATCATATTCGAACATTGTTTTATCCTATGCAGATCTATATTTGAAGCTGGGAATCATTCTTATTGTCTTCATTTTGCAAGTGTACATACTTGACTATATTTTTATCTTTTGTATTCCTTTTATATTTTTGTTTCTGGTCTTTATAAACATATTATAAAGGTTGTTTTAGTTATGTTATGAATTTTCGACTTATGTGATTATACTTATGTTTTAACCATACTATTATATTTGTATATATATTTATAAGTAATTTGGAATGACAATTTCTATTTAAAAATATCAATTCATTTGTAAGGACATTCTATTATTATTTAACTCTATATTTATTTTTAAAAACCATTTACTTACACTTTAAATTCAAGTCAAAATATATATATATCTATATATTTACAATATTTTAAATTGAAATGATTCATACAGAATATACTTGAATCCGGGGAAACTCGCTCCATTTTATCGATTTATTTTACTATCTTTATCCAAAAATTTATTTAATTATTAACTTAAATTAAATAAAAATCTAGGGTCGTTACAAAAATGGAACGCGGAAGCGCCAACAAGAATGGTGAGTTAACTCACCTTTAAATAAAATTATACACCATATGTGCTGTTATAGATTGTTGTTGAATGCTTGGATGATAATTGATAGTTTTAACAAAGTATAGATTAGTGACAAAATCATCCTGATTTAATTTAATTACGCTGAACGTAGTTAAATTTATTATACCTCGTTTGTGACATCTCTTAGCAGAATAAAACCCGTACTGCTATAACAAAATGGAAGAAATAATTCGAATATCTATCGAATGGAATAAATCACTATTTTTTGCTTGCAAAGTAAAAATATTATTATTACTTGATTGTTTGTTGGGGTTTGAATTCCCGCTTGATAGCGGATGACATAAATAACAATTTTGTTGCAGAGGAGAAAAAGGAGTAGTCGGAGTGTTTTCATGGCGAATAAGTCGCTACGGAGTACTTTAGAATAATACACATGCATATATGTGTGTTAGGAAATCAATTCCTTGGTTTCGATGATCACAACTATGCAATGGAAAACAAATGTACATATACAGGAAGTTGATATAGTAACATCACCAAAGAGACAAGAACAAGACTCAAAAGAAGTACCAAGAGGCTACAAGTCGAGAGAATCGGAAAAGAAATGATAAAGGCACAAGAAAAGCAACATGCACTAATCCAGACGTCTGAGTGCACTGACCAGACGTCTGGTTAAGTTCTCTGGTTCACAAACTCAGAATAAACTAGACGTCTGATCCTGAACTCAGACGTCTGAAATACATCCAGCCATAAAAAAGAAATAAAGACCAGACGTTTGGTTTATAAACACAGACGTCTGAAATGCTACCAGACACAAAAAATATATGAAGGCCAGACGTCTGAGGTCACTTTCCAGACGTCTGATTATTGGCTCGACTGTGTAATTTCAAACTCCAACTGTCACGTCCGAAAAGACACATCCGCTCCTCTTCACTGCAACTCTTCATCACCAACAGGAGTAACTATACAACGATTGTTAATGAAGGCAACTACACATAGAAACTCTTCACCACTATAAATAGCATAAGGAATTCAAGAGAAAGATTCACCTTACTCACTTACGCTCTTATCTCTTATACTCTGACTTATACCTGATCTCTAAGCAATCAACTACCTGTATTTAACTCTTCCATATATACAGAACTCCTCATTCAAATATTCTCTAGATAGATATATATATTGGAAGCATTTGTACTCAATAGTCAACATCCGTGTTATAGAACACATTCTTGACAAAGAAACTCTGCTATTGTAAACCTGTTCCTCCGGGTCAAGTGAGGGTTAGTTGAAAGGAAATTCCGAAGAGGAGCTTCGAGACTGGACGTAGGACGGGAGGTCTGAACCAGTATAAAATCCTGGTGTGATTATTTTCATTTACTTTGCTACTATCATTTATCAAGTTATATTATATAGTTAGCTGTTTATACTTGCATATATATATATATATATCCTATACGATCCACTCATATAGACTTTCAATTGGTATCAGAGCAAGGTTTGTTTAAAAGAACAATAACACGTTTTTTAATCATTCTAATATGGAAAGTATTTTTCAAGAAGGACAATCCACGGCACGACCCCCACTTTTTAATGGCTCTAATTATTCATATTGGTCAACACGTATGAGAATTTTTATGGAAGCTAATGGTTTAGAAATTTGGTCAGCCACTCAAGATAAATATGAAGCTCCAACTACTGCTATGAACACATGGACCGATGCACAAAAGACCTTAGCATCAAATAATGCTAAAGCTATGAATGTTTTGTTTTGTTCACTAGACAAAAATGAATTTTCACGTGTCATGTTATGTACAACTGCATTTGATATTTGGCGTACCTTACAAATTACACATGAAGGTACAACAAAGGTCAAACAAACTAAAATTTCAATTTTTCAAAACCAATTTTCATCATTAAAATGAAACTATAGTAGACATGTATTCTAGATTTCAAACTATTCAACATGATCTTATGGCATTAGGAGTTAAGTTTACTGATTTTGATTTAGTTTCTCGAATACTCAACTCTTTAACACCTGATTGGGAAAGAAAGGTATTAGCTATTGAAGAAGCTAATGATCTCTCTACTCTCAAAGTTGAAGAGTTGATAGGAAATTTGATGTCCTATGAAGCTAATTTGCAGGCACGTAAAGAATTAAATTCAGAGAAGAAGAACATAGCATTTCCATCAATAAAGAATGATGACTCAGATTTAGATGAAGATGAGATAGTATTTATTGCCAAAAACTATAATAGATTCAAGAAATTTAGAAAGATGACCAAGTTTCAAAAAGAAGGAAAGACCAACTCAACAAATCTATCTCAAATTAAGTGTTATGAATGTGAACAATACGGACACATGAAAAAGGATTGCCCAAAACTTAACAATGATAAAAAGAAGAGCAAATTTGAAAAACTCAAAAAGAAGAAAGCTTTCAAAGTAACATGGGATGACTCTGATTCTTCATCTTCAGAAAGTGATAGCGATAGTGACGGAGAACAAGCTAATGTATGTTTTATGGCACAAAAAGATGAGGTATGGCCGGAACTTAGCTATGAAGAATTATTTGAACTTAGCATGGAATTAGATGATAAATTTAGACAAATTAAAAAATTGAACAAAGAATATATAGTAAAAATAAATAGATTAGAACTTGAAGTAGGAATGTTGAAAGATGAAAAAACTATTTTAGAAGAAGAACTTGAAATATCTCAAGAAAAATTAAGAAATAATGTGATAGAAAGTGAGAACATTACTCTAGAAAAAGAAAATTTGCTAAAAGAAAATGTTGATTTTAAAAATAGTATTGAATTATTGAAAACAGAAAATAGAGAATTAAAAGAAAATTAGATAAAATTACCAATAATGTATCAAAATTCAACAAAGGAAAACAAGATTTGGAAAATCTTATCAAAACATCAAAACCATCAGGTAATAGAAATGGAATAGGATTTAAAAAATGTTCTAAACAAAAAGAAAATAATGCTAAATATTAATTATATAAAAACTAGAAGTTTATCTAAACAAAAATTGAATACCAAAAATATGAAAATTTGGATTCCTAAAACAAATAATAATTTGATTAGACAAAAGCATATCAGTAATTACTTAGAAAATGTAGTCTATAATAAAAACTATATTTATAAAGGTACCAAACCATCTTGGGTGTGGTTACCTTCTTCTAACAATTAGGACCCTAATCAAATATATGGGTACCAATTAAAACATTTTTTATCTTGCAGGTACCCAAAATAAAAAATAAGGAGAAATGGATACTAGATAGTGGTTGCTCCAAACAAATGACCGGAAATTCAAAAATGTTATCAAATATAACATACATTGATGGTGGAACGGTAACATTTGGAGACAATTCAAAGGGATTTGTCATAGACATTGGAGAAGTCATCAACTCTGGTATATCTAACTCTCCTATTATTACAAATGTTTTATTAGTAGAAAATTTAAAACACAACTTGTTAAGCATTAGTCAATTATGTGATAAAGGTTTTCAAATAAATTTTGAAAAAGATAGATGTAATATTTTAGATAATAACAAACAAATCATTTTTGAAGATTTTAGAAACAAAAATATTTATGTATTAAACATGAATATTAATAAAAATTCAAACTTATGCTTAACCGCCAAACATGATGATCCATGGTTATGGCATAAACGATTTTGTCATATTAATTTTAAGAATATTAATAAGTTAGCTAAATATGAGTTAGTAAGAGGGTTACCTAAAATAAGTTACAAAGTAGAAAATTTATGTGATGATTGTCAAATTGGTAAACTAAAGAAAAGCTCGTTTAAATCTAAAAATAATATTTCTACAAAACAACCATTAGAATTATTACATTTAGATTTATTTGGTCCAACACAAATAAGATCTATTAATCACAACAAATATGTTTTTGTAATAGTCGATGATTTTTCGAGATATACATGGACTTTATTTCTAAAACATAAAAGCGATACTTTTGGTATGTTTAAAATATTTGCAAAACGAATTAAAACTCAAATGAATTTGAAATTAAAAATATTAGAAGTGATCATGGAGGAGAATTCGAAAATGATCTTTTTTTCAAATTTTTGCAATAAAAAAGGAATAACTCATAATTTTTCTTTTCCTCGTACACCCCAACAAAATGGTGTCGTAGAAAGAAAAAATCGTACATTACAAGAATGCGCATGAACATTATTAAATAGTAGCGGATTACCAAAACACTTTTGGGCCGAAGCTATTGCTACATCTTGTTATGTATTAAATCGAGTAACTATTCGCCCAATGACTAAACAAACTTGTTTTGAAATATTTTTTGGTAAAAAACCTAAAGTATCATACTTTAAAACTTTTGGCTCAAAATGTTTTATATTAAATACAAAAGATAAATTAGGAAAATTTGATCCAAAAGCCGATGAGGGTATCTTTGTTGGATATTCGAATCGTAGCAAGGCATATAGAATTTTTAATAAAAGGAATAATACTATAGAAGAGAGCTTACATGTCTCATTCGACGAAAATCCTTTCACACATCAGACTAATGATGAAGAAGAAATTATTCCACTAACAAATTCAACAAATTCTATTAATAATGAAGCCAATATACAAAATAACACTATTGTATCATCTCCTAGAATTCTTAAGAATCATCCAATAGATAATATTATTGGAGATCTTAATTCAAGAGTTACTAGAAATCAACTCAATCAAATAAGTCATATAGCATTTGTATCAAACTTTGAACCAAAGAATTATAAAGAAGCCTCAAATGATAATTTTTGGATAATAGCTATGCAAGAATAATTACATCAATTTGAACGTAATAACGTATGGGAATTAGTACCAAGACCTGAAGATCAATCAGTAATAGGAACAAAATGGGTATTTAAAAACAAGGCGGAAGAAAATGGAAATATTGTTAGAAATAAAGCACGATTAGTTGCTCAGGGCTACAATCAAGAAGAAGGCATAGATTACGATGAAACTTTTGCTCCGGTAGCAAGATTAGAAGCCATTCGTACTTTACTCTCCTTTGCAACTCATAACAATTTCAAACTATTTCAAATGGATGTCAAAAGTGCCTTTTTGAATGGTTTTATTAAAGAAAATGTATACGTCGAACAACCACCACTTTTTGTTCATGAAAAATATCCCGATCATGTTTTTAAATTACATAAAGCACTATATGGATTAAAACAAGCACCTCGTGCATGGTACGAACGCCTTAAAAATCACCTAATAACATCCGATTTTCATATAGGAAAAATAGATACAACTTTATTTATTAAAAGAGAAAATAACGATATTTTGGTTGTACAAATTTATGTAGATGATATCATCTTTGGTTCAACCAACGAAAATCTATGTAATAATTTTTCAAATATTATGAAAAATGAATTTGAAATGTCACACATGGGAGAATTAAATTTCTTCTTAGGATTATAAATAAAACAACTCGAAAATGGAATTTTTATTCACCAACAAAAATATTGTAACGATTTATTACATCGATTTAAAATGGATAAAACTTCAAGCAAACCAACACCAATGAGTACCACTATTCACTTAGAAAAAGATGAAAATGGGACAGATTTTGATGAAAAGTTCTATCGAAGCATGATTGGTTCTTTACTATATTTAACAGCTAGTCGACCGGATATTATGATGAGTGTATGTCTTTGTGCTCGATTTCAAGCAAAACCAAAAGAATCCCATTTACGAGCTGTTAAGCGCATTTTACGTTATTTATCTAATACTACAGATTATGGTTTGTTCTATCCTAAAGGATCATCTTTTGAACTTGTCTCATATAGCGATGCGGATTTTGGTGGTTGTAGAACAGACCGTAAGAGTACTAGTGGAACATGTCATTTTATCGGACAATCTTTAGTTTCATGGTTTAGCAAAAAAAAAATTGTGTTTCTTTATCTACTTGTGAAGCCGAATACATCTCTGCAGCTCTAGCATGTGCGCAAGTAATATACATGCAACAAACACTAATGGATTTTGGAAAAATTATCAAAAAATCTCCAATATATTGTGATAACACAAGTGCTATAAATTTATCAAAAAATCCTGTTAATCACTCACAAACCAAACATATAGACATCGACATCATTTTTTGCGAGACAATGTTGAAAAAGGAACTATCTCTTTAGAATACGTAAGTACCGAAAATCAAGTAGCCGACATATTTACAAAACCATTAAACGAACAAACTTTCATTAAACTCAGACGAAGTTTGGGAATTTGTTCACTTCAAGATCTTAACTAAAATTGAATTAAAGACTAAATTTAGTTCACCTCTTCATTACCACAAATTGATGAATTTCTGAACCATTAAAAATTTAGAAAATTAGTTTTTCTATAAATAACGTTTTCATCATATATATACACACATGTTTACATCACAAATATATACAAAATATCAAATTCTTAAAATTTAGAAAAACAATGTCTTCTGGGAGTTCCTATATATCTATCTCCATCTCCACACCATCGACGGACAGCTCAGCAGACACACCACAATGCCTTTCGACACCTACACCAAAGCAAGAACCAACAAATAGGTGGTCCTCGTATCATACGGGTTTTACTCCAGTGAATAAGAAAGCTAAAAGATCCTTGTTTATTTCTCCTAATACAAAGGAGAAAATTGATGAAATTCATCATTACCAAAAACAACAGATGGATCTTCAACGAGAGCTTTATTTCGAACAGAAAGTTACGGCACGAAGGCTTAGTTTTCTAGAACAAGTGGCGCTAAAGTTTTGCTCATCACGAAAGAAAGATGTACATGAACCACTACCAAAACCTTGTAGTTCATTAGATCCATCTTCTTCCTGTCGCACTCCTTCAGATCCTTCCCCAAGACGATATTCTGGCTCCCCACGGACCCACGAATGTAGGAATATATGGTCTCCACTTAAACCATGGAAGGATAACGACTCAGGAAATCCTAAAACTCCATCGCCTACTAAATAAATGAATCAATTTAATTATTGTATGTATTTATATGTTATTATATTTTACAATAATAAAGATCTCTATTATCAACATTTGATAAATAAATATAACCATCTACTTTAGACTATTTTTAGCAAAACTGCTCCTTTCAGACGTTTGACTACGGTCTTCAGACGTCTGAACCACTGATATATGCCACAATTTTAAGCAATGTGCATATGTCAGACATCTGATATACCCCTCAGACGTCTGGAATGAAGCTCTACCTTATCCAAAATTACATTCAGAATATCTCAGACGTCTGAAATAATATCCAAACGTCTGATAAATCTCTGTCTCTAAATTTTTCAAACTGTGTCAAACCAGACGTCTAAAACATAACAAACAGACGTCTGTTTGAATCTTCTGTATAATTTTTAGGGCAAACCAGACGTCTGCTATCAAATTCAGACGTCTGGAATTCAATCGACCTTTATTATACCCCCAAAATAACGTCATTTTTTCACTTTTCAAACTCAAATCAAATTTCCTCCCTGCCGATTTCCAATTCAATTTCAAATTCCACATTATTTCAAACTGAAATCACAATGCCTCCTTGTACAAAGAACATCAAAGCCCCTAAACGCAAACAAGATCGACCTACGTCATCTTCAAACCCTCAGCTGTGTTCAGATGATCAAATCGAACGATGGATGCACAAGGCACCTCATTCGATTAAAAGGTATCAAGATATTCAAAAGAAAAAACTTCATATAGGACCTTTTTATAATCTACTTAAGTTTCCTATGTACGATCTCGATGAACTTTGTGAGAATGCTGGATTGGACACTTTAATTTCTTTTACATCCAATGATGTTCAAATAGATCAACTGGCTATATTCTTATTCTACGCCAATCTAGATAGCACTGCAGTTTGGAATACCGAAAACGAAGACAACTGGCTATGGTCAAGCGTTTATGGAAATACTATTCGTTTAACTCCGGGAATAATAGGAAGAACTTTGGGATGCTCCGACATCGGCGAGGATCTACACAACATCCCGGATATGCGCTTTAAACCCAGGAATGATATCACTCATCAAATATGGGAGGACGAAATGCCAAAATTTGCTTCAAAACACTTACGTCGAAAGGCTCGACTCTTGACAAGAATGATAATCAATACAATTGTTCCACGCATGGGTAGTCACGAACAAATCACCGAATTGGAACACAAAGCTCTCTATGCCCTTTTTAGTGGAACTCGAGTTAATCGGGCCAAATTCATATTCGATGAACTCAAGCAATTTTGGAATCGATCGCGGCCATCGATCATTTACCCAACTTACATTATGAAACTTCTTCGTGCAAACAATATTCCGTCTTATCTATCAACCTTCGAAGAAATTTCACCTAAGTATGCCTCCACCAAATTCTTCTCTTTGATGCACTTACTCGAAATTCCATCGGATTTCATGTCCTTCGACGATTGGACTCATCATCAACAATCTAGAAGGGTTGAGCCTCCTCCTCAAACCCATATGGATCCATCTCAAGAAGAAGAACAAAATCGGGAAATCACTCCCCCACCTCCCGCTTCATTTGAATATCCGGGACAAGATGACATTTTGGAAACTCGAACGGAAACAAATCAAAATGAAAGCATTCGCGATCTAACGCTTCGAAATCAACAAATCTTGTCTCAGAATCAAAAAATTCTAGCAAAACGAATCAACAGCTTCGAGATGTCTTTTGCTACAAGACTAGCCACAGTCGAAGAATCTCTTTCGACTGTTTTATCAGTTCTCAAGGAGGTCCTTCAAAAAGTACATGGTCCATCTTCACCCTTAGAAGATTGGACAACTCCTGTGCCTTCTCCTCCTGCAAAAAATTCCAAACTATTTGACGATGAACCATCCAAAGAAGCTTTGACATCTCCTTCAAAGACTAGCACCTCTGACAAAATAGAACCAAAGGAAGATGATCCAAAACAAGCTTCTCCTAAGCAACTCTAGAATTTAGGTTTTGTTGTCTTTCTGGTCTATGAATGTAACTCCTTCATATTATTAATGCAAATTTCTTTTTTGGCTTGAACTTTTATATATTCTTTTTGATAATGTCAAAGGGGGAGAACTATAGAAATAAACTTAAAACATAACTAAGCACATATTTAGGGGGAGATTTAGAATATAAATATAAGTACATTGAATAGTTGTCATCATCAAAAAGGGGGAGATTGTTAGGAAATCAATTCCTTGGTTTCAATGATCACAACTATGCAATGGAAAACAAATGTACATATATAGGAAGTTGATATAGTAACATCACCAAAGAGACAAGAACAAGACTCAAAAGAAGTACCAAGAGGCTACAAGTCGAGAGAATCGGAAAAGAAATGATAAAGGCACAAGAAAAGCAACATGCACTAATCCAGACGTTTGAGTGCACTGACCAGACATCTGGTTAAGTTCTCTAGTTCACAAACTCAGAATAAACCAGACGTCTGATCCTGAACTAAGACGTCTGAAATACATCCAGACATAAAAAAGAAATAAAGACCAGACGTCTGGTTTATAAACACAGACGTCTGAAATGCTACCAGACACAAAAAATATATGAAGGCCAGACGTCTGATGTCACTTTCCAGACGTCTGATTATTGGCTCGACTGTGTAATTTCAAACTCCAACTATCACATCCGAAAAGACACATCCGCTCCTCTTCACTGCAACTCTTCATCACCAACAGGAGTAACTATACAATGATTGTTAATGAAGGCAACTACACATAGAAACTCTTCACCGCTATAAATAGCATCAGGAATTCAAGAGAAAGATTCACCTTACTCACTTACGCTCTTATCTCTTATACTCTGACTTATACCTGATCTCTAAGCAATCAACTACCTATATTTAACTCTTCCATATATACAGAACTCCTCATTCAAATATTCTCTAGATAGATATATATATTGGAAGCATTTGTACTCAATAGTCAACATCCGTGTTATAGAACACATTCTTGACAAAGAAACTCTGCTATTGTAAACCTGTTCCTCCGGGTCAAGTGAGGGTTAGTTGAAAGGAAATTCCGAAGAGGAGCTTCGGGACTGGACGTAGGACGGGAGGTCCGAACCAGTATAAAATCCTGGTGTGATTATTTTCATTTACTTTGCTACTATCATTTATCAAGTTATATTATATAGTTAGCTGTTTATACTTGCATATATATATATATCCTATACGATCCACTCATATAGACTTTCAATGTGATTACAGGGGACTTTTGTAGAGAGACCCTAAGGGGTTTCCCGCCATTATTTATTTACTATTATCTGCATTTTAGTTATATTCTTTTCTTTCTTATATTTATGTTTGGCTAAAAATTTTGTGACATACTGTTTGAATTGTGTAAGTGTCGTTATAACAATTTTCGCTATATCATCACTTATAAAATATCATCTCCTTAAACCCTTATGTGCATTGAACTTGTACTTATATTTTTACTAAATAAATGTTTAGTCGCATTTTTTGCACTTTGAAAGTTGTTTAAAACTATATTTTCAAATATTTTGATAATTTTGGAAATAGAGGTTAAGTATTAATTTAAAATTTATAAAACAATTTATAAATTAGATTTATTATCTTTGGGGATATTAAATGCTGTTTTAAATTTATAAATGATTATAAATTTGATTAATTCCCTTTTGGAATAATTTACATTGTTTTGAATTTATAAAAGGGTATAAATTTTATTTATTATCCTGAGGGATAATTAATGGTGGTCGAAATATAAAAAAGATTATAATTGGATTCATGGTCTATTGGGTAAAATTAATGTGGTTTTAAAATTTATAAATGAATTTTGTCAATTTCTTTTCAAGATGATTAACCTTGTTTTTAAAAAAGTAATAAAACTATTTCAATTTATTTATTACTTTCAGTAATAATAAATGTTGTCCAAAAAGCTATAAATGATAGTTTAAAAATAATGAAATCTTTTAAAATGAATGTTTAAAAATAATACTAGGTGTAAAGTGTTTTGGGGTTTAGAGTAAACAGTGTTTTAATGAAAAGTGCTTGTAGCCATCTTTTTAATACACTTAGAAATATAATTTTCCCCTTTAAAAGAATATTTTTAAAGTGTTTTTTACAGATATTTATGTTGTGAAAACAAGCAAAAGTAAGAATCAACTATTTTGAATCTTGTTTCGCTTATTGATGACAAGTGTATGCGATCTAAATTCCCATATACAACCATTTGTTTACTTTCTGTAATTGATTTCATAACTATCGATTTAATATCATTCTTTGTGCTTCGTCAATCTAAGATGATTTTTCGCTCGTTTCGAGCATTGGCATCCAACACTATGGAAACTAAAACCAAAGCGTAAGTGGGAGTCAAGCCAAGTGGGTCGCACTCATTAGGGCATATTTGCATTTATCCAGTGGTGTCGATAGCATGCATGCATTGATGTGAGTATATTCGGATGCATGTGGATTTACATGGTCCGGCTTTGAAGTTCCTGAGAGTGTTGCACATGAGGTGTGGGCACTCAAGTATATTTTATCTATAGGTATACTTTTGATATAGGGGGGAGCACCCTCCTAGTAATGTTGGATAAATTCATTTTCCTTATTTCAATTCGAAAATTGGAATTAATCTTTTGTTCTTTGGGTTTTGTCAGTCCAAGATGATTTGTTGCTCATTTAAGTGTTACTATCCTTTGTCGGAAATGACTAATACCAAAGTGCAAGTGGGGGCCAAGTTATGTGTGATTATTCCCATTAGGGTGTTTTCACATCTACTCTAGATTAGATTTGGTTGTATGCTTCGGAGATGTGAAATATACGGATTCTGGGTAACCGTCGGCAGGGTCCGGCTTGGAGCTCCTGAGAGTCATCATAGTTCTCAAGTATATTTTAGGGGTATACTTTTGGTAAGGGGGAGTACCCTCCTAGTTATTTGTTGGAAAATTCCTTTCCTTGTTCTTGATTCCAATTCTTTTGAATTGTTTTTCTTAATTACCTCGAGAAGCGACTGGAGCGACTCTCAATGTTTAATTATTTGTATCCATTGGATTTTTGATCTTGCCTATGTAAATCATTTCTTGTTTAGATTGTTGTTTTGACCATTTCCCATTTCTTCATATATGGAAGTTAGTCTTGCAAGGGAAAAACCTATTCTGCATTTAGTGTGTGGTCTCATAGAATTATTAAATGTTAACCTTGTTACTAGAGTTTACTCACGCTGGTTTTCCAGACTGATCTTGGTGTTACTTTATCATAATGCTCAGGCTAGACCGAGTATTTTTCTAGGTTATCGTTGGTGAGAAATGGAGCTCGTGGAGTATAGCTGGATGTTTACCTGCCCTAGTATTTTATATTCCGCTGTATTATTATATATACCCATCAGCAATTGTAAAGGCATGAAGATATAACTGTCCAGGTTGATAAGTTTTTTTTAACTCTGATATACCATGTATTTTAGAGTGATAGCTTTTACCATCTTTATTATATTATATATTGTCATTCCACTATGAGATTTTGTTTTCTTCTATTCGTTTTCTTTCTCTTTTTTCTTTCTACCCTAATAATCTGTCTTTCCGACGATTGGATTGTTCGACATTGGAATACCGTGGATGTATATGGTGTCGACTTTCGATGGTCGAAAAGGTGGATCGTTACATACATTCTTCCCCCATAAAAAGAATTTTGTCCTTGAAATTCCCGAAGTAAGAAAAATGCCTCCAACCTTTAAACTTTTAAAAATCAATTAGGTGAAATGAATCATTAAATTTCCAAGTTTCTTAAAGTTACAGAAAATTTCGACAGCGTCTCCTTTGCATTGCTTAATCCGAAATAACTATAACTCACCCCCAACAGGCCTAAACCAAAGAAAGAAAATAAAAGCCCCAAAGTAGCCTCCACTATCTAAGGTATAAAAGCATCAAACCAAATCAAAATATAAATGTGTACCTATTAGTAGAGCAAACAATCTCTACTCATGAAACCAACAGCATCAAACTAGCATTTGCTTCCATGAACCTGCATCTTACAATTGCCATTAAATCATAAAGCTTGGATTACTAATATCAAAAGTATACAATTTATTAAAACTCGTATGATGTACATGTACCATTTATACACAATATCAAATCAAATTCCTCGCTCGATCACACAATTTCACTTCCAAGCTAGTATAATTCACTCTACCACCCTAGCACGGACTCCGATTCGGTTCCTTGATTAGAAACCTTTATTCTCTTTAAATAACCATATATTATGATAGAAAACTTCAGAATCAAATCAAAAATCCATATCAAGCGTTCATCGTCAAGAACCGAATGAAAAATCCTAACTTGGACTGGTGTAAATCACCTCGAATTCGTGTACTCAAATCCAGATCAAGAACAGTTATGCGAATTAAATGATCTACGAGCAACCTACATATTTATTCCAATTGGGTTATTAACTATACCAATTTCTTTTTATTCATATTTAGTTTAAATTACAATTGGTTGCTCCAATAGTATTTCATTTAATACTAAAATTACTTACTGACCATTGCATACAACTTTTACCTAAGTTAAATTCCACTTCTTAAACCAAGTTCATATTAATATCATACTCTCATATATCCAAAAGAGTGTATATGTATATAAAATTTCAAATTTGCTTTACTTAATCATTAATATCCAACAAATTTAAGTTTTGTTTTAACTTACTATTTTCTCAAATTTATAAGTTACCAAAAACTTATTATCTTAGATTTCCACCAAAAACACGTAGCTTCAATTTCAATATCCATTCGGGAGTTTTAGATTATCCAAATCGTCAAAAATTCCATTTATTTCCATAAATGAAAATTACCAAACAATATCTGAAAATGAGATGCACAAACCAAACTTATCCTAAGAAAGAGGATGCATGGGTCTACAATATCACTTAACTGTGAATTTAAGAACTAAACTCCGAGTTCTATTTCAAATTACTAGAAATAATGATAATAATATAAATCTCCATTATATATATTAAATCATACTTTTGGGAATCTAAAACAAACTTTGGCTTATCCAGAACACTCTGAAACAAAACCACTATTATGGTAGCAATTCCTTACTTTAGAAACTCGAAAATGAACATAGATGATGATGTAATCATCACTAGAATTATTTTCCAACGACAGAAGTGAGTTCAGTGCTTTCTATCTCTTTAAAATTCTTCATAAAATATTTCTATTCATTAATACTTTCAAGGAATACAAATTCTATTATTGTTCCAAAATTTTGAAAGACAATTTCCGAAAACACCGGGTTTAAGTTCACAAATTCTCAGTTTAAATCCATTTTATTTATAAACTATGTTTACAAATCATACCTATATAATTTTACCTTTTTATAAAAACATTTCATAATGTTTATTCTTAGTTTAGATTATAATAAACACTCTTCATTAAAATTATATTTTAATCCTATCTTATCACCAAACGTTTTATAGTCAAATTGTGAAACTGAAGTCACAAGGTGTTCGTATTTAATTTAACCAAACAAAATGCCCATAAACTATCTGAGCAGAACTAATCAACAATAAATGATTATAATCAAATATTATCATTCTCTAACAACCAAACACATCATAAATAGATATATTAATTTCTCTAAAAATTATCCTTTTATATATAAAATATAATCTAGGTGAAATTATTGCATTTACTCAATTTTAAAACAATACTGTATCGGTTAGCCTTGTTTAAGTCTTTAGAACCCCCTATTGATACGGCCGGTCTTCCGTATGGACCAGAATTCATAAACCACTCAACTAATAAATCAACACAATATAAAAAAGTTATATCACTAACAAATACATGCTCATACACACACATACACATACTCAAACTCATCCTAGGGTCTCACTTACCCTATCTCAAATGAGTCTATCCCACTAAAGCCTACGTATTCGCTCAACCTGGCTATGATAACACTTGTAATGAGCCGCATATTCGACCCACAAAAGTCGACACTAATGCATCCATGGTATTCACGTGCCAAGCATCCAAGTGCTAGATAGATAAATTTTTGGGGAAAAAGAAAGAAAAGACAGAAAAGAATCTCACATCGCGATGAGTAATATATAATAGACAACAGGTCATTGCAAAAGAAAAACTATAATATACATACTTCAAATCAAAGTACACTAATCTATTGTCAGGCTAGACAGTTATAACAACCTGCCCTCACAAATGCTGATAAATAAAAACAACTAATGCAGTGGAAAAATAAAATATATGTGAATATGTTTTGGAGGCATCCAGCTCGTCTTATGAAGCTCCAAAGCATCTAAAACTAGATCTGTAAATATGTTTGGTTTGACCCGAGCATAATAAGAAAAATAATGCCTGGATCATTCTGGTGAACCAACGTGAGAAAATACACCTCAATTGGATTTTAATGTTATAAAACCTTTTAAAATAAAGGTACCTCATAAGACCACACCGCACATAAACACAGATGGGTTTTTACCTTACCGTAACCAAAACATTTAATAGAAAATCCAGTAATATTATAATAATGTCTAGGGTTTTAAAATAAATTATGAATATAGCTAGAATGCTTGCATCTCACGTTCCAGCATAGTTGGGCACAAACTGCAGGACACTTATTGGAGAATGGATTCCATCAATGATAAGGCACCGGGGTACCATTTGTCATGGTACATCTCTAGATAAAATATATCGAGGGCCTCGCACAGAAACCCTACATGGCAAGACCGACCGACCTCATACTCGATAGTACCAAATATTTCATCACCCCGGTTGCTTTGCAACCTTCCCCGAGAGCTCCCATGCACAACCATAAATAATAAAATAGAAGGGTGATGACAATGTCCTAATGGGTGCGACCCACATAACCTTGCGACATATCCCATATTTTAGTCATTCCCAGTATGTGAGGCTAAAGGCTGTGTTTTACCTTTTATGTAGCAATCCCACTTGGAATTCTAACACTGCCCTCCAGGCAATAGTGCAATTCCAGCATTCGTCCCTACTAGTTGTTCAGGTTATGAACAGACCGAAGGAACTACTTCTACTACATCCATTTTGGAATCACCCTCAGGATTAGTAGCAAGCATCCCTTGCACTTCAAAGAACTCCATCTCTTATCATCTTCTAGATATCTCCTATTCATACGCTTTTAACGGTTCAAATTGGTTTTCGTATAATATATTCGATCCCGGTCACTCCAAACCGACAACGATAGTTTAAAACTGGCCAACATTTGATAGTTGGTTATTTAACTATCAAATAACAAACAACTCAACCAGAGGTTTAACCAAGCCCAGTTAAGCACAAAGTAACCACTTAGCCTCTTTAATTAATACTTGTATCAAAATACTTTTACAAAGATATATATCCAAACCTTCTCTATTCTTTTCAATACTTAGAAAATATCCATATACTTATCTCGCCAGTATAAGTATATTCACAAAAAAACATTTCACTTTCAAAACTCGAAAAACTTTCCATTTACTTATATCAACAATATAATTATATTCATAAAATTCTATGCTAGATTTTACTTCTAAAACTATACATATTTGGGTTGAATTAATGTCATTTGAAACAGAGATAATAATAACACAAAACACTATTCCTGCAATGTTAAGTATGAAAAAGAATTTTTCATACCACCATAATCAAGAAGGCCATTTAAAGAAATCAAATCTCTTTTATTAGTAAACTCCTTTATAAAATCCCTTTTATAAGTATAAGTGCTAAATTCATTAATAGAATTCCTTTTATTAAACTCATCTCTATTTATAAAACCCTTTTTATAAATATCAAAATAAAAGTATAACCTATATTTATAAATCTCCAAATATACTTATAAGGCTCCTTATATTTACAAACTCCTTTATAAAAAATATTAAATATAAATTATAAATTCCCCCTTGTAAGATACCTGATCAAATCTTAAACCTTCCTTTTTAAACCCCCAAATTTATTTAATAAATTCCTTTTCAAATTCTCTAAATATAAGTACCACTCCAGTGCAAAACCAAAATCTAAATATAAAACTAAACTCCAAACATAATTATTAACTCAATTTTTTTCACATAACACGATCATTCTATATATTTAATAAATTCACAAGGGTGGTTTATTACTTCAATTTATCAAAATGATAACATTCCCTTTTATTTATAAGATACCACTTATAAATCCCCTTTAAATATATACTATACCATTTATAAATCTGTTCTTTTATTTTCAACATTTTATATAAACCGTTTCCCAAATATCTATTTCCAAAATATTTTCCACCTTCCTTTAAACGAAAAATCCCTTTAAAATAAAAGATAACCTCCTATATTTCCTTTTGAAAATAAATATTTATTATTATAATAATTCTCTATAAAGACCAATACCTCCAAAATAATTATTATAAACATTTACTTGTATATATTAGAAACGAATAATAAAAGAAGTTGAAATAAAATAGGGAGGTTCAAAAGCTTATTTTAATTAAAATATCATAGAAAATCAAAGGGGCAGATTTGAAAACCACTTGTTAGAACGAAACCATTTCAAATCAACAACGGTTAATAGTATTTCCAAAATACTATATCGAGGCCAATAGTTATTATAGCACTTAACCGGTGCTAGTATTACCCTTTTTCTCATAAAAAAGGTTTACCTTTTAACATATGTCGATGTCACAACAAATATGGCAAAACAATCAAATTTTGACATTTAACAATCTATATAACAGGTATATAACTAGAATAAAATCAACATGAATATAACTGGAAATTAAAAATCACAATTTTGAGAAATCTGGATTTCTCTACACATATTCATGTATTTCAAATTTAAATGTCAACCGCTTTCCAAAAGCCAATATTTAACCAAAACAACCAAAAATTCATCCAAACACAAACAGTAATTTTTATCTACTATGTAATATACTGACTAACAAAAAGGTGAGTCATACTCACCGAAATTCCAACGGACACTTAGGCGTTCCAGTTTGAACTAAAATCGAACGATCTTCGATTTTAGTCCATATTTCCACTTGTTCCAAATTCAACCAAACCAATTCCATCGCATTGCTTTCGTCATTCCGAGCACAACGCAAAAAGTCTTGCCTTAATTGGACCTCGTATGAGAGAACTATACGTTTCATAAGTTTTCGATTTCAACTAATATTATTAAACACTAATTACAAATTTTAAGTAGTTAATTACCTTATTAATCCTTCTTTCCTATTACAAAACTCTCTCGCCTAACCTGTATCTCCTCCTCCCCATGGCCAAACTTCCCTTACCTCTAGCTCCTCCACCTCTCAACAATTCGACGAGCCGTCAATTGCAATGGACTCCCATCCGCGAACTCTACCTCCTCGACCTAAACCCATCACGCTGCAGTCCTTACAAAAAACGGGACTTGGCTCCAACTCACGATAGCCTCAGGTGTCGCACCCCTTACAAAGAGCTAAGCTCCACCATATTCGGCCTCCAAATACTAATCGACCTCACAAGCTTAAATCTAACATCCATTTTCCCTCTCATTGCCTACATCAATTGAAATTCCAAACGCTGGTTCAAAATTCCCTCACGACATTCACTATTGACCCTCCAACTTGATGCCGCACCCCCCATACAAACATAGAAATGTAGATCAACCTTAAACAAGTTCAAAGATACTTGGTCTATAATTTTCTAATTTATATTTGATTTGTTATGGATTTTATAAGAGGTGGATAAATAAGTTTTCTTTGATTTGGATGCAAATGAATGGAACAGTACGAGTGAAAGAGGTAAACGTGTGGAATGATTTGGCTAAGGGTTGAATTATATTAAGTTTGAAAATTTCGGCATTTCATCACACATAAATTTATTCACGTACAAACGGCGAAGGACAAAACAAAAATACGGTCATGCTCAAAGCAGCGACGCGACTTTAGAAAAATAATAATATACACTGGTTAACTAATTTTGTAAAATCAGAAAACACCATCGTTTGCCGAAAAATCATCAAATGATAATTTAATGAATTTCCAAATTAAAAATTAGGGGAAAATCAAATAAATTAAATTAAAAATACATCAATACATTATAACAAGAATAAATTTTCTTATTATTTATTTGAACCATTTATTATAGCAAATAAATTTACAAAATGAATTCACCATTATTATTTATAAATTAAAAAGAAGTTAAATAAGACTTTTAAATCCATTAAATTAATATTCAATTTAAGATCTAGATATTTAAATCACCATTCAAATATTAAATTCACAATTCAAATATTTAAATAATCTCTATATTTGAATTCAAGTTATTAACAAAACAAATTTCATTATTTAAAATTAATTAAATATTCAAAATCAAACGATAAAATTCTGGGTTGTTACACTGTCGACCGGTCGAAGTTAATTATCGTAAATTTTTAATTTTTGGTTTTTTTTTCTTCTCTGTTAATTATCATTTTGTGTTAATTATAATAAACTTCAACTTTGTTAATCTTCAATTTTCAATGTTCACAATTTTAGTTTCTAACCACATTTCTCATATCCGTTCAAGTCTACAATTTTTCATGTTATTCCAACGATTTCCGTGTTTAACTATCATTTCATTTATACAGTATCAACTCAACAAATATCTTTTATAATCACGTATGTATATCAAAACTCGATTTGGGGTGAAATCAATAGGGTGTACACATTTTAAATCTCAAATTCAATTCAAATATGATAAAAGGTGTATTAAGTTAAATCAATTTAGATCGTATCTTAACATTACTTACAAGAATTAATTTCTATGTACTTTCAAATATTAATATCTCAGATTTTAATGACCATCAGATAAACTTTTATCTCCATATAAATGCGACTAAAATAATATCCAAATTAAATAAACTTTTCATTTTAGGTTCAAATCAGGTAAATTCTCAAATCAAATAGATATATAAATAAATTAAATTACTTGTTAATCCTCGTATTTTATTAATCAACCTATTAACCTCGTGTAAGCTTTTTTCCTTTTAATTCGCCTTGAATCGCTTCCCCTTTGATTTGTTGATTTCTCCATTCCATTTGATTTTCTCTTTAATTTGGTTGTCTTTTCTTCTTCCTAATCTTTGATTTTAACCTTTGATTTTGCTTTTTATTTTTATTTTTGAAGAACTGGTTGATTTGAAGAGAACAAAGAGTTGAGTTTTGTGAGAGACATAGGTTTAATACGATCAGTATTAATTTAAGGTTCTCAGTATTATCTTAGGATTCTATTTACAGTGGTAAGGATTGACATCAACCGTTAGATCAAACATTATGAAATCCGGATTGTTCGACCTTAGCTAACCCTAGCCTGGAACTCTCGATTGGTCGATCGCTTTGTCTTAGGCGGTCGACTACTTGGGGTTGATTGGTCCAAGCTAGGATATCGACCAGTGGGGCTTTCCTATTTTAATTTATTTGTTTTTTATTCATGTATTTAATTATTTTCGATTTCGAATTTTTAAACCCTAGTAGTTATTCCATACAAGCTCCGATTACAAAATTAATATATGAAAATTGTCTAAAAATCGCTACGAACACAATGATGCAAGTTTCGTAGCCAAATTCAGACATTTGTGAAAATTTCATTTTTACCCTTATTATATTTAATTTAATTTCCTTTATGAATTTTCTAGTTAATTTCTGCGAGGTGTTACAGTGTTCGCCCCTGTGTCACCTAGGCCAATAGTCTGTTACCGTATGGACATGTGCCTGATTGTGACCGAGTTGAGTCATCACGTAAACGGATACATAGGTGGATCTTGTTACGATACCGAGGGGAGGTAACCGAAGACTGTATGAGTCATGTTAGAAGGACACATGTGTGTTTCCTATAGTAAGCAGACGTGCTGTCAATCCCCCGTCTGGTTCTGGAGTATGCGATAGGTAGACATACTATTTTTATTTTATAAGATGATGAGTATGACTAAGCTCTGAATTACATGTTTGAAGTATTGCTAGTCCCTGTATTTTCCATACTTATCCTTTGATATTATATTTTCGGTTATATTTGGGAGGTAGCCGTTGTTTTATGGATGCATGGATTGATGTTATGTATATGTGTATCAGTTGTTTTACCCAAACATTACTCTTGATGTTGGATGATGATTAGTTGTTTTAATTGGATATCTGATGATATATGTTAGTATTTATGGTACACATCTTATTACACTACCTTGGATATTATTATTGCCATTATATTGCTTTAGAATTGAATTCAGACATAGTCTGACCTATGTGTAATTTGTAATACTCAGGTTGGTCCAAGATATTGTAAGATTAAGTAAACAATGGGTAGTTAGATTCATTTGGTTTTTGGTGGTTAGAAGTCACGTTAGAATGATACATGCCCTTTAATATTTTTGTAGCCTCATAGATGTATATTTATGATGCATTATGATGATGTATATATCGCATGCTAGAGACTTTTATAGCCCTACTTGACTTTGTATTATGTAATATATTATATTTCATCTACTGCATTGTGATTTTATGTACTTAGTTGGACTTAGGATTGCATGTCCTTTGGCTATTGGGTAGATTATATATATATATATATATAACTTAGATATACATGGTGATTACGAGGAGTGGTCATTTGTGTGTGTATTTGTTATTTATGCGATTGATACACACACACGCGCACGCATATTTAAAAATTTTAGACTAATAGAAGTAGAGATTAAGATAATTTATGCGCGCATGAAGAAGAAAAAGCATACCGGTGATGTTGCGGTGGAACGATATTAATGGAAGCATGGGATCTCTTTGAGATGCCATGATTTTGCAAAATGAAAAGGAGAGAGGATTACGAACTAAAACGGAAAGTCGGTTTGAACTGAATAGTGGAATTTCATGTTAAAGTAGTCGAATAATTACTTCTGACATAGGATTTTCATGTATTATATTTTTGTTTGTACTTGTATAATGTAACGGACTGCGTTGTATGTATGGGCTTTTGGGCCGAACCATATCAACAATAAAATTTACCCACTTTCAAAAAAAATCTTTTGTTTATATTTTAATCCCAACCTTGCTTCTTTGTAGTAGTGAGAGATGGCTGGTCCTCACTTTAATCGTGTAGACCCAGGTCAGTCTAGTGAACTAGGGGAGTTTACATGACTACAGAGCAGCTAATGGAGCTTGTGGGGAGCACCCAGCAGTCTACTGCTTCCACAACTCCCAATCCTTCCACTCATCGATTTGATTTTGCCAGACTATGCAGCGATTATGCTAGCCTTGGAGGTATGACCTTCAAGGGTATAGAAGGAGTGATTGGAGTACAAGCTTGACTTAAGATGTGTAAGCGCATTTTCACACGTATACGGATTACAGACCCATAGAAAGTCCATATAGCATCAACCAAGCTATAGGAAAGAGCTTTAGATTAGTATGAGCTATTGGTTGTAGAAATAGATGAAGTTGTGCTAACTTGGAATGAATTCAAGGACCATTTTGAGCGGAAATTTCTCTCTAAAGCAGAGAAGGCGACAATGACTAGGAAGTTTATAGATTTAAAGCAAGGACGCATGCCAGTAGCCGAATATGTCGCTACTTTTGAAGCATTATCAAAGTATGAAACTGATCTAATTAACACTCCATTGAAAAGAACCAGGAGTTCGTGTATGGACTAAATAAAGCTTTTAGGAAGGCCCTTCCACCTTAATTGGAAGTTAATTTTGGAAGCTGGTGGACAGAACACTAAACCTTGAAGAAGAGGAAAAGGAAAGCAGAGAAAGAATCGAAGGGCAAAGTGATTCTTAGGCAGAAGGGAAGGTTTCCATTCAGGAAGCAGAAGTTCAGATTTCAAGGCAAAAGGCGGATGAGAGCTAGTGCTTTAGATTATAACATGCATGGTAGAGAGGTTATAAAGTGTTTCAATTATGGAGAAAAAGGACATGATTCGAGGGAGTGCACTAAGTCACGCCCTCTTTCATTTTAAAAGAACTGCAGGATTTGCAACAAGGAGGGACATCCTAGCTATACTTGTCTAATGGCTGATAAGAAAAGTAGAAAGCTGAATGCTATGGAGGCGACTGGTAGTACTTCTCATATGAAAGGAAAAGCACCTGCTATCTTGGAAGGTATGGTCTTATTCAAAGGAATTCCTTTTTGATACAGGAGCATCTCATTCTTTCTTATCATAGGAACTAGGTAATAAATTTGATTTGGAAGTTGTGTGTCTAGTTACCTTTCTAAGAATTGCTAATCCTATCAGAGGATACACAACCCTTGGGATAATGTGCAAGAATGTGGAATTAGTATTATGCCACTTGACATTCTATTGTGACTTGCACGTATCCAAATACTTATGATTTGGAATTATTTTGGAATGGATTGGCTCTATCTTTATAAGGCTCATCTCTGTATCCCTCAGAGAGTCAATACTCAAGCCATTCGAATTTCATTAATCGAGTTAGTTTGGTCCTTTGGGATGTTGATCAAGACAAAGATGTGTCATTATTTGCTCTTAAGGCTAGATACAAAGATGATATTACTAGGATTCCTATGGTTGGATAATACCTAGATCTCCGTATTCCCATGGCCCGATCCATACTCTAAGCTACTCAACCGATCCATGCTATTGAGTCTCACCGATCAACACCTTAGAATTTCCACTGATCCATGCCTCTAACCACTACCGATCCATACGTTGAACGTCCATACCTTGACCATACTAACTCCAAATGGCTTAAAACTTGGCATGCAACCTTAGAAGGCCTTACTTGTTCCTCAAATTGATCGCGTCCAATTTAGGATAGATTTTATGGATCATCACCAAACCATAGACCCTTCCTAACTAAATCGCCAATCGATTGGTGTTTTCAACCATTCAACATAGAGCAATCATACATTCATCATATATAAGCATTAATAATAGCTAAACATCCAAACGTATCATTTTAGAGAGATCTTAATCTAAGGTGAAGGTTAGGGATCCATAAGATCATGTTTAGGGATCCATAAACACAAGTTTTTGCAAATCAAGTCTGAATCATCTAAAATTCACATATCTGGTGTAATATGATCTAAAAATATTTTTAGTATTTTTAAAAAAAATTTAAAACATCATTTATGGTGTATAATGACCCAGTTAGTAAGTGGGAGATCTAATCACTCACCCTAATCCCAAGAAAAACCTAAATCCTCCAATGAACTGTAGTAAGCATGAAATCCAAGACTCTTTCAACAGCAAATCTCTAATCCCAAGTGTTAATTACACTAATCCCCTCTTAATGACATAATTTCGCTAATTAAAGTATGTTTTAGGGTTGCTTTTTGGTCAATGGGGGTTAATGGAAGCTTTTAATTATTTTTGGGAGTTGTAAAATGTGAGGATGAGGTCCCATTAGCCTTCACTTGCCCTAAAAACGAAATGGGTTATAGGCCTCAAGGCTAATGACCCTAATTACCTACTTATGCTGCTCAAAATACAAAAACAATTTCAAACAAACATAACTCTCAATTGTTTAGTCCATTTCCTAAGCATGACCATCTACGGAAAAGGAAACCATCTTCTGGATCCAATGGAAGTGGTTTTGAACCCTAACCAGGCTTTCATCAAAAGTTATAGTCCATATAAGATTTATAGGGTCAAAATGGCTACAAAGAATTTCGCCAAAAATCATGGATGTGGGAAATGTCCCTAAGAGTCATTTTTCAAAATATTAGAACCAAACGACCTTATATGAAAATAATATAAATCTTCTACGATCCTTCGATATGTAGAATACTGGTCGTTACATTCTCCTCCCATTAAGAATTTCGCACCCGAAATTCGATAATCAAGTCAATAGGGTCATCCCGCATGCCTAACAATCATATACAAACATAGGCAACCATCACACATCAAACATGCATATATAGTAATAAAGGAAAAGAAAACATCTAAACCTATCCTAGCATGCAAGATACTATGTCATAGTATACTTCATGATAGCATAACTGAAAGTAAAAATGATAAATAAGAAATCTCATCAAGTAAAAAGCTCTGGATATGTTATCCTCATGTTCTTGTCAGTCTTCCAAGTGCAATCGCCTTCACTATCACCCCAATGAACCTTCTCATCATCTTCCTCCTAAGCTGCATCGTATCATGTTCAACATTACGAATTGGCCTACGAGATCTCAAAGCTTCTAGTTCAATTTCGACATCATCTGGCTGATCCGGTGCGATTGTTACTCCTGAGTCATGCACAAATTTTCGCAAATGAGAGACATGGAAGACATGTGCACTTCTGCCATTCTTTGAGGTAAGTCAACTCTGTAAGCAAGGTTCCCAATCCTCTCTAATATCGAAAAAGGACCAACATATCTCGGTGCCAACTTTCATTTACTACCAAACCGAATTACATTCTTCAATGGAGAGGTCTTGAAAAATACCATGTCATCGATAGAGAACTCTAAATCTTGACTTCTCTTATCAGCGTAGATTTTCTACCTATCTTGGTCAGCTTTCATCCATTGCTGAATGATCTCGATCTTCTTTAATGTTTCTCTAACTATATCTTGCCTAAGTATCAGTTTCTCACTCACTTCCCACCAATAAGAAGGAGCATTGCACAGTCAGCCATATAATGCCTCAAATAGTGCCATACCGATGCTAGACTGATAACTTGTTATATGCGAATTCAACAAGATGTAAGTGATCATCCCACGAACCTCCAGAGTCTAGTATTCAAGCACGCAAGAGATCCTTTTGGATACGATTCACTCTCTCAGTTTTGTTGTCAGTTTGAGGGTGTTAAGCTGTGCTAAGGTGCAACTCTATCCCTAATGACTCTTGTAAGCTCTTCCAGAACCCACTACTGAATAACGGATCTCGGTCACTCACAATGCTCTTTGGCACACCGTGGAATCGTACTATCCATTTCACATACAAGTCGATCAGTTTGGCTGCCGTTCTACTTGACTTGATAGGTATAAATTTGGCGCTTTTGGTCAACTGATCGAGACCTAAATGCTATTGTACCCTGCTCGAGTCCTCGGTACTCCATCGATGCTAGTTCCCATTTCCATTCGGGAATTTCTAGCGGTTGCATCAGACCATTAGGCTTCTTCTGCTCTGCCTTAACCAACTGGTAGTTCATGCATTTCGAGGTGAATGTCCCAATGTCTTTCTTCATCCCTTACCAATAGTTGGTCTGCCTCATATCATGGTATGTCTTATTACCGCCAGGATGAATCATCAATCTTAAATAATGGCACTCATGGAGCACCTCATCCCTTAATCCATCGACATCAGGAACAAACAACCTCCTGTCTTTACAGAACCAACCATCTCAATCGAGTCTGTACTGTATTATATCCTCAGACTCTATTTTCATTTCAATCTTGGAAATGATCTCCGCTAATCTGGCATCGCACCTCTGGCTAGTACCAATTCGCTTAATAAGAGTAGGTCTGATAGTCAAGCTCGCCAACATCTCTGGCTCTAGCTCACATCTCGATCGGAAATCATAACCAGCAATATACTCTAACTGTGTCCACTCTAGGAACATAGCTCCCAAGCTGACATGTTTCCAACTCAAGGCATTAACAAATTCATTATCGTTTCTCGTTGTTATCAAAGTCATAGGAGACCAGGAACTCTAACCATCGTTGCTGATGAATGTTGAGATCCTTTTGTTGAAAGAGGTACTTCAATGATTTATTGTCGGTGAATAGCTCGAACCTCTATCCTAAATGATAGTGCCTCCAAATCTTCAGCGCAATCATAATCGTTGCTTGTTCTAAATTATGGGTCGGATATTTCTTCTCACGTGCTTAGTTGTCGACTAGCGTATGCAACAACCTTGCCTCTCTTCATCAATACCGTGCCCAATCCGGTACCACAAGCATCAATGTATATCGTCATCTCCTCATTCCCGCTTGGAATAGTCAATACTGGTGCACTCGTCAACTTCTCTTTCAGAGTCACAAATGCCTTCTCACATCTCGCATCCCAAGTAAAAGTTTGATTCATTTTCGCCAAGTGAGTTAATGGTGCTACTACCATAGAAAAGTCTTGAGTGAATTGTTTAAAATGTCAAGCTAACCCCAAGAAACTTCTCACATCCTTAACGTTTTTGGGTCTAATCCAATCTTGGACTACTGCAACTTTTGTAGGATCAACGATAATGACCTGCTAAAAAATAAGTGACCTAAAAATCGCAATTCCCTCTTCTAGAAGTGACATTTAGAAAACTTTGCCTTTAGTCGGTGCTCTCTCAACACCTCCAATATAATCCTTAAATGTGTCTTATGTTCTTTCTCTGTCAGTGAATAGACAAGAATATCGTCGACGAACACAATCACGAATTTATTTAGCCGACCCCTGAAGACACGGTTCATGAGATCGATAATGTAAAACGGCGCATTGGTTAGCCCGACCAGTATAACCAACCACTCATAGAAATCAGATGGCGTACGGAACGTTGTAATCAGCACACTATCCTTTTCTACTCTTAGTTGGTGAAATCCACTCGCAAGATCCAACTGTTAAATTACCTTAGCACCATGTAGCTGATCGAACAAGTCATCAATGCATGGGAGTGGGTACTTGTTCTTCTTTATTACTTTATTCAGCTCATAGTAATCAACACATAATCTAAGGGAGCCGTCCACCTTCGTGGCGAATACTACTGGCGCCTCCCATCCAAATATACTCCTTCGAATGAACCCTTTTCGCAAAAGGTTATTCACTTGCACCTCAAGCTCTCTCTGCTCTCTAGGTGCCATCCTCCTTTGAGGCATCATTATCGGCCTGGCATCGTTAAGTAAATCAATACGAAACTCGATCTCTCGTGCAGCGGAAGTCCAGTCACTTCCTCAAATATATCCAAATACTCCCTAGCAATCGGTACCGTCGACAACTCATCGTGTGGGATATTAAGAAAATATAAAAAGCTGACCATAACCTCATCGTTCGATTGGCAACCCAACACTACCTTCCACCCATCATCCATCCCTATTATCACCGACGACCTCTCACAATCCACCACTACTCTATATCTACGAAGCAAGTCCATCCCCAGTATAATACAAAACCCAACGAAACCCAAAAAAAACAATCACAATCAAAAGAGCATCCATAACTCGATAAGAACAAATCACGACAAACCATACACAAGCTAGTGGAGCCTCCAATCAGGCTCATCACAATCAAAGGTCGGTTAAAAATTTCGAGTTCCAATCCTACTTATCTACTAAGTCACTAGATATGAAGGAATATGAAGCTCTAGTATCAAATAAAACACATATAAGAACATTATAAATGGAAAGCATACCTTGAATAACAATGCCCTTCCCCTTCTCTTTCGCCAATGGAGCATTCGACGAAGTTGGGATGGGATTGATGGCTTACGCTTTCACCACCTACTTTTGCTTAGGCAACTCGGGACAGTCCTTCTTGATATGCACAAGCTTGTTGCAGTTGTAGCATTTATTCCCTTCAGCTTTGTAGTCTCTATTATAATGACCCTTCTCTCTGCAGTTATAGCAAGTCAACTTTGGTTGACCTTCCTCTTTTGGCCATCTTTGTTCTAAAACTACTTCCTTTTGTTGTTCCCTTTCTTCTTGCCTCTCCAGCCCGATTGTTGTTTTGGCCTTTCTATAGAAATGATAGCTTTTGGTTTTGGATAGACTTTCATGCCTCAAGGCCTTCTCAACTATCATCTCAAAAGTCTCATCAATGTAGCCCATAAGTCGCTCCCCTAAGTAGTTGTCCAAGCCAATTACTAATTTCTCATTCTTCTTTAATGGAGTTTCGATGAAGGACATCTCATATTTTGGTATAGCGTCGAACTCAGCAACATACTCGAAGACAGTCATATCCCTTATTTTAGATCCGTGAACTTACGAAAAGAATGACTTTTGAGCTGCAGGAATAAATTTCTTCTCGAATCTAACTTTGAACTGGTCCCTGGGAGTAGCAGCCCTCACTGCATTCCACCATTTCATAACTCGCCCTTGAAGCTATCGCGAAACGAATCACCTTTTTCACAGCATCATCCAGGTCCAATTCATCAAAAATCCTTCCACAGTTATCAAGCCAATCCTACATCTTCATTGCCGACTCTATTTCTTGGAATTGTTTACCACAAAGACTAACAAAATCCTTATTCAGCTTAGCGAAATCAGCTTTGGGAGCCTAAAATGGAGCACCGCCATCAGTAACATTTAGAGCAGCTACTTGAGCATTTTGCAGCATGTTCCTCATCATAGTATTAAACATGGTCTGCAAATCGAGATTAGCAGCTCCCGAGCCAACTCCTTCCACGACTCCAGAGATAGAGTTCCTAGCAACATTCCTTGTTTGGTGATTCATCTATCAATCTGTAACAAGGACGATCAAACTCTCTATAAGAAATTCTGCTTAAGTTGTACTCGTGTGTGCAGTGCGACTTGTATACTATATATATATATATATATATATTACTATATAGTTTTGAAAACCAAAATACCTAACAAGTACATGCTCCCGTGTGTCTGCACACACGCACACACACATGCACACTCTTTCTCTCAATCCAATCTAAGGTGAGAACTCATAACCAATCTCTACTAGATCACGGTTCCCTTAGTTAAACAACACAACCTAAACTCTGATACGAAATATGACGACCGCCCTACCCCGCTGATACGTAATATACCTATATAGTGTGTTGTAGCAGTGCTCGATTGATGCAGGGTGATCATCAATGGCTGTAAAGTAAATAAACAATACATAATCCATTGTATATCTCATGGTACATTGAATAAAATATAATAGTAAACATCTCAAATATAAAACAGGCGAGATAGTAAATAATCGGACAAATCACAACATCAAAGTATATAGATCTATACAGTAAATAACATGTAATAGAGTTATACATCAAATAATAATCCATAAACTTTCTATAAATAGTAAGACACTAGCAAGCACCATAGTGCTATGCAGCGGAATAGCAAATGAGTACAAATAACAATACGAGAGAATAGCCTCATGCTCGCCACCTGTCAAGTCCACGTGCTCACCAAACCTGATACCTCTAATATACACATTTAAGTGTACCCAGTGTAATAGGAAGCAAAGCTTAAATGTCCAGGTCAGGCAATAGTCTTGTGTGAGGGGTTGAGGTCTCAAATACTATAAAAGTCAATGTACTAGGAAAATGGTATGGAAAATCATACTTGTTATGTCCGTACATCCACTGAGTTTGCACATATAAAAGATATACGCTACTCTATGATAGTCATCATGGGTGTAATATACATCAAGGTACTAAAGGTGTCTAGATATCAGCATCGGTAATATCTACATAGTGTGACATCCCTAAGGTGATAAAAACAATCATACAAACATGGCATCCATCATCCATCCTCACACACACTTAGTGCGTTGGACATTTGATACTTGTATGACCACCCCCGTAGAGCCAAGGACTACTCAACGTCCTGGTTTCTCGGTACTCGAATCCATGCCATTCAGTAGGCTAGGAAATAGATTGCATACCCATAGACAGCCTAGGGTACTCGGATCGAAACATCGTGTGATTTGGGGCTCCATGTATGCCTAAGTGAGCATCTTCACATAACCTTGCTTTACAAGTACACATTGAAATCTATGAATATAAATGATCCCTTTGCACACGTCATCCATAGCAAAGCTCATCCTAGAATTGTCCTTACGACTCTCGTCTGAAGTCGTCGTGGTTGGGAACTATTCTAGACAGCCAACTCCAGTCATAGAATGTCATTATGTGTTCCATAACCTTCCTTCAATAGTTCCTTCAATCCGGCTACTCTGCATCCCGAAGTATAGCTATCCATCTTCAAACAACTATAACTCGAGCATACGAACTTCAAATAATCTGAAACTCAGAACATAGTCTTATAGGGCATTCCTTGTCACCCTATATCAATAACACCAAATTTGGAATAAAACACATGGATAGGTACCGATCCATGACCATCGAACCATCTCCACCGTTCTATGGCCATCAATTCATCACCAGCGATCCCACACTTCACACATGAGCTCTAGCACATCTCCCAATGCTCCATTATGGATCGCACCCTGATTGGGTCAATCCCCATTTATCAGTGTCGATCCATGGAAACTGTTCCCAAACTTCATTTTTCAGCTCCAAATCACTCCTGCATGCTTCAACACAATTTATAGGTCGAATGGGTTAACCTCTATGGATCGGTACCAATCCACAGGGTTGAACCCATACTTAGCCACAATCGCGTGATGTTGGCTTCACGCTCTTGCTTCCGTATTCCCATGCCCTGATCCATATTTTAAGCTACTCCATCGATCCATGCTATTGAGTCTCACCGATCCATGCCTTTGAATTCCCACCGATCCATGCCTCTAAACTCTACCGATCCATACGTTGAACATCCACATCTTAACCATATGAATACCAAATGGCTTGAAATTTGGTGCAACCTTATGAGGCATTCCTTGTTGCCTCAAATCTATCGCGACCTATTTGGGGTAGATTTAATGGATCGTCATCGAACCATAGACCCTTCTTAACAAAATCGCCATTTGATCAGTGTTTTCAACCATTCAAACATAGAGCAATCATACAATCATCATATATAAGCATTAACAATAGTCAAACATCCAAATAAACCATTTTAAAGAGATCTAAACTAAGGTGAAGGTTAGGGATCCATAAGGACATGTTTAGGGATCCATAAAAATATGTTTTTGCAAATCAAGTTCAAATCATCTAAAATTCACATGTATGGTGTAATATGATCTACAAAAATCTTTAGTATTTTTAAATAATTTTAAAACATCATTTAGGGTGTATAATGATCTAATTAGTAAGTGAGAGATCTAATCACTCACAGTTATCCTACGAAAAACCCATATCCTCGAATGAACAGTAGTAAGCATGAAATCCAAGGCTCTTCCAATAGCAAATCTCTAATCCCACGTGTTAATTATGCTAGTCCCCTCTTAATGGTGTAATTTGGCAAAGTAAAGTATGTTTTAGTGGTGCTTTTTGGTTAATGGGGGTTAATGGAAGCTTATAACTATTTTTGGGAGTTGTGAAATGATGGGATGAGGTCCCATCAGTCTTTGCCTACCCTAAAACCAAAATGGGTTATAGGCCTCAAGGCTAATGACCCTGATTACCCACTTAAGCTGCTCAAAATCAAAGAAAACTTCAAACAGCCATAACTCTTAAACGATTAGTCCGTTTTCTTATTATGACCACTATACGGAAAGAGAAACCATCATCCAGATCAAATGAAAGTGGTTTCAGACCCTAACTCAGATCCTCTTAAAATTTGTAGTCCATACAAGATTTATAGGGTCAAAATGATCACATAGAAGTTCACTAAAATTCGTGGATGTGGAAAATATCCCTAAGAGTCATTTTCTAAAATATTAGAACCATACGACCTCTTATGGAAATAATATATATTTTACTATCCTACGATACTTAGAATACGGGTCGTTACAATTATCCATACTTATCCTTTGATATTATATTTTTAGCTATATTTGGGAAGTAGCCATTGTTTTATCAATGTATGGACTGGTTTTATGTATACGTGTATCGATTGTTTTATCCAAACATTACTCTTGATGTTGGTAAATGATTTGCTGTTTTAATTAGCTATCTCATGATATATATTAGTATTTATGGAACTCATCTTATTACATTACCTTGGATAATGTTATTGCCATTATATCACTTTAGAATTGAATTTAGACATAGTCTAACCCATGTGTTATCTATAATACTTGGGTTGGTCCAAGATATTGTAGGATCAGGTAAACAGTAGGCAGCTAATTTCACTTGGTTTTTGGTGTCTAGAAGTTATATTGGGATGATACATGCCTTTTTGTATTTTTGTAGCCTCATAGATGTATATATTATTATGTATTATGATGATGTATATATAGTAGGTTAGAGACTATCATTTTGTTGCTCTACTAGACTTTGTATTATGTGATATATTATATTTTATCTAATACATTCTGATTCTGTGTACTCTATTGCATACTATGATTATGTATTGTTCTATCCTGGAGGCATATATGTTTATTACTTTGTACTGAGATGGAGTACATCTATGTAAGTACCTTTTTATTTAAGATCCATACCGGTGTTAGTCCAAAGGAATATTCACATGTGTACCTATTGTCAGACAGTATTACTTAGTAATACTCTTGAATGTTATGGGTATAGAGGTGGGGTGTTTCAATTTGGCATTAGAGCAGGGTTAGAATAATAAATGTTATAATGAGACGCGAGCCATTAGTCAAGTTGGACTTAGGATTCCCTATCCCTTGGGTGTTGGGTAGATTACCTATATATATTACTTAGATATACATAGTGATTATAGGGAGTGGTCATTTGGGAGCGTATTTGTTATTTGTGCGACACACACACACACACACACACATATATATATAATCTTTTGTTTATACTTTAATCTAAATCTCACTTCTTTGCAGTAGTGAGAGATGGCTGGTCCTCACTCTAGTCGTGCAGACCTAGGTCAGTCTAGTGCATCTAGGGGAGTTTACATAACTACAGAGCAGCTAATGGAGCTTGTGAGGAGCATGTGACAGTCTAGTGTTTTCATGATTCCCCATCCTCCCACTCCTCAATCTGATATTTCTAGATAGTGTAGCGATTATGCTAGCCTTAGAGGAAAGACCTTCAAGGGTATAAAAGGAGTGATCGGAGTACAAGTTTGGCTTAAGATGCGTGAATGCATTTTTACACATATGGGGATTACAGACTCGCAGAAGGTCAAGATAGCATCATGCTAGCTACATGAGAGAACTTTAGATTGGTATGAGCTATTGGTTATAGAAATTGATGAAGTTGAGCTAACTTAGAAGGAATTCAAGGACCGTCCTAAGTGGAAATTTTTCACTGGAGTTGAGATGGTAACAATGATTAGGGACTTTATAGATTCAAAGTAAGGACGCATGCCAGTAGCCGAATATGTCACCACTTTTGAAGCATTGTCAAAGTAAAGAAATGAACTCATTAACACTCCACTGAAGAAGAACCAAAAGTTCGTATATGTCCTGATTAAAGCTTTGAGGAAGACCCTTCTACCTCAATTTGATGTTACTTTTGAGAAGCTGGTGGATATGACACTAAGGCTGGAAGAAGAGGAAAAGGAGAGCGGTGAGGAAGAATCGAAGAACAAAGTGATTCTTGGCAAAAGTGAAAGTTTTCATTTTAGAAGCAGAAGTCTAGATTTCAAGACATAAGGCGGGTGAAAACTAGTGTTCTCGAGTATAAGAAGGATGGTGGAGAAGTTATAAAGTGTTTCAACCATGAAGAAAAAGGACATTATTCGAGGGAGTGCATGAAGCCATGCTCTCTTTCATTTTAGAAGTAATGTAGGATTTGCAACAAGAATCTTAGTTTTACTTGTCCAATTGTTGATAAGAAAGGTGTGAAGCCAAATGTTGTAGAGGCGACAAGCAGTACTTCTCATGTGAAAGGAAAAGCACATGTCTTGGAAGGTATGATCTTATTCGAAGGAATTCCTATTAGAGTTCTCTTTGATACGAAAGCATCTCATTCTTTCATTTCAAAGGAACAAATTAATAAATTTGATTGGATGTTATGTATGTAGTTACAACTCCATGGAATACTAATCCTATCAAAGGATACACAAACCTTGGGATAATGTGCAAGAATGTGGAATTAGTATTATGCAACTTGACATTCTATTATAACTTGCATGTATTCGAATATTTAGAATTTGGAGCTTTTTTGGGAATGGATTGGCTCAATGGTTATGAGACTCATCTCAATTGCCCTAAGAGAGTCATTACCATAAGCTATCCAGATTCCATTAATTGAGTTAGTTTGGTTCTTGGGGATGTTGATCAAGACTTAGATGGATCATTATTTGCTCTTTAGACGACAGACAAAGATGATATTACTAGGATTCTTGTAGTTAGAGAATACCCAGATGTATTCGAACCAATTATAGATTTACCTCCTAAGTAGGCTATTGAGTTTCGAATTGATTTAGTTCTCAGATCTCAACCTGTGAGTTGACTCCGATAAGAATGTCCGTAAAGGAGAATGAGGAGCTTAATAAGAAATCGACAAAGTTGGAATCTAAACATTTTATTAGGTCAAGAATTTCTCCTCGGGGCACCGCAACTATATCTATGAAGAAGGCGGATGGAACCCTCAGGCTATGCATTGAATATAGAAAGCTAAATGAGCCGACTATCAGGAACAAGTATCCCCTTCCTAGTATCGATGATATGTTCAATTAGTTGAGCTGAGTTATGATCTTCTCATAGCTTGACTTGGCAGTTGGATTTCATCAGCTTATAATTGCAGAGGATAGTATTCCTTTAACAAAATTCAAGACTAGATATAGATCCTATGGATGGTTAGTAATGCCATTCAGATTAAAGAATTCTCCAACATATTTCCTTAACTTGATGAACATAGTTTTCAAGATTACCTGGACAAGTTCGTCTTGTTCTTCATAGATGATGTTCTAGTCTATTCTAGAACTGAGCCAGAATATGAGAAACATCTTAGAACTGTATTGGAGACACCGAGGTTGAATAAGATGAAAGCCAAACTCTCCAATTGTCATTTTTGGCAGAGGCAAGTCAAATTCATAGGCCATGTTGTTTCAAAAGCTGGTAATTTTTTAGACCCAGCTAAAGTAGACGCTATTCAAAACTGGAAGTGGCTTGAGACGGTTTCAAAAGATTCGAAGTTTCTTAGGATTTGCCAGATATTAACGGTGATTCATTAATGGTTTTTTGAAGATCGTGCGGCCTTCTACTAATCTCACAAAGAAAGGAGTTAAGTTCCGATGGACGGCTAAATGTGAGGAAGCATATCAAAATTTGAAGGAAATGTTTGCTCATGCACCAGCATTTACTATTCCAAAAGGTAACCAAGACTTGGAGGTTTGTACTGATGCATGTGGTTTTTGATTGGGTGCATTTTTTATGTAGATGGGAAAGGTGGTAGCATACGCATCAAGGCAACTAAGGCCTAATGAGATAAGATACGCTACTCTTGATTTGGAACTAGTTGCCATAGTTTTGCATTAAAAATCCAGCATCACTACTTGCTTAAAGAAAGATTTATATTATACACAGATCATAAGTCATTGAAGTATCTGTTTACTCAGAAGGATCTCAATATGAGACAGCAGAGATGGATAAAATTCCTAGCAGCTATGATTCTGAGATCCAATACACACCTGGAAAAGGCAATAGAGTAGTAGCACTAAGCTGGAAGCACCAAACAGTAGTATCTATGATGATTGTATAATGGAAGGATCTTGAGACACTATCCATGTGAGAGATTGATGATAGATATTTCTACAACTAGTTCGGCAACAATGCTAGCTAGTTTAGTGGCTAGACCATCTCTGATGGATCAGATCGTTAAAGCTCGTAAAAAAGATCTGGTTATTATAACACTTGTTCAAAGATTGGAATCAAGTGACGAAGGCGAAGATCTTATTAGTTATTCTCTTGATTTATATGGATGTCCATGGAGAAGGAATAAAATACTAGTTTCAGATATTGATGATCTCCATAAAGAGGTAATGGAAGATTGCCATCGATCACGATACACTATTCACCCAGGTGGTAGTAAAATGTATATGGATATGAAAATTCTTTACTCCTGGAATGAATGAAGCATGATATTGGAAAGTTCATGAAGGAGTGTATGACATGCCAGCTAATGAAGGCTGAACACCAGAAGGCCAGTGTTTTGCTTCAATCGTTAGAGATCCCTTGGTGAAAATGGGATCGAGTATAAGTGGTATTGTAATTTAAAAATTCACTTACATAAATCCCATTAGAATAGTTTTAATTTTTATGTTGTTTCAGGTGTTGATGGATTTTATAAATGAATTACCTTGGTCATGGAGTGGCCATGACAGCATATGGCTGGTGGTAGATCAGTTGACTAAGTTGGCACACTTCATACCAGTGAAGTCGAACCGAACCACACCATATCTGGCTAACCTATATGTGAAGGAAGTATTTATATTTCGTGGAGTTCCCAGCTCTATAGTTTATGATCGTGATCCCCTGTTTACTATTAGACTCTAGAGGAGTTTTCAGGCAGCTTTAGGAACGAAGCTGAATTTTAGCACAGTATATCATCCGTAGGCCGATGGGTAAATGGAGCGGGTGGACTACGTACTTGAAGATATACTTTGAGCTTGTATGCTTCATTTTGGAGGTAGCTGGGAAGATCATCTCTGTCTGGTCAAGTTTGCTTACAATAATAGTTATTAGTCCAACATCGGCATGTCACCATTTGAAGCCTTACACGGTAGACCTATCGGTCACCATCATGTTGGCTTGAGATGGGAGATAGATTTGTTTTGGATCTAGACTCTATCAGGGAAGCATTAAAGAAGATTGAGTTGATTAAGCGGAGGACGAAAGAGTCCCAAGATCGTCAGAAGTCTTATGCGGATTGAAGAAGCAAGGGGATAGAGTTTGAAGTTGGATATTTTGTTTATGTGAAGATATCTCCATTGAAGGGGGTTATGAGATTCAATAAATTGGGGAATCTAGAACCTCGCTATGTTGGCACGTATTCGATTACTGATTGAAATAGGGGAGTTGCTTACAGTGTCACACTTCCATATTACTTTTCTGGAATCTATAATGTTTTTCATATTTCCTAACTAAGGACTATTTGCGGGATACAGAGACTGTAGTGGAGCGGAAAAACATATAGGAGCTCTAGATATCCTGTGATCTGACTTATCTGTAGTATCCTGTTCAAATAATTGACTTAGAAGTTCGACAACTCAAAAGTAAGAGAGTTCATTTAGTAAAGGTACAGTGGTCTGATAACCCGTCGAATTATACATGGGAAACTCAGGAGTATATGGAACGGTCTTATCCTGCTTTATTTTCTGATGCATGTGGGTCACGTATGTGTCTTGTTCTTTATCAGTTATTAATAAATGGTGTAGATGAGCTATAATTTAACTAGCCAGTTATAGATTTTTTTAAGAAGGAATTATGAGGATGCAATTTTATTAAGGAGGGAAGTATGTAACAGCCCATCGTCAAGAAGCAATAAATTATGATTTAATAATAAATAATAATTAATTAAATCTATTTTAATGTAATGAGTGTGAAATTATAGGAATATTTTGGAAATTAAATGAAAAATATTTTTATTGAAATGGAAAAAATTATATTGATGAATATAAATTGGGTAATCGATTTATATTTTTTGAAATTTAAAAGATAAATTAATAATTTGAAATAAAATGATAAATTAAATTTTGCATACTAAATAATAATTGTGATAAATAAATTTAGAATTTATTTTAATAATAGAAAGAATTTTATTCTACACTAATAAAGGAGTTTGAATTTAATTAGGAAATGAATTTAAATAGAAATGATTAAATTAAATAAATAAATAAAATTATAGAAAATAGTTTATAAATTGAAAGTAATATTTTAGATGTTAATAAAGTAAAATATGATGTTATTCGATATGTACATGGGCTGGAAAAGTGTACAATTAGTTTCATGAAGGAAGAAATGAAAAGAAAATGAATTAATTATTAATCTAGCCCAAGCCAAACTAGTTTAATCCAAAAACAAATATCTCATTTCATGAAATCTAAAGATTTCAATATTTAGATTGTTCACCTCACTTTATAAATAAGCCACCGACGTTTAACTATCAGAGATCATTCTCTTCATTTTATTCAAAACCCTACCTACACTCCACCTCCTCTAAAATCTAAAATCAATTCAAATAAATTTTTTAAAATCCTCAAACACATACGTACGTACGTACATACATACATACATACATATATACATATACATATATACATATACATATATATATATATATATATGCTTCTTGACATCACTCTCTACACCAGTTAGCAAGCTAATTCTTAAGCTTGGTAATCAATTTAAAGAGGGAATCTTTACAGTGAAGGCAAGAGGAGGTAAGAGAAAGACCTAAAGTAGGAATTTGCAATCTTCATCTCAAGGTGAGTATTCTAACTCACTTTCTATGTCAATTACAATGCAAATGTTTATGGAATCTTGATCATGTGCAGGTGCAATCAAATTTGCTTCCTTACTGTAAACCTTTTTTTTATGATTATGGGTTGTTATGCGAATTTGATGGAATATAATGTGATATAGTTGGTGTATGTATGCATATGAGTGAATAAAATCAATTTGAAGAAGAAAGTAGAAGTAGAATGGAAGAAGAAGAAGGAATTATAGCATTTGTACTTCAGGAATTAGCGATCGGGTGGGCTAACAGATTGTCCACCAATCGATTGACCGCTACCAGTCAACGGTGGGCAAAATTTTCAAAAATATTGAGTTATGTATGAATTAAAAATAAAAATAAAATGAAATTATATAAAATATAATCAAAATACATAACAGAGACCTTATATTCTACACTTAATTTAGATGTACAATTTATAAAGTTTTGATAATTATATAAGGTAATATAATTATAATATTTACATGAAGTATTAATGAAATATAGTGAATGCTTAATTTAAAAATAAAAGAAATATGTGTAAATTATATAAATTTATATGTATGATAAATTTGAATTAATTTCAAGATAAAATATTATTTATATAGACTATTAAAATCATTAATGTGAATTATTATATAATAAATTGATTTGGACTTCAAATAATTATTTAAAAATATAATATGTATACTTGTACAGAGCTGTGTGTCGACAAATATATAGAGCCATGTGTCGGTATGTTTAGAGCTATGAGTTAGCCACTGAGTATAGATAGTATATGTCTGTCTATCTTTTTCCAACTTCCTTTATGATTCGGGTGTGAACCAGATTAGGCCAGTGTCCATCCTGGTGGCCTGATTGTGGGGTCATGCCCTAAATCTATGATAACCTATATTTATAGCTATGCGCTATTGTTGTGTGCATCGCCCCCGTGTCACCTAGGCCGGTAGTCTGTTACCATAAGGGCATGTGTCAAATCATGAATGAGTTATGTCCTCGCATAGATGGATCTTGTCACAATACCAAAGGGAGATAACCGAGGACTATAGGAGTCATGTCATATGGACACACGTGTGGCTCCTGGACTAAGAAGACGTGTTGTAAGTCTCCCGCTGGTTCCGGTTTGTGCGATAGATGTACATATAATATTTATATTGTTATGAGATGACGATTACGATTATGCTAGAGATCACGTGTATGAAGTATTGTTAGTCCCCGTATTATCCATACTTATCCTTTAACATTATATGTTCGACTATATTTGGGAGATAGCCATTGTTTTATGGATGTATGGATTGATGTTATGTATATGTATATTGATTATTTTATGCAAACATTACTCTTGACGTTGGTTGATGATTAACTATTTTAAGTGGCTATCTTATGATATATATTATTATTTATGGAACTCATCTTATTACATTACCTTTGATATTATTATTGCCTTTGTATCACTTTAGAATTGAATTCGGACATGGTTTGACTCATGTGTTATTTATAATACTCGGGTCAGTCCAAGATGCAGGATCATGTAAACAGTAGGTAGTCAGATTCACTTAGTATTTTTAGGCTAGAAGTTACATTAGGATGATACATGCCCTTTTGTATTTTTGTAGCCTCAAAGATGTATATATTATGATTTATTATGATGATGTATATATAGCGGGCTAGAGACTACATTTTATAGCCTTACTAGACTTTGTATTATGTGATATATTATATTTTATCTGATGCATTTTGATTCTGTGTACTCTATTACATATTATGATTACATTTTGTTCTGTCTAAGAGGCACACATGTTTATTGCTTTGTACCGCGACCGAGTACATCTATGGTAAGTATCTTTTTATTTTAGATACGTACACTATGTTATTCCAAAGGAATATTCATGTGTGTACTTTATATAGACTCATTCTCTGTATTATCTGATCGTATTACTTAGCAATACTCTTGGATGGTATGGGTATAGAGGTGTGGTGTTTCAGCTTTCGAGTCATAATTCTTAATCTTTAAAAATTCTTCTTTTAAGGCCATTATTCATTTAGTTCGATTAAAAAGATTTATTTAGTTAATTACTCAGCGTTAAAAATATGGGTTTTTTCATTCTCCTCTTAAAAAGATTTTACTCTCGAAATTATCAAGAGCGGAATAATGTATTGCACTGTTGTCCCGATCACAACACTTAGTATCACAATAATAAGAGTAGAAAACCAAACATAGAAATAACAAATAAGTTTACTCTAGCATGCAAACAAAATACTTATAGAAGATGAAATCATACTTGTAAAAAGTCTGGACAAGAAGCACACATCTTTTCATTTGGCTCCTAAGTGTTATTTCTGGAATCTCCCCCCAATGGATCCGAAAAGCTTAACACCCTTGTTTTAAAATCTCTTGACACTGCTCTTAATAATATGAATAGGCAAACTAGGCGTCGAAACCTCTGGTGCAACATCCACATCTTCTAATTAACTTGGCTCCATTATGACACTTGTGTAATGCATACATGTAAATGTGAAACATGAAATACATTTTGTACTCTAGTCACCTTTTAGGGAAGATCAACTCTATATGCAAACTTTCTAATACATTCCATAATGGGAAATGGTCCAATAAATTTAGGTGCATGTTTCCTCGAATTGCCAAATGTAACAACTCTCTTTAATGGTGATGTTTTAACAAATATTAACTATATCATCAACTTCAAACTCAAGATTAATATGTCCCTTGTCAACATAAAACATTTGCCAAAATTAAGATGCTTTCCTTCTTTTTCATATCAACTCAACTTTCTTCAAAGTCTCACAGATCATATGCGACACAAGTATTACCTTACTAGTTGTCTCTCACCAACATCTAGGCGACTTACAAGGCATTCCATACAAAGCTTCAAATATTGTCATACCAATACTAGCTTGAAAGCCATTGTTGTATGCAAACTCTATAAGTGGCAAGTGATCCTCTAATGATCCTCCAAAATAAAGAGTACAAGCTCCTAACAAGTCTTCATGCACACGGCTCAATCTTTCAGTTTGGCCATCGGTTGAGGATGATAGGTCATACTCAAGTTTAATTCTATACCTAATGCATGTTGCAAGCTTTTATAAAATTCACTCATGAAGAGTGGATCTCGATCACTCACAATACTAGAGGGTAAACTGTACAAGCTCGCTATCTCCCATACGTACAACATCGCTAAAGATGGAGTTAAACCTTTGTCGAAGAGACATGAACATTTTAGTCAAGTGGTCCATAATGATCCATATGCTCTCATTTCCTCTCTGAATCCGTGACAAACCATTTATGAAGTCAACAAAAATATGCTCCCACTTTTAATGCATAACTTTCAAAGGTAATAATAAACCATCGGGATTCTTTTGTTAAGCTTTGACTCATTGACAAGTCATGCACTTCTCTATGAACTCTGAAACATGATGTTTCATACACTTCCAATAATAAATATGCTTTACATCAATGTACATCTTGTGTCCATTGGGATGAATAGTTATCTTAGAATAATAACACTCTTGAAGTACCTATTCAATCAAATTTGCAACTTTGGGAGTACATAACCTCCTGTCTCTATGAAGCCATCCCTTTGCATCAATAGCATATCGATCAACATGACTAGGCTTCTCTCTCTTCCTAATTCGCTTCAAGATCTCTCCTATGCTTGCAGAAACCCTTTGGCTAGATCTAATCTGATACAAAAGTGTGAGCCTAATTTTCAAAATTGCCACAAACTGGGCAAAATGTCTCATAAGAAGTTTAGAAATCAAAATTTGCAATATACCCTAAACCCTTCCATTCAAGTATGGGAACATGTCTGTTTGGCAACGGGTGCAATGAAGTATATTTCAAAAAGTTCCCTAAGTGATTTTGATGGTCCTATCAAAATACCTAGTTAGCATTTAGATCTAGTCTATATTCTAAAGTAGAGCTATATGTAGTTTAGGTTTTATGTTTCATTATTTTAGGTATGTGAAAAGTTGCATTGATATACATGTTATGATAAGATAACAAATGTGATATACATATAATAACAACATAATGACATGACAGTAATTCAAAGCATGTTGAAATTGTATACATACATAAAGTTGTCGGGATTTGCAACTAATGTATAAATATATACATATATAAATCATGAACAATTAAGTAATTCATAAATAAAATTAAAAATGACAAGCCTAAGACTCTTAACATTCCAATTGTTTATCATCAACCAATAGGAATAATTAACGGTGGTGTAACCATAGTCAATAGTTACACAGACAAATATATATATGTATATATATATATTCCATTTTAGAATTAATTTCGAAATTAATATGTATATATAATTAATAAAATCCATATTTTATTTAAGTTATGAATATGTTAATTAATCATAATTTTGTTTTATGTTTATGCATACAAATCATAAAATCCAAAATAATTTTATTGCATTCTAAAGTCATATTTCACATCTAAGTCCAAAATCTTTTTTATGTATTCAAATCATAAAATCTAAAGTAACTTTATTCAACATTCCAAAGTCATAATTTACACATAAGTATATAATCTAATTTATACATACTAACCCAACAATTAAAGTTATAAAACATTTATTCTAGTGATGAAAAGTTGAAATTTGTTTTTATATGATTTTCATAATAAACTATTAATAATATGATGTAAATTCATTAGGGCTTAATTTTATAATAAATCAATTCATGTACGCAAATTATATTTATTCAGTTATTAATTAAACCATTATACAATAAGTATATAAATACGAATCATCATATATTGGGTTTAGGCATCACGAAATCAAATAAAATATAATGTTTAATGATTTGTGATCCTATTACTCGCAATACCTTGATCTTTGTATGTCCCCTACAAATATGATTCTTCCTATTTGATCTTGCAAAGGTCAGAGTTCTATAACCAATTGAAGAGAGGAGGCTTTTAGAATTACAGAATGGACGAAAGGGAGGCAGACATACTATGGAGGTTAGGAATGAATAAACTTCTTTTTCATCTCATCCAAGAAGAATAATGAAGAAGTTGAAGATGATATTTATAAAATAGTTATTAGGAGAGTTATCTACCATTTTTGACTCATAAAATCCAAAGCTAAAAACCCCTTCACCTCTTCTTATCTCGGTTTCTTGGTCATGTAGTCTTAAAGAAAGGGTTGTCAGTAGATCCGACTAAGATTGAGGCAGTAAATAGTTGAAAGAGACCCGAGACAGAACTGAGATAAAGAGTTTCCTTGGGTTGGCTAGTTATTATCGGAGGTTCATTAAGGATTTTTCGGGGATAGCGACACTGATGACCAAGCTAACAAGAAAGGATGTGAAGTTTGTATGGACCGATAAGTTTGAGGAAGCATTCCAGAGTTTGAAACACTTATTGACCCATGCGCCTATGTTGGTTGTTCCGAAAGGGAATCAGGATTTGGTGGTTTATACCGATGCATATGGAACAGGACTAGGAGCTGTGCTGATGCAGAGAGGTAAAGTGATTGCCTACGCTTCTAGACAGCTTAGACTGCATGAGGTCAAATATCTGACACATGATTTAGAATTGGTTGTCGTTATTTTTGCTTTGAAGGTGTGGAGACATTACCTTTTGGGAGAAAGGTTTGAGTTATATACAGATCATAAGTCGTTGAAATATTTGTTCTCTCAGAAGGAGTTAAACATGAGACAGCAAAGGTGGTTAGAGTTTATAGCCGCTTATGATTTTGGGATTGAGTACACACCAGAGAAAGGCAACAAGGTTGCAGTTGCACTTAGCAGGAAACATCAGAATGCAGTTTTGGTAATGATTGCTGAGTGGAAGGATTTAGAAGCATTAGCAGATTGCAGAGTGCAATGGAGATCCGAGGCTGGGTCTAGTAGAGATACAGTTGTATTATCTTGTTTGGAAGTTTGACCAGTATTGATTGAAAAGGTTGCTTCTAAACAGATAGAGGATTCAGTACTAGCTGAACGGATCAGGAAGCTAAAAGATGGAACCGAGAGTGATGACTTGAAAGATTTCAGTCTTGACCAGAATGAGAGGTTGAGAAAGAAAGGGAGATTATGTGTTCCGAGTGTGGGAAACATAAGGAAAGAAGTCTTGGATGAATGCTATCGTTCGAAGTTCACCATTCATCCGGGAGGTGCTAAGATGTATTAGGATATGAAGAGGAGTTTCTTCTAGGAAGGTATGAAGCGGGATATTGGTTTGTGTGTAAAGCAGTGCTTGAATTGCCAATAGGCAAAGGCCGAACACTAGAAGCCAAGTGGATTGCTTCAGCCATTAGATATTCCGGTATGGAAGTGGGATTCTATATCCATGGATTTTATTGACGGGTTGCCAAGGTTGAACAGGTGAAATGATAGTTAATGGGTCATAGTGGACAGGTTGACCAAGAGTGCCTATTTCATTCCAGTTAAGTCAGCCAGAACGGTACCTGTTTTGGCAAAGTTGTTTATGAGGAATGTATTTAGACTGCATGGAATTCCTAGTAGCATAGTAAGTGATAGAGATCCTTTGTTCACTAGCGAGTTCTGGAAGAGTCTGCAGGAAGTTTTGGGAACCAAGCTCAAGATGAGTACCGCTTACCATCCGCAGACCGATGGGCAAACGGAGAGAGTTAACAAAATCTTGGAAGATTTGTTAAGAGCTTGTGTACTAGATTTCGGGGGATCATGGTAAGACCATCTGCATTTAGTCGAGTTTTCATATAACAATAGTTATCAGACTAGTATTGGGATGGCACCGTTTGAAGCTTTGTATGGAAGGCCATGCAAATCTCCCGTATGTTGGCTAGAAACTGGGGATAGTTTGGTTCTTGGTCCAGATTTAGTCAGAGAAGCTGCAGAAAAGATTGAGGTCATTCTGGATAGAATGAAGGAGGCTCAGTCTAGGCAGAAAAGTTATATAGATAAGAGACGGAAAGATCTAGAGTAATCGGTTGGAGACCAAGTTTTTGTCAAAGTGACGCCGATGAAGAGTTTGATTAGGTTTGGAAAATCGGAGAAGTTATCACCGAGATTCGTTGGACCTTTTCCTATTGTTTAGAGAATCAGGAAACTCGCATATAGGGTTGAGTTACCGAGCAGTTTGGCAAGAGTCCACGATGTTTTTCATGTTTCTCATCTCAGAAAGTGTGTTAGAGACCCGAAGACTACTATTGCACCGACTGTGCTAGATGATTTAGTGGTAGAATCGGATTTGACCATAGTAAGGTTGCCTATTCATATTGTTGCAAAAGATGAGAAGAGGCTTAGAACCAAGACAGTCAGATTAGTCAAAGTCTAGTGGAGCGACGATGACAGGGACTGTACTTGGGAGATCGAGAGCAAGATTAGAGATACTTATCCTGACTTGTTTGATGGTATGTTTTACCTTCTTGCTTGATTGTTGTGTACCTTACCGTAATTTTGAGGATGAAATTCTTCAAGGAGGGGAGTTTGTAACACCCTAGATTTTTGGTAACATTATTTAGGATATTTAATTAACTAAATTAAATAAAATAATGTGTTGATTAGGGGATTGAGATTTGATTTTATTAAAGGGATAGCCGTGCCATTTAACAATGAATTAAAGAGGGGTTTAAAATGAATTAGAGGAGGGGTAGAATAGGAAAGAGGCCATTCCTATATCTTTATCCCATAGCCGGGTATAATTCACACGTTCATTTCATTTCAAAATTTTGAAAACTCAAGGTCGGCCAACATTAATAAGGAAAAGAGGGAAATGGAAGAAGATAAGCTAGGAAGAAGCTTAAGCAAATCAAATCTATTCATATCTCAATCTCTTTAATCACAAAGGCTAAGGTGAATAATGTTTACATCTCATTTTTGATTGTGCTTTCGGTTTTAAGATGAATTTTGAATATTTTGCAATGATTTGTCATGTTTTTGAATGATGGAATGTTTATATATATTTGTTGATGATTTATACATGTTCATATTGATTTTATGATATGTTTTAAGGTAAAAACCCTATTAAATGACATCTTTGTGCCTTGCGAATTTTTATGAAGAACGGAAATAATATTTTGGGAGATGGGTTTCAATTTTTAGAATTTTTGGAATTAATGTGGACTTTATATGAATTTTCTAGTAAAGAAAATGATAATTTGGGTTATAAATTATTTACAGATAAACAATATATGGTTTGGGTCTGAAATTTTTATATGTTAGTAAACTTATTAAAAGAGATTTTCTAGAATTTTTCCTAAAAGTTTTGATCGGTATATAAAATTATTTAAGGTATGGGACTTAAATGTTTTATATATTTTAAAATGGAGAAGGGGCTTTTTGTAAATAATTTGAATTTGTTAATTCTAGAAAATGGCAACACTTTTGAAAAAGTAATATATCAGATTTAGACAAACAAAGCAGGTTAGGTACAAAAGAAATAGTTTAAAAGTACAAATAAATAGGTTTTTCACTGTTTCGTCTCCTTCAGCACCAGGTTCCGCCTTCATACTATCGCCTCCAACACAGTCGAAACCAATGCATATGGTATCAGGCAATTGGTACGTAATGAATTGGATGTGGGCAAAAGGTATAGGGTCGAAACCATGGGACTCCGAAATGGTTGAAGCTTTGTTTTGGTTTTAAAGAAAAATGTGCCTGCTTGCTTTCAACTTAGTTGGGTTTCAACTAGGTCAAATGGTTTAAAAGGAAATGGTTTTGATTGGGTTGCATCTTTGTTTTAAATGAATGCTTTCAATTAAATCGAAACACCTAGTTGTCGCCTTTTTACCTTTCGACCCAGTAGGTTTCGAAGGGATTGTTTTGTTTTAGAAAGTCTGCCCATTTCTCCAATGCTTTCGAAGAGGTGGTTCCGACATCATCACTTTTTACTTAGGAATTTCTTTCGAAAGACTGGCTTTCGACTTAAAAGGTTTGCATGACCTTTTTTGTTAAATTGAAGTATAACCAAAATTGGTTTCGAAAGAGATGATTTGAATGATTTCAAAAGGAAGTGCTTTCGACTTTAATGGGATTATGTCCTTTTGCTCTACTTGAAGGCATAATCCAATGGTTTCGACCGAGACGTTTTCAAAGGAGTTAACTTTGAATGGTTTCGAAAGGTTTCCACATGTTTTAAATTAAACCCAAATGGTTTCAAAAGGTTTAGGTTTAATGCCTTCGAAAGGTTTTAAAAGAGGATTCGAAGGAGTGGTTCCCCAGAGGTTTCGAAGGAGTCAAAAGGTGTTGTTTTCTGATGGTTTTGAATGGTTTTGAAAGGAAAGGTTTTCCAATGATTTCGAAAGGCAATGTTTAAAGGTTTTTAAAAGAAAGACGTCTAAGGTTTTTAGAGCTTTCGAAAGGGTCACTTTCAATGGTTTCGAACGGGTTACCTTCAAGGATTTCGAAAGGGTGTTTAAAGGTTTTAAACAAAGGTTTTGAAAGTATTAAATAGGCAATTTAGCCTAAGTAGTTTCGAGTTAAAAAGAGTATTAACTTGTTTTGGAAGGATAGTTAATCCTTATTAAATCCCATCAACATTATTTTGAGTAAAGTATATATATCGTGGCAAAATGGCTTAGAGTAAAGCTAAAGATATATTGTCCTTGTATATATATGATTTGAAGGACTAAATCATTTTGAAAAGGTTTTCAGGAAAAATTTAAAGGGTAGTTAACCTTAAGAAAATGATTCGGATAGTTAGTTCAGTTTGCGGGAGTCAGCCTAGTTTTATGGACAGTTAGTCCATTTTAGCATAACGGACCTTGCTATATCTTTTCGAACAGATAGTCCTTTTTTTAGCATAACGGACCTTGCTATTATGTTGCGGGCAGATAGTTCACATATTACTTGTTTTACGGATAGATAGTCTATTTATTAGCATAAAGGATATTGCTATTTTGATATAATCAGTTTGATTAACCAGTTTGGTTGTAGGAAAGGATTTGCAAAATATATATGTTTTGAAAAGGATATTAGTGAGGGGAAACCCGTTCCGCTAAGCGGCGTGGTCTCACTTAATATCAGTAAACCAAGATGTAATAGAATTATTCACACCAGGCTTTATGTCTGGCTCGAAGTTTTTGTTTCCCCTTGAACTCTCGGGTACTCAAAATTGATTTGAGTAGGCTGAGGTTTGAGGTTTTCAGGTTTTAGTCTTTTAGCGAATAAAGCTGTCGAAGATGAGCAGGTGGTTGACGGATAGCTAGTTAGGATTTGCCGTTTCATTTTGTTTTAATTCCGCTATGTATATTAAGTCAGATATGACTATATTACTTTGATCAACCAAGGGGGCATCGTCATATGTCGCTTTTGGTATATTTTTGTAATGATATATTTAATCATTGCCTGGGAAATGTTAAGGGATTATGTAACATGGATATGAATTATTGTTTTGAAATGTAATCAGCAAAATGTTGTTTTTGAAATCTGTGATTTTGTTCATATTCATGTGCTTATGATATTATGGATACCATTATCATTACCGTATTTTGTTACCAGAAGTTAATACTATGGATGACTGCAGCATCTGTAGCGCTTAGCTTTTGGCCTCCAAATACGGGATGTTACACTCATCCTTAAACCTATAAACCTGACCCCTTACTCGTAGCCTGCTTAGCTAAATACCAAGAGTTTGAGGACAAAATGATACTATGGGTCATACATAAATCATGGTCTGAATAATGTTACCCATTAGTAGATATTAATACTAGTATGTAATTAGACCATAATGCAAGAAAGGAATGGGTTTCCCCTTGCTAGTATTTTTCTATAATAAAAAGCTACATCCACAAGGTTTTGCACATAATGATAATTTAATAGTTTTGCAATTGGATTTTACATACATCTATAAAATTATTTAAAAAACGAAGTACACCTATCACACACTCTCCAAGTTTACACAATCCTAATTGTTTATCATTTTCTACACTTTATCGATAACAATGTATCATATGAACAATGTATTATATGTCTTTAGTCACCTACATAATAAGCATTCAATCATTTTCTAACACTTGCCCGATGACAATGTGTTTTCAGTTTTCTAATGTAACGTGCACATTTTATTCAGTGTTTCATTCATCATATTAGTTTTTCAAGGCCAACTAAAAACTTATTATTTAGGCTTATACCATAACAAAATTTCATTTCTTTCCTTCATCATATCAGTTATTATCTCTTTAGTCTTAAAGGTCATTGACAACCCATACATCAGCGATTGTTCCCACCCGGTCTTCTCCATGCACTCATAATGAACCTTTTGGTAGTATATTTTGTGCAGTTTAGACTATTACCTTGTCGTTTCTGGGCATGTAAGCCATTACCCAAGGAGTTAATTTAAAACCGGCCATTTGTTCAACTTTAGTACCAAAGTGTATCATCCTTCTTTCGGGATAGCTACATTTGGAACCTCGGTACTTGCTTTACGAGCAATCTCTTGACTCACACATAACCATCGATTTTGACCCATGTAGTGTTAAGAAATAATTTTTCACCATATATCATATTGTGAGAACCCTTATAATGCATGCACAAAGCAACCAGAACTGATTACATGGTTTATTAATGTTGAACTGTCATTCATTATAATCAGTAATTTGATATCTCTATTTTTAACAAAACCCAAGCGGCTTCATCATGTTTATTTAATAATCCAAATGTCCCGTATAAGGTAATTTTAATATAAGTGGATGTATACTGGTTACATAGACCATAACACAATATTAATTGTAAATTGGTAAGTGTATATATATCGTATGATATAAATTAACACTTTCAGTTAAACATTAAAGTCGTTCATAAGTTAGGTCAATTTGGTATATCGCGATATGCATACATCTAAATGATAATGTTGCTAACAAGAGTAGTTTTCGATTATATATTGTTATAACTCATATAGTTATTTTTTACAAAACATCACCTCTCTTTTGATTCTACTTTATACAAAGCTATATTTATATATAAAGATGTACATAAACTTTTAGGACCTATATATATCCAAGTTGATAATTCACTTTCGGATGTCAGCTAAAGAGTATATCAATATAAACAAACTAGCACATAATTATGTAGAGAGTTCCCTAAATGTTTCTACTACTCGAAATTGTTTAATTAAACACTTGTAATTTAACATTTTCCATGAAGACCAATTTATTTTTAATTTAATAATAAATTCTTTCTATCTCGTTTGCCTTATTTTATGTTTCATAATGCGTCCAATGACGTAAAAATCTAAGTGTCCAAACTCTTAAATGCTTTAACCGAATGTGCGTGAATTTCACATTTAAACAGAAATTTCTCACACATATGGAAAGATATGAAAAAATAGTCTCATTGTTCTTTATTTTTCATTATCTTTCAAACAGTAACAATTTCATATTAACCTATCCCTATTTAGGTTTTTACGTATCTATAGTCAATATTTGTAACTTTTTTTCTACATCTCACAATCTTGATCATTCTAACTTCCACTTCTAGCACATTGGGTTTGTCTTTTCGTCTTAACTACATTTATGTCGACCAATTTATATAGCCCACTATCACTTGTCTTAGAACTTTCAATCTAGAGAATTCATCTATTGTCAGATTTTGGTTGGTCAACGGGGAATCAAACCACCACCAACCAATGCACCTCCCTAGGAAGACCAAATTATGGTTGTATTGAGCCCTTACTTCTTCGATTATTGGTGTAAGGACCCATTTCTTCGACTCCTAGAAATCGACACTAATACATCCTCGGTATTCACGTGCCGTAAATCCAAGTGCCGGAGAAGCGGATTCTTAAGGGTAAGAAATAAAATAAGACAGAACAGAATCTCACATATGTTATTTCAACATAAAATATTTACAGCGGGAATTAAAATAAATTTATCAGAGTTAAAAACATGAACAGTTATAAATCATGTCCTTACAAATGCAGAATACTATAGTACAAGAGTGTGGTGGAAATAGACAAAAATCTTCAGTAAAATCTTCTACCTTCTGACTCCATTCTTCGAGCTCCATCTAGCTTTCTTCTAAACTAAACCTGACTACTAGGTTGCCCGGGAAAAATTAGGGTAACCAAAGTTTAAGGAAAGGGAAAATAAACTCCGGGTCAGTCATGGGACTGGGGTGAGAATTCAAAATACGCGTTTTGAAAACAAAAAGGTATCTCATAAGACCACGCCACACATAAACACGGAACGGGTTTTTACTTTGTGATAACCAAATCATTCTACGTCAAAATACTTGATATTATTTTTAATGACATATCTTTGAAAACATTTGCAAGTAAACTTATTAATCTTAGCCGAAATTGTTACATTGGTTAAATTCCATCATATTAGCCCAACGGGGGTTCTACAATCAAACTCATAAAGGTACTTATTGGGACATGGATTTCCATACAAATGACCAGGTAAAGGGACTACCTTTCGGCAGTACATCTCTAGAGGAATGTACGGAGGACCAACATAAAAGATCCTCTACCAACACAAGACCGGCCTATCTCTATAACTAGATAGTACCGAATATATCATCTCCCTAGTCATTGCCGACCTATCCGAGGACCCTCATAGCATACATCCACAATAATTTTCATCCCGAACGTCAAAGCGGGAAGAAATATATCTAGAAGGGGATGATCATACCCTAATGGTTGCGAACTACATAGTCTTGCTGCATCTAACCCTGTTTTGGCCATTTCCGGGGTGTGAGGCCCGAGGTAACGATTACCTTTCACATAACACATCATCTTTCCTCTTTGAATGCCACATTTCCATTCTATAGTCACATGACTAATTTCTACAAACGTATAACTTCCTGAGCTCGAATGTCTTGGGAAAGGGTGTTAAGCTAAGAGAAGGTGTCTTCTCCGCCACCAACTGATATACATTATATAGAGATCACTCAATGTGATTTAGAATGCAATGTCAGACATTCTTCCATACAATTTCGTTCCAGGACTGAATGAAACCGAAGGTACTTTCCTACCACATCTTATTTTGGGAATCACCCCTAGGATTAGTAGCGAATAGGCCTTGTGTTTCTGAGATTTTTCGTAACAAAGAGACCACCGCTACTATAAGTATTTCGGGAGTTATCCCTAATCAAATCAACAAGCAGTCTTATGTTACTATTCGTCTCTATCTTCAAATTCTGATCTTTTACTTCGAATACGTAGATTGGTTCGAAGTGGTCCTCGGATAGGAGTCACCCAAATCCAACCCTGGTTCCTTCGAAAGCAATCATCGATAAAAAGAGGTTTTGTGAATAGGGAATCATTCTTTAATTGGTTAAGTTCTTTTTATCAAAATCTATTTCGGAGATACATATTTCTAAAACATTCTTTCCAGTATATACGGAATCATTAAACCTCTCTTATTAAATGCTTTGATTACATAAAACCCTTTTTATATTCCAAATCATTTCATCTTTTCTTCGAAAAATATTCCAAATCCTTTATTTAAATCTTAACAAAGATTTCCAAATCACAACTTTTAACATGGATAAAAAACAATGTTATTCCAGACATCGTTTACTATACAACCAAACCAATAAATTTTAAGTATAGGAATTTAAATTAATTCCAAATCAGTTTACTTAAATCTTAACAAAGATTTCTTAATTCAAAACTCTCAATTTCGATTGAGTTAAAAACATGTTACCTAGAATATTAATCCAAAACCAGTAAATATTAAGTGAGCAGAATCTATAAGAATAATCTAATTCTACTCAATATCAATCCCCGTATTCAACAAATACTATGGGCAGAATAACGGCGAAATCACCTTTTAAATTCCACGAATAGTACGAGTTCCCACTTCTGGCTTTAACACCGAGTACAAGAATACCATCTCCATAAAATCCAAGTTGTCTAAATCTTGAAAACCCTTATTCTTTATAACTTTTTGATCCGAGTAAATCAAATTCACTATCCCACCCGTTGTTCCAGTTCGGATAGCCAGGGGGAGCGGGAAACTGGTTTTCCAAACTCAAGCCTAGACACTATCTCTTTGACACTCATAAGGCGGTCAAGTCATTTGATCGACTCTAAGTCATTAAAACATTTTAATCATTTCATAAATCCTTAAAATTACCTTTAAAACACTTTATTAATAATTCAATAACATTTATAAAAGATTTGGATAAGAATCTATAAGTTTAAAACTATATTTTAAGAGTTATAGAAAAGTGCTACGGAAAATGCATTTTAAGCTATATTGATCAAAACGACTTTTTATTATTTGAAAATCCATTTTTGTTACTCAAATCACTTTCATAACATTTTAAAGGATTTATTTCACATTTATAAACAAATTTAAACATCATTTTCAAAGAAATCCAGTTTTGGATTCCGAACTGCAAATCCGGGATTTTTCCAAAACTTGTTTTACTCATATTTCAAAATCTACTTATCGAAATATCGATTTTCTTTCTTCGTTGGAAAACTATGGATATAATAGTTCATAAAATTCTTATCTCGAAGAATTCCGATCTATTTTCCAACCTTTACACTTGTTTGACTTTTATAGCGCGGAATCGCGAACTACCGTTACGCGACGCGCTTATTTTTAACCAAATTTTCTATTTCTTTCCAAACTTCACAAAAACACTTTTAAATGTTTACAACACATTTCAAATACATTTTAAACCATTTTTAAGAGGTTTAACACTTCCATATACACCATTTCATTAATTCATGGAAAGTTATTTCCTTTTGTGTTTATCGACGTATATATTCGTGACTTGCATATATTTTCAACATTTATATGAAAACAACTAAACTTGATGATCAAAGTGAAATGACCCTCCTATTTCCACCCTAATTTCATAAGGATTTTTTTTTTTTGTTGAGAGATGATATATAGTTATATCATTCATTACAAATGTATTTTCCCAGGGTCATTTTCTTTTTCCAATAAACAAAATATATCCAGGATCAAAATAACTTACCAATATAAATATATCAGTGTATATCTAATAACATACACATACATATGAAGATGTATGTGTTCTTCTTGTTTAAATTCAGAGTATATACTTTATTTTTTGTACAAGAACGTTCTGTTTGATTTAGATTTTTAGCAATTCAGATTAATTATTGTATTCTGATTTTTGGCCATAAAATCCACTAGAAACATGTACTTTAGTCTGTCATTAGAAATAAGAAATGATCAAGTAATAATCAGTGGTAAACAAGCTTTTAATATAGATGATTGTGTTAAAGTCTGGATAGTATCAAATTCAGTATAAAAGAAAGTGGATCCTAAGTGAACACAAGCAACATCTAGGCGTAATGGAAACGCGCCTAACTTATACACAAGAGGTCACGAGTTCGAGTACTATGCTGGTCGGTTCAAACACACTTTTTGTTTTTCTTCTTTTTTTTTTCCTGTATGGTTTGAAATCTGATACCTACCTATCTTTGTACATATATATTTAATGTTTGCCTATAACCTAACATACAAAACAATTCTTCTTACTTTACTATTTTTGAATCCCATTCCTACAACTGTTCTAGGAATTATAATTATATTTTTGCTCAAATATCAACATGTACACAGATATACATGTACATGTCAATATCTCTGCTCATTTTCCAGAAAACTGGGTGAAACAATTGCTAAATGTACTAAGCTTTGAAATGCATTTTTATTTTCAGAATACAATCTATCACGATCAACCAATACTTCATTTATTTGAAGCTGGTTAACTCATGAATCCTGTATCTGCCACACTAGTTCAAAGCAATGGAGATACCTTTCATTGCATTCTGTCTGAAGCTTTTAGAAAAACATTTTACTTCTCTCAATACAATTCAGAAATGAATTCAAACTTATTTACAAAGCATTTCAGTAAAAAGAAAATAAAATCCTTTTAAGTTTACTTCTTACTAAATCCAGATTTTGTTCTAAAACTCAGTGCTCTGTTAGGTCTCAAGATTAGCTAATGCATATATATATTATGCAAAACAGTAGCTCACATAGTTGTATATTTCTTACCAGACTTTTATAGCTGATACTTGAGCGTATTTTTCTTGTTTATGTCTCAGACCCTACTTCAAAAACAAATCAAACCTTAACACACAACAATTTCAACAGACCAACAATTTTAATCTGACACTTTACAGAACATAAGGGCAACATGATCACTAACCATAAAATATTCAATACATGACTGGAAATCTTAGAAACATAAAAATTTTCCTGAATACATGCAGATATAATCAATTTAAGCTCTTATTGAAACTAGCTAGCATGTTCATTCACTCCTCCACAATAGCCACTACTTCATTTTTACTTAGTGCCTGGGTTACCTGAAAGAGCATAAGTGGCTGCCTCATTTTAAAATGAGACACCCCATATGCCATGAGCAAACAAGGGTCAGATCTATGATCTGGTATGAGTAACATCAATTCATTCATGATATTAAGCAATAGAGATTATATGAGCACCAATTAGTTATTTAAGCAAATTCCTGCAGTCAATTACTTTAACATAGTATAATTAAGTTGATTCAGGTATGATATATTCATTTATCATTCTTACACTTGCATACATAATCATGCAAACATAATTATCTATTTGCAACAATTGCATTCACTGGAACCATCTTGGTTCCATACCATTCAACCTAAGAAATATCCATATTCCTATTTCTTCATTTACAGGTTGTATTATTCAATTTAAATCCCTGCCTCATCTGCTATTAAGGAATCACTGGGACACATTGCAATGAACTAATTCACATCATTGCACAAAGATCTCAGGGCTTAAACAAACCATGTGCCAACTTGCATACTTCAAATATGACAAGCATTCCAGCAGTCTTCTTGGCCTTCCCTTCCCTAGTTTATTTACTAGTGTATTGTCTTAAATCCTATCATCAAATATGCTAAGTGAACATGTCACTGCAAACATGGAAACATCCATATCCTTCCTAGTATAATTCTCCTCAGAAATAAGCAGACAGTTATTTCCTAAATGGAGTCAATATGTCTTGATCTTAGTAAAATATAAGAACATTTTCAACTGTAAAAGAGGCATGGCATGTTATATTGATCTGCAAACCTTTATGATTGATTCAGATTCAAGATCTGGTTCAATCATAATTTTAGCTTGTGAGTTTCTTTTTTTTTTCTTTTGATTTGATCAAGGGCTCAGCACTTAGAAAATTTCTATTGCACCCTTAACATTTTTCTTTTCAAGCCTCAGCACTTATACCAAGTATAATGCAGCTCCCAATATTTTTGTAAAGTTTCCATGCCATAGATCTATAACAGTTGAGAGTATTCTCTATATAATTCTTAAGATCCTAAACTTTAACATTTATGAGTAAAAATAAAACAGTATGATACACATCCAAAGACAAATGTCTCAACCAATCAAAGATCATCAAAATCATCCATATTAAATCATATCAGATTTAAAATAAGACATCCCAAAAAGCATTGATGAAATCATATACATAAAAACCAGAAATACATAAATGGCAATATAAAAAGTGGCTGCCTCATCTCAGGTCTTAATGCCATGAACTCAGTGAGATTACTCACCTAAATGTTTCTTCTTATTAATCCAGAAAATTCTTGTTTGAGTGTTTTCTCCTTCCTTCCAATATTTTTTTTTCTTCTTTTCTTATTTTTGTGCAGCCCGGGGTAAAGACAATTCTACTGCCTATTTATATGCATTTTTCCTCTAGGGTTTTGTTGAAACAGAATTCCATTTCTGTCCTGGCTAGCATCATGCATTTTTCATTCATAATACCCCGGCCATATTAACCAATTTAAAGGCTGCATTTTCTTTCTTTTACTTTACAGAAAATGGCCACTCACCTAGTCATGTTAAAAGTGTGACTATCCTATTTTATATTTTAATTATTTCTGAAAATCCCCTTTGCTATTTTTGCCTACACAAGCATATTAACTTGTATCACATTTCATGTCATTTTAATGTTATGGTTTCACTTGCTTATATATATGTACTTTTCAGTGTTTAAAAATGTATATTTGTATACATATCTTATCTAGGCTTATTTTAATTCCTCTTTTAAATTCAGAAACATATGCACCTATATGTATACAAGTTTACAAGTCCTTATACATATGTATAATTTTCTTTTCTGGGTTTTAATTAAAATCTGTTTACTGATTTAAAGTAAAACTTATTTTTCTTATTTTCTAAGATGATCCATATAATTCCAGAAATCAAATATCCATGTTGAAAAATCATGTTTGTATTGCTTTTTAATTCTTGTTTTAAATCCAAGAAATCTGGAGTTCTTCCTTGTGCCATTTCAGTGTGCACGTGCACACATATACTTGCACACTATTTATTCCAGAAATTTCACCATATTTAAATCTAAATATTTCAAAAATTAAATCATTTTTCAAAAATGATTTTTCACAAAATTTTGGGGTATTACATTCACCCCTCCTTTTAGGAATTGTGTCCTCACAATTTTTCTAACATTTATAGTGAGCATCGTTTTCTTTTCTGAAAACTTATCAAACATATGCATAAGCAAACAAATTCAACCATATCAACCATGCATAACAAAATTTTCCAGAAAAAAAAATTACCTTTTAATTTGCAAAAAGCTTAGGATAATCCATTCTAATCTTATCCTCTAACTCCCATGTGCAGTCATTAGGATCACTACTCCACTGGATCTTAACTAGTTTCAAGGTTTTGCTCCTTAATTTCTTTTCTTCCTTGGCTACAATCCCCACTGGTTCTTTTTCATAAACCAAGTCAGGATTTATTTGAATTTTGGTAGGCTCTTCCAAAATGTCTTCTTTATCATGTACCCATTTTCTAAGTTGGGACACATGAAAAACATTATGCATTGCTTTCATTTCCTCTGGTAGTTCTAATTTGTAAGCCAATGAACCAATTCTTTCCAGAATTTTATAGGGTCCAACATACCTTGGTGTAAGCTTACCTTGCTTGCCAAATCTCATGACTTTCTTCATAGGTGAAATCTTGATGAAAACAAAGTCTCCCACTTCATATTCCACTTGCTTTCTCTTCCTATCTGCAAATTTCTTTTGCCTATCTTGAGCTGCTGCTATTCTTTTTCTTATTAACCCAATTTTCTCTGTAGTTTCTTTAACATATTCAGGTCCAAGAACAGCCCTTTCTCCAGTCTCTACCCAGCATATAGGTGATGAACATGGCTTGCCATATAAGGCTTCAAATGGTGCCATCCCAATGGTGCTTTGGTAACTGTTATTGTATGTGAATTCAGCTAGATGGAGGTGGTCTTCCCAGTTGCCTCCAAAGTCCAGTGTACATGCTCTCAACAAATCCTCTAAGACTTTGTTTACCACCTCAGTTTGACCATCTGATTGTGGATGGTAGGCAGTGCTTAAACACAATTCACTCCCCATGGCCTCTTGAAAACTTTTCCAAAATCTTGAGGTGAAGATGGTATCCCTATCACTCACAATGGTTTTGGGTATGCCATGCAACTTTACTACCTCTTTCATGAATATTTGAGCCAATTTTGGAGCATTTCTTTCTGCTCTAACTGGGATAAAATGTGCTACTTTAGTTAGCCTATCCACAATTACCCATATACTTGTGTTTCCCTTCTTAGATCTAGGAAGACCATCTATGAAATCCATAGATATATCCTCCCACTTCCACTGTGGTATACTAAGGGGTTGCAACAGTCCTGATGGCCTTTGTGTCTCTGCCTTGACTTGTTGGCAAGTCATGCACCTTGCAACATATCTGGCCACATCTGACTTCATCCCCTTCCACCAAAGATTTCTTTTCAAATTTTGATACATCTTGGTGCTACCTGGGTGTATGGAGTATTTACTCCTATGGTACTCATTTAATATTTCCTCCTTCAATTCTATATTTTCTGGAACACATATCCTATTTTTATTCCTTAAATAACCATTTTTATCAATTTGATAATTTATTACTTCCTCCCCTTTTGATATGAGCATTTTCTTTTCCACCATGTTTAGGTCTTGTTCCTGCATTTTTCCAATCTTAAGAAGTAAATCTGATTGCAGAGATATCATACTTAATTTTCCTTTACCTTCACCTTCTTCAATGGGCATCATTTGTTCCTCACTGTTTTCCTCAATTTCCAAATCAGTAAGTATAGACAAATCCCTAAACTCTTCCATCATCAACATGGCTACCTTGGCATGTTGTCTACTCAAGGCATCTGCAACTTTATTTGCCTTGCCTGGTGTATACAGTATATCTAGGTCATAGGCAGCTAGGAACTCTACCCATCTATGTTGCCTCATGTTCAAATCTTTTTGTGAGAATAAATATTTCAGTGCCTTATGATCAGTGTACAAAATGAATTTGGCACCTAACAAATAATGTCTCCAAAGTTTCAAAGCATACACAACTGCTGCTAGTTCAAGATCATGGGTTGCATATCTGGTTTCATGTGGCTTTAATTGCCTAGATGCATAGGCTACCACCTGGTCTTGCTGCATCAACACAGCCCCTAACCCAGAGCCACTTGCATCAGTGTACACAACCAAATTTTCATTTCCTTCTGGCACTCTCAATACTGGTGCATTAATCAGAGCTTCTTTTATTTTGATAAAAGCTTGCTCACATTTTTCTGTCCATACAAAGGCTTGGTTCTTTCTAGTTAAATTGGTAAGTGGTGATGATATTTTTGAGAAATCTTTTATAAATCTCCTATAATATCCTGCCATCCCCATAAATGATCTAATCTCACTGATGGTGCTAGGCTTTTTCCATGCTTGGATTGCCACCACCTTATTAGGGTTCACTGATATTCCTTTGGCAGAGATAACATGCCCAAGAAAATGCACTTCTTCTTTCCAAAATGCACATTTTGAAAATTTTGCCTTTAAATCATTTTCCCTTAGTCTTGACAAAACTAAATGCAAATGATTTTTATGCTCTTCCACTGTCTTGGAATAAATCAAAATGTCATCAATAAAAATCAGTACAAACTTGTCTAAATAATCTCTAAATATTCTATTCATCAAATCAACAAAATATGAAGGAGCATTTGTCAAACCAAATGGCATAACCAAAAATTCATATAAGCCATATCTTGTGTTAAATGCAGTATACTTAACACTTGAGTCTTCAACCTTCATTTGATGGAATCCTGATGCTAAGTCTAGCCTAGAAAATATTTTAGCTTCACTGAGTTGGTCAAAGAGATCATCTATTCTAGGCAATGGGTATTTATTCTTGATGGTTACTTTATTTAGTTCCCTGTAATCTATGCACATTCTCAAGGTACCATCATGCTTTCTTACAAACACTACTGGAGAACCCCAGCAGGAATTGCTTGGCCTTATAAATCCCTTGCCTTCTAATTCTTCCAACTGATTTTTCAATTCTTTCAGTTCACTTGGCCCCATTCTATAAGGTTTCTTGATTATTGGACTTGCTCCTGGAATGAGATTAATTTGGAACTCAACTGGTCTGTGGTGTGGAACACCCTTAACTTCCCCAAACACATCCAAGTATTCATTAACTATGGGAATTTCTTCAATGGTTAGTTCACTCAGATCTTTTTCTAAGTCAACTAAATGATACAATTTCCCTTCCTTAGCTATTTCACATAGAACTGTGATTCTCTGGCCTCTAGAATTTTGCAATGATATGGTGGATGAGTCTAAATTAATTATGGCTTTAAATTGCCTTAACCAATCTACCCCCAATATAACTCCTATATTTGGGTAATTTAAAACATATAAATTGGAAATAAAAATATTTCCTCCTATGTTTAACTCCACATCCACACAATTCATGTTCAAAACACTAGAACTCCCTAGGGAACTTTGTACAAGCAATGGGGTTTCAACCAATATGCAGTTTAATTTTAACACTTTAACTAATTCATAGGAAATCAAAGAGTGTGTTGCTCCAGTATCATATACTACTGGTATGGGTATGGCACAAATGAGTAATGTACCTTTCACTTGGCCATGATTTTCAGCATCAATTTTCACTGCAGATTTGCCTTTTCCTTTCAAAGTTGCCAATTTCCCTTGCTGTTTATTCTCAGGACAGTTCCTCTTCATATGCCCCTCTTTCCCACATAGGTAGCATTTGAAGGCTCCTCCTTTTAACTCTGGGCACCTTGGTTTGATGTGTCCTTCTTTTCCACAATGATGGCAAACCAATTTCTTCTTAGTATCATTGGCTTTTGTATCTTTACTCTTCCTGTTGTCTGCCTCCTCCTTCTTTTTATCATAAGGGTGATATCTTCCCTTATCCTTCTTGTTGTTGCTCTTAAAATTCCTATATTTCTCTCTTTCTTTGTCATGTTGTTCCAGTTTCAAGGCCAGATCAATTACTTGATCAAATGTTCTATCTGCATATGGTAGCATAGCTCTGCTAAGTCCTGGGTTCAGTCCTTTTATATACCTATCATTTTTGGATGCTTCATCTGCCACTAGCATTGCTCCATAATTGGATAGCCCCTCAAACTTTTGAGTGTATTCAGTGACATTCAAAGTTCCCTGCCTAAGTTTGATAAATTCCTCAAGCAAAATGGTCTTGGCTGATGCTGGTACAAATCTTGCCTCCAACATCTCCTTGAACTGATTCCAAGTGATTTCATTTTCATTTCTTCCAGCTATGATCACCTCCCACCAGCTTAAAGCTACCCCTTTCAGTTGTCTAGAAGCTACTTGCCTCTTTCTTTGGTCATCCAACTGCATGTCATTGAAAATCCTATCAAGTGTTCTCAACCATGCTTGAATTTCCATCACACTCTCAGTTCCTTCAAAACTCTTGCCTCCCAAATTGGAATAAGTCTTCAGTAGTTTTGAAAGCTCTTCATGTGGGTTCTCAGGCCTATGCCCAATTCCATCTCTTAAAACCCTCACAAATTCTTGCATATCAAGCATTTGAGGTGCACTGGGTCCTGCATTGTGATGAGATCCTCTTCCTACCATGGTCTGCTAACTAAATTCTGGGTAAATGGTATTAGTATATTATGAGTACTTCTATAATTTCTAATTTCTTATCTAAATTATTTCATCCAAAACAAACAGACATAATACATTTCTATAATACTTAACAATCAATGCAACCAAGTGCTCTGATACCAACTGAAATGACCCTCCTATTTCCACCCTAATTTCATAAGGATTTTTTTTTTGTTGAGAGATGATATATAGTTATATCATTCATTACAAATGTATTTTCCCAGGGTCATTTTCTTTTTCCAATAAACAAAATATATCCAGGATCAAAATAACTTACCAATATAAATATATCAGTGTATATCTAATAACATACACATACATATGAAGATGTATGTGTTCTTCTTGTTTAAATTCAGAGTATATACTTTATTTTTTGTACAAGAACATTCTGTTTGATTTAGATTTTTAGCAATTCAGATTAATTATTGTATTCTGATTTTTGGCCATAAAATCCACTAGAAACATGTACTTTAGTCTGTCATTAGAAATAAGAAATGATCAAGTAATAATCAGTGGTAAACAAGCTTTTAATATAGATGATTGTGTTAAAGTCTGGATAGTATCAAATTCAGTATAAAAGAAAGTGGATCCTAAGTGAACACAAGCAACATCTAGGCGTAATGGAAACGCGCCTAACTTATACACAAGAGGTCACGAGTTCGAGTACTATGCTGGTCGGTTCAAACACACTTTTTGTTTTTCTTCTTTTTTTTTTCCTGTATGGTTTGAAATCTGATACCTACCTATCTTTGTACATATATATTTAATGTTTGCCTATAACCTAACATACAAAACAATTCTTCTTACTTTACTATTTTTGAATCCCATTCCTACAACTGTTCTAGGAATTATAATTATATTTTTGCTCAAATATCAACATGTACACAGATATACATGTACATGTCAATATCTCTGCTCATTTTCCAGAAAACTGGGTGAAACAATTGCTAAATGTACTAAGCTTTGAAATGCATTTTTATTTTCAGAATACAATCTATCACGATCAACCAATACTTCATTTATTTGAAGCTGGTTAACTCATGAATCCTGTATCTGCCACACTAGTTCAAAGCAATGGAGATACCTTTCATTGCATTCTGTCTGAAGCTTTTAGAAAAACATTTTACTTCTCTCAATACAGTTCAGAAATGAATTCAAACTTATTTACAAAGCATTTCAGTAAAAAGAAAATAAAATCCTTTTAAGTTTACTTCTTACTAAATCCAGATTTTGTTCTAAAACTCAGTGCTCTGTTAGGTCTCAAGATTAGCTAATGCATATATATATATATATTATGCAAAACAGTAGCTCACATAGTTGTATATTTCTTACCAGACTTTTATAGCTGATACTTGAGCGTATTTTTCTTGTTTATGTCTCAGACCCTACTTCAAAAACAAATCAAACCTTAACACACAACAATTTCAACAGACCAACAATTTTAATCTGACACTTTACAGAACATAAGGGCAACATGATCACTAACCATAAAATATTCAATACATGACTGGAAATCTTAGAAACATAAAAATTTTCCTGAATACATGCAGATATAATCAATTTAAGCTCTTATTGAAACTAGCTAGCATGTTCATTCACTCCTCCACAATAGCCACTACTTCATTTTTACTTAGTGCCTGGGTTACCTGAAAGAGCATAAGTGGCTGCCTCATTTTAAAATGAGACACCCAATATGCCATGAGCAAACAAGGGTCAGATCTATGATCTGGTATGAGTAACATCAATTCATTCATGATATTAAGCAATAGAGATTATATGAGCACCAATTAGTTATTTAAGCAAATTCCTGCAGTCAATTACTTTAACATAGTATAATTAAGTTGATTTAGGTATGATATATTCATTTATCATTCTTACACTTGCATACATAATCATGCAAACATAATTATCTATTTGCAACAATTGCATTCACTGGAACCATCTTGGTTCCATACCATTCAACCTAAGAAATATCCATATTCCTATTTCTTCATTTACAGGTTGTATTATTCAATTTAAATCCCTGCCTCATCTGCTATTAAGGAATCACTGGGACACATTGCAATGAACTAATTCACATCATTGCACAAAGATCTCAGGGCTTAAACAAACTGTAACGACCCGGAATTTTGAACCAATTAAATTGAGGATATTTAATTTATCTTAAATATTTGAACGATGATTTAATTTGAATCCCGAATATAATTCAGGAATTGGCGATTAAATTTTGTAATTTAATCTATTGAACTGGAAAAAAAAAATTGAATCTTCAATTTTAAGCTGAAGAAAAATATTTCAAAAGCTTTTAAATTTCGCAATGATAATATTGAAGATGATTGAAGCTTCAGAATCGAAATTAAAATCGATTTGATCAGTTTTGAATAAATCGTTCGAACCGATATTTATAGAATAGTCATTTTTCAAACAGTCTCGGAATTCGACGAAACCAGTTCCATTGGGTCCGGAAGGTTGTATTATTGCCGGATTTCAATTTTCGTAATTTTCGGGGTTGATATGTGAGCAAACGACATATAAACGCGTTGGGATCTATATCGAAAAATTTAAGAATATATTTTTTCACTTCCTCCAACAACTCGTACAACCTGCCGTCTATTTGCCTCCTTCGTACTCATCCTCATCTGATATCACGCAACTTTTTCTGCTGTTCTCAAATACACTCGAGCATCTCGTTCCCTCCTCTCAGTAAAATCAAAGAAACGAAACAATGGCCGCTGCCTTCAAAAGTTTTGACTGCGAATTCTTTTCCTCTCATCTTCAATCGTTCGTAGATCGAAGGCAATACCTTCGTTATAAAACCCAAGCTACCCCACCACTCTTCATTCTCGTTCAAATCATTAGAACCGCGACGTTTAAACTAGGGGCGACAGACGATTGGGGGTATCGGTCGATTAGGCAATCGAGCTCGCGATTTCGAGGGCGACGAGGCGGGGCGACTCGATTGGTTTTGGGTTTCAGGCACGTGGGAGTCTCGAGTTCGACGAGGCCAAGGCAGGCGAGTCGTGGAGTCTGGGCTGGCTGTCGATCAACGACAGTGGCTCGCGATTTATTTTTAGGGCACTGGGATTGGGGGATCTCGACGTGAAGGCAGCGATGTGTTGGTTGGTGGCAGTATCTCATCGGAGTCGTGTTCGACTGTTTGGGGAGCTCGCGCACGCGAGGGGTTTCGCGACTCAGACGTGGTGTAATGGCGGTCGCGATCGATCTAGGGTTTCGCGTGGATGGTTCGACAGCGATTGGCGAACGAGGCATAGGAATTCGATCGAAGTCTCAGGTGGTCGCGGCGACAAGTCTCGAGCGATGGAGGAAATCAGTGGCATGGGTGGGCATTCGCGATTCGATGAGGCGAGGTGGAAGCAGTTAGAGTTTCGCGATGATGGCAGACGACGAAGCTGTCAAATACAATGATGAAATCGAATTCGAAAGTTGGAAAGTGGATTGCAAAATAAAAACTAAGGTGAGATCTTCTCACTCAAATTTGAAAGTGGAATTTACAGTTATTGCTTGATTGTCTGTGTTGATTGTTATATTAGATATGATAGGATATATCTATATATATAGCAGTATATACATATTGGCATATGTATATATTGGATTGTTGATTTCCCGCCTCGTATAGCGGATGAGACCCTATTGCGCCGTTAGTAAGCGGATTTATAAAAACCTATATACCGCGATAATTCCGTACTGGAGCGGAATTGGTATTGTGCTAACATCTTTGGATGCAGGGAAACAGGTTGGAGGGATCCAACTGGACCCCTCACTTTGATTGAATTTATTTCTATTGTGATATGAATCTGTGAATGATTATAGTGATGCTATTAATCATATTGATATCTGGAAATTGTTTGAAAGCTAAAATTTAGCTGAATGGATGTTTTGACATCATTGGATTCCAAAGATAAACGAAATTGAATTTTTGAAATTCAAGTAGAAAATTCTAAGTGAATCAATTTTTGAAATTGAAGAAATTTCGAAGAAAGAAAATTCTAAAGTATAAAAAGTTAATTTTAAAAAATCTTATCGAATTTATTTCCAGAATAAAGTGAAAATGCTAAATAAATGGATTTCATAAAACAGTGATTTTAAATTGAAGAAACTAATTTAAATTTGGACTTTTAAATAGATTGAAAGTGACAATTGAAATTTATTTTCTTAAAAAGGAATTTATTTAAGAGAAGATAAGTTGGAAATTCAGTTTGAAATTTAATTGGTACATTAAAATAAGTTGTGAAATCAATGTAAAATGAATTCAATAAGGAATGTATTTAGTAGTGCTAAATAAAATTTGAAATCAATCTGTAATTGATTTAATATTTAGAAATGAATTTTTGAGAAATCAATGTGGAAATTTTATTCGAACGTTGAAAATAAAATTTGAAATCAACATTGAAATTGATTTGGTATTGAAGTTTTTATAAATGGAATTAAAATTTATAAAAGTTGTTTATGAACCCAAAGTCACTTATTTTGATAAGTTAAGTATCGAAGTTGATAAAAGAAGGTTTATAAGTCAAAGTTGTTATTAAAAAGAGAAATAGAATTTATAAACGTGTTTATAAATTCGAAATAGATTGAATGTGATAAATTAAATATAGAAGGTTATTAAAGAAGTTATATTCACGATTTTGGACAGTGAATATATCGTTAAGTAAAATGGATTCATTTTTGAAGAAGTAATATTTTAAAAATGAAGTTAAACATTTTAAAGATGTTTTAAAATGTATTATGAATCGAATACATAGATTTCAACATTTTATTGTTGAAATAGACGTTTTCGAAAAATAAGGAAATGCTGGACTATAACACTGTTGTTATAGTAAATGATTTCCGAAAGGAAATGTTTTTGATGTAGTATTGGGATTTATATATCTATCTAAATTTCGAATCCCTATACTAGTGATTTTGAGTCGTCGTAACGATGTTTTACGTAACATTCGTTTTGACTCAAATAAATGTTGTTATAGTAAATGATTTCCTTAAAGAATGAAATTATACTTAATTTTGATTTTAAGTATATTGAATATTTTCAAATGTTGAAAATAAATGATTTGTGAATTACTTATTTTTAAATAAGTATGGAAATGCTTTCCAATATGAAATGAACTGTTTTGAGATTTTATCTTCAAAGATAAAATAAGATGTGGAAATTGATTTGAAATTGTTTTCAAATGGTTAAGTGTGGAAATTTTATATCTAGTAAAGATATTTTTGAAAGATTAAATAATTTGGAAAATTATTTGGAATCTGATGATGTTGCGCATCTTTATTGATAGTTAAATAACCGACTATCAATAATTACCTTTAGATAGGTATTTGTTGTGAATTGGATGAATTTGAATGCCACACTTATTTTTGAATTAACGCTCACTATTCGGGTTAACCGGGAAAGGACCATGGGGTCGTATAACCCATTCCGAATATGTGATACGTCGTTATGAATTGCATTTGAAGACCGGTGTTGAAGACCGGATATTTTTGAAAACGGAAGGATTACCGTCGAGTTACTCTACATCGACTGATCTTCGATTTAGAGGTTTTATCACCCTTAGTGACGGGAAGTCCTGACGTGATTGAAAATTATCCAGAAATGTAAGGGCTTCGTGAGAAGTGCCTTCGGTTCTGTTCGATCCCGGAACAGACTTGTATGGATTGTGTGTCTGACGTTACAATTTAAGATATAAAGCTGATTTCTTTCAAATACATTTCTGTTGGTGGCGGAGAATTTATTCTCTTAGCTTAACACCCTTCTCTGAGACGTACGAGCTCAGAGGTTATGTAGTTGAAATTTATCAGCGATATATCCCAATTTGGTAACGTGGCATACTGAGTGTTGCTGTGAAATGATCGGTGTTTGATCATTTGTGATATGATCATTTATTTGATCTTATATCTTTGTGATCATAGGTTGATCATTTTGTTTGACCCGAAGCAGGGCTTTTTGAGAAAGCGTAGCTTTGTGGACGAGACTTCGTCGAGCCTCACACCCCGGAAATGGTCGAAACAGGACGAATGCAGCAAGGTTCTAGGGAGTAGCGCCCCTTAGTGTATGTCATTCCTTCTGGATAAAGGTGGTGTCATGGTATGGAGCCCAGATACTTAACCTCTGTGGTTACTGCATTATTTTTTCTATGTGGTTTGTTGGAATCGGGGATCCTCGGGAAGATCGGTGACGATCGGGGGATGGCATACGCGTGTCAGTAGTTACCTATTTTTGCAGAGGTAACCCGGCCTTGTGTTGGCAGAGATCCGGTTAGGTTCTCGGGTCGTCTATTCCAGGGACGTACCCATCGTGGATAGGAAGTTCCTTTGCCTGACCATTTGTTGGAAATCCAAAGAAACAATACGTGACGTGTACGGTTTTAGTTGTATTACCTGCTATGGAATGTGGCGGTAACCTGTTATTGAACATAGTAGCTATAGTAGGCATAAGTGCGGAATGCCTATGTTGGCTAAGATTAATATTATACTTTCGAAAATGATTTCTACACTATGCACTAATAATAATATCAAAAAGAATTTGATTTTTGCGTAGTAAGCATCTTTGACTATCATAAGAAGAAATCTCCTCCAATTCTGCGTTTGCATTGTGTGTGTGGCGGGAGGTCTTATGGTAGTTTCATTTTCCAAAAGCATTTCGAATTGACTTTAAAATTATCCTGTTGTTTATTTTAAAGAATAACTGTTTTACGATCTCACACCAGTCACCATGACTGACTCGGAGTTTATTGTTTCCCTTCTAAACTCTGGGTGCCCACCAATTTCCACACGGGCAGTCTAGAGTTAGATTATCAGGATATTCTGGATATTCTGGAGCTTTGGAGATAAGCTGGAGGTCGAGACGTAGTATTTGTATCTGATAGTATTTATTCCGCTGTGTATTCTGTATGAGGACAAGTTATATAACTGTCCATTGTTGTATATTGACTCTGATGACTGATGTATGTATAAACTGATAAAATTCTTTGTTTTAAAGATTATTCATTTATCTATTATATATTGTTCCGCTGCGATGTGTAAGATTCTGATATTGTTTTCTGTTCTGATGTTGTTCGGTTGTTCTTCTTCTCTGCTTTCTTTCTTCTTCTTTTCTTCTTCTTCTACCTATTTCTTCTTTCTAAAACCCTCACTATTGGAGTTTCCGGCGTTCGATTTCTTGACAGTCGATAAAGTGAGTATCGATGTCGAATTTTCCAAAGTCGAAAATTTCGGGATGTGACAAAGTGGTATCAGAGCATATGGTTAAGCGACAACCCTGCTCTGTTGGGTGTTACTCATTAGAGATAGAGTCAGTAGTACTCTAGAATGAGTTGAGTGTAATAATAGATATGAGCGCGTATTTGTTATTGAATATAAAAATTGTTTTATATTGTGATGATTGGTTTATTGAGTGGTATATGGATTCTGGTCAATACGAGTAATTAACGATCATTGATAGGGATCTCTAAACACTCGAATAGAACAATTCGGCACAATATTGTTTTAAAATAGGGTAAATGAGATAATTTTGCCCAAAACTATTTTCGTATAGAAAAGAAATGATTGTCTATGAATTACTATAGTATATGGTTGCATGGATGTTAGGAAAGTGATGATATTGAAATGTTATTATTATCATTGAAATTGAATAAGAAACTGAAATCGTAACTCCAAAGTTAAGAAATGAATTCACATATAAATGAAACTTGAGAATGTAAATTATAAATGTGAATTGTAGATTGAAACGGAATTCTAGAGGAGTTCTTGGAAATGTTTTGAAAAGAATCTGAAAATTTTGGAGATTTGAAAAGTTTAAAATCTTTTTGATTTGAAAGTGATTTTCAAAGGTTTTGAAAAATATTTTGGAAGAATGAAAAGCTCTAAACTCTTTTCGGCCGCTGGAAAATAACTTCGGTAATGACTGCAGCATCACTGATGTTCATTTTCGGGTTTCCAAAAGAGAAATTGCTGCCAAATTATTTTAAACGGAAAGTGTTTGGAAGATTTGGATTTTGTTTGGAAATTTAAAGGATAATTCGAATTGTTTTCAAATGGTTTTGAAAAAATTGAAACGACTCTGGAATCCTATTTAAAATACTTACGAAATATTAATAAGTAGATAACTTATAGAATATTTGAAATTTGATTAGAATGAAATTCAAATTGAAAAACGAATGAATTAGTGAATGAATGAATAAATTGCGATTGCAAGTGCAAGAGAATAAAATCGAATGTTAAAATTCATTTCGAATTCGTAAGCAAATGAATTGAATTGAATAATGTAAATTGCAAGATGGATTAAAATTCATATGTTATTGGAAATCCAGTTTGATATAAGTAATTGTAAACCAAACTAGTGAATTGTAAATAAATTTTGGAACGAACAAAAGTGAATAAAACTGGAATCGAAGTCGAAGGAATTAGTAATTGAAACTAATTCAAAATGGTGCAGTTATGAAGGAAAGATAATCGATAAATTCAATATTCAGAAGTTAAATTGGATTGAAATTGTGAATTGAATTCAAATGAATTTGAAAATGCAAAATTGAACGAAATTGAATATATAACTTCAAATAGTGAATTAGAGATGATATAAGCAGTTATATTGAAAATTTTGTAATTGAATGTACGAAATGGTTTGAATATATGCAACTAGATATTATGGCTAGTAGGATATACAGGTATAAAGGAATTGGAATTGAGTTTCAAAGATAAATTTGAATTGCTCGACAAAAGGTACGTATTTGAATTATAATATGAGTTTTGATGATTTCTCTCTAGCCGCTTGGCTTTTTCTTTTTCTTTTTGAAATCTGAGAGTCCGTAGGGACGTTTTGTAGTCGTGCCGTATTAGCCGCGCAAAGGAGACGCTGGCGAAATTTTTCGAAAATTTAGGACGTTAGAAAATTTTTGAGAAATTTTTGAAAGTTTGAATTTGAATTTAAACTCGAATTTGAATTGAGAAGTAAACAATGTTGTTTGAAACCTGTAATTGAAGTTGAAAAACTAGTTGAAGTAATAGCGAATCTTTAGTAGAAAGATTTGTTTTGATAAATTTGATAAAACTATTTGGATGTTGAAAAATAGTAGACGAGTTAAGGACCACTTTTCCTAACTTGTAATTTCGAGGACGAAATTCTTTTAAGGGGGAAGTCTGTAACGACCCGGAATTTTGAACCAATTAAATTGAGGATATTTAATTTATCTTAAATATTTGAACGATGATTTAATTTGAATCCCGAATATAATTCAGGAATTGGCGATTAAATTTTGTAATTTAATCTATTGAACTGGAAAAAAAAATTGAATCTTCAATTTTAAGCTGAAGAAAAATATTTCAAAAGCTTTTAAATTTCGCAATGATAATATTGAAGATGATTGAAGCTTCAGAATCGAAATTAAAATCGATTTGATCAGTTTTGAATAAATCGTTCGAACCGATATTTATAGAATAGTCATTTTTCAAACAGTCTCGGAATTCGACGAAACCAGTTCCATTGGGTCCAGAAGGTTGTATTATTGCCGGATTTCAATTTTCGTAATTTTCGGGGTTGATATGTGAGCAAACGACATATAAACGCGTTGGGATCTATATCGAAAAATTTAAGAATATATTTTTTCACTTCCTCCAACAACTCGTACAACCTGCCGTCTATTTGCCTCCTTCGTACTCATCCTCATCTGATATCACGCAACTTTTTCTGCTGTTCTCAAATACACTCGAGCATCTCGTTCCCTCCTCTCAGTAAAATCAAAGAAACGAAACAATGGCCGCTGCCTTCAAAAGTTTTGACTGCGAATTCTTTTCCTCTCATCTTCAATCGTTCGTAGATCGAAGGCAATACGTTCGTTATAAAACCCAAGCTACCCCACCACTCTTCATTCTCGTTCAAATCATTAGAACCGCGACGTTTAAACTAGGGGCGACAGACGATTGGGGGTATCGGTCGATTAGGCAATCGAGCTCGCGATTTCGAGGGCGACGAGGCGGGGCGACTCGATTGGTTTTGGGTTTCAGGCACGTGGGAGTCTCGAGTTCGACGAGGCCAAGGCAGGCGAGTCGTGGAGTCTGGGCTGGCTGTCGATCAACGACAGTGGCTCGCGATTTATTTTTAGGGCACTGGGATTGGGGGATCTCGACGTGAAGGCAGCGATGTGTTGGTTGGTGGCAGTATCTCATCGGAGTCGTGTTCGACTGTTTGGGGAGCTCGCGCACGCGAGGGGTTTCGCGACTCAGACGTGGTGTAATGGCGGTCGCGATCGATCTAGGGTTTCGCGTGGATGGTTCGACAGCGATTGGCGAACGAGGCATAGGAATTCGATCGAAGTCTCAGGTGGTCGCGGCGACAAGTCTCGAGCGATGGAGGAAATCAGTGGCATGGGTGGGCATTCGCGATTCGATGAGGCGAGGTGGAAGCAGTTAGAGTTTCGCGATGATGGCAGACGACGAAGCTGTCAAATACAATGATGAAATCGAATTCGAAAGTTGGAAAGTGGATTGCAAAATAAAAACTAAGGTGAGATCTTCTCACTCAAATTTGAAAGTGGAATTTACAGTTATTGCTTGATTGTCTGTGTTGATTGTTATATTAGATATGATAGGATATATCTATATATATAGCAGTATATACATATTGGCATATGTATATATTGGATTGTTGATTTCCCGCCTCGTATAGCGGATGAGACCCTATTGCGCCGTTAGTAAGCGGATTTATAAAAACCTATATACCGCGATAATTCCGTACTGGAGCGGAATTGGTATTGTGCTAACATCTTTGGATGCAGGGAAACAGGTTGGAGGGATCCAACTGGACCCCTCACTTTGATTGAATTTATTTCTATTGTGATATGAATCTGTGAATGATTATAGTGATGCTATTAATCATATTGATATCTGGAAATTGTTTGAAAGCTAAAATTTAGCTGAATGGATGTTTTGACATCATTGGATTCCAAAGATAAACGAAATTGAATTTTTGAAATTCAAGTAGAAAATTCTAAGTGAATCAATTTTTGAAATTGAAGAAATTTCGAAGAAAGAAAATTCTAAAGTATAAAAAGTTAATTTTAAAAAATCTTATCGAATTTATTTCCAGAATAAAGTGAAAATGCTAAATAAATGGATTTCATAAAACAGTGATTTTAAATTGAAGAAACTAATTTAAATTTGGACTTTTAAATAGATTGAAAGTGACAATTGAAATTTATTTTCTTAAAAAGGAATTTATTTAAGAGAAGATAAGTTGGAAATTCAGTTTGAAATTTAATTGGTACATTAAAATAAGTTGTGAAATCAATGTAAAATGAATTCAATAAGGAATGTATTTAGTAGTGCTAAATAAAATTTGAAATCAATCTGTAATTGATTTAATATTTAGAAATGAATTTTTGAGAAATCAATGTGGAAATTTTATTCGAACGTTGAAAATAAAATTTGAAATCAACATTGAAATTGATTTGGTATTGAAGTTTTTATAAATGGAATTAAAATTTATAAAAGTTGTTTATGAACCCAAAGTCACTTATTTTGATAAGTTAAGTATCGAAGTTGATAAAAGAAGGTTTATAAGTCAAAGTTGTTATTAAAAAGAGAAATAGAATTTATAAACGTGTTTATAAATTCGAAATAGATTGAATGTGATAAATTAAATATAGAAGGTTATTAAAGAAGTTATATTCACGATTTTGGACAGTGAATATATCGTTAAGTAAAATGGATTCATTTTTGAAGAAGTAATATTTTAAAAATGAAGTTAAACATTTTAAAGATGTTTTAAAATGTATTATGAATCGAATACATAGATTTCAACATTTTATTGTTGAAATAGACGTTTTCGAAAAATAAGGAAATGCTGGACTATAACACTGTTGTTATAGTAAATGATTTCCGAAAGGAAATGTTTTTGATGTAGTATTGGGATTTATATATCTATCTAAATTTCGAATCCCTATACTAGTGATTTTGAGTCGTCGTAACGATGTTTTACGTAACATTCGTTTTGACTCAAATAAATGTTGTTATAGTAAATGATTTCCTTAAAGAATGAAATTATACTTAATTTTGATTTTAAGTATATTGAATATTTTCAAATGTTGAAAATAAATGATTTGTGAATTACTTATTTTTAAATAAGTATGGAAATGCTTTCCAATATGAAATGAACTGTTTTGAGATTTTATCTTCAAAGATAAAATAAGATGTGGAAATTGATTTGAAATTGTTTTCAAATGGTTAAGTGTGGAAATTTTATATCTAGTAAAGATATTTTTGAAAGATTAAATAATTTGGAAAATTATTTGGAATCTGATGATGTTGCGCATCTTTATTGATAGTTAAATAACCGACTATCAATAATTACCTTTAGATAGGTATTTGTTGTGAATTGGATGAATTTGAATGCCACACTTATTTTTGAATTAACGCTCACTATTCGGGTTAACCGGGAAAGGACCATGGGGTCGTATAACCCATTCCGAATATGTGATACGTCGTTATGAATTGCATTTGAAGACCGGTGTTGAAGACCGGATATTTTTGAAAACGGAAGGATTACCGTCGAGTTACTCTACATCGACTGATCTTCGATTTAGAGGTTTTATCACCCTTAGTGACGGGAAGTCCTGACGTGATTGAAAATTATCCGGAAATGTAAGGGCTTCGTGAGAAGTGCCTTCGGTTCTGTTCGATCCCGGAACAGACTTGTATGGATTGTGTGTCTGACGTTACAATTTGAGATATAAAGCTGATTTCTTTCAAATACATTTCTGTTGGTGGCGGAGAATTTATTCTCTTAGCTTAACACCCTTCTCTGAGACGTACGAGCTCAGAGGTTATGTAGTTGAAATTTATCAGCGATATATCCCAATTTGGTAACGTGGCATACTGAGTGTTGCTGTGAAATGATCGGTGTTTGATCATTTGTGATATGATCATTTATTTGATCTTATATCTTTGTGATCATAGGTTGATCATTTTGTTTGACCCGAAGCAGGGCTTTTTGAGAAAGCGTAGCTTTGTGGACGAGACTTCGTCGAGCCTCACACCCCGGAAATGGTCGAAACAGGACGAATGCAGCAAGGTTCTAGGGAGTAGCGCCCCTTAGTGTATGTCATTCCTTCTGGATAAAGGTGGTGTCATGGTATGGAGCCCAGATACTTAACCTCTGTGGTTACTGCATTATTTTTTCTATGTGGTTTGTTGGAATCGGGGATCCTCGGGAAGATCGGTGACGATCGGGGGATGGCATACGCGTGTCAGTAGTTACCTATTTTTGCAGAGGTAACCCGGCCTTGTGTTGGCAGAGATCCGGTTAGGTTCTCGGGTCGTCTATTCCAGGGACGTACCCATCGTGGATAGGAAGTTCCTTTGCCTGACCATTTGTTGGAAATCCAAAGAAACAATACGTGACGTGTACGGTTTTAGTTGTATTACCTGCTATGGAATGTGGCGGTAACCTGTTATTGAACATAGTAGCTATAGTAGGCATAAGTGCGGAATGCCTATGCTGGCTAAGATTAATATTATACTTTCGAAAATGATTTCTACACTATGCACTAATAATAATATCAAAAAGAATTTGATTTTTGCGTAGTAAGCATCTTTGACTATCATAAGAAGAAATCTCCTCCAATTCTGCGTTTGCATTGTGTGTGTGGCGGGAGGTCTTATGGTAGTTTCATTTTCCAAAAGCATTTCGAATTGACTTTAAAATTATCCTGTTGTTTATTTTAAAGAATAACTGTTTTACGATCTCACACCAGTCACCATGACTGACTCGGAGTTTATTGTTTCCCTTCTAAACTCTGGGTGCCCACCAATTTCCACACGGGCAGTCTAGAGTTAGATTATCAGGATATTCTGGATATTCTGGAGCTTTGGAGATAAGCTGGAGGTCGAGACGTAGTATTTGTATCTGATAGTATTTATTCCGCTGTGTATTCTGTATGAGGACAAGTTATATAACTGTCCATTGTTGTATATTGACTCTGATGACTGATGTATGTATAAACTGATAAAATTCTTTGTTTTAAAGATTATTCATTTATCTATTATATATTGTTCCGCTGCGATGTGTAAGATTCTGATATTGTTTTCTGTTCTGATGTTGTTCGGTTGTTCTTCTTCTCTGCTTTCTTTCTTCTTCTTTTCTTCTTCTTCTACCTATTTCTTCTTTCTAAAACCCTCACTATTGGAGTTTCCGGCGTTCGATTTCTCGACAGTCGATAAAGTGAGTATCGATGTCGAATTTTCCAAAGTCGAAAATTTCGGGATGTGACACAAACCATGTGCCAACTTGCATACTTCAAATATGACAAGCATTCCAGCAGTCTTCTTGGCCTTCCCTTCCCTAGTTTATTTACTAGTGTATTGTCTTAAATCCTATCATCAAATATGCTAAGTGAACATGTCACTGCAAACATGGAAACATCCATATCCTTCCTAGTATAATTCTCCTCAGAAATAAGCAGACAGTTATTTCCTAAATGGAGTCAATATGTCTTGATCTTAGTAAAATATAAGAACATTTTCAACTGTAAAAGAGGCATGGCATGTTATATTGATCTGCAAGCCTTTATGATTGATTCAGATTCAAGATCTGGTTCAATCATAATTTTAGCTTGTGAGTTTCTTTTTTTTTTTTCTTTTGATTTGATCAAGGGCTCAGCACTTAGAAAATTTCTATTGCACCCTTAACATTTTTCTTTTCAAGCCTCAGCACTTATACCAAGTATAATGCAGCTCCCAATATTTTTGTAAAGTTTCCATGCCATAGATCTATAACAGTTGAGAGTATTCTCTATATAATTCTTAAGATCCTAAACTTTAACATTTATGAGTAAAAATAAAACAGTATGATACACATCCAAAGACAAATGTCTCAACCAATCAAAGATCATCAAAATCATCCATATTAAATCATATCAGATTTAAAATAAGACATCCCAAAAAGCATTGATGAAATCATATACATAAAAACCAGAAATACATAAATGGCAATATAAAAAGTGGCTGCCTCATCTCAGGTCTTAATGCCATGAACTCAGTGAGATTACTCACCTAAATGTTTCTTCTTATTAATCCAGAAAATTCTTGTTTGAGTGTTTTCTCCTTCCTTCCAATATTTTTTTTTCTTCTTCTTTTCTTATTTTTGTGCAGCCCAGGGTAAAGACAATTCTACTGCCTATTTATATGCATTTTTCCTCTAGGGTTTTGTTGAAACAGAATTCCATTTCTGTCCTGGCTAGCATCATGCATTTTTCATTCATAATACCCCGGCCATATTAACCAATTTAAAGGCTGCATTTTCTTTCTTTTACTTTACAGAAAATGGCCACTCACCTAGTCATGTTAAAAGTGTGACTATCCTATTTTATATTTTAATTATTTCTGAAAATCCCCTTTGCTATTTTTGCCTACACAAGCATATTAACTTGTATCACATTTCATGTCATTTTAATGTTATGGTTTCACTTGCTTATATATATGTACTTTTCAGTGTTTAAAAATGTATATTTGTATACATATCTTATCTAGGCTTATTTTAATTCCTCTTTTAAATTCAGAAACATATGCACCTATATGTATACAAGTTTACAAGTCCTTATACATATGTATAATTTTCTTTTCTGGGTTTTAATTAAAATCTGTTTACTGATTTAAAGTAAAACTTATTTTTCTTATTTTCGAAGATGATCCATATAATTCCAGAAATCAAATATCCATGTTGAAAAATCATGTTTGTATTGCTTTTTAATTCTTGTTTTAAATCCAAGAAATCTGGAGTTCTTCCTTGTGCCATTTCAGTGTGCACGTGCACACATATACTTGCACACTATTTATTCCAGAAATTTCACCATATTTAAATCTAAATATTTCAAAAATTAAATCATTTTTCAAAAATGATTTTTCACAAAATTTTGGGGTATTACACAAAGCATATTAAACATCCATTTGCAAATGTCTTATCATCATTCAAAATAAAATATAGTAATTTAGGAGTTCTCACCAAAATCCAACCAAACTTCCTACCAACATTCTTACTAATAACACTTCACTTAAACTTCAACTAATCAACTTCTACCGCATTCCTCTTTGCTTTATGTTATCAATCTCTTCTTCCAAACTCCTAAAAATTCGGTAGAGCTTCCGCAGTACTTTAAATTTCCTCCTATTTTCATGGAATGAAACGAGCGGCACTTCCCTCTCTTTTTCTTATACCAGAGCTTTCTAACTTGCTCCTCCCTCCTCAATAGGTTCGGACTCCCCCTATTCCACCTCTTCCTCCAACATTTCTTCACTTCTTAGATGCTAAACCATGTTTTAATGATGATATAAGAACTTTGGCAAAGTTTGGAGTTGGATATGATTTTAAGAAAAGTTAATAAGGAAAAGAAGTAAAGAAGAAGCCATTAACATAGCTTAAAGGAAGAAGAAGAAAAGAATGATTTGTGTGAGAAAATGAGAAGGATGGATATGTATTTATAGGAAAAATATAAAGTGGTAAGTTACTAAAATACCCCTTTACCAAATTACCAAAATAACCTTACTTAATTTTAAAGTAACCATACTTTTTCAACACTTACCATCACGTATCACTTCTTACTTTATGTCATCTATACTATATTATAATTAATGAGTTTGATTTCAAGAGCACAGAAGCCCCCTTGAATTTGGACAGCTGAACCGTCTCCGAATTTACACGTCCGTATTTTTATCTTTCTCCTTTTCTTCCACCGAAACCTTCCGTTCTCTCCATCTCTAATTTCCTCCTCCCAATTTCCTCCACCCAAAATCGATCGATTCCCCTTCCGCTTATCCCCTCTTCCCCCCTTTTCCTTCGTTTCGTTGGGAATCGATAAATCCCCTGCGATTTCTAGCTCAATCGTTCCTTTAATCCCGCTTTCGCCTCTCGACGTCAAAACCCTATCCTCGACGTCAAAACCATTTTTGCCTCTCCATCGGTTGCCGCTTTCGCCGTTCCTTGCTTCCCACTGCTTTACGTCTGCTCTCAGTGTAACGGAGCTCGGCCACGCTTGGTTGGCTTGCGTTTAAATGTGTAGAGGAGCTGCACGTGCTGTTTGCCTGCGTCTATTTCCAATTAGAGGTAAAAAACCTACTTCTGTTGATGAATCCATTATGTTGCCATTGCTTTCCTGTTTGACCTTGCATTGTTTTATTTGCTTCATTTTTTTAAAGCTGTTTGTTCTCTGAGCTGTTGCTTCAACACTGCTATTTTCGATTTTCATTTTCCACTACATAGGTCATATAGATCCCCTCCTTTTTCCTTGCTTTGTTGAAGACGTATTGCTGAATAACTTGATGTCTGTTTTGAAGTGTTACTGTATGATTTCACTATACTTGATCTGACTATTTTAAGATTTGTAGCTGAGACAATATATGTGGAATATAATAGGTTAATAACATTAGTATGACTTCAGAATTATAAAGTTTTTTTATATCATCTCTCTACTCTTTGTTTATTACAAGGCATGTTAACAACAACATTACTTCTGCTTTGTTACGTGCATCAGCTGATTTGTTCGGTTGCAACATGTCTCACCACAAGAATTAAGATCAATAATTTATTTATGGATTGAAGTAGAATTACCAGTTTTTTAGGATGCTCAATGACTCAATTCCTTCCTTATAGTTTTTTTACCTATACTTTAGTTTTGACTAGGTTTATAAACTACAGGATGACAATTCTAGCTGTAAGTTATAACCAGTATTGTATTACGTTTCTATTCTCTTATGCACTCTACTACAAATTAAAAATTATTTTTATTTTTCTAACCTGTTTTCCTTTTGGAGATGAATTAACAAACTAGATCATTCGTTATGGTTGTTTGAATGAATATAAATTTATGTTGCTTTGAACACTGAGCAGCTGTGCTGTGAACTTGCTATATTGCAACATTATTACCATCGTTTTATTGTATTCTGGACGAAATATAAAGTAGTTTTGGGTTAACTTATATCTCTCTTTTCCCTATGTGCATATTTATCGTAGTCGCATGCTTATAAAAATTAAAATGGTTTACTTTATAGATATAGAGACAATGAGAGTTACAACATAGATACTGATATTTTTCTGTTTTCACTTCTCTTGTGATAGCCATTGCCGCTTTAATCATATTTCAAATTGTGAAATGTCAGAGTAAAATGAGCAGAATAAGAAGCAAGCCCTTTCTATTTTTTGCCAAGCATGCTTTCTCCTTGTGCAATATATGCTTTTGACATGATGTGTAAGTTTTTGTTTTTAGCTATATTGCCTATTAACTTATAAGTCAGGGCCCCTGATGGAAATTGTATATTATATCAGATATACGTTTCCAACTACATAAAAGTTTAAATTGGCAAATCATCTATTACTGTTCATTAAGAAAGTTGTTGAGCGTGCGTGTGTTTTACAAGTCATTTTTTTAATTCTTAGTAGCTAATTGCTATGATGGTATTGCTCCCAACTTATGTGGATACTTATATTTTCATTTCAATAATTTAATTCGTATCCGAAAATAACATTTACTATTTGCTGATATTTCATTATGATGGAACTGACGTACATGATATATTGCCTATTTAGCCTTGCTCACATGCTAATTCATATGGCTAATCGCTTCGATTCAGGTACTAAGGTTAAGTTTAATTTTTAAGAAGATACTTAATGAATGCTTATCTATAATTTTAGTTGATGAGCTCCATGTTAATATTATTGAGGATAATTTAAAGCAATGCTTTTTTCATCATGTTATTTTTGTTATTTGGCTGTAAAGAACATCATTGGTGTCCACCACATGAAAAGTCAAACATTGGACGACTATAGTTTACATTTATGGATTTAGTTTGTGTGCGCCACTTTATTTGATTTTTTTTCACTTACCGTTATTTATTTACCTTAAGGTTAGCGTCAGATAACATATACGGTTGTTTTTATATGCATGCAATTTGATCTTTGTGTTATCATTCATATAACATTCAAATCTTGGGTGCATTGTTTTTAGTTCTTTATGGATCCTTTTAATTTACAGAACTTCTATCCATTCGATTTTCTCATTTTACCTTTTGCTTTCAAAGTATTTTAATTAACATATTTTTAAGGCTTTGCTGTCTGTTAAGTTTTCAGTTCCTTTAAGGAATTTTTCATGTATTATTAGCACTATTGGTGAGAAAGCGCAATATCGAACTACTTATCGTAAAGAACAACATATGTCATGATGGCAGTGCATATCTTTGCAGGCAATGAGGTATCATTAAAAAAATAACACATGATGTTATGTTTTGCTTTGGATGTCCCCTATAATGTTTTGAACCGCTATTTTCTCAATACGTAAATACCTAATTACTTTATGGTCATACATTTTTATTAAAGTTTATCGTTGATTCCACTATGTTGATGCTAGGATAAAATTATTATAAATAATGGAGGCTTGCTTGCATTAAAAACTATAAACAATTTTAAATCATATGCTATTTTAAGTTTGTAAGTTCTTTATAATGTTAACAAATGACATATAATTAGTAATGTATTGAAACAAATTCACTATAAAATTATAATGTTTGCATTATAAACAAGTATATAATTTTGTTTACTTGAATTATATTCAGAATTAATCCCAAATGTTGATATTCAATTTACTACATTATCCAGCCAATTCATTCTGGGAAGCTAAGATAGTTGTATATCTACTTTTCTTTTGAGATTTTATATTGCATGTGTTATAAGTCTAGAGTAATTTATGATTTGTCATAAGTTTGATATTATTTTGCTATGGCAGTGTCTACTTGAATTAGTTACTAATGCAGTTGCTTAATGTTATAACTATAGAATTTTTATGTCATAACTGACAAGCACAAAGAAAGTAAACTTAAGTGCTGCATTCTTATCGACAAAAGTAAGGAAGATAAAAAAAATAAAAAACTAATTTAGTATAAAGCAATAGAATAGCATTCTAAAGGGATTTCATTATGAAAAGTCATCATCTTATTTTTGTTATTTGGCTGTAAAGAACATCATTGGTGTCCACCACATGAAAAGTCAAACATTGGACGACTACAGTTTACGTTTGTGGATTCAGTTTGTGTGTGCCACTTTGTTTGAATTTTTTCACTTACCATTATTTAATTACCTTAAGGTTAGCGTCAGATAACATATACAGTTGTTTTTATATGCATGCAATTTGGTCTTTGTATTATCATTCATATAACATTCAAATCTTGGGTGCATTGTTTTTAGTTCTTTATGGATCCTTTTAATTTACAGAACTTTTATCCATTCAGTTTTCTCTTTTTGTCTTTTTCTTTCAAAGTATTTTAATTAACATATTTTTAAGGCTTCGCTGTCTGTTAAGTTTTCAGTTCCTTTAAGGATTTTTTTTCATGTATTATTAGCACTATTGGCGAGAAAGCGCAACATCGACTACTTATCGTAAAGAACAACATATGTCATGATGGCAGTGCATATCTTTGCAGGCAATGAGGTATCATTAAAAATACACCACATGATGTTCTGTTTTTCTTTGGATGTCCCCTATAATGTTTTGAACCGCTATTTTCTCAATACGTAAATACATAATTACTTTATGGTCATACAATTTTATCAAAGTTTATCGTTGATTCCATTATGCTGATGCTAGGATAAAATTATTATAAATAATGGAGGCTTGCTTGCATTAAAAACTACAAACAATTTTAAATCATATGTTATATTAAGATGGTAAGTTCTTTATAATGTTAACAAATGACATATAATTAGTAATGTATTGAAACAAATTCACTATAAAATTATACTGTTTGCATTATAAACAAGTATATAATTTTGTTTACTTGAATTATATTCAGAATTAATCCCAAATACTGATATTCAATATACTACGGTATCCAGCCAATTCTTTCTAGGAAGCTAAGATAGTTGTATATCTACTTTTCTTCTAAGATTTTATATTGCATGTGTTATAAGTCTAGAGTAATTTATGATTTGTCATAAGTTTGATATTATTTTGCTATGGTAGTGTCTACTTGAATTAGTTACCAATGCAGTTGCTTAATGTTATAACTACAATATTTTTATGTCTTGACTGACAAGCACAAAGAAAGTAAACTTAAGTGCGGCATTCCTATCGACAAAACTAAGGAAGATGAAGAAAATAGAAAACTAATTCAATATAAAGCAATATAATGCTGCTAAAGGGATTTCATAATGAAAAAGCCAGTGAAGCAAGTAAATTAGTTTCAGGCTTCATAAGGATTGCCAAAGAAGTTGAAGAGGTACACGATATCTAATTAGTTCATTATATTGGGATAGCTTTTGTTGATCGCAACAAAATAAAAATTCCATATGTGCATACACTTTTAAAGGTGGTGCAATCGGTAGATATTAATGTTTCCTTATTCGCTTAAAATGTTGCTAATCAATATAAGGCATGTTTTATTAATAATATGCATAGAACAACACAATAGCTTATGCAATCATATCGATATATAGTTTTCCTTTTCTATTTCAGAACCCACAATATGGACCTGACTGATAGTTATCTCCATCTATTTCAGAATCAACATATAAATTTCATGTTCCTTCTCAAGTCAAGAACGTATTGTAGAAACTTTAATTCCAAAAGCTACTATAATTTTCATGTAAAAAGCAATATCCAGCATTAATACAATTGATACTATTTCTAATGCCATTAATTTTGAATTTTAGGATCAATATAGGCGTTATTTACCAGTATCTCATATTACTGCTACCATAGGTCTTTATGCCGATTATATAAATTTTAATTTCATACAGGTAACCTAAATCTATCAAAATGCAACTATTAGAAGTGACCAACTGACAGATCTGCCTCTACATGGTTAAGCTCACTACTATTAACAATAACAAATAGGTTCTTTGGTATGTGACCTACGTATGCATTAACCGGTACCATCAATTCGTGTTTTTATATTGCACAAAGAATGTTACTATAAGTTGTTTTTATATTGCACAAAGAATGTTCCTATAAGTTGCACAAAGAATATTACTACTACCATAAGTCTTTATATTGTTTTTAAGAGATTCTAAAATTTATGGTTTGCACAGAATAATGCAATGATATGCATGAAAGCGTATATGGGAAAAACAATGCTTACGGGTGCAAACAACAAATTACGAAATATATCTTTTTTTCACTCTCAAATCAAAATGGTGGAAACGACAATATTGAATTTCCAAAATATTTTATTTGGCTCTCCGAAAATCAAGTGCAGGATAATTCATTGTGCAAATATTCTTCAATAAGGTGAATGTCAAGTATATTATCTGATATTGTTTGCTCCAGATAACCAAGGTAACTTAGTACATAAATAAGCTACTTTAAGTGAGTATATATGTTTGTGTTTACGTTTTCCATTATCATTGAGAATTAACTTAACTAAATTCAATCATTATTTTTACATCATATATCCATGTATTTGTACTGCTTTTAATTGTTTATTCTATTTTTTAAATTAAACTGTTTCAAATTATTCAGGATGCAGTTAAAATAGATGGAGGAGTTATTCTTTCTTCTGAAAGCTAGAAATTACATGTAAGATGTGTTGAATTTTGATTAAAACATATAGGTTTTTGATTGAGAACAAACAGTGATGACAAATGAAATGTAGGGTGATGTGGCATATCAAGTAGTCATTATTAATATGAATTGACAATTTTACATATAGATTTGCATGAACAAGATGATACTATTTAGTAAGATTGTAAATTTTTGTTTTGATATGTGCTTATTGCAATCATTATTAGTACAAATATATTTTTAATTAATAATTCAAGAAATTAATTTTGTCTCATCCATTATTTCGCATTTGGATGTTACAAACTTTGGTTATCTTAATCTTTGTTAAGTTAGTTATTCTATCATGGTCATCTTATCTTTTATATTTCGAGGAATTAGTTTTGCTCAGGTTTTGGATATTGAACAATCATATGATATTAACTCTCATTTTCATTTTTAGTTTGATAATTTTACAACTAATTGAATTTGACAATTCAAGATTAGTCATGCGCTTATCCCATTATCGCCATTAGCTCTTTGGTTACAAATAGATGATTATTTGGTGAAGTTGAGCCATGTACAGGACATTCACTTCATAATACGCAAGTACGAATAGTTGGAATAAGGTTTAACACAACTTCTTGATAGATTTACGGCAAGTTTTCCAACTATAATCTCTAAAAATATGTTATTATTTTATGTTCTGTCTACGTGTGCGGGGTCGGTATGGATCACACTTTTACTTTATACCGACAGCCGCTCATTTACTACACTCTACTTAGATTTTGTTTCCAAATAGCTGCATCTATTTCAAAGATTCTTCTTCTTATGCCTACTTCAACTCTTTAACAACTCTTACTGCTATAACATTCTAGCTACCGAACACCCACTGCTTTATATTTGCAAGTGGTTGTTAAACACGAAACACTAAAGTTATGTTTTACAATTTGAATGCTTTATACATTAAACATGGACTGTGTGTACCGTCGTACAAATAGGAATACCTCCCAAAAAAAACTTCTCGGGTCACCATATAAAAAGATGATACATTGAATGGTTTGGATCATGTAGCAAATTTTGATGCAAAACGATAGATCTTAGGTGCTTAATATCCTTATGATTTGGATGATACACTAAAATTTTTGGATAAATTTAAACTGTGCAATAGGATTATTTCTGTTTATTAGAGCTTTCTTATTGTTATGTGTGTTCATTTAGAGTTCTACTACCTTATTGGCACATGTTGTTATAATTTGTTAGTCATATTGGTAGTAGATATGAATATCAAATAACATGTGGAACCTTTATTTATATTTTACATGATTGTAATCCAATAATTTGTTTAAAACAATATATTATGCAGTTGCTGATGTGAGATTTTTTTTCCTTTTTAAAATCACCACAGATAACAAAGTGCCATTCTGGATAAAACTATACTGCACACCATGCTTCAAGATTTGTTACCTTCAGACTTAGGAGCAGGGGAGCAGGATCGGCTTAACAATATCCATATATCCACCAGATGTAGCTTGCTTATAGTTTGAACATGTCAAATTTATGGCAACCTTTTGAACTTGAATTGTTTCCTAACATCGGGTTGTGCAAAAGAAGTAGGCAATTTATATGCACTGTACAGCTAAATCATATCATGGCTATCTTTGATCGTTTATTCTAAGGACATTTTCTCATAATGCTACGTGACACAAATTTTGGTAAACCAATTCTACTCTTTGTAGTACTAATAATAATTTTTAAAAGTCTATTACACACTAAAATTTTCATCGTTTCTTTTTCCCATTTCATTATTTATAATTCAGAATAAATTTATAACTGTATCAACTAACAGTTTGGCCAAATCCGTATGCGAAGCACGGGTTCGCACTATTAGTCACTTAAGAGCTAAGCAAATGCATTTGAATGGAAAAGTGGCTAAAGAGAAGATTTGGTTTGATTTTGATGCAACGATATTGCGACAACTTTAAATCGACAAAACGTTGTTTTTCGACAAAATGTATTACGGTCACATTTTGACGTTTTTGTTAAACTATTTATCTATGTAAACAAAACTTGAAAATAAGTTCGTTATCATTTTTAATTAATTAAAACAAGTATATTTGACTTATAAAATAATATAAAATAATTTCAAAATTCATTTGCAAATATACGACATTGATTTTGTCAATGCGCGACGAAATTCGTTAATCACTATAACATAAGTGTATATATATAATTATAAAACTTTTATCAACCTATTATTATTTTATATAATGATTTTATAAGCAGTTATTTATCTTTTAAAACAATTATTTGACTGTATATCCAATTTCATCCAAAACTGGCTTTTGTCAATGTTACGGTAAAAGTCCAAAATCTTTATTCAATTCTAAAAATAAGTTTACCATTCTAATTTATTATATAAAACATGATTATTTAAGTTTGAAAATTCTATATTTGAATATTTAAATACATTAAATATTTCATTTTCAAAGTGGTGAAATTACGGGTCGTTACAGACTTCCTCCTTAAAAGAATTTCGTCCTCGAAATTCCTCAAAACAAAAACCCAAAGGTTTTGCCTAAAATATTTATTTTTAAACTTTTACTTGTACGATGTACATAGATCACCTGTATGCAATATCTGATTCGATCTTCTATTCGAATCCACAACTTTACTTCCGAACTAGTATTGATCCCCCGATCCTTTAGTGCGGACTCTGACCAGGTTTTCTGATCAGAACTTTAGTTCTCCTTGCATAGCTTTCAACTATGATAGAAAACTTAAGTATCCAACCCTAAATCCTCATCAATATTCATCGTCAAGAATCGAGTGATAAATCCTCTTTCGGAGAAGTGTCAAACACATCAAAGTTCTGCACTCGAATCTTAGATTAAATCATGCGATGAAACAATCCATATACTTCATATGTACTTATTAACCTTCCCAAAATTCTTATGTAAATATTTCATAAAACTTTCATCTTTTATTCAAACTTTTATAAAGATACTCCTTTATAAATAACCATTTTATCTTTTTATTATTATTTTTAAATATTTATTCACAAAATATTTCTATCCTTTTTTCCAAAAGAAATTGATTATCCTTTATTTGGAGTAATACCATTATAATTCTTATTTCAAAATTCCTTTGAAATTTCTTTGTTAATAAATCTCCTTATAAATTTAATTCCAAATTTATTTTATATTACATAACTTTCCCATTTATACATTTTCAAAACATTAGGATATCCATCTTTTTCAAACATCATTTTATTTTTGCTAATCACACTTTATTTTATAATATATACTTTATAAAATATATTCTTTAAATAATTTCATAATTTAAACACTTTTTATAATCTTTTTATTATCATACATTTCTAAACATGTCTTAATGGTTTCTGAAAAACTTATTTTCAAAATAATTCATTAAATTAATAAAATATCATAAACTTCCTTTAACTAATATCAAATGTGAAAACATTTTTTATTTAGTTAAAACTTACTTAATCAATTTAACACTCCTTTATTAATTATAACTTCCTTTATATATTCATTCTCTTTACCTTTATAGTTTCAATATATAAAAGTATGCATATACTTATTCAGTTGCTTTAAGTATATTCATAATTTACTTAACAAGTTTTACTTACTTTAAAATATAATCGAAGAGATTAAAACAATTACTACCAAAACATTGTTAAAATGAACTTCTCTTTTCATAAAAAGTTAATTATAATTTTTCCATCTTTTTATAAAAGACTCTAATACTTGTTATTATCATTAAAATTCCATTATTAAAGATCCAAATATACCCGTAAAATTTCTTTCAAAGTGTTGATTAAGGGTTTAAAAAACAAATGTCGCTAAAACATCGTTTACTACAAACCCAAAACCATTCATTATTAACTTTAAATATTTACTTTAAAGATCAAAGCATACCCATGCTTATCAATTAAGATAATACACTTTGATAAGAATTGACAACCATTAATTTGTCAATTACTGATTCGCGTTACCTTTTAAACTTTAGAAAATTATATTGATCGAGTACCTCAAAAATGATACCAAGGAATTGTGTATTACCAATAGTATCACATATTTCCTTAACTAGAAGGAGAATACTTAAGAGAAGCGTTTACCATCTGAACGCATCTCCTGCCCATTTTTAGTTACTTTCGAACCACTTGAATTAATTAATCATAAGATCATTTTTCGTTTTCAAAAGCTCTTTTTTTATAGAAATAATACTATTATTATTCCTTTTCCAAAAATCATTTGGAATTCCTTTCTAAAATATTCAAATTTTAAATTCTCACAAATTCTTTTATAAAGCACGTTTTATAAATCCAGTTTATAAAATTATGTATATAAAACATATTCATAAGATTTATTTATCTTAAATAAATTCCTTTAATCTTAAACCAAGATTATCGAATACCCCATAGTAAAATTGTGAAACTAAATTCATGAGGTGTTTGTGCTTAAACTTTTAAATTAAACAACCGATCAATTTATGATAATATCTGAGTATTACCCTTTCCTTGATAAAATAACTATATTACCTGAAAAATATTCTTTATATTCAAAATATAATCATTGGTAAAATTATTTCATTGACCAATTTTCAAAACCAAAATCATTTGGATCCTATAAGGATAATCTTCCTCGATCGGCAACCCACCATTTCTAGGCGGATACTCTGGCTGTTCCTCTTCGTCACTAGAGAGAACAATGAGGCTATCCTTCTCGCCCCAATTTGCTCTAGAGGACTCCCATTCGTGTAACTTTCACCATATGCTTTATACAAGACAAACAATCATTCTTTTAGGCACGAGTAGTAGGTAATTACTAGCGTAGAGAGGCCTGGTCAATACTCAGAAAATGTTTCGAGATTTATTTCAAAAGATGGCTTTTTAAAATTCTTTGTATAAAAGTTTTATTATTTCAAAATTCTTTGGAAATTTTACCAAAATATTCTTTTCTTTTCAAATACATACATATATATAGGTAAAAATGATTTCATATAAAACCAAATTCTTTTGTATATTTTATTAGCAAATACGCGCTCGTATATAATACTCTCAAACTCATTCTAGGGCGTTGCTAACCCCATCTCTAATGAGTTACTCATCTTAGGGCATTACTATCCCTACATCTGATGAGTATTTTACCCCTATCGGGCTTTGGTGTTCGCTCAACCTAAGCTCTGAAACCACGTTGTAAGGACCCGTTTCTTCGACTCCCAGAAATCGACACTAATACATCCTCCGTATTCACGTACCATAAATCCAAGTGCCGGAGAAGCGGATTCTTAAGGGTAAGAAAGAAAATAAGACAGAACAAAATCTAACATATGTTATTTCAACATAAAATCTTTACGGTGGAAATTAAAATACATTTATCATAGTTAAAAACATGGACAGTTATAAATCCAGTCCTTACAAATGCAGAATACTATAGTACAAGAGTGTGGTGGAAATAGACAAAAATCTTCAGTAAAATCTTCTGACTCCATGCTTCGAGCTCCATCCAGTTTTCCTCTAAACTAAACCTGACTACCAGGCTGCCCAGGGAAAATTAGGGCACCTAGAGTTTAAGGAAAGGGAAAATAAACTCCGAGTCAGTCATGGAACTGGTGTGAGAACTCAAAATACGCGTTTTGAAAACAAAAAGGTATCTCATAAGACCACGCCGCACATAAACACAAAACGGGTTTTACCTTATGATAACCAAATCATTCTACATCAAAATACTTAATATTATTTTTAATGACATATCTTTGAAAATATTTGCAAGTAAACTTATTAATCTTAGCCGAAATTGTTACATTGGTTAAATTCCAGCATACTGGCCCAACGGGGGTTCTACAATCAAATTCGTAAAGGTACTTATTGGGAAATGGAATTCCATACAAATGACCAGGTGAAGGGACTACCTACCGACAATACATATCTAGAGGAATGTACCGAGGACCATCACAAAGGATCCTTTACCAACACAAGACCAGCCTATCTCTGTAACTAGATACTACCGAATATATTATCTCCATGGTCGTTACCGACCTATCCGAGGGCCCTCATAGCATACATCCACAATAATTTACATCCTAAACGTCATAGCGGGAAGAAATATATCTAGAAGGGGATGATCATACCCTAATAGTTGCGAACCACATAGCCTTACTAGATCTAACCCTGTTTTGGCCAATTCCGGGGTGTGAGGCCTGAGGTAACGATTACCTTTCACATAACACATCATCTTTCCTCTTTGAATGCCACATTTCCATTTCATAGTCACATGACTAATTTCTACAAACGTATAACTTCCTGAGCTCGAATGTCTCGGGAAAGGGTGTTAAGCTAAGAGAAGGTGTCTTCTCTGCCACCGGTTGATATACATTATATAGAGATCACTCAATGTGATTTAGAATGAAATGTCAGACATTCTTCCATACAAGTTCGTTCTAGGACTGAACGAAACCGAAGGTACTATCCTACCACATCCTATTTTGGGAATCACCCCTAGGATTAGTAGCGAATAGTCCTTGTGTTTCTGAGATTTTTCGTAACAAAGAGACCACCGCTACTATAAGTATTTCGGGAGTTATCCCTAATTAAATCAACAAGCAGTCTTTTGTTACTATTCATCTTAATATCTTCAACTTCTGATCTTTTACTTCGAATACGTAGATTGGTTCGAAGTGGTCTTCGGATAGGAATCACCCAAATTCGACCCTGGTTCCTTCGAAACCAATCATCGATAAAAAGAGGTTTTGTGAATAGGGAATCGTTCTTTAATTGATTAATTTCTTTTTATCAAAATCTCTTTCCGAGATATATTTCTAAAACATTCTTTCCAGTATATACGGAATCATTAAACCTCTCTTATTAAATCCTTTGATTACATAAAACCCTTTTTATATTCCAAATCATTTCATCTTTTCTTTGGAAATATTCCAAATCCTTTATTTAAATCTTAACAAAGATTTCCAAATCACAACTTTTAACACGTATCAAAAACAATGTTATTCAAGACATCGTTTATTATAAATCCAAACCAATAAATTTTAAGTATAGGAATTTAAATTATTCCAAATCATTTTACTTAAATCTTAACAAAGATTTCTTAATTCAAAACTCTCAAATTCTATTGAGTTAAAAATATGTTACCTAGGATAATAATCCAAAACCAGTAAAATATTAATTGAGCAGAATCTATAGGAATCATCTAATTCTACTCAATATCAATCTCCGTATTCAACAAATACTACGGATGGAATAACGGTGAAATCACCTTTTAAATTCCACGAATAGTACGAGTTCCCTCTTCGGGCTTTAACACCGAGTACAAGAAGATCATCTCCATAAAATCCAAGTTGTCTAAATCTTGAAAAACCTTATTCTTTATAAAATTTCGATTAGAGTAAATCAAATTCACTATCCCATCTGTCAGGCCAGTCTGGATAGCCAGGGAGAGCAGGAAACTGGTTTTCCAAACTCAAGCCTAGACATTATCTATTTGACACCCATAAGGCGGTCAAGTTATTTGATCGACTCTAAGTCATTAAAATATTTTAACTATTTCATAAATCCTTAAAATTACCTTTGAAACACTGTATTAATCATTATAAAACATTTATAAAAGATTTGGATAAGAATCGATAAGTTTAAAACTATATTTCAAAAGTTATAGAAAAGTGCTACGAAAAAGTGTTGTGGAAAGTGCATTTTAAGCTATATTGATCAAAACGACTTTTTATTATTTGAAAATCCATTTTTATTACTCAAATCACTTTTAAAAATTTTAAAGGATTTATAAGATTTATTTCATATTTTTAAACAATTTAAAACATCGTTTTTAAAGAAATCCAGTTTTGAATTCCGAACTGCAAATCCGGGATTTTTCCAAAACTTGATTTACTCATATTTCAAAATCTACTTATCAAAATCTCTATTTTCTTTCTTCTTTGGAAAACTATGGATATAATAGTTTGGAAAATTATTATCTCGAAGAATTCCAAGCTATTTTCCAACTTTTACACTTGTTTGACTTTTATAGCACGAAATCGCAAACTATCGTTACGTGACGTGCTTATTTTTAACCAAATTTTCTATTTCTTTTCAAACTTCACCAAAACACTTTTAAATGTTTATAACACATTTCAAATAAATTTTAAACCATTTTTAAGAGGTTTAACACTTCCATATACACCATTTCATTAATTCAAGGAAAGTGATTTCCTTTTGTGTTTATCGACATGTATATTCATGACTTGCATATATTTTCAACATTCATATGAAAACAACCAAACTTGATGATCAAAGCATATTAAACATCATATCATACTTCAAAATAAAATATAGTAATTTAGGAGTTCTCACCAAAATCCAACCAAACTTCTGATAACAACACTACACTTAAACTTCAACTAATCAACTTCTACCCTATTCCTCTTTGCTTTATGCTATCAATCTCTTCTTCCAAACTCTTGAAAATTCGGCAGAGCTTTCGCGGTACTTTAAACTTCCTTTTATTTTCATGGAATGAAACGGACAGCACTTCCTTCTCTTTTTCTTGTACCGGAGCTTTCTAACTTGCTCCTCCCTCCTCAGTAGGTTTGGCTTCCCCCTATTCCACCTCTTCCTCCAACATTTCTTCACTTCTTAGATGTTAAACCATGTTTTAATGATGATATAAGAACTTTGACAAAGTTTGGTGGAGTTTGAAATTGGTTTGATATGATTTTAAGAAAAGTTAGTAAGGAAAAGAAGTGAAGAAGAAGCCATTAACATAGCTTAAAGGAAGAAGAAGAAAAGAATGATTTGTGTGAGAAAATGAGATGGATGGATATGTATTTATAGGAAAAAAATGAAGTGGTAAGTTACTAAAATATCTCTTTACCAAATTACCAAAATAACCTTACTTAATTTTAAAGTAACCTTACTTTTTCAACACTAACCATCATGTATCACTTTTTACTTTATGTCATAGTCACTTAAGAGCTAAGCAAATGTATTTGGATGGAAAAGTGGCTAAAGAGAATATTTAGTTTGATTTTGATGTGATGTTTACTTTTTTGACTTTTCTTTTTTACTTACTTTTGTTAATTGTTTTTTATAAGTTTCTAAGCATGCTTTAATAAGTAAACCTAATTAATTAATTACTTCCTATATGTTACAGTGTATATAAAAATGTGTACATAAAGGTGCAACGATGTTGCGACAACTTTAAATCGACAAAATGTTGTTTTTCGACAAAAATTTTTACGGTCATATTTTGACGTTTTTGTTAAACTATTTATCCATGTAAACTAAACTTGAAATAAGTTCGTTATCATTTTTAATTAATTAAAACAAGTGTATTTGACTTATAAAATAATATCAAAATTCATTTGCAAATATACGACATTGATTTTGTCAATGCACGACGAAATTAGTTAATCACTATAACATAAGTGTATATATATAATTATAAAACTTTTATCAACCTATTATTATTTTATATAATGATTTTATAAGCAGTTATTTATCTTTTAAAACAATTATTTGACCGTATATCCAGTTTCATCCAAAACCGGCTTTTGTCAGTTTTGTCAATGTTACGGTAAAAGTCCAAAATCTTTATTCAATTCTAAAAATAAGTTTACCATACTTATTTATTATATAAAACATGATTATTTAAGTTTAAAAATTCTATATTTGAATATTTAAATACATTAAATATTTCATTTTCAAAGTGGTAAAATTACGGGTTGTTACAATTGGGGTTATATCATCTCAATTGAAACTGGGCCAGCATGTTGTAGGTTAAATGGGTAAATGTCAAAAAAATTATTCCATTTGGGATCTTATTGGACGTATGTAGTCTAAATTTATTTAGATCTGATCTAAATTAATTTTAAATAAAATTGATATTTTATTTAAATTGTAAATAAAGTTTTATTTTAACGTTATATTTATATTACATAATATAACATGCATGTCATATACATATATGTGTACGTGCACGCGCAACATGTACAATTTACATGGTTTAACATGCTCGTATATAGGTGCTGGGATTTACACTACAACGACCATCTTAGTCCCTCCATATACAGATGTGATGTCTAATATATATATATATATATAATTTTCATATATATATATATATAGTTTAATGTGAAATTAAAATTACATTTATAAAATATAAAATTTGTATAAACATATACTGATATATATATATATAATTTTAAAATAATGATAATATTTGTAAATTCATAAATAAAAATTTCAATTTAAAATTCAAACTTCAAATTTTAGATCTAGATTTAAAACAATTTATAATTTATAATTATTCTATAATAAATTGTTTTAATAAATATAAATATGTTGTATATATATACAAAAATAAAATGTATATATATTATTAAATATAATATATATAAAGTAAATATATATATATATTAAAAAAATATTTAAAATATGAATTGACATAGATATAAATATACATACATACATATATATTGATGTATAAATACTCATGACAAAAATAATTTTTTTGCTTATAGTTTTAAAATTTATTTAATATAATTTTTTTATTTAACAATTTTCATACGCAAATTGCTATATACATATATATTCGAAAGTATAATTTTGTAGCTTTCAAAATTTTATACTTATTAAACTTATTATATATAAATATAGATATTATAAAATAAGTATATATATATATATTAAATTATGTAAAACATAGTACTTAAATATATATAAATTTAAAGACATACGATTTTATAAATAATAATTTTTAAATTTTGAATATTATCATGTACATTTTTAACAAAATTTTATATGCAATTTATATATTTATTTATACTTTAAAAAATCAAATTTTGTTTTAAAAACTTTTTAAAATCATATTTAATTCGATTTTTTTAAAATGGCATGAGCTATATACATATATATACATGAGTGTTACGGCACGCGCTTCACGGGTGAATTTTTTTCCTTGTAGATTATATATATTTAAATCAATCAGAAAAAAATGATTTTTTATTTTCAAGTGATATTAAGATTTGTATATTTGTAAAGAAGTATTTTGAATTTGTAAAGAAAGTTTAATTTTAGATCCTATTTTTAGAAGCGTTTTGAATTTTTAAAGCATGTTTAATTGTTAGGTCTTACTTTTAGGGGCGTTTGAATTTACAAAAGAAGTTTAATATTAGATCATATTTTGAAGTGATTAAGATTTGATAATATATAAAGGAGCATTTTTAGTAGTTCACGTTAATACCAAAAGAGTGTGACACAAAAACTATTATTAAAGATATATATATATATATATTGAAGATGAAAATTATATAGAGCGAAATCAGTGTGTTCCAATTTCTGGCCTTGCAAGCGTCAATTTTGGCTTCTTGCTAGCAGAAAGACTTGTCGGAAATCGCCGGTTGGGTTGGTCCAACCAACATACATTTATATATATATATATATATATATATATAATTTTACACACATACACGCAGATATATATATATATTCTTCCTATGTTGACAACATGGATATATGTGGATTCATGATAATATACGTACAATCTAACAGTAAAGGAATAATATATTAAACAAATATATATATATATATATACACACACATACACACAAAATGTAAAAAAAAGTTATGACCTTGACTATAGCCTAGTTGCAACACATTGAAACATTGAATCATGAATTTGTATCCAAAACTTCCAGAGAAAGCTACTAGACTAAAAGAACCAACCACCAATCTAATATTTGTATTTAAATTTGTGTTTAATTTTCTTGAGACTATGAAGGAGGCTTGAGGGGAGTCCAGCTAGAAATAAGAAAGGGGGAGGCTAAAATTAGAGATCCAAAAGAGGGGGTTTAAAGGTCTTTACATAGCTAAGGGTTAGAGGAGTTAAAAAGTGGATCTGGATCTTCCACTTGCTATTCAAACCTTTTTGAATCCTTCAACCCCATTCTCCTACACCTTTGGACGGCCATGCTTGCCTGTGTTTGGGACTCTAAACTACTCCAAACCCGATCAAATAAATATTCATTAAATCTAATTTAAACGCACATCGATATTGTATATAGATACATGTGTATACAACTTTTATATATGCATTATTTTTAATACTGATCAACACAAATAAAGTAAAATTTTATATTTAATATTTCATAAGTATTAGCTAATTTAATTAATTTACAACAATTATAATTACTTAAATCAGGTGGTAGTTAGAGTATTCAACATTTCGGTTGTGTAACTCTTAAGTGTAAATTTGATCGGCTATTAATATCGAATAATTGAATATTAACATCCATATGTCATCTTAGCAAGTGGTGTGTATGGCCAAATTTATTGCTTACATAGCTTCGATAAAATCCAATTTTACTTATTTTAAGCATTACCCGGCAGTGACAATTATTTACACTAATTATGTTCATCAAAAGTATACCACGTTATGACTTCTGGAATTTGGTAATGTTCAAAATTCCAATATCATCCACATTCAACTTGTATAGTCCAAACACAACGTCCTTGATTCAATAATAACAATTATCATTAACTGAAATACTCTAGCTAGAGACTTTGACTTTGATTTGACTTTAGTCAACCATGATATTAACCTCATATAACTAAGGAGACGAATTCTCTATTGGATAGTGTCTCACTTCCAATGCTTCTACTTGACCCAACTATATTTGTTTGATGGACCTTGTGCCACGATTTAATTATAATCAAAGAAGAATTTCCACATTAAAGCACAACGGTATTCCCAAGTTGAAAGAATTGTGTTATATTATCGCATCGATATTTTCTATTTGACCTTAGTTATATTAACAAACGGAAAAACTATCGAGTGAATCATTTCATAGTTATCCAATAATTATCGGTACACTGTCCAACATTTAGAGAGCATTACGTACTCTTAACTCAACGGATCTTGTATCTCAAAAACATTGCCATAAATTTCAAATAAGACTTTTCATTGGCAAAATTCCCTTTTATTTTATTCCTTTAGTCTCATGAACGCTTAATAAATCATTTGTAATGACCCGACTTTTCGACCCTCGAATGTCGGCACTAAATACACCTACGGTATTCATGTGTTGAGCTGTTGGAAAGACATAAAGTTAGGGTAAAAGAAAAGAAAACTAATAGAACAAGAAAAGAAGAACACAATATCAGAATCTCACAACGGAACGATAATATATAATATCAAAGGAATTGTACAAAGGGTTATTCTGAATATAGAAATATCAGAGTTATTAAGCCTAAGTATTATCATTAGCCTGGACAGTTGTAACCATCTGTGCTCATAATGTTGATATATACAATAAAGAAATTCAGTGGAAATAAGAATACCATGGAAGATAATCATCCAGCCCTTCTCCATAAGCTCCAAGCGTCCAAAGTAAAATCTGGAAATATGCATAGGGCTGACCCAAGCATTATAAAAATAACACCCGAACCAGTCTGTTAAACTAGCATGAGAAACTCAAGAAATATGCAATAAGTAATAGTAACCATTGAGACCGTGCAGATTCTTATAATGGTTTTCTCCTTAAAGAAACCAACCATTCATCGTGTTTAACACATACTGATATGATAGATAATGTCTAGAGTGTAGTACATAAATCATATCAAATAGCTACTCAGCATCGTGTTTAACACATACTGATATGATAAATAATGTCTAGAGTGACCGCAACCAAACTCTGTGACATGGATCAAAAACTACCTTCTGAGCATTGTATATCTCTAGATAGGATATACTATAAGATAAACATAACTGGACCACCCTCGGTGTGTGATCCAAGCCATATCAACTCCCGGTACCAACATATCGATAAGTATCTCTAGACATGGAGTTGATATACCTTTGAGGCTTGTTAAACCTCCCTGGCCATGCCCCTTCCCTATTTTCTGTCATTTTCTCGATTTCAAGGCTACATTCGGCATCTTTCACATAATTCTTCATCATTCAAACAGAACACGAATCTCCAGATGGATTCCTTCATCTCGAACAGATCATGAATTACTACATGGATTTGAGCATCTAGAACAGATCTCGAACTCCACATAGGTTCCTCGCATAAGCCCTTTGACGAATGCTAACGTTATCCTCTCTTTTAGAATATTCCTCAAGATAGATGGTTCCATACGATAGCATCATTTGAAATGTTAACGCTAACCTCTCCCTTGGACTTAACCTTAGGATTGACGGTTCAACTCTATAACATTTCACTTCACAGCCACTTCTAGAACATAGATCATGTATATAGTTTTAAAGTGAATATGGGTTTTGAGTCATCTCATATAAGTACATTCTTCCCACTTATTTGACTCTCCAAAACCAATCAATGAATTCCCGATTAACTCAATTTCGGTTCTCTCAGAAGTAAGTGAAAGCTAAAGACGTTTTGTACCAATACTCCTCCTCGGGGGTTCTTATTGGTATGAAATCGTAAAGCCTTTTGATAACTTGTTAAGTCAATATTTAGTCAAGTTCGATAATCGACTAATCGATTATCTAGTCAAAACAATTGCTTATATAAATCACGATTCCTTCGCTTAACTCATTTTCGACATTCCATCTTAACTATTCCTCTTCCAAGAGTGAAGCCTTGTAGGTTGGAGCACTAATTGCATCAAAGCCTTGCCAAGACACTTCATTCTTCAATCTCACAAATAGATAAGTCTGCCTCGTCAGTTTTTAGTATTAAATATAATATTAATGATTCCATAAACAACAAAAAATCAACACGCTTAACACATTTTCGACATTTCCCAACTTACTATTACTTGGTGAAGAGGGAAACCGGTAGGCTAGAGCTCTATTGCTCCATCCCTACTCGACATCAATCTTACCTCTCACAAATAGATAAGCCTTACTTCGTCGCTTTTAGTGTTAAACATAGTTAATTACTTTTCAAACGAGTAATCAAATAATTAACCATTTAGCCACTAAGCAATTCTTAACCCCTTTCTAAACCTTTTGCTTATACTTTTAAAATACTTTAAAATACTTATAATAGGTTTTAAAACATTTATCCAAAATATTATTTGAAAATAACAAATTTATAATTTTCCTTAAAACTCGAAAACGACATGTTTTATTACAAAAATCTCTTCTTTAAAAATTCAAAATTCTTAAAAATTCATAAATATCTCAAATTGCTTTTGAAATACTCTAATAATAGTTATAAATACTTGTAAAAAGAATGGAACAAAATACTTAAATTTAAATATCTTTCCAAATGTTTGAAGTCCAAAAATCAAGGCTAAACGGGGTAGTTTTGCACAAGTGAAGTTTTGGTCACTTTTCGAAATGTTACTTAACTTTTTACTATTCAAGCTTTTAATATCAATAAACATATATATAAACATTATAAATATGGTGATAAACCCCTAAGGATCTCTCTACAAAGTTCCATAGCAGTCGCCAAAAATAAGACAATTCACAATTGCATCTATAGCGACTATCGTTATAAGTGCACTTTCAAATCCGAGCTCGATCTAAACCAAATTCCATCTATAATCTATGTGCTTTGTTCAAGGTCTTTCCTTAAGTCATACAAGTCCATTCCAAGTCCGTTCAAGTCCATATACATGGATCACATATGTCATTTACTTTTAGGTAAGAATTCAAACCATTGTTTTAACATAAGTTAACAACAATTCAATCAACATAAACACAATCAAACACAAAAATACATGTATTATATTTTTCATCCAAAGTAAGAAACAACCAAGATCCAAGAACGGAAGTCCAAACCCAAGTTAGCAACCTCCTTTTCGTCCTCCTTTCCACCTTGTTTTTGCCTTGCCTTACCTCCAAACCACCCTTATAACTCACAGCATATCCTCTTAGGGGGTGCGCGACTTTGATTCTTCAATATTTAACATAGTGGAAGGTGTTGTAATATTATACTAAGCCTTGTGGAAAAGTTTGAGGTGATCTGGAGTTGATTTGCAATTATTTTCTTTAGAACATAAGAGATGAAGAAGATGAAGAAGCCATTGATTTTTCTCACTTAAGCTTTGTGAATTTGTGATTCTAACACTATGGCATGTCTCTCCTTATATAGGCATAAAAATGGAGTTTCCTAAGCTTGCACTCACCCACCCTCCATGCCATGGAAGCTTCATCTCCCTTCACTTCTCCTTTATGCTAATGACCATTATACCCTTCTCATGATAATATCCCTTATCCATTAGAAGCTTCTAGAACATCCCAAGCTTTATAAAGAGGAGTGTATTATTTAGTTGCTAATGTGTTCGTTTGATCATTAGACAACTGTAAAAGAGTTCGAACAACTTCTATCGATTGAAAAGCTGTTTACCGGTAAACTAATTTTCGGTCACATTGTCGACTTTTTTTCGAAGAATATATTTTTATAAACAAATTTCAAAAACAAGTTTCTTATCATTATCATTAATTAAATGATGTCTAACAAGGTTATAAAATCGTATTTATGAATTATATTTCAAAACGTTTCGATATTCGAAGACGAAGTGATCGAATTTCCGGGTCGCTACATTCTCCCTCACTTAGAACATTTCATTCTCAAAATTCAGACAAGAATGATAATCAAAGGAGACAAATGAAACAGTATATATATATAGCATACTGCTATAATTATATACAAACTAAATTGCAAACTGAAATGCATTCTAAGCGACTCCACCTCAAGCGGTGAGTGCACTAAAAAAGATATACGATACTAAGATAAGAAGGAATCCTAATCTATAAGCAACCCTGGATGGATCTCCTTCACACTGCCTTCCTTCTTCTTTGTACAATCCCGAGCATCCTCACTCCATGACACTTCTAACCTTAATAAAGGAGTAAGCACACAGATAATCAAATAGTATTCACAATTACTAGCAACCAATGCTCATGGTTCGCTCAGGTTCAAAACTCTCCCATCATCCAAGGACGATAAACAATCTACCAACCATACCTTACACTCAACAGCCTCAGGTCCTTACTTAGACGATTATTCATGCTACCTCATAATAAATCGAAGATTCCTTTCCCCAAACTCTTCATAAACCAACAAAATAGTATATAAATGTACTAAAGCATGTACGATGCACATGAACCATCCGTATGCATATCTGGTATGATCCCTTACTCGATCACATAAATTTCACTTTCCAACTAGTATAGATCACTTGACCTCTCTAGTGCGGATTTTGATTTGGTTCCTTGATTAGAAAGCTCTGTTCTCCTTACATATCCATATATTATGATATAAAAAACATCGGGATCATATCATGAACCCGTATCAAGTGTTCACTGTTAAGAATCGAGTAAAAAATCCTTGTTTGGACCGATGTAAACCACCTCAAAATAATGTACTGGAATACTAGATCAAAAACAGTCATGCTAAAAAAACAATCTTTGTAAAACTTATGTATTTATCCTATTGTTTTCTTAACTACACCAATTCCTTTTTAATCACATTCATTTATCCAAATAGTATGTCTTTTAATACTAAAATCATTTATGAATCATTTTACAAAACAAAACTTTTTAATCACGTTCATTTATCCAAATAGTATGTCTTTTAATACTAAAATCACTTATGAATCATTTTACAAAACAAAACTTCAAATTTATCCACGTTTTATGACTTAAGTTCATACTCGAATAATACTCCACTACATCTTTAGAGTATATACCAAAATATCAAATTTGTAACAAGTATGATTAACAAATTTAAAACTTGTTTTATCTTACTATTTACTCAATTCAACTATTATATAAACTCAAATTTATATTTTCAAAAATAATTAACTACAAGGTCTAAAACAACTCGAAAGTTCCCGACTATCCAAAATCATCGAAAATTCCATTTCATTTTAATAATGAAAACTATCAAACAACATATCATATCATGATGCACATATCATACTTTTCTAAGGTATAGACTACATGTGTCTATGAAATAGCTTAACAAGAAAACTTTAGAACTAAACACCGGTTTTCATTTCAAATCATTTTGAAATAATATATACATATAACTTTGTATATGAAATCATACTTTGGGATTAAATCAAAATCCATTTTATCAAAAAAACTTTGTAGCATCCACACTTAGAAACCTGAAAATGAACATTGATGATGTTGTAGTCACACCGAAATTATTTTCAAGCGACATAAGTGGGTTTAGTACATCCAAACTATACCTTTAGTATTTAACCAAAATCATTTCAAAGCGGTGTCAAATACTTCATATAATAATACTAGGTATCATGATCTCAATTTCCTAAATCAATTTCCCAAATATTTACTTTCGAATAATACTAATATTATTTCCTCCAAAATCATGAAAAACATTTTCAAGGACACTGGGATTTAAGTCTTCAATTTCTCTATTTAAATCCTTTTCATTTATAAACCATACTTATATAGAATTACTTTCTTATATAGATATTTTCATAATATTTATTTCCAAAATATTATATCTTTCCTTTGGATTATAGTAAACAACGTTTACTAAATTTTAACTTCTAACCCAACATTTTCACCGAACGCCTTATAGTCAAACCGTGAAATTTAATTCAAAAGATGTTTGTTCAATGTACCCACAATTATTGTCTACCCATCCTCCAATGTAGAAAGGTAAAACTCTCATAAATTGGTTGAGCATAAATCAACAGTAAACAATAGTCAATGCTTCTAACATGCCGAGCATGACTAAACAATCAAGGTTTATGGGGTATTAAACTATGAGAAGCATTAGAGTCAAACAAATACAAATAGGAAAGCCAGATAGTATACCCTCAAGAATCTGCTTTCCCTTCTCAGCTGCAGAAATAGCGAAGAACCTAAGTTGTTCCTCTTTCTTAAGCATGAGACAATCTTTAACAAAATGGTCGGGCTGATGGTAATTGTAGAAACTCTTTGGTGAAAACTGGGGTACCTCCCATGTTGATGCCTTTACCATCTGTTCTCCTCCCCTTCTTATAGTTCTTAGCAAAGTGGCCTTCTGCCCACACTGATGCGAACAAGGTTAGACATATACTTCAACTGCTGAAAATTTCAATTATTGATCCCAGCTAGTATAGAAGCAAGAGGCTTTAATGCAAAAACAACAAGCTTCGGTGCCAAACTTTCGAACCTCAAACCCATATTCACCAAATTCACAAAAGATCCCATAAGCTGGTTAGTCATATCCCATTGGAACTCAGGTCTTATACCCGTAATGAACATCTTGTTCTTCTTCAGTAGCGTGTCAACCAATCCTAAATTGAACCGAGACAATGCAATGAGTCGGTTCTCATACTCTGCTATGGTCATGGCTCCTTACTTCAGATCCAAGAAGCGAACAAAGTCTTTTCGGCGTCTGGAACAAACTTCATGTCAAACTCATCTTTAAATTGGGCCTAAGAGAAGTCGTTCTCTTGGACATCTACAGTGATGGAACTCCACCAATCCATGGCTACATTTATCAAATGTCATGATGCCAATCAATGCTTCATTGCATCATCTAGCTATATATCTCCAAATATCTAGTCACATAGTCTAAGCCAAGACTGAACTTCTATAATAGTCATTGTACCACCAAACCTCTTGCCCCCCAACCTCTCATAATCACGGCAAAGTAAAGCAAAATTTATCTAAGGTCTGATCTGGACGACCTTCCTTATGACATTCTCCCTCGGTTCCTCAACTAGAGCAACATTCCTCGGTGCTCTATCCCCGCCATTCATGATAGTACTACCCTGACCACCTCTAGCATTTGCAAATCTAGTACTCATGGTTCTTTCTACCTAATTAAAGCAAAACAGCTTTAGGAAACTAAAGGGAGGAGTTATTCAAAGAGAGAGTTACTAAGGAAGAGATATTCCTAAGGAATAATTTAAATGTCTAGTTTTCAAAATAAAAATACACTCTCATATGTATAATACACTCAACTCATTCTAGGACGCCACTTACCCTATCTCTAAGAAGCCATACCCAACCAAAGCCAAGGTGTTCGCTCAACCTTGCGCTCTGGTATCAAATGTAACGGCCCGACTTTTCGACCCTCGAATGTCGACATTAAATACATCCATGGTAATCATGTGCCGAGCAACCAAGTGCCAAAAAACAGAAAGTTAAGGTCAAATAAAAGAAAAAGAATAGAACAAGAAAAGAAGAACACGATATAAAAATCTCCTATTGGAACGGTAATATATAATATCAAAGGAATAGTACAAGGGTTACTCTGAATACAAAAATATTAGAGTTACTTAAACCTAAGTACTATCATTAGCCTGGACACTTATAATCGCATATCCTTACAATGCTGATATATATAATAGAGAAATGCAACGAAAATAAGAATACTATGGAATATAATCATCCAACCCTTCTCCGCAAGCTCTAAGCGTCCAAAGTTAAATCTAGAAACATACATAGGGCTGACTCGGGCATTATAAGAAAATAACTTCCGGATCGGTCTGGTAAGCCAGCATTAGAAACTAAAGAAATATGCACCAAGTAATAGTAACCATTAAGACCGTACAAATTCCCATAACGGTTTTTCCTTCAAATAAACCAACCATTTATTAAGTTTAACATATAGTGATATGATAGATAATGTCTAGAGTGTAGCACATAAATCATTTCAAATAGCTGCTGTGTGAACGCCACAACAATAATAGGTATATAATCAATACCGGTAAGGTGCATTCGTAAAATGGATTTTCTACGGAGATCTCCCTGATCTGACCGCATCCGAACTCCATGACAAGGATAAAAAACTACCTTCCAAGCATCGTATATCTCTCGATAGGATATACTCTTAGATAAACATAACTGGATCACCCTTGATGTGTGATCCATGCCATATCAATAAATTCCTCCTCTTCTAAATTCATAATTAAATCCAATAAACTACAATAAATTACCAAATTTAAGTATATACTTCTTGATACCAATTTACACCTATAGCTAAGAAGAAATTAGAATTTTGATCGCAAATCGGTAAATCTAGGAATTTACCGTCAAGTGCATGCAAGGTTGAAGAAATAGCTAGAGTAAAATTAAGGTTCTCCATCTTTTGGTGAGTAAATTCACTCATATGTCTATGTCAATATATGCTGTTATGCTTGAATATTATGCCAAATTATATGGTATGTATTCTTGAATATGTTTGTATTGTGCAAGTTGTGGATCAAATATGGGTTGGAATATCGAATTTTTGCTTAAGGAAACTATGACGCCGATAGGGTCACTGATCGATCGCCTAAGGGTTGACAATTAGCAGTTAACCAGTGGTGCCGCCAGTGCCAAATACGTGTGTGTATGTTATATATATAATAAAAATAAATAGTGCATTATTATATGTCTTGCGTTATTGAATATTTCAAAATTATTTTATGGTTTGAGTAACAAATATTTAAAATATAAAGTAATGCATATGAATTATATTCGATAGTTTGAAATGCAAAGAAATAATTTGACAGTTTATTAATTTATTTTAAAGGTATTTAATTATAGAAAATTGAAAAATAGCTTTTATAATTATAAATGGCTTGTAATGCGACTTTGTAAGTTACACACACACATAGATACACACACATATACATACATACATGTGTATATATACAAGGATTTTGAAAAATGAATTATAGTGTTTAAATCTGTTTTTGTAATTATACAAATAAAATGAATATATCTTTTATTGTACGAATATTTTAAAAGGTATTGTTATTAGAATATAATAATTGGTTTCGGAAGTTTTCTTACGTTTTATGAATATAATTTCTTTTATAATTTATATCTAAAATTTTCAATTATTTTGATTCTATTTAATGAGAAATCTGAATAAACAGAGTTATAATACCGTCTAGTATGAGACTTTTGGTAATATTTCTCTAGTTATTATTTGGACTCATTATATAGAATGTTATGGAGATTGAGTGTAGTTTATGAGCAACGAATAAACGATTGAGTATCACATGGTGGTATGGGACATCGTTGTGATGTTTTTTTGATTATTCATTGCAAGTAGGCGTCACTCATATGACAGGATCGGTGATACTATGATAATACTTACGTAAGGTGATGCTCATGGATTTGAGTTAGGTGGAATACCTATTTTTGCAGATACTACGTGTTTGTCTATATGATGAACTCCTGGATATTGTGTTGGACTGAACCAAGTGGCTAACATCCATCCCAACGGACCTGGACGCACAACGGCCTGATTATGGGGTCGCACCCAGGTCCGTTACACATTATAATATTCACAACTGGGTAGTTAACCCTTAGCCCCTTGTGTCACCTAGGCTAGTAGTATCATAGGGGCCGGAACCCGGTCGTGACTGGACATTCTCGCATTGACAAGCATAGTAGTGGATATTGTCGCGATTACCATGGAGGTAATGAAATACTATATTAGCGGATCCAGGTGGATAATCCATGTGCTCCTGGAGTAGGCAGATGGTCATCAATCACCTTTCTGGTTCTAGCGGAGTGACAGATAAACATATATTATTGGTATACCTCACCTAAGTATGGATATGGGTAGTCAACCCACATGTTGAGATATGACTCTACTTGGGACCTTGTGTTTGTCATAGAGTCAATTGCCATCACTATTTATTATATGTTATTTCTATATGGGGAGATGAGATTATACCTATGATAGATGTTTGGAGTATAGTGGATTTCCATATCTTTTATTATATATGATTTTGTAAATATGCGGCTTATTATTATATTGATGATGAGATTGAATTACTGGGGTTGAGAGATATATTTGGGCATTGCTGTGTGCTATCTTGACTATACTTGATGATATCTCATTTATTGATGTTTTCTAGATTTGATGATGGTTTTGGATAGGAATGATTCACCCATTTGATACTGTTACTATTTTATATGAATTTATATGGATGATAAATCTTTGTGCATGGTTTTGTGATACTCGACATTTTGTGATTCTGTGGGATTTGTTTATGATAATAAAATTATATACCATGCATACATTACTATACATACATACATACATTATGGTTGTTGTTTTGAGTTTTTTTGATGTTGTTATAATATTATTATACTCTACATATACCGAGTAACATGTGTATATTGACCTCTATATTTAGACATGGTCTGACCTATATGTTATTTACATAATACTCGGTCAGCTCGAGACATTTCAGTATCAGGGACGATGAGACCAGCTTGTGTCTCCTGAGCATAGAGGAGTCTATTATTTAGTATTGTAGTTTATCATCTTATATTGTATAGTCTCATGTATATACATATATATACACGTGTGTTGTATATTGGACATACACTGTATATTCTATATTATACCTTACCACTGCGATTCTGACTCTATGTCCCCGTTGTTTATTATACATTGTGCATTGTTCTATCTTAGAGGCAGGCGTGTTTATTGCTTTGTGCTGATTCTGTATACGTATATAAGGGTCTATTTATTCGATTTTGAAATACGTAACAGTGTTAGCCCAAGAGAATATTCATGTGTGTGTCCTATATATCCTCATTCCATATTATCTTATAGTGATATTTAGTAATACTCTTGGACGGTATGGGTACAAAAGTGGAATGTTTCATTTTACAATAGAGATTTTGCAACCGTTTGATGAATTGTTTTTGAATGTAGACCTTTTACAACATTTATTTGAGGAAACTTTGTAAAAGGTCAACCTAAGGAACATTTAGAAGCGAGAAGTTATGAAAGAAAGAAACCAATTTTCTTAATGGTCATACAAATATATCTTTAATGACATTTATTTTATTACAAAATGTTTGTTTTCATCAATAACATTTATTTGACTTTTTTTGATAAATAAAATAAACGATATGCATTAATTATTGTAGAATTTATTTGGATACAACTTACAAAAGGAGGCATGAACTATAGATTTTTAACAACATTTTATTTACATTGTGAAATTGACTTATTATGCATAATAACTAAGTATTATTGTTGAAAGCCTGTAATTTCAGCCAAAATTTTAATTTGCTATAAATGGATAACACTAAGTGATATATGAAAAAAATATTTATAAAATATATTATTAAAAGTTAGTTGAATGTATTATCGATGAATAGAAGATAATGAACGTGACAAGATGCTTGTAGGCAATGCCCTTGGGAGTAAGATTTCTTTCCCTTCTATAATTGATCTTAGTATTTGTTTTCCTAGTTATTAAACACAAAAAAGTAGATAACATTCTTAAGTTTCATATGTAAGTGGCTTTTTAAGAAATTACGATATACTCATGTGTTTTAAGATAGCTTTTCACCTATGCTATAACGTAGGGTATTTTGATTACAGCAAAGGGAATCCAAACATAGTACAACTACATGATCCCACCCAAACATAGAATAACAAGGCAAAAACTTTCTATATATGTATATATGTAGGTATATAAACACACACACACTCTCTCTCTATTTTGATAAGCTTTTAGTATGATTATTAGCTTTGCTGAAATAATGATAAATTATCAACAATGCTTACATTTGCAAACTATTTATGTTACCTACAACAGGAATCTCTAAAATTAGCTTAAACACGGGAATTAATTTTGTTGAATTGGATTTGGCGTTCTTCATAGGTTTTGGTATTCTCACTGTTGCCTTCAAATATTACTTCCCTTTTGTACAATGTATTTCCATCTTATACAATCAGTATGACGATGTCTATTACAAGCATAACAAACTATTAATCTCTCCGATTTATTAATCATTCCAACGTTTCCTCAATCAAAAATAGCAAGTAAACTGATATAATTATGCAAAACATTGCATTAATTGTTTATTGTTTTAGACTAGAAATGATATGCTAAAATTCTTAAAATAGAAAGGAATCGTAATCACAATAATTTTTATTCATAAATCATGGTTTGTTTTGTTTATTGGTTATGCTAAATAATTGTTGGTAATGTATATAATTGGTTTCAATTATTAATTTGGGGTATTGTTGCTAACACTCCACTTTTGGATATGAGGGGGTCGTTTGTTTTTAAAAACAAAATTTTACTATGAGGGATACTAATAAAAATAGCCGTCTCATGAAATCACTATTTAAATCGATCAATTTGGCCCTTTTTTACTCTAATTTCTTTAATCTTTTTTAGTCTCCTTCTTTAGTCTTTAAACCAAAATAATAATTAACGCATAAATTAATGTAGATGAAATTCCAAATGAGAATGAAATAAGGTTAATTCTTACTCAAGAAAGCATTTGTAATGTAGATTTTGTTCAACACAACAATCAAGTATTTTTTTTAAAATTTCTAATGTTTTGTAGATAGGGTTTAACGTGTTTGTTGACTAGAAAAGCCAACGTATAGCCGATATTTGAATAAAGCTCGAAAGGGGACGACTGAAATGAATAATTTAATTCGATCGCCCCTACCGTTTGGGTTTTTTATTTCAGCAGCCTATTGTCGATTTTCTGGTTTTAATCTGGCATACACCCACCGAATTTCATACATTTTTTTAAATTAAAATTTAATTTAAATTCACCTTTTCCTTATAATTAATGCTCTCGTCATTTTTTCTGTTTGTATAAAAGAAGTGAGGAAGAAAAAGTTACTTTGGATGTTTACTTTTTACTATAGAGTTTTGAAGTTTTAGGCAAGGGTAAAATAGAAAAAATGCTAACTTAATTTAAGCTTGCGTACCCCTCATATCAATCTTATTAAATATATGGAGTGCTCATATAATTTGGTCCCCTCATATCCAAAATTGGAGTGTTAGTAATAGTACCCTTAATTTGCTATGCATCTAAAATAAGTTAATTGGTTGGAATTATTGAACCTTTTGAAGAAAACCAAATAAAATATAAAAGAAGAAAGGGGAAGAGAAGAAGAAACAAATTGTTATCAAGGACTATACCTTTATTGATGACTTGATTAATAATTCAACAACACATACTCGTATTTATATCCAGATTACTTGGAACCCAAGTAATTATATAATTGGAAATAATATAATCAAGGAAAATTGTAAAATACAATAAGTAAGTAATAAATTGTGAAATCTTCTGCAATATTCTTTAACATCTTTAACATCCCCCCTTAAACTCAAGATATGTAGCAACTGGAGTTTGTTAAAACAAAAACGATCAAAAATGGAATCTGAAATCGGCACTATCACCAAAACCATCTAATGCTGCGAAATAATGGTTTCAAGTGTTACTAGAGAGACTATCTTCAAACGCCAGCATATAACTAATTGGTAGACAACTGTCTAAAAGACGACAATAATGAATCAAAAATTCGAAATAGAAATTCAAAAGAAGAGAAAATGAGAATATGGAAATTCCTATAAGATTGGAAGTGGAATTCCAATTGGATTGGAAGAGTAATTCCAATCAGAATTCTAGAGTCGAAATCCGAGAAAAGAAAGAATAGGAATAAGGAGATTCCTGTGGGATTAGAAGTGGAATTCCAATCGAAATTCATTATAGTTATTGCCAGAAGATTGACGCCGATCAGGAAAAGAAAGCTTAAATCTGAAAACTAATACATCAACCTTAGATTATTTTGCTAGTAGCGGAAGCATGGTTTGAGTAATACATCCAAAAGGTTCCAAACTTCAAGCTTCAAATCTAGTACTTGATGTTAGGATTCAAGCTTTGAATGAACATTGATGAGTTCTGATTGCAATTGATGAATTAAATTGTAGTTTCCAAATTGAAATTGAATCGCAAAATTATTTTATTTGAATCGAAGCACGTTTTGATACCATGTTAAAATCATTGAAGAAAACAACATAAAATAGAAAAAAAGAAAGGGGAAGAGAAGAAGAAACAAATAACTATCAAGACTACATCCTTATTGATGGATTGATTAATAATTCAACAATACAAACTCATATTTATATCTAGATTAGTTGGAACCCAAGCAACTATATATTTGAAAACATTATAATCAGGGGAAACTGCAAAATACAATAAGTAAATACTAAATTGTGAAATCTTCTATAATAATTTTTAACATCTTTATCAAGAATAACATTGAAGTGGTTATGCAAATGGAATACGATAATAAGCCTACCATGCAAACATGGATTTATTTATATAAATAATAATTGGTTATGCATATATTTTTCATAATAATATATTGAGTGGATTATGTGTATAAACTACAATTAGGAGACATAAAGTTATTAATAGTTGTCTAAGGAAAAGTTTTACCTAAAATTCTTTGGTATACCTTTTGATTTTGATGTTTCGTTAGAACAAATGAGTTAACAGCTTAGCAACAAAATATGTTATAGTACACATGTATGTTTTTATATGTTTTTAGTAATTGAATGTTTTGTAGAAGGAAGTATTTGTGCAAATTTATAGTATTTTTTAAATGAACTTTTTTATTAGTATCTAAAATATAGTATTCTTCTATTTTAAATATACTTTATAAAGTCTTACATTGTTTCTGTGAGTCGATCAGCCTACTTTCCAACACAAATTCAATGATAATTTTATATTTCATAAATCATTTCATCTTAAAAGATTCAACGAAAATTTATCAGCGATTCCCCTTATTTTATATCGTATGCCAATGCACAAACATGGGAACAAAAAGGAAATACTTTCGAAATTTCATGAATCAATTGAGATGAAACGATTTATTAAAACAATGTATACCAGTGTGTTCATAACATGTCCAATACTAAGATAAATCTGACAAATATTATATCATACGAATGATGATGTTTATTTTACAATAAAAATGAACATTAATGACCATATATGGTCATTGTCAAACGGGGCTAAATATCCTAAGGTACTTTTGCAAAAAAACTTGTAATGACAATGGATTTCACAAATAAATTCGATTTCACTAATATTATTACAACTTATAATTTCAAAGTAATTTCGTAGTAACTAAATTAACTCGATGACACAATTAATTCATTGGCACAACAAATTTGCAATGCCAATGGATTTCAATAATAATTCGATGAAATAACAATTCGATGATACAAATTATTTGATGACCTAAATTAATTAACATTTATAAGAAACCAATACTTGAATTTACATAAATGGTTGATTAGAATTAGGGATGTGTTTTCAAGGTATGGTATAAGAAAAGGCACATAGTTTTCATTCATGTTAAATCAGATACCATGTACAATGTGCAAAATCCATATCAATAAGTCAAGCTTTATCGAATGAGACAAACAAAGCATACGATGAAAGACTGCTAACATTATAAAGAACATATGGTTTTTGCACTATGCAACTTTTAATCAATCTCAACTTCAAATATGTAATCCTAAAATGTCGCTAAAGAGCTATTAACCACTAAAACAATCGATATTACTTTTATCGGTAAAAAAATACAAGTTGTGGAGAGGAGGAATTCATACTGAATCAACCAAGGATGATGGAGCTCAAAGGAGCACAACACTACAGAGATGGAGCATGATGTCACGATTGACGATGTAGTGGTGGAGCAAGATGGTTCCACTAGGGTTTGGATTGGGAAATGTTATGTTTCGGGTTTGGGAAAAATAAAATTGAATTGGGAAATGTTATGTTTCGGGTTTGGATTGGGAGGAAATAACAAGATGTCATCAATAAAGCTTTGTTTCGTAGACGATACCTCGCGTCTTAGTGAAACCATCCAATTTTTTGTGATGGAAAATATAGGTTGTTGCTAAGTCATCAGAAATACTTAGAACGTCACAAAAGCATAAGGAATTTCCTACACCTTGGTGGCGCCACGTTGGTTTCATTTCCAGAAAAGACTAATGGGCAAACAATATGCAGCATTGCTAAAGCGTAGGGAACTCTCTATGTCTTTATGATGCCAAGAATATTTCTGACGCCACATCGACATTGTCGATGTGGTGTTGCTAAAGGACGTTGGAAAAAACAGCTTTTCTGTAGTAGTGATCATAGCAAAATAGAGGTGCTAAAGTACATCACCACCATATTGAGTAAAGATTTTCTAGTCATTTTTTTATTAGCATTCTTTATCATATAAAGTCTTTTTTTTATTTGTTAAGATAAATCCACTGGAGGGATTTTCAAATAAAAGTATGTGTAAATCTTAAGATGAATTCACCAAAGGAATTCTCTAATGAGAGCATGATGTAAATTTTTGGTATATTATGTAATAGTTTCCTGTAATTCACATTTAATAAATATTAGTAACGAGTGGACATGTCTTTGTATTTATGTTGTCTAGTTAATTATTATATTTGCAACTTTTGATGTGAAAATATTGCAAATGCGGTTTTTACAACTAATTTACAATGATAAGTAAACAGTGTGGTTTTATGGCAACAACTACCAAGAAGAGCTGTAAACTGAAACTACAACGATCATTTTAGGCTAGTAAAAGATCTCAAGTGCGATGGTTGAAAAACATGAAGAAAAGGGCCATCGACTACATTTTTTCGCAACATCTGAGGAGCGTGGTGGAACCTTTAACTTTTTCGCAACTCTTGAATAGACAACGTGAAACATAATTTTGTCAAAGGTTTAACACATTTTTTCTTGAACGTTGTATTAAGTTTTTCTTGCAGCGAACAATTCAATTAATTAGTTCTTCTTGAATGTTACGCTACATTCATATAATTAATTTAAATATAGTTCACAACGCAATTATCATATAAATAAACAGTTTAGGTTAGTTTACATATTATGTCACCATGTGTCCCTACTGCACTTTATTTTTAATTATTTATAATTCAATGTGCGCGATATTACCTCGACCATGCCTTCATCACATCTTTATGTCATCAATATGTCAATAATAATAGGACTAAAAATAAAGGTTATTAATGTACGCAACCCTGGTAGCCAATAAAAGTTTAGTTCTTGAATGTTACACTACATTCATATAATTAATTTAATTATAGTTCTCAACGCAATTATCATATAAATAACAAGTTTATGTTAGTTTACATATTATGTCACCATGTGTCCCTAGTGCACTTTACTTTTAATTATTTATAATTTAAAGTGCGCAATATTACCTCGACCATGCCTTCATCACATCTTTACGTCATCAATATGTCAATAATAGTACAACTAAAAATAAAGGTTATTAATGTACGCAACCCTGGTAGCCAATAAAAGTTTCTTCTTGTAGTGTAAGGAAAATGTTTTGACATGGAGAAAATATGAAATGTAGAAATTTGAATAATAAAAATGGTAAATTATGACAAGTGTTAAAGTAATAATATACAATATATTTGGATAAGGTAAATGTAAGGTTAGTTATCCTTTGTTTTCTTTCTTTATATTGATTATATGGAAAAATAAGTGATATACAAAACTGAATTTTTAAAAATAACATATAGCAAAATATACATGTTCTTATAAATTAAAAATGTCAAATTAGTCCAAAGCTTTAAAATTTTAATAATGTAAGAACTTCAAGTATTAAAATCAATATTTTTATAATAAAATATTTTAAATTTGCATATCACCATGTAACCAACCTAGAATATATTGTAAGTTAAACGCTTAAGTAAAATTTCGATCTCTAATCATTAGAAGTCAATGTTTTAAATTTTATTTTCTAAAATTCAAAATGTTCAAGTTTAAAAATATAGCATAACAACGTTTAAGAATGTTATAACCAAAAAAGAAAAGACACTTGAAAATTCTAGAAAAATTAAGACCTTTTGGAAAGTAATTCTTTGACTTGAAGTAATTTTTGAATATCAATTGCACTATTTCATAAAAAAAATCATTGCTCTTTGGGGAAAATGGTACAAGTGACATTTTAACTTTTCCCCCTAATGATAAAAATATTTTGTTTTTCTACAAATTATATTGTTCCAAAATAACTTCATTTGAATGATTCAAAAACGGGCTTTTACTAAATAATCATTTATTATATTTGAATCATCGGACCCATTTAAGTAATTGGATGAATCATACTTAGGTAAATTTTGTGCAGCAAATGATTAAGAATATATAGTATTTGACAAATTCATCATTATGTACCATATCATATGAAATATGAAACATGATTTAGATACTAATTATACTCATTTATTAATATCATATGGTTAATGTGTTGTCATACACATTAATTATTCGAATGTACTAGCTAATGTGGATATGCTTTTGTTTGAAACTTAATGTCATGTGCATTAACCTAAAATATATAATATTTTTATTCACCTTAACTTTTTTATGATTAAATGACCAACGATGTGGAGTAGAGAACGACTAGTTAAATGATAATTTTAATAAAATTGATTATGAGTAAAGCTAACTATTAAGCGGTTTTACTTTTATGTTCTATATGGTCAATATGAACTGTGTTATACATACATATATGGAGCCGTATTATTGATATAGGAGAGTATATAGGAACCTAGGAAACTTTTTTATTTTTATTTTAACATTATTATTTTATCGAACATTTACAATATTTTTTACAAGAAATAAAATCTTCGAAAATATTCATGAGCCTTTAACTGTTTGGTAGACATTTATTTTCTTTTTAGTTTTTGAAATGTTAAAAAACTAAAGAAAACACTATTTAAGATAAAGAGAATAAAGCTGATAACGAAAAATAATATAAATATGAAACAAAATTATTAATCCTAAAATTTAGTATTCTTTGTCATAGTTTGTATTCTTCTGATTTACAGTGGTATTTTTTTGTCTCTTGTTTATGTGTTTTTCCTCGGGTATTCTTGATAATTAAGCAAATAATTTTAAGATTGGAAGACATAGTCACTTTTTTTTATTACCGAGTTATCAACTTAGCATCTAACAACTTGGTTTCTCTTTGACATTTACGAAAAGAACCTTTTTCCATTAAATTCTTTTACATATAGAAATCATCATTACAATATTCCAAAATCTCTGAACAAAGTCGTCATTCACCCCTTCAAAAAATTTAGTACAATTAGTTTATACAATTATTATTTCAATTCTAGATAGTTGATGATCAATTGTAAACTTCTAAAGGCAAACGTATAAACCACCCAGTAAATATCTTAAATCGTCCAAAAAATTTACATCCCTATTATACTTAGATCAATGTAACTTTTATTGAAATCTCAATGTTCTATCGGCATAACCCATCTTCACTCGTTTTTTGGGTTGTTTTTACATTTCTTACTATGTTGGGTATTTACTAGTAGAAAGGTACAAAGCAAAAAAAAAAAAGTAAAGACCACCATTATTGTTATTTATGTTTCTAGCAAAATCCTGTAGTACATACGATCATTTGGTTTTGCGTTTGCTGTTTTAATCGATGTGAAAAAAAGAGATTTTACTCTGATAATCGGCTGAGAAGTTACAGAATCAAAAACATAATTATTTGTCTTTTATCTTAATTAGTGGTTGAAAAAAAAATGCTTTTGTGAGAAATGAATGATATTAACTAACTGTTTATGAATACATTTAAATTCATAACTAAATAAATCTCTTAGTTATTTAATCTTATACCAAATTTAATTGTTACTTATTTATTTTATTTGTTTGTGACCATAAGAATGACTTTAAAAGAACAAGAAAAGATCCACGAGTCCCTGTTTTTAAAGTTATAGGAAAAGTTCCTACAGAAATGAATATGTAAATTTGGTCTTTATTTTTGAAAATTAAAAAACGTAAGGTGTCTTGCACTTTTCTGACAGAAAATGCAAGGCAACATGCATTTTTTTAATTTTGAATTTTTTTTTCGAAAATTTTGAAAAGTGTAAGTTAATCATCAGAAAAACGCATGATAGTTTGCGCTTTCTGATTTTGAAATTATTTTTGAAATTTTTAAAAAGCGCAAGTTAGTTTGCGCTTTTTGATTTTGAAATTTTTTTAATGTTTAAAAAGCGCAAGCTAACTTGCGTTTTTCGATTTAAAAAAATCAGAGACTTACTTTACATACTCATTTATACATGGACTTTTCTGGTAAAACAACGAAAATATGAACCTTTTGGTGCAAACCCCTTTTAAATAATCATGCGACCGTATATTGCTATCCTAACATCCTAACAATTAACTAATAGTTTGTCCATTAAGTTCACCGGTGTATATTTACTGTCCTAGAAGTCCCGCATTTATGGGTATAAGTAGGTGAGTTGACCGGTCTAGTTAGGTGGCAAGCGGAGCACCAGATTCATCTATTAAAATCCCAACTCCTCCCCCTAGATTCATTCCGAAACCATCTCCGTTCTCTCCCCCCAAATCAATTAGTATCTTGAGAGAGAAATTGCGTGAAATCAGCCTCATGAACTCGGAAGCGACGATCAAGCTTTCTCCTATGGAGCTTCTAAGGGCGATGTTGACCGGGAAGCTCGACGGAGTGGTGCCGCCGGAAATGGCGGAGAATCGGGACCTTCTGATGATCTTAACGACGTCTATCGCCGTAATCATTGGATGCGCCATAGTTTTTCTATGGCGGAGATCGAGTAGTAAAACTAGTAAAGCTGCTGAGATGCCTAGGCCCCTTGTGTTTAATAAGGAGCAGGAGGCTGAGGATGATGATGGGAAGAAGAAAGTTACCATTTTCTTCGGTACACAGACTGGAACAGCAGAAGGATTTGCTAAGGTTTGGAATTCTTTAGTTTATATTGAATTTATTATCGTGGATTTGATTGGGAACTGATCCTTTTGATTTGGTTCAGACGCTAGCGGAAGAGGCTAAGGCGAGATATGATAAAGCTAAATTCAAAATCGTTGATATTGTAAGATTTTTGAAATTTTGTTGTTGGATTTGTTAAATTAATGAAAAACATGTTTTGATTCGTTGTGCCGTTGTTAGGATGATTATGCAGCTGATGATGAAGAATACAAGGAGAAACTGGAGAAGGAGACACTTGCTTTGTTTTTCTTAGCGACGTGAGTTTGAAATTTACTTGTTTTAGGAGCGTGTTCCTTTTTTGATTTGTACGATAACTTTTGAATTCCGCCTGTTATACGTGAAAATGTAGGTACGGAGATGGGGAGCCCACTGATAATGCTGCCAGATTCTACAAATGGTTTACTGAGGTATCACAAGTTCTGTTTATCAACTTTATTCTGACCCTTTCATTTGATTTACTTTGTGGGTTAATCAAACGATTGTTTTTTCAGGAGAAAGGGGAAGATATGTCTCTTAAGGACCTCCAATTTGCCGTTTTTGGATTAGGAAATAGACAGTATGAGCACTTTAATAAGGTTCGCAACTTCAGATATGACTTGATGTTTTGATCTGTTATGTGATCAAATCAGCCTGCGTCAATTTGGTTACTAATGTATGATTTGTGCATTTTTTTAATCCTCGCAAAGGTTGCAAAGGTGGTGGATGAGATTCTTGTTGAAAGAGGTATGTGTACATTAGTTCAGTTAGTCACCTACTTAGTTTACATTTTTGTCCGCCCAAAAGAAACACACATACTACCATTTTTCACAATGCTCAGTGAACCTGTATGGAATTGAAATTTATGGTTAACAATGTTTCCAGCAAATGTTATTTGCTGATGTTAAATGATCAAACAAGCTTGTTCTATGCTTGGGCCAATAAGACCGATGAGGTGTAGCGACTCAAATGGGTTGACATGCATGCATATACTGACATACATCTGTTCTTGGGGCCAATGTTTTTGCAATTGACGTAAACATATACTTAAACAATTGCAGTAAGCTGCCATAGAACTTGTCGATTAAACAAACATTTGCATGCTAGTTTCTATGTTTTGATTATTAATATTATTATTTGTTAATCATCTTTATTTGGCATATATAGGAGCGAAGCGCCTTGTACCGGTGGGTCTTGGGGATGATGACCAATCCATTGAAGACGACTTCACTGCATGGTAACTTGAAATTTCTCTCTGTTGCTCTTTAGCATAGAGAATTTTTTGGGTGCTAAAATGCTGATCATTTATGGAAAAAAAACCTATTTATATTGCAGGAGAGAGATATTATGGCCCGAATTGGATCGGTTACTTCGAGATGGAGATGATGTGTCTGGTACCACTTATACTGCTGCTATTCCTGAATATCGAGTTGTGTTTACTGAATCTACTGATCTGGAGAAGAATTGGAGCCTTGCAAATGGTCATGCTGTGCATGATATTCATCATCCATGCAGGTATTCAACAAAACTTGTTTTTGTTTGCTTAATTGCTTGTAGTTGGGTTACATAGAAAAAGTGTCCAATAACTAAACATGGTAATTTGGACTTTTCAGAGCCAATGTTGCCGTTCGAAAAGAGCTTCATACTCCAGCATCCGATCGTTCATGCATTCACCTTGAGTTTGACATTGCTGGAACTGGTCTTTCGTAAGTACTTTTTAAATTCTTTTATGCCATGTAGCTTGTTATTAGCTCGTCATATATGTTAAAAATGATTGTTTTGCAGATAGAGTATAGTTCTATGCGTTTATACACTTGTTTGCCTGAAAACTTAGGTTGTGTTTGGTTTGCCATTTTTAGTTTTGAGTTTTTGTCCACACAAAAATGCGCAAGACGCATGTATATTATCGAAAACGATCAATTTAGAAAATGAAATTAACATACAAAATAGAAAACAACTTTTTTCTATATTCCGTGTTTTGAAAAATAATGGAAGCATGAGAAACAATCCATCCTTTCATCGTCCTTCCATCTCATCACTTTACTCCGCTCATATTTGACATACATATTTGAAAACAGAAAACCCAAAATTCGTTTTTAAACCAAACACTACCTTATATTCTTGAAGCATTGTATGTATGGCTTCACGCTTAAATGACCATTTTTTTACGTGCTCTCAGCTGTATTTACTGTATTAGGTCTTATCCGGTTATCTTTTTATGCATACCTGAATATATGCCATCATAAATGAACAATCAAACAAGCCTTTGTTTGCATTCAACGTCTGATATACTACTGCCAAAAAAATCTCAGTCAATCCCTCATAAATGTTTTTGACATGCACAACAAATCTTGGTCCTTCAATTCTAGGCCTCCATGTTCCGACTATGAATTGAGGTAGATTGTTGTTCATTGTTAATTGCAATTTTTATCTTATAATACCGTATTATTTTTCATTGTTATAACGGAGTTCAGTTCTGTACAATTTGATTGTATCTATCTCCCTATAATCTGCCACGAACGGCCACTCGAACTTATGATTGGCCACTTAATAATCTTGGAGTGAATATAATTTTTCTAATAGCTCATCAATACATAAATACACACACATATCTACACATATGCATGTATGTGTGTGTGTATACACATACATATATAATACATCTAAGTCAAAATTTTCCTTTAAAGCTGTAAAAGCTAGCCAGATGCATATGTAGCTGACTGGGTCATAACGTGTGCAGTGAATCTCATGTCAGCCGATGCTTATAACTCAAACCGACTGATAATGATGTGTATGTTGGTACCAGTGTCATCTTTTTTACATCCTTTTGTTATTAATGAAACTTCTTTCCACCAGATATGAAACAGGGGACCATGTTGGTGTTTATTCAGAGAACAGCCATGAAACAGTAGAGGAAGCAGCAAAGTTACTAGGTCTATCACCTGATACATGCTTTTCTATTCATACCGACAATGAAGATGGAACTCCATTAAGTGGCAGCGCTTTACCACCCCCCTTCCCTTCTCCATGCACTCTAGGAACTGCACTCACTCGCTACGCTGATCTTTTGAACTCTCCTAAAAAGGCAATTGCAACTTATCTTTTGAGAACTAATTCTTTAAGTAAGTATGAGCATTCTGTCTAAATAGTTTCAATCATTGACTTTCCAGGCTGTTTTAGTTGCTTTAGCCGCACATGCTTCTGATTCCAATGAGGCAGAGAGGTTAAGGTATTTAGCTTCACCTGCTGGAAAGGTTGGTCTATTTCCAATTTCATTTTACTTTTTCAAAACATGCGTATTCCTTGTGGCATCTGACTTAAACTCCATTTACATATATTCATTTCCATTTAGTTAACCAGCATGTTTCAAAGTAAAGAAAAATGACTAGAAATATAATTATCTGATTTTTATTTAATTGTCTTTTCTTTTGATATAGGATGAATATTCTTCATGGATTATTGCAAGCCAGAGGAGTCTATTGGAGGTAATGGCAGAATTCCCTTCAGCCAAACCTCCGCTGGGTGTTTTTTTTGCAGCTATTGCCCCTAGGCTGCAGCCTAGATTTTATTCAATTTCATCTTCACCAAAGTGAGTAGCATGCATTGCATTTATTTTTTACACAACAAAATGTTTGCCTATACTGTAGCAAAACATATATGATTTTTCTTCCATTTTCTAGGATCGCACCAAACAGAATTCATGTCACATGTGCTTTAGTATATGGACCTACACCTACAGGAAGAATTCACAAAGGAGTGTGCTCAACTTGGATGAAGGTTTGTCTTACTGATTTTTTCGACGTGGCTTGCACTTTTTAGTTGTTTTTCTTTTCTTTTCTTTTCATTCTAATATGATATGCACATATAATACCATGTTCGTTTCACTCCGTTTGATTGGTTAAATTTCTTAATTGAATACAGCTTGTCTTGAATTAATCTTTCTATTTCTGTTGATGTCCATATCCATATCCTTTTAAAATCGATCCTTAAAAAGAGAAGTGTTTGGTTGAAAATTTTGGTTGCCAGAATTTCTTTTTTGCTTGCTAGGTTCCTATGACTGTTTCATCAAAATTTTAGTGCTTATATTTCTTCTTTCAAAAGGATTCTCTAGAAGGGGAAAAAATATACTTGACGAAGAAATCTGGTTACCTGAATTTCATTCTATTTTCTTGCTAAGGGCTGTTTTTACTAATATTTTAATGCTTATAGATTGTTGATGTTTGTGATTTTAAGCTATATATCACGAATGGTGAAACCTAATGTACTGCTTGATCCATCATTCAAGATTGTTTGCTTGCATTAGTATTTAACTCAATAAGTGATGCGATTTTGTGTTTAGGGGCACCTTATTTGTCCTTTACCCTTGTTCACCGTGCAGCTAATCACATTCTAATTAGGTTATAAAGGAACAAAAAAAGAAATAAAAACAGCTCAGGTGAAAGAAGTCTTATGCTTAAATCACATTCTAATTAAGATGCTTGAGTCATTGATAAATAATGTTTTTGTCAGTTGCAGTGAAGAGGATTTTTCTTTCTATGTTCTTCTTTATTGAGAGCCAAACATGCAATGCCTCGTTTTATTTACCTAATCTTCAAATTTGTAACTGCAGAATTCAATTCCAAAAGAATTTAGTGATGAATGCAGCTGGGCTCCGATATTTGTAAGGCAATCAAATTTCAGGCTCCCATCAGATCCCTCCACTCCTATTATTATGATCGGTCCAGGCACTGGGTTAGCTCCATTCAGAGGATTTTTGCAGGTTTGATAGCACACAATACTTAATTGTGATTTACATAGTAAATCATGGCATAACCAATGCTTAAGTTTCTTGGTATATTTCAGGAAAGATTAGCTCTAAAAGAAAGTGGGGTTGAAATTGGCCGTGCCCTTCTCTTTTTTGGTTGCAGAAACCGAAAACTGGTATGCTGATACAAATTTAATGATACCTTACAACATTATGTATATTGAATTCTGTACATCTTACTATCAGAAGTCAATTTAGCGTTGAAGTTTAAGTCCATTTTACGATTTGAGCACTCCAAAACTATTACAAAGCTTATTTTTTTTATTGTTTAATTAGTTTGAAATTTTGTTTTTAACTTTAACCATTTGATAGCATGCTTAACTTGAGTTCGATTAATTTGTGATTTTTCTTTCTAAAATTTAAAATGCATAACAGGTTTATTCTGAAATTTTGTGGCAGTGCTTCCAATTACTTTTATTTAATTTGATTTCAAAACAAAGTATATTTTGTTTTTATTTGTTTTCTTTCTAAATGCGCATATAAAAAAACACTTATTTCCAGTTTGAAAAATGAATACCATCTAAAATGCATCTTGAGTCATGAGAGTCACAAGTGGAAATGGCCCTAATATATTTTTATGTCTTAATTTCAGTATCTAAACTTCACTGTAACATGTTTCATCTAATCAATTTTCGAAGCACTTCCATCAGATATGCCGTCACATCAGCATAAAATATAATAAAAGTTTTAAATCTGTACGGTTTTTTTTAAAAAACTAATTGTGTTTTTGATGATAACAATATTAGGATTTCATCTACGAGGATGAGTTGAACAACTTTGTTGAGGCGGGGGTGCTCACTGAGCTAATTGTAGCCTTTTCTCGAGAGGGTCCAACTAAGGAATATGTGCAGCATAAGATGGCTCAGAAGGTATGTTACTGAATTATATTTTGACACATTTCGGAGAAATTTTTATCTGAACATATCAAATAACAAACAGGCTTCAGAGCTGTGGGATATAATTTCAAATGGTGGATACATTTATGTATGTGGTGATGCTAAAGGAATGGCTAGGGATGTCAACAGAACTCTTCATACTATAGCTCAGGAACAGGTACCTAACATTTTCTTTCTTGATTTATATGCTTGTTATCGCTAAAACTTTGTTAGAAAAAGAAGAAAACAAGTTGAAAATAGTTTTTCTTTTTACCTACTAGTGTTGACCACTCCTGTGTTGAACTTGAATTTCATCAGGGATCATTGGATAGCTCGAAGGCAGAAAGCATGGTTAAGAGTTTACAAATGGAGGGAAGATATCTGCGCGATGTCTGGTAATTGCTGAATTCATCTTCATTGCGGTAGCAGGAGACCAAGAATATCGCTGCTGGGGCAATGGAAAAAGGAATGGATTTGATCTATCCTTCCAAACTCAAAAGGATTGATATTTATATTACAATAATATTCATATAGTGTATTGATTATTTTTTCTCAACATTATACAATATTGATTTTGGCTGTGTTAATATAATATATATATATCAACTTTGATGGATGTTATATGGTTAAGCTGGAAGGCATTTTATTTTTTATTTTCTTAGTAGTGCATTATGTTGCTAATCAAAGTTCAAACAGAGTGGTATGGCAGTATCTTTTAGTAGAATGACGGAAACGAAAATTTGAAGCCAACATGACTACAAATAGAAGGCGCGACATGAACTTCAAGAACTTTGAACATCAAGAACTTCGATCATGCATATCGCCGTGCTGTAAAATGCGGAATAGAGTTTTCCTCTCATTATTAGGAATCCATTCAGAAACAAGTCATATCTGACCGACTTTATACAGTACAAATCATGAAAGGGTAGTAGTCCTCGACTACGGTTAGTGTCATCAACTTCCTAATTATTACCCGAGCTCATCCTCAAGTACCAATCACCCAATCAAGTGTATGTCTTATCTAACTCATACTTTTTACATGTACATAAACACTTATCCATTTGAAGCAATATCCATGCTAAATAAGTGCTATAGATTAGGTTTTGGATTCGAATATAAACATCAAAATTATTGTCGATTTCATCATCATTTTTATACCAAAAGCTTTTTGTGAAGAAAAAATTGAGATGATTCTTTTTCTATGTATAGGATAAAGTGTGCAAGAGTATTTATCTTTTATGTTAGGTTAATGCACTTCTCATGTAAGAACCCAATATGCAAATTGAAATGAAGGGAAATTCACCTTGATCAACTTTATGATTGCATCTCCCTAGCTAATGTGCTTATTTGCAGTCACCATAATTTGGTTGTATCCATCTACCTACTTAAAAAATGTGACCTTTTGGATAGTCATCGGCGAGTTGTTCATTCGAAAGATAAAAAAAAAGTTGGTCAAATTTTCTTATGAGCTGATGCAGCGGTGGAACTTAAAAGGATAAGATTGAAGTTTGAAAATCAAGGTGGAAGTTTTAGGTTAAGCATGAAAGAATGTATTTTAGCTTCCGTTCCAAAATTTTATATAATGGGGTTCATTGCTTAGGAAACTGGATAGGAATAGTATATTCTTCTAACTTTTATTATTGTATACAAGTATATATGCACGTTTAAGTGGGTCTGTATTTAATCATAACGTGCATGCATTTTTAGTTGCACCTGTGGAAGTAGATTTGACAGTAGCATCCTCATATTTGGACTCCGTCTAGGCAGAAGGCCGCTATTTTTTTTGTTCGGACTGCCGTAAGTTCTTCGTATTAACTCGAAATCAGGCTACACTTCGACCGATGAACTCCCAACTAAATTACGGACAATATAGAACACTCGGATACTTCAGCTTATGAACGTATATTATAGTTCTCCATGATGACTAACAGTTGTACTTAGAAAATAATAGGCTACATCTCCATATTTGAACTCCGTCTAGACAAAAACCGTTATTTTTTTGCTCAGACTACAATAGTTTCTTCATAATAACTCGGAATTAGGCGAGACTTCGATCGATGAACTCCTACCTAAATTACGAACAATATGAACACTTGGATACTTCATCTTGTGAACCTACATTGTAATTCTCCATGGTGACCAACGGTTGTACTTAGAAAATAACATGCTACATCTCCATATCAGCTAGGCAGAAGCCGCTATTTTTTTGTCCATACCGCAATAACTTCTTTATACTAACTCGGGATTAGGCGAGACTCCGGTCGATGAACTCCCGTCTAAATTATGGACAATATCAGACACTTGGATACTTCATCTCTTGAACACACTGTAGTTCTCCATGATGACCAACAGTTGTACTTAGAAAATAATAGGCTACATCCTCCTATTTGAACTCTGCCTAGGCAGAAGCCGTTATTTTTTTGTTCAAACTGCAATAACTTCTTCGTAATAACTCGAAATCAAGCGAGACTTCGACCGATGGACTCCTACCTAAATTATGGACAACATGGAACAGTCGGATACTTCGTCTTGTGAGTGCACACTATAGTTCTCCATGTAGTAACTTCTTCGTACTAACTCCGCTTTTTAAACTCCGCTTAGGCAAAAGCTGTCATTTTTAAACTCCGCTTAGGCAAAAGCTGTCATTTTTTTTGTTCAGACTGTAGTAACTTCTTCGTACTAACTCGGAATCGGGCGAAACATCGACCGATGAACTCCCACCTAAATCACGGACAATACGGAACACTTGGATACTTCAGCTTCTGAACGTATACCGTAGTTTTCCATGGTGATTAACAGTTGTACTTAGAAAATAACAGACTACATCCCTATATTTGAACTCCACCTAGGCAGAAGCCGCTATTTTTTTTCATACTGCAATAACTTCTTCATATTAACTCGGAATCGAGCGAGACTTCCACCGATAAACTCTCATCTAAATTTCGGACAATATGGAACACTTGGATACTTCATTTCTTAAATGCATACTGTAGTTCTCCATGGTGACCAACAATTGTACTTAAAAAATAACAGACCACATCATCGTATTTGAACTCCGCCTAGGCAGAAGCGGCTATTTTTTTGTTCAGAATGCAGTATATTCTTCATACTTACTCGGAACCAAGCAAGACTTCGACCTATGAACTTCCACCTAAATTACGGACAATACGGGACACTTAAATACTTCAGCTTATGTACGCACACTATAGTTCTCCATGCTGACTAATAGTTGTACTTAGAAAATAACATGCTACATCTCCATATTTAAACTCCACCTACGCAGAAGCCACTATTTTTTTGTTCATATTGCAATAACTTCTTCATACTAACTCGGAATCAGGCGATACTTCATCCGATGAACTCCCATTTAAAATATGACAACACGGAACACTCGGTACTTCATTTTTTGAACGCACACCATAGTTCTCCATGGTGAATAATAGTTGTACTTAGAAAATAATATATACATCCCCATATTTGAGCTCCGCCTAGGTAGAAGCGGCTAATTTTTTTGTTCAGACTGCAATAACTTTTTCGTCCTAACTCGAAATCAAGCGAGACTTCAACTGATGAACTCCCACGTAAATTGCAAACAATATGGAACATCGAGAAACTTCAGCTTATGAACAAATACTGTAGTTTTCCATGGTGATTAACAGTTGTACTTAGAAAATTGCTGGTTATATCCCCATATTTGAATACTATTTCGCTATGAAATGTAAAAGGGTATATTTGGAATTTTAAAAAGACACCGAGTAAACATATTCAATGAATTCTCTTTATTAGTAGTAAAGATAAAGATACAGATAAATAAGTTTTATGGTTACTATATTGGCAAATATGGATTATGTTAATAACTTTTAAATTATATTAGTAAATGTAACGACTACCATTTTGGCAAATCTGGATAGAGGTATGGACAAGATTTATATAATATAATAATATAAAGAAAGTTCGATTAATGTTTAACTCATTTTGAAGCTTTTTGAATGGTTCAAAATACTCTTTACAATTTTTACTACATAGAGTGGTTGCTTTTGTCATTGTATTCCTCATCTTTCCATTGCACTATATTTTTGCTACAAGAAATGGTTATTTTTACACGTATGCAACTATAATTTCACAATAAAATGAATTTTCTCATAGTTTCATTCGTACATAGAAATTCCACATAATTTGAAATAAGTTAAAAACTTATCGATAACATGCTTTTATTTCAAGCGTATGATCTACATAATTTATTTTTCCTGTTCAGTACTTAAATAAATACTAAATTGATACCTAAAATATAACAATGATTTTTGTGCGTGATTTTTTTAATATTTCACAATAAAAGGAAGTTAGCTCGTATATTTATTTATGTCAAATATTATTTATGCATATAACCATTATTTCATAATAAATAAATTTGTAATCAGTTATCTTTGCACACGTCCAATGAACATTCCTAACGTACTGGTGTGTTTAGGAAAGGATCAAGATGAAGGTGATGTACAACAGTTTTCCCACACCTAAAACCTTAGGCAAACAAGAGAAATATGATGGAGGAGGTGGCAGGCAATGAGAAGAAAGGTTAAGCAGAAATTCGTTAATGTAGTAAAAAGCAACATAAGAGATATGGGACCACAAACATCTAAACTAGGGTAGGAAGAAAACCCTAAATCGTAGATCGATGCTCTGAGGAAAATACTTTAAATTAAAGAGAAAATTGATTACCTTGAACCGATAAAAACAGGGATGATGAGTGTCAAATCGTAGAAGATGAAGACTAGATGAGACAAACTCCATTAGAAGAAGTCAAGTGTATGTTTACATTGCTGGTAAGAAACCATAATTCTTATACTTTAATTCTTATATCAAGAAGGTTTGGAGCCCTAAGGAAACTTGGGATATTTTTCTCGAGACAACAGATTTTACCTAATGAAGTTCGAACTAGAAGAGGATTATAATAAAGTTCTAAAAAGGGCCATGAATTATGGATGATAAATTGATTTTCATGTGAAAATGGGAGGCTAATTTCAATTTTGAAAGATCGATGCTTATTACACACCCAATGTGGATTAAATTAAACAACCTAAACCTAGCATTATGGAATGCCAAGAGAATCGGCAAACTAAAGCATAATTGGAACTTTGGAAGATCGATAGATAGGGATGATAATACAAGGTCGGCAAAAAGAATTAAATATGCAAGAGTTTTGGTAGAACTTGTAGCTACATCAAAGCTACATAAAGCAGTTAAAGAAGTAGATGGCAAGAAAATGTATAATTGACAAGCACCATTGTCCCAGTGGTTAAGTGATTCGACTTTGGTGCGAGAGGTCACAAGTTCGAAATTTGCGTAGCGTGATTCGAACATTTATTAACACATGATTTATGGTTTGTTGTTCCAATGACATGTTGTTGACCTAATGTAAAAAAATGACTCATTAGGACATTGTTCAAGTTCCATCTCAAAAAATACAAAAATACCTAAACATACACAAAAAGTTGTTGACCTAAACACTAACAACATACAAAAGGTTAAGGTAGTCAATGAAGCAAGTCTTTAACGTGAAAACGAATTAACTTAAACTCCTACTAAGCCTGAGAAAGGGATTAATTGCATGGTTGAGCCCGAGGCTAAGACAACACAGGAATAACTGATCCTGGAAGAGGGGGAGGAGGAACTTCCTACTACATTAGAAGAGATATAGAAACTAAAAATTAATATAGAGGCCAATGATGAGGAGAAAAAACTAGTAATGATGAGCATAAAAATACAACAATTCCAAATGTTGCATGTACTAAACAATTTGAAAATTCAAAAGTGGCATGTACGGATGACTCAACCAGAGTATCATCGGCTCCTAGGATGAGGTGCAAAAGTGCTACTCATAAGTGATAATGTTATATTGAAATGTTAGAGGTCTTAACAATGATACAAGAAAATTAGACCTCTATGATTAGTGGCAAAATATAGCCCTTCTATCCTTGGTATTCTAGAGAATAATTTTTCTAAGGAAACATCAATGTCTAGACAAAAAGTAGGTAACTCGTGGGATATTTTGCATAATTATGCAACAACTAGCAAAGGAAGGACAATGGTGATGTGGAACATTGATACTTGGAAAGCCAACTCAATTAAGATGACAAACAAGCTACAACTAAATTTGAGAATACTGGTGGGTTGCAAAATGTCTTTACTTTTGTTTATATCAACAATTGGGCCTCTACTAGAATTGTCATATGGAAATAAATAGTAAAAATGTAACGACCCGTGAATTTCGTTAACTAAGTTTGTCATAATTTCCATAATTTATAGTAAAGTGAATGTTAGGAATTAGATGTAGCAATTGTAATTAAAAGTTAACTAAAAAAAATATATTTAAAATGAAATTCCAATTCAATAAAATAATGTAAATGTTATGATTTGATTTTTAAATAGAATATGAGAAACACGAGTAAGTATTGAATAATATGTTATTTATTTATGGTATTGAATAAAAATTGGTAAACCAATTGTAATTAATGGTAATAATGTGATATAAGCTAATAAATTAGATTTCCATGCAACACCCATTAATGAATGTAATTGAAATAGAATTTAGGTAAATGTACACTAGGTTATAAATCAAATAGAAGGAAACAAACGTATATATCGAATTGATTAATGAATAAATATACATTGAATAGTAATTGAATGTACAGTTAATGGAAATTGTGTAAAATCAATAATGATAATTAGATGTGCCTTATTGATAATTAATGCCATAACGGAAAGAGTAAATGTATTCATTTGAATATAAAATTGCAATTGGGTAGGGATTGTTAAGTAACAACGTTAATGCAAGGTAAGTGATGCTAAATTAAAGTCAATAAGAATGAATAGTGACTAGTTCAAAATTTGTAACATATATTTTAAATTACCTGCTTATTTGTTAATGGAATTAGAGTTTGTAATAAGTGATAATAAAATAAATGAAGGTTACACTAATGGGAAATGAAATAACGTTCATTAAATGTTGAGTAATCATAGGGTCATATTTATTAAAAGCGTTACTTTAATAATGTGGATTAATTGAGAAATTAATACTAGAAGCAGGTAAAGTAATAACTAAAAGGGAAATATGTTATAAATTGATTTTACCTAAACTTAAGTGTAAGATAAAGGTTGAATTTGGAACTTATCCATTTAATTTGAAACTTATTAGGATAAAATGGGATTCAATTTATAATGAGGGTTTATTTTAAGAAATCGAAATAAATTCTTTAATGAGAGAATTAAGCTACTTTAAACTTAGACGGGAATTTGTTTAAAGAATTACAAATTAATTAGTAAATTTTATAAGATGAAATTAATACTAACCCTATTTAGATTATGACAGTTGGCTAATCTACAGAATAGGAAGCTATATTTATTTATTTAATTGGAAAATTTAATTACTTTCTTTGAAATTATTGTGAATAAATGAAATATAACAGTTAAATGTTAACGTTGAAGGAAGTATAGAGGAAATCTAAGAAAATAAATGTAAACAATAGTGAGCCAATGTAAATTGCATCTTTTTGATAATAATAGACTGAATAATAGAATGAAAGGTAATTAAATGAAATTTTGAAAATTTAATTTACAATTTCTAAATTCAATGAATTTGAGATAAACACTGAAATTGATAAATTTATCAATTTTTAAATTTACTTTTAATTTGGTTAAAACATTGTAATTTACTGAGAAATATAAAAGGGTTAAAATTGGTAAATTTTAAGATTTAAATTAAAAGTTGGATTTTATTAATTTTTTATTTATTTATTTATATAATTGATGGAAAAATAGTCATTTTGGCCACTGACTCGGATTTCGATGAAATAAGTTTCATCAGATCCGTAACGGTGAATTATAATAGTGTTTCAAGATTCGTAACAATCGGATTTGTCATTTGATCGTACGGACTCGAAACGCCTTGAAATAAATACAATTGTAATCAATGTGAAATTTTTGATTTTAGCATAACTTCTTCATACGATGGAATTTGGACTTGAAACCTTTTCCATTGCGTTTAAAATATTTTAAAACACCTATTTTGATATATGGGTTTACCCAATTCCGTTCCGGAGATAGAACGGGCTTTTTGGACCACTTTGGCGTTAGCGCGTAAATCTATCTTATCCATCCATTCAAACGTCAACCCTGCCTATATATTTCCTGTTATAAACCCTAGCCTCCCTAATCTTCATTTGTCTGTACGTACAATTCATCTTCTTCTTAGCTCCTCATTCCAATGGCAGACAAAACCTGATTCCCAAATTCCAAAATCTAATTTAAAAAAAAAAATTGAGATTTACGCGCTTTGGGTCGCGCTTGGGGTTTCAAGGGGAAAAACCCTGGAGCTACTTCGAGTCGGGAAGAAAACTACTCGGGTCATCGGGTCGTTTTCGCAAAAACTCCAAGCAAGCACCGGGTATTTGAGGCGGCGGACCGGGTTGAACTCGAAGTCGACTCAGCACCAGAATTTTCCAATCTTCAAATTTTCATAACTTTTGCATACGGACTCGGATTTGGACGCGGTTTCTTTTGTTAGGATCATATCGAAATTCCGGACACTTTGACACTGGTTTGGACGAATTCTGAGACGGTCAAATTTTTGGGTTTAAATTGAATTTAAATTCAATTTAAATTCAAAAGGTGAGTGTTTTAACCCACTCACAACTTCTAAGATTTCTTATGTTTGTTAAATTAAATTTTGATGTGATTTAAAATTTTCTATGATTGTTTGGGCATATATTTAATCATCATCTCAGTTAGATAACATTTAGTTAAATTTAATTGTTATTTAATTTTATTATTGCATAAAATTTGCAAGTTAAATTTATTTATTATTGCATATAAACTGCCAGTTGAACAGTTATTAAATTTTATTGAATATAAACTATTTGTTGATGCCTGTTATATTTTATATGCTTTATATTGATGTTTTGTTTAAATTGGATAATGATTGTAATAAATGGTTGTTTATTTATATTTGGATGAATGGATGCTATATTTTATATTGTATAAACTGCAAGTTATTATGCATTTTTATTTTATTCGGGATTGCGGTTTGAAATGATATATAACCGAAATTTTATTTTAAATTGCGGATTGAAATGATAAATATCCGTATCACTTGACCATAGGATAGAAAATTATATACAGGCACCGTGGTCTATATGTAAAATATTTTAAGGGATTTTCTATGGTTTGGAAAGAAATATACGGTTTAATAAATATTAAATTTTGGTATTATATAATATTATTTTATATATGGTTAAATTCTAAAATTTAAGCTATGTATGACTTGATGATGTTTTAAGTTTGATTTACGAATATTTCAAGTTTGAGCTTTATTTAAGTGATATTGAATTTATTAAATAAATATTTCTAAACTAAATAATAGTAAATTGAATTAAGGTATATATATAAGATTATCATATTTGGTTGGGAATTTTGGAATATTTAAAGATTTGAAATATATCAAAATTGAAATGTTTTATTGAAATTAAGGTATTATTGTTTTTCAAAGTATTTGTTTTCGAAATTGTTATAACTTTGAAAGTAATATGGTTTGAAAATGAATTTATTTGAAATAGAATTTATTTAAGAATTATCTTTAAATATATTGATTTGAAACCGATTGAAATTTTGAGTTTAAGAATATGACTATATTATGTGATTTGGGCTTAAGATGGTTTTAAAGAATATTTCAAGTTTTATAATTAAAAGTAAGAATAGTGATTGAAAATTTGGACTTTATTTAAATGATATATTATTGAATTTAGTTTTTAAGTATATACTATTTTGAAGTAAATGATATGTTTTGAAATAGCAATAATAATTTGGTTTTAAAGTATATATTATTTTTAAGTAAAGGATATGGTTTGAAATGGCAATAATATTTTGGTTTTTGATGTATATACTATTTTGAAATAAAGAATATGTTTTGAAAGGGCAATGATTGTGTTTTTAAAAGTATATATATATTTTTTAAAATGACCACGGTGTTATAATAACGATTGGTTGTTAAAGAGACCGGGATCGGATATGGACATACTCTCTGTCGATACCGAAAACCACTTTGACAACCGTGTACGCGGTGGAGATTCCAGAATGAAGTAGGATGGTGGCGACGTTCTTAAGGTATGTTACGTGGACCCAACTCCCGTGAGTTGGCATAAGGTGGCTAAAACAGGAGCGATCTCGGACCAGTGAGGTAGCACCTTTTCTCGGACACATTTCTTCGATATTATACTCTTACTTATGATTTGACTAGATGGCCATCCTCCGATTTGGGAGTGTTGTTCGAGGTGGATGGTAGTGGCTGCTATCCGCTCCATCAGTCCGTGTGCGTAATTGGTATATCTACCCTGGCATTGCCTTGTGTGCCGTGTCACCTACCATATCGAGCTTTACTACGATTATGATTTTAAGATCCGACCGCGTTAAGGTTCTCCATCCCCTTAACGCTATTTTCTATATGATTATACTTTACTTATTAGACACTACTGTATATAGCGAATATTACTACATAGTAGATAGTTTAACGGATCCTTAAGAGATGTGAATCCCTAACATTTCTTAAGTTACTGCACTCACGTTAGACACTGGATAGGAGATGTTAAACCCCGTAAACATCTCTGACGCCGTTTACACTCATATTTATTTTATTGATTTAACTTACATAAGATCTTTTAGTTCTGACTCGAGTGTTTTGTCTTTTCAATTCGCTCGGGTCAGCCTGAGCATTTCAGGATTTGAAGGCTCTATTTCTGGAGGACGAAGACGAAGATTTTATTACTACTATTTATTATATTCCATTACATCATTGTATTCCGCTTCATAATTATCATTCTCTGGTATGTGTAACTCTGATATGTATTGTATAAGTATAATCAAATGTTTTGTAAAACAGCTTCATGAACTATTATTTGATTATTATATTTTATCGTTCCGCTGCAAGATTCTATTTTGTTCTTTTATTTCTCCACTTTTTCTTATTTACCCCATAACAATCCACCGTTCTGTATGGTTTAAGTTGGCATGTGTGTCTGCTTAAGCATACAAAAAGGTGGGATATTACAGTTGGTATCAGAGCTTTGGTTTAGCGAAAAACCTTAGCCTTATGGGGTTTGACTCTTTACTAATAGGGTAGTAATACCCTATGGGAGTCGCTGAGTGTAAGTATATGAGAGAGCGTATTTGTTAGTGTTATAAAAAGGTTTTAATATTGTGTTAATCTGTTCCGTTTTGTATTTATAAATTCTAGTTGGTGCATGGGACGCTATGACATCAATAGGGATTTCTAAACACTTAATAGGACAGACCGACATAATATTTGTTTTAATATAGGTGAATGAAATAATTTTGCCTATTATATTTTCTGTATATAAAGTAAAATATTTTATATAGATATATATATTTGGTTGCTATAGATTGGGTGTTAGGTAATGAAAATATAAATAATAGTTGAAACTAAGCAAAAAAATAAAATAAATGAAAACTGGAAATTTAGAGCTTAAGTTTCGGGGTTTTTGAAGATTTCTTTCAATTGATTTTGGAATATAATAATAATATTATTAGAAGTATTTTCTGAAATAAATATTTCAATAGAATTTGAAAGAAATGTTTTAAAAGAAATTCCACAAAGAAATAAGTTGTACTCCCCTTTTTGTCGCTGGAAAATAATTTCGGTGATGGCGGCCGCATCATCGACATTCATTTTCGAGTTTCAAAGTGGGAAGGCCACTGTAGTAGTTTTACTACAAGATTATTTTATTTTAAATTGTTTTAAATATAATTGGATATATAAATTATAAGTATATATTATCTATTATTTTAAAATGATTTTTGAATAAAACCCGGTATTTAATTCTTAAGTTTCCATTAATAAATAGTCCTAATTACTGAAGTGAATTGGAACGTAGGTAATTAATAAATTGAAACCTCTAAAGGAAATAAGAGATTTAATGCTAGGATATAAATGGTATTAAATGAAAGTTGAAATTGTAACCTATGAAATAAAGGAAATAATTATTGAACATTAAAATAATTAAAAGAAATGAGAAAACTTGTACAACTTTCAATTTCAGTCTTTAAAAGCATAAATATAACTTACCAAAAATTTATAAAAGTTGAAAATGTTTAATAAGAAAATGTATAGAAAATTGTACGAGTAGACTTATGTAATGAAAAATTCAGTAAATTTCTTTTATTAATAAGAATTAAAGTATAACTGTTATGCCAAGTAACTAAAATTGAACATGAATATTATTAATAAATGAATAAATAAAATCAAGTAAATGAATAAATATGCAAAGTAAATTAATTTAAAAATGAATAAATGAAATTAATAAGTATTGATGTTCTAGTTGTTATGGACTTAAATGTTATATATAAATAATAATAAACTTAAGTAATAGGTTGAAGTTACCTTAGAATAAAAGATGAATACTGGGAAAATGACTGTAAAACTTAAGTAATAAATTTACCTACCAAGGAATTGGTTGAATGGATAAAAATAAATGATGAATAAAGAGGAAATCAAACAACAATATATGGAATGAAATTAATAATAATGAACTTGATCTATTGTTGAATTTGTTATTTATTTGGCTTATGGTTGTTTGGGCAAGGATACTTTAATATTGTTTGGATGTAGGAATAATCTATTTAGTTTCACCTAAGACTGCTGAGTGAAGGGTACACTTAGTAGTTTATTCTTCATTCTGTACAATTTAAAGTTATGAACCTGAACAACTATTTCTTTTGTTTGATATGAATGAATGATTGATTTTATGGTTGTATGTCTTATTGCAAGTGTTTAAATTGTAATAGAATATTATACAAGTAGAAATTTGAAATAATGAAAGTATTCAATGAAATTGCTATTAAATGAGAATTTAATGTTATAAGCTTAAGTGTAATTGAAATTTTACCAAGTAAATATAATTAAAGGTAAGTATGACAAATAGATGAGGTCATACAATTATAAAGGAATGTAATATAAATAAGAGAAAGTGTAAACTGAAAGGGTTAAAGTAATTTCTAAATAAAAGTTGGAAGAAATACAATGAAAATAAAAAGATAAACCGTTATATGAATAAAAAGAATCAAACAACAAATGTATGAATGGAATGAATAAGAATAGACTAAAACTATTGCTGAAATTGTTGTTTGTCGTGGTTGTGGTTGTTGGGTAAGGAAACTTTAATTTGTTGGGATGGATGAAAAATCCATTGTGTTTAATCTAAGACCGTTGAGTAAATGATGCATTTGATGGTTTATTCTTCATTCCGTACAATTTAAAAGTTCTGAAACCGAACAACTATTTGTTTGTTGATTGAATGGTTGTTTGTATTTGTGTGTGTATGCTGTTTGTGAAATTGATGGTTGTTGTATTGATTTGTTGTTAGTGATTGAAACCACTTAAATATTTCACTTTATATAAATTGTTAACCCTTTGGATTTAATAAGTGAAATGCAGGTTATGGAAGCAATTGCTACTGTTTTTGGTTCCATAAATTAAACGTAAATTGCCCGACAAATAGGTACGTTTCGGATTACGATTTATAACGCTATTTATATATATTTTCCCATGTTGGGATATAAAATTTTGGATATTATATGTGATATTTTGTTATATTTAATATTATATTTTCTCCCGAGCCTCTCCGTACAAAGGAGACTCTGCCGAAATTTTTCGAAATTTTTGGGACTTAAAAAATTATTTTGAAATGTTTTTCCAAACTTTATTCATTTAAGTATAAAAAGATATAATGATTAAAATGGGTAAATTTTATATAAAGTAATAAATTTTGTAAATTAGTGTTTATAAGCTAATATTTTGAATAAGTTGTATTGTTTATCTAATTCTTCCTTTTCCCTTCTTTTTCCTTTTCGGGGACGAAAAGCTTTGAGTGGGGGAGAGTGTAACGACCCGTGAATTTCGTTAACTAAGTTTTTCATAATTTCCATAATTTATAGTAAAGTGAATGTTAGGAATTAGATGTAGCAATTGTAATTAAAAGTTAACTAAAAAATAATATTTAAAATGAAATTCCAATTCAATAAAATAATGTAAATGTTATGATTTGATTTTTAAATAGAATATGAGAAACACGAGTAAGTATTGAATAATATGTTATTTATTTATGGTATTGAATAAAAATTGGTAAACCAATTGTAATTAATGGTAATAATGTGATATAAGCTAATAAATTAGATTTCCATGCAACACCCATTAATGAATGTAATTGAAATAGAATTTAGGTAAATGTACACTAGGTTATAAATCAAATAGAAGGAAACAAACGTATATATCGAATTGATTAATGAATAAATATACATTGAATAGTAATTGAATGTACAGTTAATGGAAATTGTGTAAAATCAATAATGATAATTAGATGTGCCTTATTGATAATTAATGCCATAACGGAAAGAGTAAATGTATTCATTTGAATATAAAATTGCAATTGGGTAGGGATTGTTAAGTAACAACGTTAATGCAAGGTAAGTGATGCTAAATTAAAGTCAATAAGAATGAATAGTGACTAATTCAAAATTTGTAACATATATTTTAAATTACCTGCTTATTTGTTAATGGAATTAGAATTTGTAATAAGTGATAATAAAATAAATGAAGGTTACACTAATGGGAAATGAAATAACGTTCATTAAATGTTGAGTAATCATAGGGTCATATTTATTAAAAGCGTTACTTTAATAATGTGGATTAATTGAGAAATTAATACTAGAAGCAGGTAAAGTAATAACTAAAAGGGAAATATGTTATAAATTGATTTTACCTAAACTTAAGTGTAAGATAAAGGTTGAATTTGGAACTTATCCATTTAATTTGAAACTTATTAGGATAAAATGGGATTCAATTTATAATGAGGGTTTATTTTAAGAAATCGAAATAAATTCTTTAATGAGAGAATTAAGCTACTTTAAACTGAGACGGGAATTTGTTTAAAGAATTACAAATTAATTAGTAAATTTTATAAGATGAAATTAATACTAACCCTATTTAGATTATGACAGTTGGCTAATCTACAGAATAGGAAGCTATATTTATTTATTTAATTGGAAAATTTAATTACTTTCTTTGAAATTATTGTGAATAAATGAAATATAACAGTTAAATGTTAACGTTGAAGGAAGTATAGAGGAAATCTAAGAAAATAAATGTAAACAATAGTGAGCCAATGTAAATTGCATCTTTTTGATAATAATAGACTGAATAATAGAATGAAAGGTAATTAAATGAAATTTTGAAAATTTAATTTACAATTTCTAAATTCAATGAATTTGAGATAAACACTGAAATTGATAAATTTATCAATTTTTAAATTTACTTTTAATTTGGTTAAAACATTGTAATTTACTGAGAAATATAAAAGGGTTAAAATTGGTAAATTTTAAGATTTAAATTAAAAGTTGGATTTTATTAATTTTTTATTTATTTATTTATATAATTGATGGAAAAATAGTCATTTTGGCCACTGACTCGGATTTTGCTGAAATAAGTTTCATCAGATCCGTAACGGTGAATTATAATAGTGTTTCAAGTTTCGTAACAATCGGATTTGTCATTTGATCGTACGGACTCGAAACGCCTTGAAATAAATGCAATTGTAATCAATTGAAATCAATGTGAAATTTTTGATTTTAGCATAACTTCTTCATACGATGGAATTTGGACTTGAAACCTTTTCCATTGCATTTAAAATATTTTAAAACACCTATTTTGATATATGGGTTTACCCAATTCCGTTCCGGAGATAGAACGGGCTTTTTGGACCACTTTGGCGTTAGCGCGTAAATCTATCTTATCCATCCATTCAAACGTCAACCCTGCCTATATATTTCCTGTTATAAACCCTAGCCTCCCTAATCTTCATTTGTCTATACGTACAATTCATCTTCTTCTTAGCTCCTCATTCCAATGGCAGACAAAACCTAATTCCCAAATTCCAAAATCTAATTTCAAAAAAAAAAAAAAATTGAGATTTACGCGCTTTGGGTCGCGCTTGGGGTTTCAAGGGGAAAAACCCTGGAGCTACTTCGAGTCGGGAAGAAAACTACTCGGGTCATTGGGTCGTTTTCGCAAAAACTCCAAGCAAGCACCGGGTATTTGAGGCGGCGGACCGGGTTGAACTCGAAGTCGACTCAGCACCAGAATTTTCCAATCTTCAAATTTTCATAACTTTTGCATACGGACTCGGATTTGGACGCAGTTTCTTTTGTTAGGATCGTATCGAAATTCCGGACACTTTGACACTGGTTTGGACGAATTCTGAGACGGTCAAATTTTTGGGTTTAAATTGAATTTAAATTCAAAAGGTGAGTGTTTTAACCCACTCACAACTTCTAAGATTTCTTATGTTTGTTAAATTAAATTTTGATGTGATTTAAAATTTTCTATGATTGTTTGGGCATATATTTAATCATCATCTCAGTTAGATAACATTTAGTTAAATTTAATTGTTATTTAATTTTATTATTGCATACAATTTGCGAGTTAAATTTATTTATCATTGCATATAAACTGCCAGTTGAACAGTTATTAAATTTTATTGAATATAAACTATTTGTTGATGCCTGTTATATTTTATATGCTTTATATTGATGTTTTGTTTAAATTGGATGATGATTGTAATAAATGGTTGTTTATTTATATTTGGATGAATGGATGCTATATTTTATATTGTATAAACTGCAAGTTATTATGCATTTTTATTTTATTTGGGATTGCGGTTTGAAATGATATATAACCGAAATTTTATTTTAAATTGCGGATTGAAATGATAAATATCCGTATCACTTGACAATAGGATAGAAAATTATATACAGGCACCGTGGTCTATATGTAAAATATTTTAAGGGATTTTCTATGGTTTGGAAAGAAATATACGGTTTAATAAATATTAAATTTTGGTATTATATAATATTATTTTATATATGGTTAAATTCTAAAATTTAAGCTATGTATGACTTGATGATGTTTTAAGTTTGATTTACGAATATTTCAAGTTTGAGCTTTATTTAAGTGATATTGAATTTATTAAATAAATATTTCTAAACTAAATAATAGTAAATTGAATTAAGGTATATATAAGATTATCATATTTGGTTGGGAATTTTGGAATATTTAAAGATTTGAAATATATCAATATTGAAATGTTTTATTGAAATTAAGGTATTATTGTTTTTCAAAGTATTTGTTTTCGAAATTGTTATAACTTTGAAAGTAATATGGTTTGAAAATGAATTTATTTGAAATAGAATTTATTTAAGAATTATCTTTAAATATATTGATTTGAAACCGATTGAAATTTTGAGTTTAAGAATATGACTATATTATGTGATTTGGGCTTAAGATGGTTTTAAAGAATATTTCAAGTTTTATAATTAAAAGTAAGAATAGTGATTGAAAATTTGGATTTTATTTAAATGATATATTATTGAATTTAGTTTTTAAGTATATACTATTTTGAAGTAAATGATATGTTTTGAAATAGCAATAATAATTTGGTTTTAAAGTATATACTATTTTGAAGTAAAGGATATGGTTTGAAATGGCAATAATATTTTGGTTTTTGATGTATATACTATTTTGAAATAAAGAATATGTTTTGAAAGGACAATGATTGTGTTTTTAAAAGTATATATATATTTTTTAAAATGACCACGGTGTTATAATAACGATTGGTTGTTAAAGAGACCAGGATCGGATATGGACATACTCTCTGTCGATACCGAAAACCACTTTGACAACCGTGTACGCGGTGGAGATTCCAGAATGAAGTAGGATGGTGGCGACGTTCTTAAGGTATGTTATGTGGACCCAACTCCCGTGAGTTGGCATAAGGTGGCTAAAACAGGAGCGATCTCGGACCAGTGAGGTAGCACCTCTTCTCGGACACATTTCTTCGATATTATACTCTTACTTATGATTTGACTAGATGGCCATCCTCCGATTTGGGAGTGTTGTTCGAGGTGGACGGTAGTGGCTGCTATCCGCTCCATCAGTCCGTGTGCGTAATTGGTATATCTACCCTGGCATTGCCTTGTGTGCCGTGTCACCTACCATATCGAGCTTTACTACGATTATGATTTTAAGATCCGACCGCGTTAAGGTTCTCCATCCCCTTAACGCTATTTTCTATATGATTATACTTTACTTATTAGACACTACTGTATATAGCGAATATTACTACATAGTAGATAGTTTAACGGATCCTTAAGAGATGTGAATCCCGAACATTTCTTAAGTTACTGCACTCACGTTAGACACTGGATAGGAGATGTTAAACCCCGTAAACATCTCTGACGCCGTTTACACTCATATTTATTTCATTGATTTAACTTACATAAGATCTTTTAGTTCTGACTCGAGTGTTTTGTCTTTTCAATTCGCTCGGGTCAGCCTGAGCATTTCAGGATTTGAAGGCTCTATTTCTGGAGGATGAAGACGAAGATTTTATTACTACTATTTATTATATTCCACTACATCATTGTATTCCGCTGCATAATTATCATTCTCTGGTATGTGTAACTCTGATATGTATTGTATAAGTATAATCAAATGTTTTGTAAAACAGCTTCATGAACTGTTATTTGATTATTATATTTTATCGTTCCGCTGCAAGATTCTATTTTGTTCTTTTATTTCTCCACTTTTTCTTATTTACCCCATAACAATCCACCGTTCTGTATGGTTTAAGTTGGCATGTGTGTCTGCTTAAGCATACAAAAAGGTGGGATATTACAAAAAAACTCTAAAATAGTAAAAGAAACTCGGGTTATTCTAGGAAATTTCAATGCAGTATTTGCAGGAATGTAGCTAGTCGGAAGCAGATGAAATACTTAAATTGTAAAGAAAATTTCTATTTTCAATATATTGGGCTTACAACGTTTAAAGAGTTTACTACATCCAATCTAAAAAAGTTTAAATAAAATCTTATTTTATTTAATTTGGTTAAAAGAAAGTTTTAATTTAATTTATACTAAACATATTATAACGAGTGTATCAAATACGCTCATATGTTTATAATGCAAGTGCAACATGGCATAGGGCATACATTAATACCTACGTACATAGACATTAAGATTTGTATCTATAATATATACACTGGTCCATTTATATATGCAATGCTTGTCATAAATCATTTTTAAACTTATGTGTGTGTGTGTGTGTGTCAAAACCTATTTATACATTAAATGAAATAAATAACATAAATTATTAATTAAATAGATTTGACAGAAAGATCCAAATTTGGATGCGTAGTGGTGCATTTAAATGACATTAAAAGAAAGAGTGAAAGACATTTAAGAGCCAATTAATGAAAGATAATGAAGGAAATCTTTTGGAATTCTTTTAATCTTTCTTTAGTTTGTTTTTAAATTTTTTTAAACTTGTATGCGAATATATGTATGTATAGTTTTATTTTAAGTTATATAAAACAACAATTGAATACACACACATACACATACACATGCAGGGTAAAATTGTTTTTGATTATGTTACATGCTTGTAAATCGAAAACTAATAATTTAAAATCAAATTTTAACTTGAGAAGGGGTTCAACATTAGTTTGTAATTTTACAAAAAGTCTTATTGAAAAATTTGAATTAAACTATGCACACATACATGAACATAATAATAAACTATATTAGAATTCAAAGTAACGTACATTTATAAAGCCTACAATTTCATATGTTGGCAATATAAAATCAAAACTTGAAATCTAGTTTTGAATTAGAAAGGAATTCAACATTGAATGTGTGATTTTACTCCAAAGTACTTTTTAATTTTGAATTGAAACAATGTAACTAACAACCAAAATAATTGGTAATTAAAATAAGTAAATTATATATGAAACTAATAATATCAAGTATGGTTTACATCCAAACAATATATTCAATTCAAAAATATGTGCAGTGATTAGCTTCAAATCTAAACAATACATTTACCTTTTTTCTTTTCATCGTACTTTAATTTCTAAATAATAGCAATTAATAGATTGAACAATATATGCAAATATTAATTTATTGTATAAGAAATAAAATCTAAACTATATTGATAAGATATAAAATATTACCATTATAAGATGTATACACATGGGACCTAAATTTTTCTACAAAATATACATATATTAAAAGGAGATTTGATTACCTTAAGATGTATCCAAAAAGATCGCATCTTGAATGAAGAAAGACTCCTAGATCCAGTTGAATCACCACCTTAAATTGCAATGATTTGAAGCACAATCTTTTATTTATTTTATTTTGATTTTATTTGGATTTATTTTTAGGAATTTTTCTGCATGGAAGCTATGGGACTTCATCTATAGCACGGGGGGGGGGGGGGGAAGAGGGAAATAAAATTAATTTTCAAGAGAGTGAATCAACGAAAGAAAATATGTTTTAAAGGAAACATTGAAACCTTTTCAATTCTCTCCTTTAAAACCTTTCATGTTTAATTCATTATTAAATCTCGTCAAATCCTCTCCTCCTTAAGCATGCATGGAAAAGTATAGATGGTGCCATATAGGCCCTTAAATATTTCCAAAATCATTCAACAATTAATTTATTTAAATCCAACTTAAATATTCTACTGACATCGTATAGCGATATGCACGTGTATTGCTTTTATATATGCACTTTATTAAATACTAATGATATTTAAGTTAATTAAATACTAATGGAATTAAAATTAATCATTTAAAATTTAATAATAAATATTAATTTATCTACAATGATTATAAATTAGTTTCATGTGGTTTTTGGGAGTATTCATTATGATTGTGCGACTCAAATATGCGAATTCAATCAGCGATTAATATCGAACAATTCAAATATTAACGTTCACACATCGCCTCAGCTAGTGGTGTGACATTTTAGATGAATTTACATTTACACATCTTTTTGGTAAAATATAACTTTAATATTATAAATGGTACTCGATAGTAACAACTATTTACATAATCCATTCGTTAACACTATATCACATTACAACTTATGGAATTTGGTTTTGGTCAAAATTCCAACACCGTCCACATTCAACTTGATTAGTCCAATTACAAAATCTTTGGTTCAATAACAACATTTATTATTAACCGTACTACTCTAGTTAGAGACTTTGAGTTCGAATTGATTATGGTTGACCGTGATACTAACCTCATATAACTAAAGAGATGAACCCTCTATTTAATAATGTTTCGATTCCAATGCTATAACTCAGACCTAACTATAGTCGTTCGATGGACGTCATGCCATGATTTAACTATAATTAAAATGTAGTGTTCACATTGAAGTTCAACAGTGTTCTCAAGTTGAGAGAACTATGTAATATCATCACTTCGAGATCTCCGTATGACCTTGGTTATGTTTGCCAACAAAAAACTATCGAGTGAGTCATTCCTTAATTATCCTGTAATTATCCGTATGCAACCTCTTTGTCCTCCCCGACAACAATAAATAATACACTGTCCAACATTTGGAAAACGTAACTCACTCTAATCTCAACGGACGTATTGCTATCTCATCTCAAAACATCTTGAATAGGAATATTTAAAATGATGTGTTATTTTTAATGTGGTAAATTTCACATGATCATAACACATTCTAATTACTACCACATAACATATTATTTAAGGATTTTCTATATAATATACTTTCAGTTAATTACTTAACTAAATACATCACAATATAACAAGTATGTAATAGAGAGAAAAAATCTTTTATTTTGAACAAGATTTGCTATCAAGTTAGATATATGTATCAAATTACACAATTTCCCATAGGGCATACTCCTAACTCTATCAATCTCCCACTTGCACTTGAGGTCAATTATGAAATCTTATTCCAACTCCTTTGATTATTTTTCTCAAAAACTGATCGAGTCAGTCTCCCAATAAATGCTATATCATTTTAATTATCTACTTTGTCAATCAACTCTCTCCGACGTTGATAAACTTTTTTATCATATGGGACCTTTCGAGATATGTTTCTCGACTTCTAGTGAGCTCCGGGTTCTTTCATGACTTGTATCAAAACATTGTTATCTTACAACAACATTATGTGATTCTCAACATTTGGAATCACTTCTAACTCGGTTATAAATTTGTGCATTTCTTTATATTTCTATTATTGTAGTGTTATTCAATATGATGTACTTAGCCTTTGGTTGAACTAGCCTCTACTAATTGTTTAGACCATTTCCAACTTAGAGTTCTTAACTTAAGATTGAACATGAATTTATGTTGACATACTATTACTCTGATATCACTTATGAAATTCAAGTCTGTGCTCCCCTTAATAAGGTGTTCGTTATTTCTATAAATAATTCTCTAGTATTTCGTGAATACTCAAGAAGACTCTAAACTGACATTTGTGATCTTAATTTGGAATTGATACTTGTCCTATGTATCAAATACATAAGTGAAATACGATACCATAGACAATACAACATGTATGGTAATTCCTATTGCCAATACATAAGAAATCCATCTCACATGATCCATATTAAACATTTTAATATGTTGTCCATGTATATTATTTTGGGACAATCCCAACATCTTTTATACTAACTGTAAAAGATGTCAATTCCAAATCCGACATTGAGAATTAAATAACCAAACTAAAATGATTTTAACACGAGTACATCGGTAAAAATCATAATTTTGTTATTTACTTATAATTTTGAAATATTTTGGTACCTTCATAATGCTTTCTTACAGACACACACTTCATCTACATTTTAACTGAAAATCAAACAATTTAATTTCTTTATCAAAATACTTACTTAACTCTGATGCTTATCGAATAGTACTTTCATATCATTTCTTGATCATATCCAATTACCCACAAACTCAGAACCGCTCCCACTGACTTCGAGACACTTTAGTTATTAAGTGCAAACATCATATTCTAAATCATCATTTAAAATTTTCATTTCAACATACATATATCAAAACTCAAAATAATATCGGTTGATAATTCTATAAATAAAATCCAAACTAACTTAACTAATTTAAATGATGAATTTATTACATCAATTTTAGCAATTGAAATATACAATGTTATTCTATCAACGTAGCTTCCAACTACATTGGTCTTCTTCTCGAAGACACTTTAGTGGTCGATGAATCATATCCCTTTGGTACAACCATCGAAATATTATTTTGATAATGAACTTCAAATCCATTTTGGATTTGCGCATCATACCATATGGTAGAGTCAATACTCTTAGTGGCTTATTAACAACTGAGAAAATTCCTTTCTCGACATCAATAAGAAAATCATAGTTTCTCTTTAATGTGCGAGAGTTCTTATTAGTTAATCTAATCAGTTATGTCTGTTTAGGTTTAGTAAATTTCATTTCATCCTTTGTAATCAGTTTTATCTTTGGATCATATTCAAATCCATTTTACCACCAATAATTCTTGAAAGAAATTCCTTCGTCACGATGTTGGTGTTTTTGAAAAATAGTTGTTTTTTAGTATAATGAAATGGGCATTTTGAAACATTTTATGAATTACCTTTATAGATGTTTAAAATGATTTGTTTTTGAGTTTGTGAAACTTATATTTGTAACATAAATTGGTTAATCAATATTGATCGGTCACAAAATCCTTTGGGGTGGCCCACATAAGATCCCTTTGAGCAATTATTTTATGCAGTCTCTCGACTCTCACAACCTGTCAACTCCTTGACCTAGGATATGTAGGGGTTGTTTCATCAACTCTTATCTTGTATAATCTCATAAACTATGCTTTGGATGAATTTAAATTTGACTTATAAGCACACATCCTAAGAGAAAGAAGTTAACTCAACTTCACTCATTATCAATCATTCTTTGTCCAACAAAGTCTGATTACTCCTTATCGATACATTATTATATATCATCGATGGAGTGACTTTTGAGATATAATCTTATTCATTATAGGTACTTTGGGAACTCCTTTCAATATACTCATTTTATCAATCAAATCAAATTATTTTATTTGCTTTCCTGTTAGGTTTTCTACTTTCGTTCTATATTGAATGAATTTATCATAAATACATCACTTGTGTATCAAATACACATGTTCATTTCTATGATAATTCATCAATGAGTTAAAAGAAGTAGATGGATCCGTTTTGGTACCATTATACTTTTGACCATATACATCTTTTTATATCAACCCAAATAGTTCACCAACTTTTTTGTTGCTTCCACTGAATGACTGCTTTACTGTCAATCTTCTGAAATATAATTCATTAGTACCATATGTTTCATGATCATATGATATAAAGAATTATTCCTCCAAGATATGACTTAGTCCATAATCCCAATAATAATTTTAAAATTTTAGATACTTCTGTGTTATGTAGCTAATGCAACAAATACTATTATTCTAACAGAATTATTTCATAAAAATTATATATTCTTCATAAAATAAAACTATATTTATTTTCAATCAATGCTAAAAACATTTCTTATTTCATAACTATTATTTGGTTTATTCACAAAAACAATTTTCCATACCTTGATGCATCCATCGATAAGTATTATACGACTATTTTCGCCATTACTATAATAGCGTATGAAATATAAAGCTTCTTTTAAATACTTATTATGGGCTATTTATTTATTTTACTATAACTAATTTACATTCGAGAGTTTTTAATCAAATATCTTAAACCTGTAAATATAAAATTTATAGGAAAGAATTCTCCACATTATAAGACAACTGAATTAGAAATATATTTCTCATTCCATATTAAGTATCTTTTAGTATCTCATACAATTCTCGTTTCTGATGTTCCTTTATGAAGAAGAAGTGACCTGTAACAACCCAAAATTTAAGGAGGAATTAATAAATAATTATAAGCAAAAAGAAATAGTGTTTATAATTAGAATTCGTTTGAAATTAGTATTGAAATTAATTGGCAATAGATTAATTGAAATGTTTCAATTAGAAAGGGAAAAAGGAATTAAATTGTAATGATTGAGTTTAATATAAGAACTTACATTTGTGTCAAAATAGAATGAACATTTTAAATAAAAGTAAATGCATGTCTTGAGATAAATAAAATAAAATTCTCATTTTTGAATATATGTATGATTTTATAAACAGGGAGTTTGTTTTGTTACAAAAGAGAAAAAAAAGTATAACAGTGTATTTAAAAAGAAGGCATCCACTTTTATAAATTTAAATGATGATGTTCAAATGAGATGGGTTATTGTAAATGAGAGAAAATGTAACCATATATTTATAAAAAGAAGGCATTTAATAAAATAAACGTTATATTTTGAAAAGAAAAGGCAAGAGTGTATTATGGAAGGATTACATTTTTTATAGAAAATATAAGGTATGTTATTTCTTTATTAGTAAAGAATAAGGGTCAGTTTGATTTTTAAACATAAAAACATTAATACCAATCAATTAATGTAATTGATTGCCCAATTTAAAGGAAAAGAATTAGGTTACTAATTAATACACAACATATATACACATTTGTAGACATATGTTATTTATGTAATTACAATAGATGTGAATATGGAAAAAAAATGTCGACATAACAATTCACATGTTATTTAATGAATTTAGATTTGAATATATAGAATATTGACATAACAATTCACATGTTATTCATCCAATTAATTCAAACGTGAATATATATAATACTGGAATAAGAATTTCTAGTTATTTATTAATTTATTTTAGACATAAACATGGAGAAATATTGACATGTTAATTTACTTATTTTAGATGTAAATGTGGAAAGATATTGATACGTTGTTTATTTATTTATTCCAGACGCAAACATGTAAATTAAATGAGGTGTTGAAAACTGAAATGAAACAGGCGAATAAAGAGAGACGCATGGAAATTTAATATGAAATAAAATGTCACAAATTAGAAATTAATTGAGGAGAAGAAAACGTTATTTATAGTTTGTATATTATTGAGGGGTGATTAATTAAATTAAATATAAGATAAGGCGCTGACAAGGCGCATTGTAAGATTTGACATAGCAATGAGTCAGCAGAAGTTTCTAGAGATTCTAATCTACGGTTGAAAGCACATCTAAAACACTATAAATAAGACCTAAACTAACTTAGGTTTTCACTCTAAAATCAAAACCTAGCCTCCATTTCTCTCTCTCAAATATTTACCTACATTCTTTATTTATAAAAATAAAATTATATTATATATATACATTCAAATAAAAGATGGAGATTGTACAAATTAGAGGAGATTTCTAGAGAATTTTGGTTGTTGTAAAAAAAAGGATTCTAGCTTTTGTCTTAGGTGAATGATTGTAATTATTTCAAGATTTCTTTAAGTAATTTAAAATAATAGGGTTTCCAATAGTTGTAGTTTTACTACGATTTTTGGAATAACCTTTTTAGCATTTTTATTTACAGCTTTTAGAATTATTTTCAGTCTATTTCTTTCTAGCTATTCTTTTCAGTTAATTTTAGTTATTTCTGTTAAATTATAGCTTTTCCATTTATTTACAGTATTTTAATTTATTTACTGTTATTTATGCTTTATTTACATCTTCTTCCTACACCTTGGATTTTATTTTATTTTCAGTTTTCTTTTATTTCTCCTTCTTCTTCGCGTATTGATTAGAATAGAATTAACGCAAAATTGAATTAAATTATAAGAATTCTGAAATAACAAAAGATAAGATGTAAATTATAAAGACTGTAATAAAATGGAATTAAGACTGACATTATGCCTAATTATGATATTAATTGGACTGAATTAAAGAGATTGGCCTATTTATAATTATGAGATGTAAATTATAAAGACTGTAATATAAATGGAATTGGATTGAAATTATGCCTAATTATGATATTAATTGGACCGAATTAAAGAGATTGGCCTATTTATAATTATAAGATGTAAATTATAAAGACTGTAATATAAATGGAATTGGACTGAAATTATGCCTAATTATGAATAGAATTGGGCTAATTAATTGGCTTAGTTATAACGTAGAATTATAACTAAAAAAGAGTAAAAGATGAAAGAGCTTATTTTCACACTTAGACCTTGGGTTAAGTAATAAGCATGATTATAACGTAGGTTATAATAAGAAAAAGAATAGAATAGAGCTTATTTTAAGACTTGGGATAAATTAATAAGCGTAGAAAGTAAAAAATGATAATAAAGGCTTATTTAAATAATTTATCTAAGTTAATAAGCAAAGATGAAAGTAGGACCTGTACCAAATAGCATTCCCTATTAGACAAAACAGTGTCTTACATTAGTCTGAAGTGAGATGAGGGCACACTTATGCTAAGAATGGTAGCAATTGGTCAAATAGAAGTCCAAATCACGGGAGATTTGGATAAGGGACGCACTAGATATTGTTTGGATGACGGACCAGTACCAACAGCATTTCCCCTTTCTATGGACACACGGTGATCTCACATTAGCCAAAAGTGAGATGAGGGGCATGCTTATGCTGGAAGTTTGAGGTAATAAAAAGAACCAATAGGTGAAGCAAAAGGTAGCATGGGCATGGTGGCAGTTATGCCGACTTCCATTCGGGTGCTCAGTAATAGCTATGAGTTCCAAGCGCTTAGTATGAGTGTCTTTCGTAGACACCATTGCCTTCTGTGTAGGGAGCTATATATGTCGTCTGGATCCACAGTGGTTGTTCTATGCATCTTTCGTAGATACCATTGACTGTTGTGTAGGGAGTTATATAGCGACTGGTCCGCAGTAAGGTTTATGGAGTATCAGGCCGATAAAAAAGGGTAAAATTATCATGACATCCTAATTACAAGATTAAGAATTCAGCCTAACCAAAGCAAAAATCAAGGACAAGTGCAAGCAATCGAAATTAACCTATCTTATAGTTAATCATATTTTTTTCCAGTTTATCTCTTTCCTATTTCCTTTGTTCCCTCTTTACATACTAGAACTATTGTAGAGTCTATTGCTTTTACTTTGCTTAACGATTCTAGTAATTACTATCATTCACCAGACTTTTAGTCTGACCCACTCCTTCATTTTCCCCTTTTCCCCCCATAGGCTAGCAAGAGCAAGGACGATAGATTGCGGACACTTGGAGACTTCTTTGGCAGAGATTTCTTATGTATTTCTCTTCTTTATTTTTAGTTTTTAGCTTATTCCATGTACTAGCACTTTGTGAGGGATAGCTTGTACTCTGATATTTATGAGACTGAGGTTTTGATTTCATAAGACATATATTGGTATTTTGAGACATATGATGTATTTGGTTTTATAATTCTATATTATGAAGTTTGACTTTTAGCAAATTATTATTTTAATTGTTTCCGCTGTTTTTATCTATTTTGTCTTGTGAATCTTAGTCTCTGCTAGTTTTAGTTATACCTACGATGCACCACATCTGTTAGTGTGTCCTTTTGGGTAAAGTAAGGGGTGTGGGGTGTTACACTTGGTATCAAAGCCTAAGGCTACAGGATTCCTTTTTTAAAAAAAAAGTGAAGTATTTATCAAAATAACTGATTTTAATAGTATTTTTTAGAAAAGAAGCTCTTGAATTTAGAATTAGTTTTCAAATAATAAAGAGTTTTTCTTAAAAATCCCCTTAAAGTCCAGTACAAACTCCTTTCGATTCCGGAATATCACACTCTTCCATCTCTAGTTCTTTGGTAGGTTGTTTGCACTTGGACATCTCTTTAGTAGTACCCCATTGTTGTTTCAAACCCCATAGAAGGATCGACACACTTGTCTATGATTTGTAGGGGTTTGAATATTTTATACTAGGCGTAGAGTTTGATTGTCACGCCTATGTACTGGGATTTTTGGGGTATGGGATGGTTTTGGGGATGGATTGGTTATCCACTTATGGTGCAATATTAGACTGCGAGAAGGGAGTCGTTAGATTATGGACATGTAGCGGACAGACTCTTGAAATTTCTTGCGACCCATAAGGGTCAGTCATGTTGAGCTTCCTTTATTCCTTTGATTCATCACTATGAGAGCTAGATTATGTTCCAGACGTTAAAGATTTCCCAGACATTTTGAGGAGGTTCTTTGTACACTTCGCATTCATCGGTTGAAGGCAAAATTATTCAAGTGTCACTTTTGGAGTAAGGAAGTGCGTTTTTAGGGGCATAGAGAAGGTCAACTCATGGAAAGAGTTTGAGAAACGGTTATGTACATTTAGGTTCAGATAAATGGATTTAACGGTAGTGCATTGGAATAAATATGAGCATAAAAGAGGAATATGAGTAAAAGACTTTTGTAAGGAAATGAGATTTCCAAGATTTAGGAAGGGTACTCCTAGGGTAGTAAGAAGAAAATCCACTTTATGCCTAGCCCAATAAAATGAAATAGTTAGAATTGAAAATTTGAAAAATATAACTGTCAATATTTTTGAAGAAGTAAACATTGGGTTATTGAAAAAAATAGTGGTATGAAATTTAAATTGGTTTTTATATGATGTAAATTTTGTTAAAAGTGAATTTTTTTTGAAGAATTATAGAGCATATATAGCTCACTGGTTTCTTTATTGGTAAACAAAGATTTTAAATATAAAAGCCTAGAGTGTATTAAATATCGAAAGCATAGGTTACAACATTTATTGTTGTAATAGATGCTTTCGTGGAAAATAAAGGGAGCATAGGCTATAACACTATTGTTATAGCAGGCGGCTTTGAAAGGAAATGTTTTTACATAGTATATGAGGTTTATTAGTATTTATTTTTAATTAAATTCATACACTAAAATTTTTGGGTTGTACTAACGGTGTTTTACGCAACATCTGTTTTAAACCCAAATAAAAATGAATTTTAAAAAGATAACTTCTAAGAGTAAAATTAAAAGTGATTTGTAAAATACACTTATTATAAGGAAATGTTTTTGGTTATGGATATATTAAAGCAGTTTTGGATGTGAGTTTTTCTGAAAAGAAAAGAGTAAGTTAGATATTAGAAGATGTCTATCATAAGAGAATGTAAATTAAACATACTTCAATCTATTGGAATGAAAAAAAAGTAATGGTATAATTTTCTACGAAACTAATAAAAATGTTTTGTGCAAGTTACAAGGAATAAATGAAAGAGATGTACAAGGTATGAGAAGTAACATATTTTGTATAGCCTATTTCGAAAACTATAAAATAAGTTCCTTGTAGTTTCACCTAAACATGAAGTCCTCTTTTTAAAAGGTTCATAGAAGATTTTAGCGTTGATAATAGGAGAAAGTAGTTCCAATACATTAAGGTAGGGGACTGTTAGGTATAATGAGAAGATGTTTTGAAAACACAGAAGGATATTTTAAAGATATTCTAAAAGAAAATAGTTTGGTGAAAAAGTAAATAAGTGTTTGGAAAACTTAATAAAAGTAAAATTTGAAAATTCAAATTTTTATAGAAAACTAAAAAGGTCTTTAAAAGAAAATGAAGAATAATTTTTGGACTTAAAAGTTTTTCCCTCTGGGTTTGGGAAATAATGTAAATTTATAAAGCTGTGAAGATGCAAGTCTAAAAAGATAAGATTTTAAGTAACCTAGTATTTTTGAATTTAATAGAAACTTAAAGATAACACTTTTAAAGACGAAGGTTTTGGGATTTGATGTTTTAAAAATTTAGAAACCTTAATTTTTAAAATGGAACTATAAACACCGAACCAAACTCCTAAATGTGAAGTAGATATGAATCATTTCCTAGGTGTAATGGAAAAGGTGTAAGGCTACAAAAGAGACAGTAGTAATTACTTTTGGAAGTAATAATAGAGTTTCCGTAGAGTGTATAAGACCCTAGTGAGAACCTAGGAATGTTGATTCATGTGAGCAGACTAAAGAAGAATAGTAAAATGGAGTTAGTAAAATTGTAAGACACGCATGGTTAAGAATGGATATTCCTGATTTTGGAAGAACTTGGAAGAAGCATCTTTCTTTAGTGGAATTCGCATAAGATAGTAGTTCTCAAGCTAGCATTGGAATGTCTTCTTCCGAAGCTCTTTATGGAAGACCGCGCAAGTCGCTTTCGTGTTGGATAGAGTCTACAGAGGTTAAAAAGACTTCGGAAAAGATTAAATTGATTAGGAGAAAATGCGTACTTCTTATCCACATCTCTCTTTGATAGTAAATTTCGAATTTCCTATTTCCATCTTTAGTTTTGAATAGGTTCTTTCCTTTATCATCCATTGGGAGGGTAGAACTTAGGATTTAACCTATGGATGATAGGATTTGATGTAAATATGTTATTAAAACATGTTATGTATGATGGATGCTAGTGGTTGCAAGTGTTTGCTAATGGGCGCATATACTTACACTAGACACTATTATCTTTTAAGGATCGACCTAATTAGGACACTAGAGCATATGCATATGGATGTGTGCGTATTTGCATTTATTTTATTCCATGGTTGCTATAAATGGATGATTATCATATGATTGTTGCATTTGGATGATGATGGTAGCACGCATATAGAACTATCAGTTATCATTAGGGAATTTTTGCATTCATTTGGATACATGGCATGGACATGATTGCATAAAAGGAGGTCAACTGAATCAGTAGACCGCCTAATCTTTTGCATTAGTTAGGGACATTAACACTACACTAATTGCACAAGTATCATAAATCGCATTAGAAAAACTTAAGGACAATAGATGTAATGGGTGATGGTTGAGTAATTGGTTGTAGAACTTGAATGAAAACTTTTATTTCATTCTTCTATCCTTAGAGATTTCGGCGACGAAATCTCTTAAGGAAGGGAGAATGTAACAATCCAAAATTTAAGGACGAATCAATAAATAATTATAAGTGAAAAGAAATAGTGTTTATAATTAGAATTCGTTTGAAATTAGTATGTAAATTAATTGGTAGTACATTTATTGAAATGTTTCAATTAGAAAGGAAAAAAGGAATTAAATTGTAATGATTGAGTTTAATATAAGAACTTGCATTGTGTCAAAATGGAATGAACAGTTTAAATAAAAATAAATGCATGTTTTGAGATAAATAAAATAAACTTCTCATTTTTGAATATATGTATGATTTTATAAACAGGGAGTTTGTTTTATTACAAAAGAGAAAAAAAAAGGGTATAACAATGTATTTAAAAAGAAGGCATCCACTTTTATAAATTTAGATGACGATGTTCAAATGAGATGTGTTATTGTAAATGAGAGAAAATGTAACCATATATTTATAAAAAGAAGGCATTTAAGAAAATAAACGTTATATCTTGAAAAGAAAAGTCAAGAGTGTATTATGGAAGGATTACATTTCTTACAGAAAATATAAGGTATGATATTTCTTTGTTTGTAAAGAATAAGGGTCAGTTTGATTTTTAAACATAAAAAATTAATACCAATCAATTAATGTAATTGATTGCTCAATTTAAAAGTAAAGAATTAAGTTACTAATTAATACACAACATATATACACGTTTGTGGACATATATTATTTATCTAATTACAATAGATGTGAATATGGAAAAAATGTAGACATAACAATTCACATGTTATTTAATGAATTCGGATTTGAATATATTGAATATTGACATAACAATTCACATGTTATTCATCCAATTAATTCAAACGTGAATATGTATAATACTGGCATAAGAATTTCTAGTTATTTATTAATTTTTTAGACATAAACATGGAGAAATATTGATATGTTAATTTACTTATTTCAGATGTAAATGTGGAAAGATATTGAAACGTTGTTTATTTATTTATTTCAGATGTAAACATGTAAATTAAATGAGATGTTGAAAACTGAAATAAAACATGTGAATAAAGAGAGACACATGGAAATTTAATATGAAATAAAATGGCATAAATTAGAAATTAATTTAGGAGAAGTAAACGTTATTTATAGTTTGTATATTATTGAGGGTGTAATTATTTAAATTAAATATAAGATAAGGCGCTCACAATGCGCATTGTAAGATTAGACACAGCAATGAGTCAGCAGAAGTTTCTAAAGATTCTAATTTACGGTTGAAACCACACCTAAAACACTATAAATAGGACCTAAACTAACCTAGGTTTTCACTCTAAAATCAAAACCTAGCTTCTATTTCTCTCTCTCAAATATTTACCTACATTCTTCGTTTATAAAATAAAATTATATTATATATACATTCAAATAAAAGATGGAGATTGTACAAATTAGAGGAGATTTCTAGAGAATTTTGGTTGTTGTAAAAAAAGGAGATTCTAGCTTTTGTCTCAGGTGAGTGATTGTAATTATTTCAATATTTCTTTAAGTAATTTAAAATAATAAGGTTTCCAATAGTTGTAGTTTTACTACGATTTTTGGAATAACCCTTTTAGCAGTTTTATTTACAGTTTTTAGATTTATTTTCAGTCTATTTCTTTCTAGCTATTCTTTTCAGTTAATTTTAGTTATTTTTGTTAAATTATAAATTTTCCATTTATTTACAGTTTATTTATAGTATTTTAATTTATTTACTGTTATTTATGCGTTATTTACATCTTCTTCCTACGTCTTGGATTTTCTTCTATTTTCAGTTTTCTTTTATTTCTCCTTCTTCGCGTACGGATTAGAATAGAATTAACACAAAATTGGATTAAATTATAAGAATTCTGAAATAACGAAAGATAAGATCTAAATTATAAAGACTGTAATAAAATGGAATTAAGACTGAAATTATGCCTAATTATGATATTAATTGAACCGAATTAAAGAGATTGGCCTATTTATGATTATGAGATGTAAATTATAAAGACTGTAATGTAAATGGAATTGGACTGAAATTATGCCTAATTATGATTAGAATTGGACTAATTAATTGGCTTAGTTATAACGTAGAATTATAACTAAAAAAGAGTAAAAGATGATGAGCTTATTTTCACGCTTAGACCTTGGGTTAAGTAATAAGCATGATTATAACGTAGGTTGTAATAAGAAAAAGAATAAAATGAGGCTTATTTTAAGACTTGGGATAAATTAATAAGCGTAGAAAGTAAAACATGATAATAAAGGCTAATTTAAATAATTTATCTAAGTTAATAAGCAAAGATGAAAGTAGGACCTGTACCAAATAGCATTCCCTATTAGACAAAACAGTGTCTTACATTAGTCTGAAGTGAGATGAGGGCACGCTTATGCTAAGAATGGTAGCAATTGGTCAAATAGAAGTCCAAATCATGGGGGATTTGGATAAGGGACGCAACTAGATATTGTTTGGATGACGGGCCAGTACCAACAACATTTCCCCTATAGTTTCTATGGACACACGGTGATCTCACAATAACCTGAAGTGAGATGAGGGGCACGCTTATGCTGGAAGTTTGAGGTAATAAGAAGACCCAATAGGTTGAGCAAATGGTAGCATGGGAATGGTGACAGTTACGCGTGCGACTTCCATTCGGGTGCTCAGTAATAGCTATGAGTTCCAAGCGCTTAGTATGAGTTTCTTTCGTAGACACCATTGTCTTCTATGTAGGGAGCTATATATGTCGTTCGGATCCATAGTGGTTGCTGTGTGCATCTTTCATAGGTACCATTGGCTGGTGTGTAGGGAGTTATATAGCGGCTGGTCCGCAGTAAGGTCTATGGAGTATCAAGCCGATCAAAAAAGGTAGAATTAGGATTACATCCTAATTACAAGATTAGGAATTCAGCCTAACCAAAGTAGAAATCAAGGACAAGTGAAAGCAATCAAAATTAACCTATCTTATAGTTAATCATATTTATTTCTAGTTTATCTCTTTCCTATTTTCTTTTTTCCCTCTTTATATATTAGAACTGTTGTAGAGTCTATTACTTTTACTTTACTTAAAGATTCTAGTAATTACTATCATTCACTAGACTTTTAGTCTGACCCACTCCTCCATTTTCTCCTTTCCCCCCCATAGGCTAGCAAGAGCAAGGACGATAGATTGCAGACACTAGGAGACTTCTTTGGCAGAGATTTCTTATGTATTTCTCTTCTTTATTTTCAGTTTTTAGCTTATTCCATGTACTGGCACTTTGTGAGGGATAGTTTGTACTCTGATATTTATGAGACTGAGGTTTTGATTTCATGAGACATATATTGGTATTTTGAGACATATGATGTATTTGGTTTTATAATTCTATATTATGAAGTTTGACTTTTAACAAATTATTATTTTAATTGTTTCCGCCGTTTTTATCTATTTTTTCTTATGAATCTTAGTCTCTGCTAGTTTTAGTTATACCTATAACGCACCACATCTTTTATTGTGCCCTTTTGGGTATACTAATTGGTGTGGGGTATTACATGACCATTCACTCTCTTCATCCCAACCATGCCTAAGTTACACCACTCTCATAATTTTGGTTTCCTTTTCATAATAGTCGAACCATTCAAACGAGATCCTTATTGCAATCAATCGTATTGAATACTATTTTGCATTATGGTTTATTTGCTTATTTCCAATGAAATAATTTCGTAAAAGTTTCATACATTACCAACCATGACAGTTCACTACATAACATTTTTATGTGATTGAATATGGATTAAATATCCATATTCTTGTATTGCTATTAGAGTTCAACACTCATAGAAGATGACACAGTGTCTTGTACAATTATACAATAGAGTAATCGAGGCACTAATGTTTTAGTGGTTGTACAAATTGGCTATCGCATAGGTTTTGAAGTGACAACATACCAAGGGATTTAACGGTAATTGTACTTTGTATTTTGTTTATCAATCTTTAATTTAGTACATTTAATTTGCATATCTTAATTGATAAACATTTCGTAAATTTTATTAGTTGCATAATTTTATCGATGTGGATTTTTTTAACTTTATATAGCAGATGTTCTTACAATATTAGAAAGGATAAATATTACCATTTTATATTTCTATTAAGTCTCCCACTTGAATTTTTATGTTTCTTCAAACCCAAAGACATAGAAATCTTTCAATTTCTCTAGTGGCCGTTAGGACTCACATGCCTTGGGATTCTAATAATAAATTTACTTACCAAATCATAGGTCCACAAGCGATGGATAACACTTTATCTATTATATCATATAAAACTCCTAACACATGGTCTTTGTCCAAATCTCAATCTCGACCTTGAGTTCGCTCAACAAATCGAAATAGATTATCCACTCATACCTACCATTTTGCGAGGACCTAAGTATAATGCACATACCTTGAGTTTTTTTAATAAATATGTGCATGTATCTTACCTCATTCAACAATAAATTAATAGTACCACACATAAAATCTGTAGCTTTTGTTTTCTCAACAACTAGAGAGTATGCAAGTACTTTATTGGTTTATAAATGTTAGAAGAAAACATTTATATTAGAGATTCATAATCTTTAATATACATTTATTTGAGTGATATCAATTAATAGAAAATGCATTTATTATGAAATACCCTCGTAATTCAAGTGTCTGAACCATATGAAATCACGGTATACGTATTATATTTATGTATTTAATCCTTAAATATAATTTGGGTTTCTTTCCTATTCCAGTTAATTTTATACATATATATTAATATAAGTATTAACTTATTTATAACTTTTATAATTTAATTTACTTAAATAACATATACAAGTATCTTATTAATATTATCTTATTTAATTAATTTTAATTCTTAATAATTAAATATTATTTAATTAATTTAATTTATTTTGTATAAAATTTCCAAAATTTCATATTACTCACCTTGAACTATATAAGATAGCCAATCAATTATAATATTTATAGTTTGTTTATGTGTATATATATATATCAATATATGTGTACATTTTAATTAATTAACTATTTACTCATTTTATTAAATTAAAAAAATTAATTTAAATATTTTAATTAATTTGAAATTACAATTCAATTTATGATTAAAAATTAAGATAAATAAATAACTACAATAACTACAATTATACATATATTAATATACATGATTTAATCAATTAACTTTTAATTAATTATTTAGTTTAATTGAAGTAATCTTATTAATTAAATTTTAAATTTCAAATTAGCAATTGAATTTCTCAAAACAATTTTGAAAAGTTTGAATACAGTTTATAATTTTTGTAAAATTTTGCTTTTATATTTTAAACTTGACGTTTAAGTTTAAAATATCTTTTACATTTTGAAATAGATTTTGAAAATCAACCTAAGACCCAAAATTAATTTGTGTCTTAATATTAGACATAACATTTGGACTTACTTCATCCCTCGTACCAGGCCAGTAGCCAAGTAGGGCAGAATACTTAATTACCCAAACCTAACATTTGACACTATCTTTCTAGACACCCTAATAAATGGGTAGGCTTTTATTTGTTTGCCATAACATTGCTAATTTTATAAGACATAGACTATTGGCCTTTTATACCATTGTAGGAACATGGCCAGTCGGAAGTGGATGAAGCAGGAGATTTAAAAACAATTCCTATTTTCGATCTATTGGGCCTATGAAGTCTAAAGAGTTTATTACATCCAATATAATAAAATTTTATTATATTTAATCTAGTTAAAAGAAAGTTTTAATTTAATTTATGCTAAATATTTTATAATGAGCAAATATGCTCATATATATAGTGCAAGTGCAACATAGCATATGGTGTACATAGTTAATGTATACGTATGTAGACGTTTGGATTTGCATATATAATGTATACACTGCCCATTTATACATGAAATTGTTGTCATGATTTTTTAAATGTGTGTGTGTGTGTGTATATATATATATATATATATATATATATTCATATATATGTGTGTGTGTGTGTGTTTGTGAGTGTGTTTTTTTGTGCTTGCGTGTGCTTGTCTATATGTGTCAAAATCTACCTATGCATTAAATGAAATAAATAACATAAAGTACTTAAATAGATTTGACAAAAAGGATTCTAATGGTAATGGTGCATTTGAGTGACATTAAAAGAAAAATTATTAGGCATTAAGAGGCAATCAACAAAAGGTAGAGAATGAAATCTTTTGGCATTCCTTTAATTTTTCTTTAGCTTATTTTTAAAATATCTTAAACTTATATGCAGACATATGTATGTACAATTTTATTTTAGTTATATAAAATAACAATTGAATATATATTTACACACAGACACACAGTAAAATAGTTTTTGACTATTTTACATGTTTTGAAATCTAATAAACAACTTGAAATAAAATTTTAATTTAGAAATGGGATCAATATTAGTCTTGTTGTTTTACATAAAAATCCTGTTATAAAATTTGAATTAAAATAATACACACACATACATAACAATAAACTATAATAGAATTTAAAATAACATACATATATAAAGCTTACAATTTCATATGTTTACAATTTAAAATCAATAATTCGTAATCTAGTTTTGGCATAGAAAGGAATTCAACTTTGAATTTATGATTTTACACTAATTAAAGTCCTTTTAGTTTGAATTGAAACTTAAATAACAACCAAAATAATTGATAATTAAAATAAGTAAATTATATATAAAACTTTCATACTATTTTATGAAATAATTTCAAGTGCTATTTTGATGTAAATAGGTCATTCAATTATTATTTTTTTAAAATGGGTTCCTTTTATTGCTTTAATATAACTAATATTACAAAATACAAAGCACACATAGCCCAAGCAAACATGGCTATAGATCTACTTACAAACCAAATACATAGTTACATTTGATCACTGCATATCTAACATCCATAACTGAAGCATTTCGGCCCTAGTATAAGCAAACGTTTGTGGGCTTTTCAGAGTAAAAACTTCTCCAGGCATATAAACAAAAACTGAAAACTGCCTTCACGTGCTTCCTCTAACCGCTTCTCTTCACTTCACCTATCATGTGACAAATCCGACAACCCCTCTTCGACTGCTTCTCTGACGCCGGATAAGAACGGAATTTACAAAATGGGTACGTAAAACCCATCTTACCATGCCTGAGACAATCGCTTTGATTGTCAGACCCGAGAAATGATCGCATCATCAAGATTTGCGCACAGTAGAAACACATATTTGATCTTGCCACCAACACATAAACTCCTGCATCATTGCGACTTATGAAATTAGTCATGAAATGTCATGCTAATTTTGGGATTCAAGCTACCAAGAGCGAATGCCCGTAATCTAATGGTGGATGAATTGCAGTTAAACTTTCTCTCCCGTTTTTACTTAGTTCAGGGATATCGATGATCAACTATAATATGCAGATCCCATGAAACATCACCACATGTATCACGGTTGATTTAGATGCCAAACAAAGATTGTAAACCATTAGGCAATATATTTGGAAAGTTGTTTTTGCCTACCATAATACAAAAATCACGCCCGGAATAATCAATCTTGAATTTCTATGGGCTGGAAAATCGCCAAAACCCTATAATCGGCTGAAGGTAATACCAGATCCGATTCGTGTGTTCCCATCCGAAGTTGAAGTCGAATTGATTAATGGAGATAACTTGGCATACAATATTGATTTGAGAAGCGTTTTTGCCAATAAATAACCAACTCCAAATTAGAGAATCGATCGATTGAAAGACAATCGCCATAAAATGTTGGACATTTGAGACTCGAGGCGCATCGCTTTCTGATTCTTGCTTTATTTGGATTTGGTATCATCGTGAACGGTTACAGGTTTTACCAAAACGATACGAGATTGAGAGCGTAATCACCTGTTCGTCCTCTCCCAATGGGAGAGAGAAAAAATTAAATATATATATATATATATATATATATGTGTATATATATATATATGTACGATAATTAGTTTCAAATCTAAAAAAATACCTTTTTTCTTTTCATCATACTTTGATTTCTAAATAACAGTAATTAATATTTTAAACAACATATAAACATATAAATTCATTGTATAAGAAATAAAATCTAAATTATATTGACAAGATATAACATATTATCATGATGAGATGTATACATAGGGGATCTACATTATTCTAATAAAATATAACATATATTTAAAGGAGATTGGATGATTACTTTAAGATGTAGCCAAAAAGATCTTACCTAGAATAAAGAATGATCCTAGGTCCAATTGAATCACCTCCAGAAATTGCAACGATCTAAAGCACCACATTTTATTTATTTTATTTTGATTTTAATTGATTTTTTAAGAAAATTTTCCTCCATGGAAGCTGTGGAATTTAAACGATGAGAGGTGGGAGAGAGAATACAAAGAAAACGAATTACCAAGAGAGTGAGTCTGTAACGATCCAGAATTTTATCGTTTTAATTTAAGAATATTTAATTTATTTTGAATATTCAGTTAATGGTTTTTATTAATTAATAACCCTCTTTAATTTATAACCGAGAATAGAAAATTTATTTTTAGAATTTGGTTTACGTAAATAAATAGTTCAACGAAAAACTGAAAATGTGTCTGAAACGCAATTTTTAGGTTTTCAACTTTTATCGAATGTCAAGTTATAAAAAGTCATAAATACTTTGAAACATGTTTAAATCCCTTATTTACATTTAAAACTGTAAAACTTACACAATTGAATTTAGATTAGAAAATTTGTAATAAAAAAATAAAATACATTTGTATTTTAAAGGGTGAGATGACACTTTGATTCCTTATGTGTCAAAGTGGATAAAGGGAATTAAGACACCCTAATATCCAATATACATTCTCTAATATCCTCCATCCTTTTCATTTGCTTAGTACTTGATTGGATTAGATGATAGCTTAGTTGACAAGTGAAGCAAGGGCATTTGTGACATTTCCCATCTCATTCTTTTATGAAAATGAGGCTCATTTTCATGTTTGCTTCTCATTCTCGTTTCTATACTTTTCAAAATCCCTCTCTTTATACCTCTTCTTCTCTTGAATAAAATAAATAAAAACATAGTTTGGAATCAGGTTATAAAATGGATTTTTGGAGAAGTTATAGAGAAAGGATTTGGATTTCTTTGCTTGCGTTTTCAACTAATTTGAAAAGGTGAGAATCAATAATTTCTTATTTATACATTGGGAAAAATATGAATGCTGTGAACCTTTGTTTGAAGTCATTTTGAAACATTTGTGAATGACTTGATTTTAAAATATGATAGTTATGCTTATGTAATTGTTTAAACAAGTGATAGCCTGTAAACAAGTTGCTTGTCGTTCAAAGATATGTTGCTTGCTATTTATAAAGCAAATCTACATGATTTTAAAAGGAAATGTTGCTTACTATAGAACATAGGAAAAATTTCACTTATAGGTTTCAAACTCCTTCTCTGTTCTTGGTTACTTACACAAATAAACTCACCTTCTCAAAGTTTAAAAATCGATATCTCTTAAACTATCGAGCTTTAGCTCGAGCCGTCAACTACAAAGATGTTTAACTAAATCCATATTATTTTTTATGAAATGTCCATTCGACGTTTAATTGATTATAGCGACATAAAAATTTATTTACAATAAGAAAGCTTAAAAAGGTGGAATTTTTAATAATCAAAATTCGACGAACGAGCTATACAACCATGTTTGACTCAATGTTTTTGGGATTTTTGATAGCGTTTGGGGGATTTTTAAGCGAGGGATTGAGTCTTGAAAGAGAGATGACCTATTTTGGGTGAGATGGGGTCTTTCAGCAAGTAGATGGTCAAGGGTGGTAGAGGAGAAGTGTGCAAGCAAGCTCGGGTTTAGGGAAGGCCTTGACGAAGTCGTGGCATCTTCGATGAAGTGTAGCGCTGGGTCAAGCTTGAAGTAGTGTTCCACGTTTCGTTTTTGGCCGTGTGAGTTTTTGCTTACCGACGATGAGGTCGGCATCGGACTGGATGCGGAGGAGGGCGAGGGTACAGGGGTGGCTAGGGGTTCCAATGGTTTGGTGAGGGTAGAGCAAATAGGTGGACGGAGCTCCGACGTTAGGCAATGTAACGTGGTGACCTGGAATTTTTTTCTTCGATTAGGGGTTTAGGGTCGAAAAAAGAGGGAAGCGGCTAGAGGTGATGGAAGTAGCATAAACCCGTCGCGTGTGACCAACGTCGTTTGTGGGAGGAGGATGGTGAGGCAGTCGAGGGGCGGTGGTGGTATACATGTGCACGCATGTATAGGTGTTTTGGTTCCCAAATTGTGGATTTAGTAATTTGAAATTTATGGAGTTGATGTTTGGGAAGGAGGAGTTGTTTTGAGTGTTTTTTGGGCCTTGGGCCGGTTGGAAGTGGAGTGTTTTTTTAAAGGTTTTTAATTTAAAAGAGTTTTAAACTTTAAAATTTAAATAATGTATTCAATTTAAATCTGTTTGACTTATAGATTTCGACTTTCGATTTGTATTATCTAGTAGATCATAGTCGTAAAGTAGTTTGATAAAATTATCAAAGAGTAAAATATCTATAATTTAATAGGAATGGAAACAATAATGTTGATTGGTTATTATATTTTATCATTGACACTCTGTTAGCAGAATAAAACCTCGTTATTCTATTTTACTAATTTGGACATTTATTTATATGTTAGTTTGCTTGAACAAATGATGAGTTATCCATTGTTTATTTATTTGAATTTTATTTACATATTTGTTGCTTATGTAAATATCAGTGATCTGATCTAAATTTGTTAAACTAGGAATAAATGTTAACTTGTTAAGTGCCATTGTGGTCGCTTAGCCTCTTTCTAATTTAGGAGAAAAAGAAATGAATTTAAACTTTACCCTTATTTCAAAGTAAAGTGTTTTCTAGAATTAAAAGATTAGGTTAATATTATTAGGATTCTAATATTTTAAAGCAAATAGTTTAAATAATTGTGTTAAAAGTTAATTAATATTTATTTATCTAAAGGGTTTTAAAGGTTAATTAATTATCTATTTTCTTAAAGTTTTTAAAAGGTTAATTAGTTATTTATTTATTGTTTAAAATTGATAAGTTATTTATTTAATAATTTTTAAGTTAATTAAGTAAATTTTTAGTGATGATAATCAATACTAATTAATCTTTTTGCTAAAATGTTTAAGTTAATCATTTATTCAAGTTAATTTAAGTAAATAAAGAAATGTATTTTAATAATAATTTTGTTTATAAAAAGTGTTAAATTTTATAAATTGTTTTATAAGGAGTATTCTTTAAAATTGAAGGGTTTGGTAATGTTATATAATTTGAAAAAGATTTGGGTATAAACTTGGGCTTATAAGAATTGGATCACTTTCAAATTTAAGTCTATGAATCTAATAAATGGTCCTTCTTGTTTTTGGTGGTATGGAAGCTTTTCCCTACTTAACACAGAATGATTAGTTATTTGAATTCATAACAAATTAGTGTTTCTAAAAGATAGTATTTTTGACCCAATTAAATGGATTTTAAAAGTAAAAAGTTTTTTCTTAAAGTATTTTGTGATTATTTTATAGCATGGTATAAGAATATAGAATTTTCCAAATATAGAAATTAAATGATTTGAGAATATATTTATGCCGATAAGATAAGTATATGAATATTTTTAGTAAATAGTTAAAGTGTTTTGACTAATGAAGATTAATTAAAGTGAGGCATAGTGGATCTGATATGGAACTTAATCTATGATGATTGATTGTTTGATAGTTAGATAATCCACTATCAAATCTTGGCAAAATATAACTCTGGAAATATCTTAGGGAACACATGAGTTATATGGCATAATCATCTTCGATGATGTTGTACTATGCATATAAATCTCGTTTGTTCTCCTAGGACTAATGATAGGAGATCCGTCCACTTAAATGGTTAGGGGTGATCTCTACTCTTATCTTGTCTATTTATTTTCAAAAGAAATGAGGTTGAGTTTACCGAAAATTATCGATTGTCGGTTCAAAGAGATCGAGATCAGATATGTTATTCGAAAACCACTTTGAACCGGCTTAAGCATTCGAATTAAGACATCCTGAAGATGATGGAATCAAAGACCGAGCTCTTTGAAGTGCAAGCTACTTGCTACTAATCCTGAGGGTGATTCCAAAATGGATGTAGTAGAAGTAGTGTCTTCGGTTTGTTCTTATCTTGAACAACTTGTATGGATGAATGCTAGCATTACATTGGTGCCTGAAAGGTAGTATTAGCATTCCAAGTGGGAATTGCTAAGGGAGAAAAAGGTAATCGTGACGTCACAAGCCTCATAACCCAGTAATGACTAAAACATGGGATATGCAGTAGAGCTATGTGGTTCGCTACCATTAGCAGCAATCATTCCTCGATCTAGAATTGATATTTACAGTTTTGGTATGCGTGCGAGGAGTGGGGCCAAGGATGGTGCACATTGTTTTGGGCCTTGGTCCCGGGGAATGATGCAATCTAGTATTCCATGTTAAAGAAGCACCGGCTCTATGTTAGTAGGGAGTCCATGTATGGCTCTCGGTACATTTTTTCTATAGGTATACTGTGGCAGGCGGTACTCCAGTAGCCCGGTCATTGATGGAAATCCAAACTCCAATACGTGCCTTACGATTTTGATTGTAGAATCTAGTACTATTGAATGTAATTATGGGTAACCATTCTAGCTATTTTCTATATTTATTTTCTCCTTAGACATTACTATAATATCACTGGATTTTCTGTAAAAGAGCTTCGGTTATCATAAGGTGAAAAACCGTCTGTGTTTATGTGCAGCGTGGTCTTACGAGATACCTTTATTTCAAATGGTTTTATAACATTAAGAAATCAATTCAATTGTGTTTTTCACGCTATTTTTACCAGACTAATCCAGGCATTGTTTTCTTATAATGCTCGGGTCAACCCGAGCATATTTTCCAAATTTAGCTATATACTTTTGAGCTTTCAAGAGACAAATTGGATGCCTCCAAGACGTACTTCCATATTTTTTTCTTCTGTTGTTTATCAGTTATAGTTGTAGTGATCAGCAATTATAAGGAAGGATTTTTAAAACTGTACAAGGTTGATGATGTGTTAGTATTGTACTCTGATTTATGTATGTATGTTAAAGTCTTTTTCCTTTTTGTAAAGACTTGTTTAGTAATATATATTACTCGTCACGTTTTGTGTAATCCTGTTCTATCTTTTCTTCTTTATTTCGAAATAACCTGTCTTTCGAATGCCTAAATGATCGGCACATGAATACGAAGGATGTATTATGTGTCGTCTTTAGTAGTAAGAATGACAGACCATTATAGAATTAGTGCATGTGTTATCTAGCATTTGAACCGAGCAACTTCTTGATGGATCTAGACTTCAAGATAATGAAGGAATGGATCAAGAACTATAGGAGTTGTTTGGAATGATGGAGCACAAGAAGTTGGAAAAGATCAGTGCAAGGTGAATATGGTCGATACCGACATGATTATGGTCGGTACTGAGATAATCTCGTACAAGACAAATCATACAACACTGACCTGATTTATAGGAGCAATTTTGATGAAGAATCTTGGAAATTTGAAGATGCTAACATGGAGGAAAAAAGCAAAATGACACCGAGAAAATATGGTCGATACCGACATGTTGTGGTTGGTACCAACATGATTAACATCATGAATTTACCTTTTCTTCCTTCCTAATCTCGTGGATTTGAATTCTCATTGGTCTTCCATGAGCTGGCGACTTCAGTGGGTGGATTCATATATAAATAACCACTTTAGAGCAATGAAAAGAGGGATCTTGATATCTATTCCCTTCTATAATCATACTTGGCCATGAATTACTGCCAAACTTGGATTTACATTGTTTTCCAGATCTAAAGCATTGCAACTAAAATTCATGCGTGCTACTATTTATTTTCATTTTTAGATCCATCTTCCTTATTTTCCGATTCATTGGGGTGTTTTATTATTTTTTGGCCCGACATTTTTGGTGCATTTAACGAGAGGGTGAAGATCTAGCTTAGAACTTTGGATTTCAAGCATCCAAAAGTTAAATCTAGTATTTGATTGTTGTAGATCTAAATTTATTTGGATTTGGAAGATGAATCTACCTCGGATCTGAAAGAAATAGATCCTAGGAAAGTTTCCTCAAGATCTAGAGTTTCTGCTAGAGAAGAAGAGGCCTCTCAACATAATATGATTATAATCTTCATATGAGTGCTTAGCCAGGGCCTCCTTCGATAACTGGGAGATGGTGGCAAATGCTAAGTTAGACAGGATGATGGCTAAGATGAATATGAAGATGTTGGATAACCAGAATGCAATCATTAAAAAATGGGGATGAGCTTTGCTATGTTATCCCAGCCACCTCATAGGCATAATAAAATCCACAAGGATTGATTACCTTCAAGTTATGTGGAAGAAAGTTCATCTTTATATGATCAGAATAGAAGAGATGACAAGTAAAAAATAAAGAGGAAGAGTGTTAGAGCATTTACATCTATGACATTCTTTAGGAAGTTTGTAATGCCAATAATGTCGTCTTTTGATGGAACGACTAATCCAAGATAACATCTACTAAAGTACGGATGGCACGTGGATGGTGCCCATGCTACCGATGTAGTAAGATGTAAGAGCTTTCCCATATTCTTAGACGATGTGGTGATGAAATGGTTAACTCGGCTCGCGTCGGGTTCCATATTGTCCTTTGACTAGTTAATGAAGAAGTTTATGGAGCATTTTAGACTCCATGCATCTCGATCGAAAGATGTGATGTCCTTGTTGATTATCCATTAGAATCTCGGAAAGACTTTGAATTTCTTTAACAAGATTCAATAATGGTAACAAAAGTAAAAAAAATCCCAAAGACGAGATTGTTTTGATGGCATCTATCAGAGGGGTTCATTTTAGAATTGATTTCGATAGATGGTTAAAGAGAAAAAAATTAACTACCATGGAGGATTTTTATCGAAATACATTCGAACTTCTTTGCTCAGAAGAGACAAATTTGGCTGGAGACGGTCAAGATGGAACGAATGTTGTTGTGCAAAGCAATGTTACTATCATGCAAAGTGGTGATAGCACTAGAAATATTACAGTGAATGTTAGAAATAATAACACTAAAAGAAAAGAAAACCAATGCGCCGGTAGGAAGAAGCAAGATACCTTGAAGCACATGAGGTATACGAGACTAGAAGATTGCACTCCCTTGAATGATTATGTGGAGAACATCTACCTCTCTACCTAAGGTATAAAGAATTTTAAGAAGCTTCCTCAGAGAGAGGCCACTGAAAAGGAAAAGTATTTTGGGAAGTATTGTTGCTTTCATGAGACTCATGGGCATAATACCAATAAATACCGATACATAAGAGATGTGATTGAGGATTTAATAAGCAAGAAAAAGCTACAGCAGTATGTGAAGAATCCACAAATTGATGGACCGAATTATAAACTTTAAGAGCAGATCTCCTAAGGAGATCAGGTTAGGTTTAGCAGAGAAGGACAAAGATAGCCTAAGAAGAGTATTATGATCAATACTATATCTGAAGGACCTCATCCAATGGAGAATATGTGGAACGAGATGGAAAGATATGGCTGTTCGTCGAGATATGTGCCTCAAGAAACATGCTTCACCATAGAGGATGGAACTTCGACGAAGTAGTAGAGGATATGAATGATGACATCGTTTTTAGGAATAGAGATACAGACAGGTGGAAGCGTCGATGCTTGATACCATGGCAATTACATCCATCGTTGGGCTAACAATAGCGCACTAAGTCTTGATTAATTGTGGGAGCTCGGTTAATATTTTATTTAAGAAAACTTTTGACCAGATGAAAATCATTGAGAAGGATAAGAAGCATTGTAAATATCATATTCAAGGATTTACTAGATAGGCTAAAGAGCCTATTGGCCGTATTGATTTGTCCGTGGAATTGGGCGAAGGAGACTACAAGACAGTGTGAATCTGAACATTTGTTGTGGTCGATGAATATTTGATCTATATTGCTTTTTTGGGTCGATTACCCATTCCATTTTTTGGATAGCACTTGCTCTGTGGTATTTGATGATGAAATTCCCCACCAAGAATGGAGTAGGAGCTATCCAATGTGACTATAGTACTGGTTAAGAATGCTATGTCGCCGAGCTCAAAGAGTCGAAGCGACATGAGAATGAAAAGCGTACAAAGAAGTCTCTCTTCATCAAGACTATTTATGCATAACAACCTCCTCTCAAGCCCTATCTCGGGTCCTATAGAAAATTCTACAGGCTATAGACCCCCAAAAAAGCCAAAAGATCCGAGGATGGCACTAGTGGAGCCGACGATCAAAATTCTGATCGATGATGCTGATCCCACTTAGGTTCTCAAGATTGGATCTCAGCTTGACATAAAGATGAGGAAGGAGTTGGTAGGGTTTCTCTGGACAAACCTGGATGTGTATGCATGGACGCATTCCAATATATGTGGAATTTCGTCGAAGATAGTGCGCTACACATTGGATATGGACCAAAGATACCCTTCCGTGAAGCATAAAAGACATAGTATGGATCCAAAGCGATCCGTTGTGTTAAAAGAAGAAGTGGATAAGCTAAAGAAATGGCTTCATCTGCGATGCGTTGTACCCGAAATTAACATCAAATCCCGTGTCGGTTAATAAGACAAATGGAGAGTGGTGGATGTACGTTGACTATTCAGACCTGAATATGGCATGCCCAAAAGACAGCTTCATATTTCCAATAAGTAGCCAACCTATAGATGGAATAGTCAAATATGAACCACCATCCTTTATGGATGCATACTTCGACTAGAATTAGATAGAAATCACATTCTAGATCAAGAGCATACAAGTTTCATCACTAATCTAGGGCTATATTATCACAGAGTGATGTCTTTTGATTTGAAAAATGCTAGAGTAACTTACCAACGATTGGTGAATAAGATGTTCAAATATCAAATCAGATGGACAATGGAGGTCTATGAGGATTATATGCTTGTGAAGTCATAGCGATCAATGAATCACATGGATGATCTCTAAAAAATGTTCGATATTCTTTAAAAGTATGAAATAAAGCTAAATCCACTGAAGAGCTCTTTTGAAGTTGCATCAGACAGGTTCTTGGGTTTCATTGTAGATTCAAGGGCATTGGAGCCAACCCAGAGCAGATTAAAACAATAAAAGTGGTTATTGCCCCAAAGACAAGGAGGGAAATGCATAGCTTGAATGGAAGGTTGTAGCACTAAGTAGATTTATCTTGAAGATGACCAATAAGTGCATACCATTCTTCGATGCCCTCAAGAAGGAAAACAGAAAATTTGTCTGAATGAATGAATGCCAGGATGCTTTCTAGAGTTTGCTAGAACACCTAAAGGGACCACCGGTGTTGTTAAAGCCTTTGGAAGGGAAAGATTTATTTTTTACTTAGCAACCTATACTCATGCACCAAGTGTAGCTTTAGTATGTGAGGAAAGAAAATTCCAAAGACCTGTGTGTTATATCAGCAAATGGCTCACTGGAGCAGAGAAGAACTATCTAAAGCTAGAAAAGCTGGCATACTGTTTGTTGATTATATCGAGGAAGTTGTGGTCATAGCTCCAACGCCCATCCGACATAGGTGCTACTGATAAGCCATTGAGGCAAATAATACATCAACCTAAGACCTTGAGAAGATAAATAATATGAAATATCGAGCTAAGCCAATATGATATAACATACCATCTTAGGAAGGCGATCCGAGGATAAGCATCGGTAGATTTTATTGCTGAGTTCACCTTCCGAGATGGAGAAGTTGAAGAAGATTTGATTCAATTGACTCTATGGAAATTACATGTAGATGGAGCCTCCAATGAACACGATTCTGGGGTAGGAATTATTCTTGTAGCCCAAGAAGGACAAAGGATGTTCTACGCTCTAAGACTAGAGTTCCCAACGACAAACAACAAAGATGAATATGAAGCGTTGATTGCGGGACTCAAGACAGCAAGAGAACCAGGAGTCAAGACATTGCATATTTACAACAACTCCCAATTGATGGTTTGTCACGTGAAAAAGGAGTTTCAGGCTAAGGGAGCAAGACTTGCCCCTTATCTAATGAAAGTTTTGAATTGCTAAACATCGTTGAGCACTATATGATAATGCACATCCATAGGGAGGAAAAATATAAAAGTTGATTTATTGGCCAAACCAGCCAATCCTAGGGATGTGCAGCTCTTGCGACCCGTTCTAATAGAAGTTTTTTTGGCCCCAAGCATTCGAAAAGATGGATGTTGATTGGATCATGGAGGACGAGGAGGAAAAAGTGTCATGGATAACTCCAATTAAAGAATATATGGTAAAGGGGACTCTCCCAAGTGGAGTAATTAATGGCAGAAACTTCTCCGTAAAGTGCCTCAATTCATTATGCAAGAAGGAGTGTTGTATAGGAGGGTTTCTCAATGCCATTTTGAGGTTTGTCACCACAGATGAAGCTAAGAAAATTCTTGTAAATGTGTACGAAGGTAGCTGTGGTGATCATACTTAGGGGTAGACATTAGCAAAGAAGGTTCTTTGTAATGGATAATTCTAGCCAACGATTAGCCGAGATGAGGCTGACTATTCTAAAAATGCAATACATGCAAGAGTTTGGTGAAGATACCAAGAGCCTCATTTATTAAGCTTACGCAAATGGTTAGCCCATGAATATTTGCGGTGTGGGGAGTTGATATCATCGATGTGCTACCGATGTTGAGAGGTGGAGCAAAATATGTTGTAATGGCTATGGATTACTTCCCAAAGTGGGCTATTATGGAACTACTCGTATTGATCACTTCGAAGAAGGTGACTAATTTCATAGTGAAAATGATTTTGTGTAGATACAGAGTTCCACAGAATATCGTCACTGATAACGAAATTTGATTCGAAAGTGTCAAGTTCAAATAATTCTGTTCTAGGTACCGAATTAAGAAGAGCTTCTTGATAGTAGCACGCCCGTAAGTGGATGGAAATCTAGAGGTGATGAATAAGATCATTAAATCCATCATTAAGAAATGATTGAAGATAGCAAAGGACAATTGGGTTGATGAGTTACCACTTGCATTTTGGGCTTATAGGACAACTCACAAGTCCACAACTAGGCATATTCCATTATCTTTGGCCTATGAAGTTGAGGCCATGATTATGATTGAATTGGAAGTCTCTTCTCACTGAAGAATGCATTATGATCCGAAGTTGAAAGAGGAACTCTTGTTGAATTCGTCGACTTGGTTGACAAGAAACAAGACGAGGCTGAACTGAGGGTAATTGCTCACCAGAAGAGAGTAGAAAGAATTTTATGCGAAGTTTAGAAACCATACCTTTGACATAGGAAAATTTATTTTGAAATGGGTCTTTCCTTGTATAGGGGCACTTAATCTAAATTGGGAAGGTCTCTATGTGATTGAACATAAGCTTAGAGATGGAACTTTCACGCTATCGATTGTTGGCAAGACCTCAATTTCGTCGGTGTGAAATAACGAGCATTTACAATGCTAGTCCACTTAAATTTACTTTTCTTTCTATATAAGACGTCCCGACTGATGGGATGATTTGTAATAAGGCAAATTCTGCCACTTTTTCATTTTCAAATAAAGTTGTCTTTTAGAATCAACAGAACCAACTTCGTACTACATAATCAACAGCAACATCGGACATTCTGTGTTTTAAAAAATCAAATGTCTAGATACCCAAAGATAGGTACCGATGAACTCCTTCGATCCAGATTGGGTCATTGGATTATAATCGTACAAGGATCGATCGAATGATTTCCTTTACACATCTAATCTTTAAATAGTGTCTGGAGATAGGCGAGGTCGAGGATTGATGCTTGGAGATAGGAACCAATGTAGAATTTTTTTTTTGTAGGAATGACTGTGCTTAGGCCTAATGAGATATACTCGGTCGATGTTAAGCGAAGATGGTCGATATAGCATCTTTGGCTAATTCCCGAAGATAGGCGGGGTCAAAGATTGATGCCTAGAGATAGGCATCCGTGACACCGATTCTCAAAAATAAGATTTTGTTTATAGTTGAACTTTAGCGACTATAACCCTGTTTATAGCCCAATACGATTAATTTGGCTGATGAAGAATGAGGTTGATTGACGAAGTATCTCCTATTGTCACCTTGAGATAGGTGAGATCAAGGGAGGATTCCCAGAGACATACATCCAAAATGTCGATTTGGTGAAAGGAGTCGGGGCAATAATATATCTTTTTTGAATATGACCTAATTTATGGTTGAACGGAATACGTTCGGTCAAAGAAGAAAGGGGATGGCCATAGAGTAGGCTGAAGAAACACAGTTCTATTTAGGTTTGAGCAAGATACACTCCGTAAGCCAAAGAAATACAATTTTTTTCTAGTAAGAAGTATATTGGCAATGATAAATAGAACTAAGTAATGAAATGATTCTGTGTAATTATAAAGAGTTGTTTATATATATGGGGTTATAGCAAATAACTACATTGCACAAACATGGGGATATGTAATATACAAGTAATTGAATTACAGACGGTTATATTATACATGCAAGCAAGTATGTAGGAAACAGAAATAAAAATGCAGTAATGTAACTATGTACTAACATAGCTTTTTATATAAGGTTTGCAGGGGCCACTCCCGCATGTCGCCTATATACAAAATGAAGCCAAAATAGAAACAAAATACAAAAATTACTATGGACCAAACCCTAATGGTGCTTCCTCCTCTTCGACTTCCTCTTTTTTTCCTTCTTGGAGGAAGGAGACTTTCTCTTTGATCCATCGCCATCCTTTGGTGGTACAAGGCGATCCTCAAGGTCTTCCTTCCAATGGTAGTCACTGTACGAACCAGTGTCGGATTTGGGAATTTCAACATAAATATTAGTAGCATGAAGGATAGAGGTTAGAACCATAAGGTGGGCCATTTCTATGCCTAGCTTCTGTTTGATTTTGATTTTGGAAATGTCAATCTTTATCCTCTTTGCTAAGGGCATAGTGTCAAAACCCTTCGCACTAGTGATTATCACTTCTTCCTTGAGGGACGAATCAACATCCTCCAATCCCTCTAACAACCCTTTTTTCTTTGAATCAATGTTGGGGCCAAAGCTTGCAGAGTGAACATTGTAGTGACAATAGAAGAAGTCGTAATGGCGCTAGAGCTTGAAGCATGAGTAGTAGATGGTGAAGAAAATAGCGATGGATGACCTATAAGTTTACGGACAAAACTTTAAAGATTAGAGTGGTCCTCCCATGAGGACTAAAGTTTCTCGAAGACTGAGTAAACTAAAGATATACCTTGAGAGGTCGATGTGTCCTTTGAGGGAGATTTAGCAATCTATCCTTCTTCTATGGACCTGTAAGTTGAAAGTAGGACAAGAGGATCTATCAAGGGAAAGGGAGTTGAGGCATTAGGATGTATCCCAAGCCAGATGCAGCAGGGACATGCGCCTCGGTTATGGAAACTATAGAAGTGACACCATAGAAGTAACGATATATAATAAGGGTTCTTTAGGAGTTAGAGTGGAAGTTTTTGCATGATCTAATGAGCTGGGACCAGCATGAAGCTCAACAGGCATCTGTCCTATGACTGCAGCTTTTGATGCCAATATTTTCTTACGCTTCTCTAGGGCCATCAAATTTTCCTCATCTAAGAACCTTTTCTTCAAAAACTCCTCATTGACGTCCTAGCCAGTGCTCTTGGCCCTTCATTGTATTTACTCTCAAGCATTGGCGAGTGTTTTAGGATAGCTATTTCCATGCCATTTTAGATTGTTCATTTTTATCATGTTGGCAAATATTCGGAGAAGATTAGCTTCTGTCTCCTCATCGGTGTAGAAAGCTTTTACTTTAAGGTCTTCATTCTCCTTTTTGAAATCGACCGGCTTTACTCGAGCCCGTCCTTTTGAGTTTTTTCATCTCTCAAGTCAGCTTTGCGTTTCTTTACTTCAACTTGAAGCAGTGCATGTCGATCTTCACTTTCTTTGATCTTCTTCTCAAGCTCAACATTAGCAGCATGAGCAGTCTTCAGTTATGAATTTATGACTAGGGTTCTTACATTTGAACCCTAGACAGCTCAGCTATTCTTTCTTGTGAGTCCTTGGCTGACTTTGCATTTTCATCTCTTTCCTTTGTGATTTCAGCTAATTCTCATTTGTAACCTTCGCATATCCTATTTTGATTAGTTCTCTCCATCTCGAACGAACGGATGATCAACTAGTTAGCCTGTTGATGAAATAGGCCCTTTGTGAGCTTCTTACATTCAAAAAACAACTATGTAAGCTACTCAGGTCTAGTAAAGCCTCCGTTGAGCAAATTTTATGAAAGTCCTTGACATTGGAATCGAAAAAACCACCTCAAGGCAGTTTCCAGGTAGAGTAGTCGACATCCTAGTTGTGACAGTGGTGGATTGGCCTTCGGGGGGTGGGTGAGGAGCAACAGATGGGTAAAAGTTTCTTAGCTGGCCCTAAGAGATTGGGTAGGGCAACGACTTTGGGTTGAGAGGGGTCTAAGGATGGAGTTGTGATAGGTCAAGTTTATGGAGGAGGGACATGATAAGAAGATTGTCGGTGCTGTGATGGGTGAGTTTGCAGGAGTTGTTGACGGTGGTAATTGAAGTCATACCCAAAGCTGTCACATGATTCCTTTTGCTCCTTATAACAACGCTGCCTTTCTTCGACATTACACCTTTCTTGCTCCTTCCTCCTTTGCCTTTCTGCATCTGACTCTTGATATGAGCCATGGCATTAATAGTAGGGTTCAAGAGTTGAAGAGCGATGTTGGTCAACATCTTGATGAAGTTTTCCCATGCGATGTCTTGCCATTGTAGCCGAAAAGGAAAAGTGTTATTTTTGAACTAGGGTAGTGGATTAAGAACAGTGCTAAGTATTTTTTTCCTATGATCTTATAAGTAAGTGAAGTGTTGATGTTCCTTGGGTAACCTATAGACTGTGTTCGAGGGGGTCCAAAGATAGAGTCTCATTACCTTCGAGGGCCCAATATTATCTTCCAATAGGAAGCTGAATTCATGGGCGCTGGTGTCAAGGATATGCTCAATTTTTAACTCATCGTAAGGGAAGTCAGAGAGAGTCCCGAAATCACTTAGAGAGCTAAAGACATTTTCAGATACACTTGCTAAAGGGGTTGACTCCTTGATGGGACCAAGGCATGGCACAAGTGTGAGCGATGATGATTTGATCACCAATCATTTTTCCTTTGGAGATGAAGTGACCATGGTGCATGTAGGATATGTCTCCCCAAATAATTTATCTCCACCTATGTTATAGTCCTCATCTTCATCCTCTCCTCTTCTCTTCTTCATTCATCTCTTCGCCCCCGACTTCTTTGACATTCTCTCCTCCCATTATCCTTTCCTCGCCTAGATTTCCTACTCCTATATCCTCCTCTTCTTATTTACTAAGATTTGTCTCAACGTCATGGCCTTCTCGACTCCTTTGTTCATCATCATAGGAGTCTCCCACCAAAGCAGAAGACCAAGAGTGGCTCAAGCCACTTTGGTTGGAACTGGGTTAGGGAAAATACTCCTTCCATTATAGAGGAGTGAAATTGTCGCAGTCGGACATTGGTGAGGAGGTAGGTTGTTTTTCTTAAGTCACTACTAATCCCCTTCAAGGATTCTAAAGTATGAGTAAGATCATTTGTTGGGTTTCCTACGAGGAGGTCCATCAAGAATATGGAAAGATTATTAGATGTTTGGATGAAGAAAGCTCAAATATGGAGAAGGAGATAGATGAAGGAACTTACGACTAGATAACCAGAGGCTGTTGAAACCTTCAGCATAGAGAATAAAGAAGTATTCGCTCTTAAAGTAATTATGCTTATTATGGAGTGTCTCGATAACCTTGCAGTGGTTGTAAGCTTCGATGATTAGTAGAGAAGGCAAGTCTTGCCTCTTCTTAAAGCTGAGTAAGAAGGTGAGCTATTCAAGTAGGGGCGAGATAGGTTCATCATGAAAATAATATACAGAGCTAAGCAAAGTATGGCCAATTGGATGCACTTGGGTAGGAGCCAACCTATGCTCTTAAAGAAGGAATTTTAGGAACCCGTTAAAAAAGCGTATGGCTCCAAATAAGCACATATATGTGGTATGTGGTATTACCCATTGGTGAGAGATGAGCCCTTTGGTTGGGTATAGGTAAAAGGACCTCATCCTAAGGAATTCTATTCTTGATGCAAACCATTTTAAGCTCCATAGCGGTCAATTTGGAGGGCGTTTGATCTCAAGTATTATCGATATAGAGAGAATAGGTTGGTCCTCTCTTGGTTGGGTATGGCCATGAGGCCGAGCCATTAGAACAACCTAGAGTAGAAGTTCTCGTGTAACTGGGCGTCTCACACTAGACGGAGTAGAAGTAAATGCTTAAGTGATAGAGGAGTTCTCTTCCACCGTATAAGTTGAAGGGATGGTGTCGGTTTTAAGATGAGGAGATCGTCTTGTATCAGTCATTTTAAACTAGAAAACTTGGCGATGAGCAAGGGTAGGTATATTTTATATTAGTACTTTACTTTGATTAAATCCTGTGTAGCCGATGTACATAATCCAATATATGTATCCATATGTTCACCAATAGGATTCTACACATTGGCCAGGGAAGCAAAATGTGTGAATCTATGTAGTGTGTGTCATATATCCAGATCATAGTGTATGCAAACACTCTGCATAGACTGCCAACTCATGCCGGCAAACCAGCTCTATTACGTTATGGAACGGTGTTTTAGATTTTACAGTTATATTAGAATATACAATAACAAAGCCGTTGTCCGGAGAAACATAGAGCTTTCTTTATAGGAAGGCTAGATTATGACATTGAACTTGATGTATTAGCGTGTTATTCAGTCAAATGTCGGAGTGCGTTCAATGTGACCAATTCTTAAAACCCTCCCATCGAAATTAAGTCATCAAATTCAAATTCAACCAAAGTTTGATGACAGTCCGACGCCTCTTTTCCATAATGTGAACGATTATCACATTTGAAGAATGTAGGCCAACTTAGGGAAAACCTAGGGTGAAGACTAGAGAAAAATAAAGGTGCCAGCAACACTAATAGAAAAAGTAAACTTGGTGCAAAACCCTAAGGAATTGGGTGTTCACTTTGAAGTCGTGAGTCTACCTCGTGCTATCATCAATTCGGCCATAATTGAAAAGTAGGGCATGAATCTCGACTTGAACTAAATTAAAGGGTATGGTTTTGCATTGACAGTGAGACCAACGATGGCAGGATAGCAGTAGTGGCGTCGTAGCCAAGATCGAAAAACCCACCTAGGAAATTGAGATTTGATGGTGGTGAAGCTTCTAACTTTTTCAGTGTCGAGTAGCGGAGCTTTTATCACTGTGGCCTGAAAGACTAGGTGGCAACAATTGAATTGGTGATAACATTGAAGGTAGTAAGGTGACTACAATGGCTGAAAAGTCGCACTGGAAAAAGAAGTGAAAACTCGAAAGTTGAAACGTTGAAGTGAAAAGATAAAATTTTCTATATTATATAAAACACTTCAGGAATCATGTCGGTACTAACATGATTATGGTTGGTACCGACTTCTTTCGTTCAATGATTTTTTACAAAAGAGAAAAAAAGAGAAGCGAAGAAAGAAAAGAGAAGCCTAATTGATCAGGACATGATCCAGCTTCCAGAAAACCAAAGGCTCTAACTTAGCTGCAGAGAAGGAGTGATATGCCGACTACTTATAGCAATGAACGGATGATCTTTGAATAGGCATGATGCTTTGAGATGATGGTTAGCTGACCACGGAATCTTATGCACCTGAAATCTAATATCTTGTCTTGATCTAAAGCATGCTATGTTGTCAGAACCATACTTTGGGAGCAAGTGTTATCCAATATTTGAACCAAGCAACTTCTTGATGGATTTGGAATTTAAGATGATGAAGAAACGGATTAAGAACTTAAAGGGTTGTCTGGAATGATGGAATAATGAAGAATAAGAAGTTGAAGCAAGATTGGTTCAAGGAGAATATGGTTGGTACTAACATGGTTAAGGTCGATACCGAGATGACCTCATGGAGGACCCGCTTCTGAACAAGTAGGTGAAACACTCTAGTACTTTATAGAAGAAGATAAGTCCCATATAGGGCACAACATGTATGTACGGACATTATTTGTAGGAGCAATTTTAATAATAAAACTTGGAAACTTAGACGTATGAAGGAAAAAAGCAAACTAGCACTGAGAAAATATGGTTGGTACCGACCATATTGTGGTCGATATCAACATGATTAACACTACGAATTTACTTGTTCTTCCTTCCTACTCTTGTGGATCTAAACTCTTACTTGGTTTTCCATGCGCTACCAACTTTAGTAGGTGGATACGTCTATAAATAATTAACTTAGAGCAACAAAAAGAGAGACCTTGGCTTCTATTACCTTCTATAGTCATACCTAGCCATGAATTACTATCATACTTGGATTTACAATGTTTTCTAGATCTAATGCATGTGCTAAAATTCTTGAAATAAATTTAAAGTGGACGTAGGAAACGATTTATGGCCAAACCACTATAACATTTCATGCGTGAAAGCTATTTATTTTGGTTTTTAGATCGACCTTCCTTGTTTTTGATTCATTGGGGTGTTAATGAACCGTAAGAATGAATGAAAGAAAATATGTTTTAAAGGGAATTCATCGAAACCTTTCCAATATCCTCTTTTAAAACTTCTACTCTTTAATTCATTATTAAATCTCATCAAATTCTCTCCTCCTTAAGCATGCATGGTAGACCATAGATGGTGCCACATAGGCCCTCAAAAATTTCTAACTTTGCAGTTAATTTAATTAAATCCAATTTAGAAATTCTACCGATATCGTATAGCGATATGCACGTGTATAACTTTTATGTATGCACTTTATGAAATACTATTGCTATTCAAAGAAATTAAATAAAATTAAATAATTAATAATTAGTTTAATTAATTTAAAATTATTATAAATTAATTAAATCCCATAGTTTTTTGGAGTATTTATTATTATGGTTGTGCGACTCATAGGTGTAAATTTAGTCAGCGATCGATATCGTACAATTCAAATATTATCGTTCACAGATCATCCTAGCTAGTGGTGGGACATTTTGGCTGGAATTATTGCTTATACATATTTTCAGTAAAATCCAGTTTTACAATTATAAATGATATTCGTAGTAATGATTATTTACACTAATTCTCTTCGTTGACATGATATCACATTAGGACTTAAGGAATTTGATTTCAATCAAAATTGCAACATCGCCCATGTTTAACTTGTTTAGTTCAAACAAAAAAAATCCTTGGTTCAATAACAACATTTATTATTAACTGTATTGCTTTGGTCAAAGACTTCGAGTTTGAGTTTACTACAGTTGAACATGATACTAACCTCATATAACTGAGGAGATGGGTTCTTTATTAAATAGTGTTTCACTTCTAATGCTTTAACTCAGATCCAATTATTGTCCATCATGCAACGATTTAACTGTAATCAAAGTAGGGTATCCATATTGATGTTCAACGATATTCTCTAGTCAAGTGAACTATGTAAAAACATTACTTTAAGATTCTCAGTTTAACCATAGTTATATTAACCAAAATAGAACTCTTGAGTTAGTCATCCTATAGTTATCCAATAAATATCAGTATGCAACCTCTTCCCCTACAGCCCTTTAAATAGTGGTTGAAGCGACATGTCTATTGGTGGAGTAGTGGTGGAAAAATCCCTTCATTTCAATTTTTCAAAACTAAAAAACGGCTAGTATGTTAAAATACATAGGGAGCATATCTTGGCATATGTGTGTTTCAAAAACAAGAACTTTAATAAAGTGTTGTAGATTTTCAAAAATTATAAAGTACTTGATATTTGTGGATATTTTTTAATTCGGTTGAGGCCAATGGTTGATGATCTTCAAGTACAATTTTCATGGGGTCTTTAACAAAGATTCTAATATTAATCAATTCAAATACCTTTATCGTTATAATATTCTTCTTCAATCAGTTTTGTTCTTCCATTTGCTCTAGTTAACCTTCACATATATAACTCATTTTCTTCCACTGAGTTTTTGTTTATCTCTGTAAAATGTCTCCATAATATATATGAAAATACAGCACAACTCGGAGAAATATTAGTAGTAATATTTATATGGTTGTTCATAAAAATCAATACTTAAGGTATAAACTGACTTAACATTTAAATTTAAACTATCTTTTAAATTTTCAAACAGATTTTGAAAATTGACCTTAGGATCAAAATCAAATCTGGACTTTATGTTAGGGATGACCTTCGATTTACTTTATCCTTCAAGCTAGACCGGTGGCCAAGTAGGGCATAATACTTGATTACCCAAACTCAACCTTTAACACCACCTTTCCAGTCATCTTTCTAAATGGTTAGGCTTTGATCAATAAGCCCAAACATTGCTAATTTTCGACCATGTACACTATTAGGCTCCGATACCAATGTAGGAACTGGACTAGTCAAAAACGGGCGAAATAGGTAGATTTCATAAATAAAATCCTATTTTTAATCTGTTGGGCTTTTGAAGTCTTAAGAGTTTATTAGATCCAATCTAATAAATTTTAAAATAAAATCTTATTTTATTTTATTTAGTTAAAAGAAAGTTTTAATTTAGTTTATACTAAATATTTTATAATATGCTCATATGCGTATAGTGCAAGTGCAACATAGCATAGGTGTACATAATTAATGTATACATATTTGGATATTGGGCTTTGCATCTATAACATATATATTGCCCATTTATATATGCAATAACTGTCACAAAACATTTTAAACTTATATATATATTTATATATCAAAGTTTATGTGTGTGTGAAAATCTACTTATGCATTGAATGAAATAAATAACATAAATTACTAAAATAAATTTGACAAATGGATTCAAAATTGTATGCGTAGTGGTGCATTTAGGTGACATCAAAAGAAAGCAAATGTCAGTTAAGTGGCAATTAATGAAAGGAAAGAAAGAAATCTTTTAGCATTCTTTTAATCTTCCATTAGCTTGTTTTTAAAGCATTTGAATTTGTACGTGAATATATGTGTGTGTGTGTATGTGTGTGTGTGTATGACCGTATGTATGTATTGTTTTATTTTAAATTATATAAAATAATAGTTGAATTTATATACATACATATACATTAAACTTGTTTGATTATTTATATGTTTTGAAATCTAAACCAAACAGTTTAAAATCATATTTTAACTTTAGAAGGGTTTAACATTAGTTTTGTAGCTTTACGTTGAAGTCCTATTGTAACAGCCCGTAATTTTTCATACTTAAATAATAAATTTTATAAGGGAAAAATCGTAATTTTACATAAACGATAAATAATAAATTTTTACAGGAGCTGGAATTAGTCCCTGAGACCTATTCTAAGGCGTCGAGAATGTCGTTTACAGTCAGAAAACATATATAACTTGCTGAATTTGGTTAAACGGGCTAGAAATTAGAAGAAATCAAACCTAGTGGCATTTTCGTAAGTATAGTAATTTTGATATATTATGCTAAATATGTGCTAACACCAGCCTATAAATAGATTCATAAACTGTAATTTCTTATCATACTTCATCCAAAACATCCTATCACTAATCTTTACCTTCTTCTGCATCTGATCTCTTAACCAAATCAAACTAATATCACATCAAATCAAAAAGGGACAATACAACATTTCAAAACAAAGATCTACAAAGCAAATCGAGGCAAATTGAGAGGGTAACACATCAGGCCAATAAGGAAGAAGGTGAATTCTAATCAAATCGAAAAGGATGCAAGGCTAATATGTGAGTGGGACTCTTCATATTAGTGATATATCAATAAGTTATGATAATTCACTTCCTATATTCATAAATCAAAATATATGCAATTGAATTGATAATCAATACACACACACACACACACTTGATCAAAATAACATGACATAGCTAGATGATTAAAAATATTTTTTTATCGATTGTAATTAGCAAAGTTAATCTCCGTCTGATTTAAAATGTACAAAATTTTCAAGCGTTTCAAGCCAGTTATATATCAAAATTGTAGCTCTCAACGGATCGAGTCCACTAATGACGTTGTCGATTGGATATATGGTTTGGTCGGAAAATGCGATGGAAGATCGATGAACATGGACATCCTTTTCGATCGAGCGGTGAAACATCAACGAAACGACGATTGGGAAGTATGGCCTTGTAGAGGAGGATTAGGGCGTCACCTCATTGGTGATGGATTATTCTGGAGGTGCCAGATATCGCCACAATCGACGTTGCAAGATTTCATAGCAGCGATTCAGGGGAAGGCGTCACGGGTGATGATAGGGATGGCGTTGGGTAGCTCGTGGCATAGGAAAGATCCTTGTAGGGTCGGATCAACGTCTAGGCGATTATAGGCATGACGACGGCGAGATGAATAGAGCGCTGGAAGCTTGGGTCGCGATTTCATGAAAATTGTTGCCTGCGGAAAAAAAATAAAATAAAAAGTTAAATAATAAATTAAATAATTACCATATTTCCCATATGTTTAAACTTTAATAACTCTTACATATGACCTCCATTTAACGTGCGGTTTGTTGCGGTGGGACCGTAGCAAGATGAGGAACATTTTAGTATATTGTTTGCTATGTTTAGAGATGTTTTAGAAAAGTGTTTTGTTTGGATAGGTATGTGATACGTTGTTCGATTGATGATGACGATAGACATTATGATAGATTTTTCAGAAGAAATGAGTTTCTCAGTGTAACCGTTGATGTCTAGCGGTGGTGATAATGAGTATAGGCAGGGCAGTAAATTTTTGAAAGGAAATGAGTACTTCAGTGTAACCGTCGACGTCTAATGATAGTGTTGCGGTGCATTTTTCAGAAGAAATGAGTTCTTTGGTGCACTGTTTGATGGTAATTGGTATGATACATTTTTCAGAGGAAATGAGTTTTCGGTGTGACTGATGACCTCTATTGATGACGTTTTCAATAGCGTTGAGTCCTCGGTATATGATTTAGTGATCATCGACATATGGTAGAAATTAGTGAGACCTTACCATATGATGTCATTATAGTATTATATTGTGTTTAGCTGACTTGTTGGGTGCATGTGACATAGGTTAAAGTATGGTTTCGAGGATAAAAGTTGTTTTACTATCTTATCGATATTATACACTTATATGATGCGTATCACTCACCAGGCATATGTCCGACCCCCTCTTTTCCTTTCTGCTTTTACTTTGATAGGTAGGTAAAGAAGATCCGCACTGATTTCAAAGACGTGGTGGTACGATGGAGATGTGCATCCATGTATTAGCTATCTATTACTTACTTTATATATTATCTTAGACATTAGACCATTTATCTATTTTCATTATTTGGAGTTATTTTGTATCTAGAAACTATAAATTACAGTTCGTTTTATTTGTCTGAGATTATGATATTATTTTAATATTATATTTGGATCTTTCCATTATGAGTTTTAGAAAGTAGACATTTTTGTAGATAGATCTGTGATTTGTATTTTATAATTTACCTTAAACAATCCATAACCTACGGCTTTCGTGATGCAGTTCCTCTTTTATATGTAAATCGAAATGTCATAGATGGCAGATTATTACACCTGTTGTAAAATTTGAATTGAAACTATATGTGTGTGTATATACGTACGAACATAATAATAAACAATATCCGGATTCCAAATAATATAAATATGTAAATTTTACAATTTCATATGTTTATAGTTAAAGATCAACAAATTGAAATCTAGTTTTGACTTAGAAAGGAATTCAACTTTGACTTCATGATTTTACTCCAAAGTCCTTTTCAATTTTGTATTGAATCAATGTAAATAACAACCAAAATAATTGATAATCAAAATAACCACATTACATATGAAACTTCCACTATTTCACGGTATAATTTCAAGTATGGTTAGATCTAAACAACACAATCAATTTAAAAATATATACAATAATTAGTTTCAAATCCAAAAAAGAACCTTTTCCCTTTATTCATTTCACCATATTATAATTTCCAAATAATAGCAATAAATAGATTGAACAAAATATGCACATATAAATTCATTGTATAATAAATAAAATCTAAACTATTTTGATAAGATATAACTTATTATCTTAATCAGATGTATGCAAGAGGATCTAAATTATTCTAATATATATTAAAAGGAGATTGGATGATTACCTTAAGATGTAGCCAAAAAGATCACACCATGAATGAAGAAAGACTCCTAGATCCAATTGAATCGCCTCCAAAAATTACAATGATATGAAGCACCACCTTTTTATTTTGATTTTAATTGAATTTGTTTTTGGGAATATTTCTCCATGAAAGTCATGGAATTTCAGCCATAAAAGGGAGAAGAAAAAGAAAATGACTTGTTAGGAGAGTGAATCAGTGAATGAATGAAAGAAAATATGTTTTAAAGGAAACATTGAAACCTTTCCAGCTTCCTTCTTTAAAACCTTCCTTTTTAATTCATTATTGAATCTCATCAAATTTCCTCCTCCTTAAGCATGCATGGCTGACCATTAAAGGTGCCACATGGTCCCTCAATTTATTTTGAAAATCACTTAGCAACTAATCTATCCAAATCCAGTTTAAGTATTCTACCGATATCATATAACGATACATGTGTGTATAACTTTTATATATGCACTTTATTAAATAGGAATGACATTTCTATAAATCAAATAAAATTTAATAATTAATATCTCATAAATATTAGTTAGTTTACTTATTTTACAATGATTATAAATTAATTAAATCATGTGGTATTTTGGAGTACCCAAATTACGGTTGTGCGACTCATAAGTGTAAATTTTGTCAGCGATTAATATCAAATAATTTGAATATTAACGTTCACATGTCACCTTAGCTAGTGGTGTGACATATTTGCTAAATTTATTGCTTACACATCTTTTTCTAAAATCTAGTTTTAATATTATAATGGTACCCAGTTGTAATGATTATTTACAATAATTCTCTTCATCAACACTATATCACATTAGAACTTATGAAATTTTGTTTTGGGTAAAATTCCAATATAGTCCACATTCATTATTAACCATACCGATTTGGCCAGAGACTTTGACTGTAGTTGACCATGTTGCTAACCTCGTATAACTAAGGTGATGAATTCTTTATTGAATAGTGTTTCACTTCCAACAGTTCAACTCAGACCCAACTATAGTCGTTCGATGGATGCCACGTAATGATTTAAATATAATCAAAGTGGAGTGTCCATATTGAATTTCAATAGTATCCTTAGGTCGAGAGAACTATGTAATATCACCATTTCGAGATCTCCATTTCATCTTAGTTATATTAACCAACATAAAACTCTTGGGTGAGTTATTCTAAGTTATCTAATAACTATTAGTGCGCAACCTCCTAATGCCCCCAGTAGCCATGATTAGTACACTACCCAACATTTGGAGAGCATTACACACTCTAGTCTCAAGTATGTATCGATATCCCATCTTGAAATATCCTGACTAGGAATATTTAAAATAATATATTACTTTTATTGTGATAAATCCCTCAGGATTACAACACATTGTCATTACTATCATATAACATATCATTTAAGGATTTTCTATTTAATATACTTTAAATGAATTGCTTAATTAATTATATCACAATATAACAATTACATAATAGATAGAAAATACCTTTTGCTTTAAACAAGATTGGTTATCAAGTTAGATATATGTAAAAAATTACATAATTTCCTCTAAGGCATACCCCTACCTCTATCAATACTTCAGACTAATGAGAAAAAAATGGTATTACCTTGAAAGTCTACCAAGTTAATGAGTTCAATGCATGCATGGTGACAAGCGGATTAATTGAAGCATTCCATACATGCCTGAAATACATATGAAAAAGTAGTGAGATGCAAAAAAAATTACACGTAGATTGGATAGAGCTCTGGTAAAACCTGATTACTTAAAATCTATTCCTAATATGAAGGTTATAGTACTTCCTAATTATGCTAGTGTTCATTGTTCCCTCTACATTCAATTCGGTAATGATGAGCAGAATCAGAATGGTAAACCCTATAGATATGCTAATCTATTTGAAATGGTTATTAGGAGACCACTTACTTTAATAACTTGTAATTTCCGGATGGCCCTGACATGTTTACTCTTACCATGGCATTGAAAATGATGAAAAACAAATTAAAAGAGTGGAACAAAAACAGATTTAAAGCAATTGATGAGATCATAAAGTTAAAAGAACGGTTAGAAACAATACAAAACCTCCTAGATAAAGACCCACTACACGAAGGCCTAAATGCTAACCACTATGATATAAATAGAAGAATTAAGGAAGCTCTAAAGATTGAAGTAATGGAGTTAAAGCAAAAAGAAAAAGAAAAATCTCTTACTAAAGGTGATGAGTGTAGTATATATTTGTGCACTACCATAAAAGAAGAATTACAACAATGTATTGAATAACTTAAATTCCAATGGGGAAGCAACTTAAAACTTAAAGAAGATAGAAAACAATATCGTATACAACTTTACCCAATTTTACAATAAGAACTAGTTAGACCACTTACCTAAGGTGAACACCAGAACTTTAATCCCTGAAAAAGGAAGGACTATGATGGAAGCTAGGATAACCGATAGGGACTTTAAAAAGGCCCTGTTCTCCATTTATAATGACTCCGATCCGGCCCTGATGGTACAAGGGAAAAATTCTTTAAAATGCATAGGATAGACCTAAAAGAAAAAATAAGGTCAGCCTATGAAGAAGCTTTTGATAATGGTAAATTTATTTAGGAAACCAACCACACATTTATCCATCTAATTCCTAAAGTTAATAAACCAAGTACAATTGAGGAGTACAGACCAATTTCTTGCTATAATATTGTGTATAAGGTATTTAGTAAAATTATATGCAGAAGAATTAATAAAGTAATACCAGACATCATATCACAGTGTCAGACTGATTTTATAAAAGGTCAAGCTGTTTCATAAATTTCCATTATGGCACACGAGCTTGTAAGGAATTTTAACAAAAAGGCCCAAAAAAAGATTCTACTTAAAAATTAATCTCCACAAATCTTATGACATGGTTAACAGACAGTTAATTATATACATACTCGGAGGCATGGGAGTTCCCTATAAAATGGTGAATATAATAGTTTAATATACTAAAACCCCTACATAACCCATTCTTCTAAATGGATAACTAAAGGCAACATATACAACTGTAGAGGATTGAGACATGACCTGATGAGTCTCTCTGATCGCATGTGAATCGCTTCAGTAAAGAGCAGTGTTTTAAATCTCGGATTTTGGCCAATATCTCGGGAAAATATCTCGGCTATCTCGGGCGATATTTAAAACACTTTTAACTAAATAGGCTGCCAAATCTCGGATTTTGGCTGATATCTCGGATTTTTCATCTCGGCCATCTCGGGGAGATTTAAAAGCCTGGTAAAGAGTCAAGCCGTGCTAGAGAAGCAGAAAGAATAGCTTGGTAATCACTCTATATTAAGGGGTTAAGTACCAATCTCGGATGTGGAAAGAGTTACAGAATAACATATGATGACCGCCTTACACCTTTGACATATAAATACCATAAATAGTGCACTACAACTGTATTCAACCAATGTATGATGGTAATTAAGGGTAAAATAACTAATTTCCAAAACATAACTTGTCTTATATCTCACAGTGCATAAGATAAAATATAATAATCAACATAGATATAAAATAGGCAAGACAACGCTATAATAAAATGAACCTAGATAAATCAAACTACATTAGTCCATCACAAGTATATAAAACAAAGTGGAAATAAAGTTTATACATCAAATCAAATAAACCTTAAATAGAAAGTATCTAATAAATAAATACCGATAATAGCTGCATAATACTACACAATGGAATAGCAGCAATAGCTCAAAGTATAGTATATGAAAGTGCTTGCCACATGCTTGTCCTCCACACAGTTCCATGTGCTATCTCATGCCTGTTATATCTAATTTACTCATTTAAGAGTAACCGAGATAATAAGAAGAAAAGTATAAAACCTTTAGTTAGATAACAGTCTGATATAAGCGATCTATGATCTCAAAATACTATAAAAATCGATTTAGTAAATAGGAACATGATGTATGGAGAATCATACCTGACCTATCCCTGCATCGAATAAGTCACCACATAACATCAATATATGCTAATCTACTATCATATGTACAACATAAAATATAATATAGGGTGGCTAAGTATACTACGTAATAATATTTATATCGTGTGGCATCCATATCAGACATAGAAAGCATAACAAACATAGTAACCATCAAATAATCTCACATCTCACAACTCACTGCCTTCGAATATAAGATAACTCATACGATCCCCTGTATTGATCACCAACCATATATAATTGCGGTCCCATCGATGCTTGAATCCATGCCACTCCATAAGGCCATGAAGCTAAACCATCTCGTATAGGTCTAGGGATAAACAGATCACCCCAAATCGATCTGCAGTGAGCATCCCTACCATCCCCTTCATCTCGAGCCTACTCAAGAACTTTGAGTTATCTATGATCCCCCAGCATACATTTAATAGTTGAAACCCATATATGTTCTATTGCATAAGTCCTACTAGTAGAAACCATCGTATGTTCTCCTCTACAAGTTCACTCTGTATTGAACTTGCCTCCTTGGACAATCCTAGTAGAAACCTCCATATGTTCAACTCCACAAGCCCACTTCGTATCGAACTTATCTCCTTAAACGTTCCCTATATGCTACAAACAATTCCTACTTGTAGTTACGATTTACTTTGACTATGTCGTCGAGTCGTTGAAGTGTCGAACTTTCTTTGGTCATTGCCTAAATTTTTCGAAGTAGGCCTTGGATAAGGTCGAAGTAATCCCCTTGAAACCCCAAAGCCAGCTAATGAAAATCTCGAAGCAACATGCAAAAACCCACTCCAACCTCTACTCGGTTGCCTAAATATCGGACCAAAGCAAAATACCGATCCCAAAATCTTGTCTGGTCTCTTACACCTGATCACTTTTCCACCACTGGACCAACCAATTGTTAAACCAACCTACCACCGCACCAGTCATGCACCGAACCTACTACCACTGGACCAAAGCCTTCCACCACTGGAAATAGATTCTTGTTCAGTACTTCCACCATCGGTCAGCCACCATCGGACCATAGATGCTCTTACCTTGCTCGGAGTTTCTTTTTCCCTTGCCCAAAATTTATGCCAAACACCCCATGTTGAACGCCACCTCCCAAATAGACTTCCTATAGCATTCTAGCACTTCATCCTCCCTATTATTCAATCGCTACACTTGCCACTTCGATCCTCATGCTACACCAATTCATCGATACTACCCCAAACACTATAGAGTTTATTCTCCAAAGTTCACTGTTATCCCGCCTTTTGGCAAGGCCGTGACACCAAAAAAGTTGACTGGAAAAACTGAAGACAGTTCGTCGTAAAAGTTCGTTATACACTGTTTCACCATGGATATCGATGAATTTTGACCGAGTCCGGATCAGGCCACAATTGACAAGATACGACAAATAGAGCCATGGGAACCAGCATTTCAAATTTCAAGTCAATCCGAGTTCGTATGCTCAAGATATGATCGATGCAAGATTAAGGGGAAAACCACAACTTGTATCCATCGGCGTTGCTTCCTTCGTATCCATCGGCCGGTTTATGTTCGCATCCATCAGTAGCACCTATGTTTGAATCCATTACGTTTGCATCGATCAAAAGGAAGATGACCTCGCCACCATCTGGTTCGTAACCATCAAGCTTGGAAGAACTTCGAATCCATAGAGGTATTCCTCTTTGTATCCATTCTGCAACCTCCTATTCGTATCGATCAACTGGAGACCATCGAGATCGATACGAACAAAGATATGCACCGACTCCATAAACAATGATACGTTCGTATCCACCAGAGCACCTCACTTCGAATCCATCCTGTGCGGTCATTTCGTATCAATCAACCCAAGCAAGACACGATCGATACGAATGAGATATTGTTCGAATCCATGGTGTGGTTGAAGCCTTCGAATCCATCAAGTCAAAGCGGCGAGATATTTGGAACGACCCGATCAAACTGGCGAAAAAAGTGGATCGATGCGAAGTTCAAGCTCCACGTCATCACAAAGTCACATGCTAACATGGATTCGAAGAGATGGATACGAACGAATCGATTCGAACGGGGCGAGCAGTTCAAAAAGCACTATTTCGAATCGATGATATCTCACGATCTATAAGTCCAAATGCTATGAAATTTTCACAGAAGCTTACATACATGTTGAAGAATGTCCTCACCAAATTTCAGCTCCATTGGATGATTTTTTGATCAATTCGAATGGATCTCGAATCGATCCCGAAGCGGGCCCAGACTTCCTGGACGCGGGCATGTGGGCCCGCTCACGTGCCAGAAGTGGTCTCCCAAAATTTAGGCGAACTATCAGCCTCCTACGCCTATAAATAGAGCCCCAGGTCATTCAGAAAAGAGGATTTGGATTCTGAAGCGCCCAGATTCTGCCAGATTCAATTCTACGTCTTATGATCACTGTTGTATTCGAATTTCAGAGCGATCATCAATTATAATCCGCTGTAACAGATTGAAGTTATCAAGTGAATCAATAAAATCATAAGCTTCAGAGTGGACGTAGGCAAGATCGCCGAACCACTATAAAATCTGTGTTGTTTACCGCTGTTCTTTTCAATTTTTGGAGTGTTCTTCATTTTTATTTCTCTACATATCTGTTATCCGTGAATTGTGATTGCGAACTGGTGCTTTCAATGACTATCGGGTGTTTGTGACCAATTTTGGTATAAACATTTTGGTGCTTTCACTGAGAAGGCTAATTCAGGAGTTCTATCATTTAGAAGTTGAATTTGAAGACTTAAGAGCTCAGATCTGAGAAGATATGACAAGGCAAACTAGTAAAGACAAAGGCCAGAGCAAAGTCAGCATGAAGGGAGTCAAGAGGCTTCCTCGGGGGCAAACCAAGCATCGATCTTCATCACCAGGGATGAGATGGAGACAATGATGAAGAGACAGGAGGAAATGATCCAGAATTTGCTTCAACAGATTGGACAACTTGGAGCGCAAAATCAAGGAGCAACTAGAGTCCAGAACGGAGTAGGACCATCTGGCGCAGCGCCAGAGCTGGGGGGCACACACTTAGAGCATGTTGATCCAATCACGGGAAGAGATTCAGGGACATCCGAGCAACCTGGTGGCAATAGAGGGATGAACGCTCAGCCAGGGGGGCAGAACGAAGGTAACACTCAAAGATCACAACCTGACGATTACCGACGAGAGAAAATCAGACAAATATTTCTTATTCTACGAGCTAAACGGTCATAGCACAAATGACTGTAGACACCTGAAGGATGAGGTAGAAGGGCATATCAGGAACGGTAGGCTACTTCAGTATGTGAGAAGGCGAGCTACAACGGTGGAACCAGAGCGACCACCGTCTACATCAGCTAGGGGTGACCCCGAGCCGAGGCACCGTATGGTTATCAATTGATTCAAATAACGATGAACAAGTCGTAAACTTCTCACTAACACCATCAAATCATTTACACGTGTATGAGATCGCGAACGATCCACATGCATGCTCTGAATGATTATTGACCGTCTCGTAGTGAGAATTTACACTTTGACATCCTTGCTTTGCTTTTGTTTCATGTTGATTTGGACATTTAGACTTTGCTTGTTTGGACATTTCTGTTATGGAGTTCATGTGAACGTTAATTTGATATTTGCAATTATGTAGAAGAAGTTACTCGTGTATGCTTTGGATCGCGAACGGTCCACGAGCACACCTTGTATGGCGACGAACCGCCACGATCGCTAATTCAGAAATTCACCCGAACGTGAACCTGACATCGATAATACTAAGACCCCCCCCCCCCGGGCACACCATTAGCCTCAGACGGCACCCGACCTCGAACGGTCACAATCTGCCTCGTACGGCACCCGACCGCGAACGGTCACACTTCATCTAGTACAAACATTCGATCGCGAACGATCACACTCTGCCTCGTGCGACACCCGACCACGAACGGTCATAATTCACCCAGTATGACATTCGATCGCGAACGATCACATTCTGCCTCGTGCGACATCCGATCGCGAACGATCACATTTTATCTCGTGCACCATACGACCACGAACGGTCACAATCCGTCATAATTCGTCTAGAACGACACCCGATCGCGAACGGTCACAACTCGTCTAGAACGACATCCGACCACGAACGGTCCCATTTCTTTATTTGCCGCGAACGGTATCTGACCGCGAACGGTCCCCTTCCTTTATTTTCCACGAACGACATCCGACCACGAACGGTCCCATTTCGTTATTTGCCGCGAACGGCATCCGACCTCGAAAGGTCCCATGTTACCTCAAATGACATACGGTCGCGAACGATCGTCATTCGTGGTCAGGAAAGATTATCAAGTTCTTTACAGGTCAATGATAGGATATGAACATCCAGCTGATGGAACTACAAAACACACCTTCCTATCTCAAGGCATGTTTTGGGGGGCAAATGTTATCCCGCCTTTTGGCAAGGCCGTGACACCAAAAAAGTTGACTGGAAAACTGAAGATAGTTCGTCGTAAAAGTTCGTTATACACTGTTTCACCGTGGATATCGATGAATTTTGACCGAGTCCGGATCAGGCCACAATTGACAAGATACGACAAACAGAGCTATGGGAACCAGCATTTCAAATTTCAAGTCAATTCGAGTTCGTATGCTCAAGATATGATCGATGCAAGATTAAGGGGAAAACCACAACTTCGTATCCATCGGCGTTGCTTCCTTAGTATCCATCGGCCGGGTTATGTTCGCATCCATCAGTAGCACCTATGTTCGAATCCATTACGTTCGCATCGATCAAAAGGAAGATGACGTCGCCACCATCTGGTTCGTAACCATCAAGCTTGGAAGAACTTCGAATCCATAAAGGTATTCCTCTTCGAATCCATTCTGCAACCTCCTATTCGTATCGATCAACTGGAGACCATCGAGATCGATACGAACAAAGCTATGCACCGACTCCATAAACAATGATACGTTCGTATCCACCAGAGCACCTCACTTTGAATCCATCCTGTGCGGTCATTTCGTATCAATCAACCCAAGCAAGACACGATCGATACGAATGAGATATTGTTCGAATCCATGGTGTGGTTGAAGCCTTCGAATCCATCAAGTCAAAGCGGCGAGATATTTGGAACGACCCGATCAAACTGGCGAAAAAAGTGGATCGATGCGAAGTTCAAGCTCCACGTCATCACAAAGTCACATGCTAACATGGATTCGAAGAGATGGATACGAACCGATCGATTCGAACGGGGCGAGCAGTTCAAAAAACACTATTTCGAATCGATGATATCTCACGATCTACAAGTCCAAATGCTATGAAATTTTCACAGAAGCTTACATACATGTTGAAGAATATCCTCACCAAATTTCAGCTCCATTGGATGATTTTTTGATCGATTCGAATGGATTTCGAATTGATCCCGAAGCGGGCCCAGACTTCCTGGACGCGGGCATGTGGGACCGCTCACGTGCTAGAAGTGGTCTCCTAAAATTTAGGCGAACTATCAGCCTCCTACGCCTATAAATAGAGCCCCAGGTCATTCAGAAAAGAGGATCTGGATTCTGAAGCGCCCAGATTCTGCCGGATTCAATTCTACGTCTTATGATCACTGTTGTATTCGAATTTCAGAGCGATCATCAATTGTAATCCACTGTAGCAGATTGAAGTTATCAAGTGAATCGATAAAATCATAAGCTTCAGAGTGGACGTAGGCAAGATCGCCGAACCACTATAAAATCTGTGTTGTTTACCGCTGTTCTTTTCAATTTTCTGAGTCTTCTTCATTTTTATTTCTCTACATATTTGTTATCTGTGAATTGTGATTGCGAACTGGTGCTTTCAACAACTATCGGGTGTTTGTGACCAATTTTGGTACAAACATTCACCTATGTTTATGGATCTCCCATCCTTTATGTATCGATTTAGAGACTACATTACTACTCCTTCTACACAGAAACCCCCGCCCATAAAATTGATTACTAACCGCAATTCACTCTGATGAGCATTTACAACTGTTCAAACATACAAGTAGCAACATATAAACATACAACAACAACATTCAATCATTATTCAACCATGTAAATGCACATTAAATCAAAGCAATTTACCCTAAAACTTGTTCATTGTTTAACATAACATTCATATAAACAATTATACATCAAAACAACATGTTTAAATCAAGTTAAATTCAAATTTATTTCAATTTCACTTTCTAAATAGCGACAAAACATATTTTTAAAATAGATTCAAAACATATTGTTAACTTTAAAAATAGATTCAAAACATATCAAAACCTATAAAAATATATATGGCATGTTTATAGATGATAATGATAAATCACTTACTAATCATCTAAAAGTCGATGAAAAACATGCAAAATAAGGCAATTTCAAAAATTACAGCAAATACCCAATGTAAAAAAAACCATATTTTCTATTTGTAAACATTTAAAAACATTTTGTAAATATATATATATATATATATATATCTATAATAAAGTGAGAGAATAGAATCACTTACCTTGGGTGTAGAAATCAACAAAAATCACCAATTAAGCACAGATTCATCAAAACAAAGGTAGATCTGGATTTTGGCAGTAGCTACATGCTTTTCTATTGACAAATTTTGATATTCATAAAGTCTCTTGCAAACCTTTTGCTCGATCTCCTTTTTATAAATTGATTTTAGTTAATTTTGAATGAAAGAATGGTGTAATTTAGGTAGTAGATGGTCAATGGAGGCAAAGAATGATTAGGGAATGTTTGGAAATGTATTTATTGGGATTAGTGGTTACTAGGGGCTGATCGTAACACTAATTTTTGAAATTAATTAGCATGCTAATTACAGATCGGGTTAATTACTCACTAATCTGCCAATAGTCTGTCCAAACTTCAAACAGTCATATCTTCTAAGTCGTAAGTCCAAAATTTATTATGACCACTCTATGAAATGGAAAACCATCATATTTTCATTTGGAAGTGGTTTGAAACCCTAATCCAGCACCTATAAAAAGTTGTCGGCCTTGTAATATTTTTCAGGATCAAAACCATCTAATAAAAATTATAGGGACAGAAAATATCACTAGTTAAGATTTCCCAAAGTTATATTAAATTTGGGCCCAAATTGATTTTAGAAAAAATATTTTTACGTTATACAACCAACTTCTTTCTTGACTAACTTTCTTCAAAGTGCAAACATGATTATGAGGGTAGAAGAGGCCAACCTCTTTAATAGTGTTGGGGAAAATGGATGAAATAGTAAGGCTGGCCCAATGAAAGAGAATAACTGCCAAAGGAATGGTCACCAGGAAAACAACAAGAAGCATTCTAATGACAGATCTCGCTTTAAACACAAGTTCACAATTGCCACTTTGAATTATGACTTAAAGGTCATTTATCTTGCCACATGAGCTTACGTGCCATATCAACGGCCTCCCTTCTCCCGGTCTAGGAGGAGAAAGGAGACCAAAGAAAGTATTATAAGTTTCATCAGTTTAGCGACCACTCCACCAATGAATGTCGGCATCTCAAGGATGAGATAGAACAATTGATCATGAGGGTAATATGTAAGACAACAAATCGAGCAAATGGCGACCCAAGTTAATCCACCTGCCCAGCAATAGTGGGTTGACGACAACAATGTAGTCGCCCTCCACATAGAGATATTTTCCATTTGCAGATGTCTACATGTGGCCAGAAGCAATGGAACAGCTCAAGCCCGCTATAGAAGAGAAATCGGGCCAAGCCACTAAATACTCAGTTGAGCTTCGAGATCCCAAGGCCCCAGGGTTGAAGCAAAAGAAACATACATCCTCTTTACCACCAAGGATAAGAAAGGAGTAGGATTCCCCCACCATGACCCAATGGTCATCTTAGTCAATGTGGCCAGTACAAAAGGGCATCGGGTCTTCATCGATGGGGGCAGTTCAATCAATGTGATGTTCAAGTAGGTAATCGACAAAATCCCACCTCTATTCCCGCTCCTTGTGCACTTTTACGGGTGTTGGAATAGAACCCCTAGAGATGGCCTCGTGTGCTTTTGTGTGTGTATATATACACATACACATACAAAAAGGCTATAAAAGTTATAATGGGTTATTTATCATAAATAGTTGAAGATGAATAATATAAAATTTTTGATATTTTAATAAAATTAAATTTAATTAGTTAATTAAATAAAATTGAAAAATAATTAAATATGATTTAATTAATAAAATAAAAATTAACTAAATATGATTTAATTAACAAAGATACATGTATATATTATTAAAGTTAATTAAATTATAATATTTATAAATAGATTAAACTTATATAAATATATATGTATAAATATAAAGAAAGTGGGATAGAAATAAACCCAAAATATATTTTTGAAGTAAATGCATACGTATGTTATATATATCGTGATTTTTGATATGTCCGACACTTGAATCACGAGGGTATTTAATTAGAAATACATTATTCCTTAAGTTGAAATCAATCTAATGTATATATTAAGTATTATCTCAAATATACAATTTTTTCCTTTATCATTTATATATTGATAGATTACTTGCATACTCACTACTTGTTGAGCAAACTCAAGCTATGGATGTTATGTGTAGTGCTATTAAAATATCGTCTAGAAGAGGTAAGATACATGCATGTATTTGTTGAGCAAACTCAAGGTATGTGCATTATACTTAGGCTGTCACAAAATAATAGGTACAAGTGAATAATCTTTTTCGATTTGTTAAGAAAACTCAAGGTTGAGATTCAAATTATGAAAAACACATGGTTATGAGTTATGTATGATGCAACTAATAAAGGGTTTTCTTACGGACCTATAATTTATTGAGCAATCTCAATTTTGGAATCCTAAGGCAAATAAATTCATAACTCCCACTAGAGGAATCGAAAGATTTCTATGTTTCTCTTAGGGTTTTAAGGAATATAAAAAATCTAGTGGAAGCCTTATTAGAAAAATAAATTTTCAAAATTTAACCTTTCTATATTGTAGGAATGCATGAGATACAAAGTAAATTTATCTACATTGATAAATTTGAGCACTAAATTAATAATCTTTTTTATTAACAAGAATATACTAATCTAATGAATTAAGATTGACAAATAGATATAAAATATACTTAATAATAATTTTTTTAGCATGTTGTAATTTTAAGACCTATGTAAGTGCCAATAATTATACAACTACTAAATGCATGCGTAACTTGGTCATTAAACTATTTATTTGCCTGAAACTTTGTTTTATATTCTAGGAGTTTTGATCTCCAAAGTGGTACAAGGATATGGACATTTCATTCATATTAGGTAACATACAAAAGTTGTAGGGTGAATGGTCATGTTCGTAATATACATAATCTTAATGAAATTGGTTCACTCGAGATAAGAAATTAAACAACAGTGAAAAACGTGTGTTCAATATGATTGGATATAATGATAATTTTGTTACATAGAAAACAATGACTACAGACTAAAGACCGACATAGGAATTCCTATCACTGAAATGTCGGTTTCAATCGGTTTACTAGAGTGCAACCTACTTGATATTCTTAAAATATTAAGAATACCCTAATGCACTTTTGTAAAGAATTTGGTGTAGTCTTGTAAGTATATTTACCTTTGAATGTTTCAACCATTTGAAAAGAAAGCGAATATCTAAGAATGGATACAAATGGGCACAGTCGGGATGAAGAGAGGAACCGTCACGTCTACTTCATAAAGAGACATCAAATGCGAGAATTGTAATTTTTTTAGAAATATGCTTAATATGGAATGAGAAATGTGGTTTGCATTCTAAATGCATTTTATTATAGAAAATTATTTCCTATAAAAGATATTCCATGAGTTCAAGATATTTGATCTAATACTCTCGACTGTAACAAGTTACAGTCGATGAAATAAATAATCATAATAAGTGGTTGATGGAGCTTCGTATTTCATGTGTTGTTACAATAATGGCATAAATAGTAAGAGCATACCATATTACACTTATAAATGGATGCATCAAGATACAAAATGACTTCGTACATATACCAAATAATACTTGTGAAATAATAGCAGTTTTTAATATTCATTGAAAACTGATATAGTATTATTTTAATATGAATATGATGAAATTCATTATAAAATAAATCTACTATAATAATGGTATTTATTTTCATAAAAAATGGTGATGCGTTAGCTATGAAAAATATAGAGGTATCTAAAATTTCTACAATTATTTTGGAATTATGGACTAAGCCATATTTTTTAGATATGACCCTTCATATGATTATGAATCATATGATACTAGTGAATTATATCTCAAGGATAAAGTGCTAAGCATCCATTTAGTAGGAGTGATAAAGGAGTTAATAAGCTCTTCATATTGTACATATATATGTATGGAATCTAAGGTTCAATAATACCAAAATGAATCCACTTACTTCATTAAATTCACCGATGAATTGTCATAGACATTAACATATGTATTTGATATACAAGTAGCATATATTTGATAAGTTCATAGAAATTAAAATGGAAGTAGAAAACACAATGTTATCCTTCTTTTCAACCAAGCTATATATGGATGGGTCAAAACCATTGAATGGTCATGAAGCGAGATAGAAATTTTGAATCGTAACTCTGGAAATCAGAATTTAAGTAAAGTCCAAAGGATCGATGTAGAACCCTGCTTGCCACTTGAATGCAACTAACTATTTCCTAGATAATTCAAGTGGTAAAGGGCAAAGTCAGAAAATCCGAACATAAGTGTCAAGTCGGTACCGAGTTGAACCCGTCAACTTAGTATAAATAATGGTGCTAACTCAGCCCACATACTTCAAGAAGTTGAAGTCCCAAATGCAAAGAAAAATGAAAAGCCCGAATGGATTACAAGTCGGCACTGACTTGTAGGCATCAACTCGATATCAAGTTGAAAAGCAGAGTGCTGAGTTGGCCATGTTCTTTTTCTACGGCCTCTTTTCGGATGTAGAGAACATGGGGAGAAAGTTTCAGAGCTTATTTCGCTGATTTTTGTCAATAAATAAAGGGAGAGAGGAACAAAAGCAGGATTTTTTCTTTACTTTTTGAATTAACTAATTTTACCTCGACGCTCTATTGGATCCTTACCCGAGTTATAAGTAACCGAGTTGCAAAATCATAGTTGTAAAGAATCTCGAAAGTCATTAATAAAGTTTAAGTGGACGTAGGTCAAAGTATTTGCCAATCCACTATAAATTCTTTTGTGTTGTCTACCTTATTTTTCATTTATTTCTTCATTAATCTCAACTTATAATCCCATTTCGCACTTGTCTAATTTTTTGCACAAATATTTTGGTGCTTCCACTGAGAAATATCGAAGTTCTAACTATTTGGGTATATCTTGAACCATTAGATTGTTATAATCCACAAGTTAGATCTAAGAATTATTGTTAGGAGATCCGTGATTACTTAGATTTCCATATAATCTATCCTTGGATCCAAGTGAGTTATGACACCCAGAAACGCCAAGGAGAAATCAACTACCTCTTGACCCACTAATGTTGCTAAATATGAAGGCTCTCAACATGAGGAAGAGATAAATCACCCCGTTGTTGCTGAAATTCCAAGTACACTAGATATGGTGACTAAGGTTAATTTGGACAAAATGATGATGGAAATGAATAGAAAGTTGATGAAGAGCCGGAATTCTATGCAGAAGAGATGAGGGAAAGCATGGATTTGATGAATCATCCACCTTGGAGATGTAGGAAGAGCCACAAGGAATTATCATCTTCTAATGAGGAAAAAGTGAGTTCTTCTTCATCAGATAGAAACCACAGGTATGGAGACAAAATACGAAGAGAAGAGAAGCTGGGACTTCAAAAATAGGAAATTTCAAGTTTATAGTTCACAATTCAGCACCGGGTCAACTCCATAACTCGATACCGATTTGATACCCGAGTGGTGATTGGCGGTCTAGATAGTGAGTTGTAGGATGTAGTTGATGTTGAAGCCAGTAATAGGCAGTCGGAGTGGTGGTGGTCAAACAGACGCTACCGAACCATTACAAAGAAATCGTAGACAATGAATGACTGGATGAACGGTTCTCCTAGAGATTGGGAAACCCAGATGTCACTAAACTAAGTAAGAGCGTTTGCCGAGCCAAACACTCAGGAAAGATTTTGATGATCATCGTCCAGTCGATATGAATGATCCAGAATATGTGGAGGATATGGTTAGAAGATTGGTGAATGAGAACTAGCAAAGAAGCAATGATGATTTGGGCTATTTGTGATCTCTAACTTTGATATTAAGTGAAATAATTGTTGTATTTATCATAAGTATGGTTTGTTTATGTTATTAATTAACATAATTCAAACCATCAAACTATAATACAACAAATAAACCACTTATCAATTCTCATGAAAATGAAGCCAAAGCAAAAGCTATTTTAAGTATGATCTATTTACTATTGTAACTAGTAATATAAATCATCAAATTTCATTTTTACTTTCATTTCAAAATCAAAAATTAATTAGCAAATGATGATGTAAATTGTGTTTATGTTGAATAAGAATAGCTCATTTGCATAAGCAATATAAGCTATCAAACCCACTTGTATAAACTTACATCAAAATTCACTTTCATAAAGCACAAGCTAAAGAGATCATAAATCATAAAAATGTTGAAATTACATAATATTTGAGAGCTTCATTACCTCTAAATTAAAGGGGTTTAGCTACTCATTTGTGTTATCAAATCAACACATGTAAGTTTCAACATTGAAAATGAAAGAAAGTAGAAAATAAACAAAGAAAAAGAAGATTAACTACTAGAAGGAAATTAATTAGACTAGTGCATAAATGTAAATCTAAGCTATGAACATAAAAAGAAAGAGAGCATGGAAATAAACATCAATAATAAAAAAAAGAAAAGCATGTAGAAAAGAGATGAGAAAGAGGCTTGGAAGCCATTTTTATTTCACTTTGATTTTTGTTTACAACTTGCTAATTTCCTAAGCAAATATATGAGAGAGTAGAAGATAGTTACATGTACATAAGAGGGCTACTTATACATGCATAAAACCCTAATTCAATATTTAGGGAGCTTCCCAAAATGCCCTTTAGGAAGTGTGGCCACCAAATAACCATTAGCCACTAATTAATCCCTCATTAAATGTGCATGAAGCTTTAACCTCCACTTAGTTGTCCATTAGCTTCTAATTGTGGATTTAGGCAAGTGGGTGGGGTCCTTCATGATCTTGAGCTTGAATTTTTTCCTCTTCATTCCTTTGTATTCCCTTATGCATGCACATATGTTCATCAAGCCCTCTTCCATATGCATCAAAATTTCCTATAAAAATCATAAAAATTTCCAAGTAAAAATTCTCAAATTGATACATGCACAAAAATGACCGTTTTACCCCTGAATGAAGATGAATATACGATGATTTGAAAATAGTTGAATTTTGGTTTTAAACATGTTAAAATGCCCAAATATGATATTTATTTAACTAAAAATAGATAAAATATGGATGTAAATATATGCACATTTAAGTGCACATCAAATACCCCCACACTTATCTTTTTATTCGTCCTCGAATAAAGAAAAACTAAGATAAATCCGTTTTCGTAGGGAGCACGATTGCATCGAGAGTATGCAACAAGCCGTTAAACCTCTGGGTGTCCTCAGTAGGACGAGTGTTGTCTCGTGAGAGTTTTCAGCGGATACTACCCACAAAATCCAAATGCAGGATGAAAATATTTACAAAATGCAAGATTTATTTACAATGGGATGAATGCAAGTTTTTGAAAGTATTTACAAATGAAAGATTTACTTTTAAATAGACACAAATAAATTAAATATAAGTTTTGGTCATTGTCCTGAAAATTTAAGTCATTTACTCTTCAAAACTTCCAATAAAAACGAAGTTATCGTAACAAATAGACTATAGTTTAACTCGTTGTTCGGTTGATAACATAGTGCAACTATGAAATAGATCCTTAGTTGATTAGCAAAGTTTATCAAAGTGGTATTTTCATTTCTTTTCAATAACAAGTCAAATCAAATAAGTAAAAATCGTGCTCTAATCAATAGAAAATTTGCTGATAAATTTTGAAATAAAATAACCACAAGCGCACAGCGTATAATTTTAGTACGTGGCGAGTACGGGTCGATCTGCAGGGAATTTTTAAGATTTTAAAATTTTCAATTTAATCAAATTAGACCGAAGTGAGAGGAAATTGTTAACTACAAAAAAATAAGCTAAATCTAGAATTGAAATGTGATTTAAAAACTATTAGACTAGAGAACAATTTAGAGGCAAATCCACTCTCATATTTTTGTAAATCAACAAACAAATAATTAATGATCTTTAACTTTGATATTAAGTGAAATAATTGTTGTATTTATCATAAGTATGGTTTGTTTATGTTATTAATTAACATAACTCAAACCATCAAACTATAATACAACAAATAAACCACTTATCAATTCTCATGTAAATGAAGCCAAAGCAAAAGCTATTTTAAGTATGATCTATTTACTATTGTAACTAGTAATATAGATCATCAAATTTCATTTTTACTTTCATTTCAAAATCAAAAATTAATTAGCAAATGATGATGTAAATTGTGTTTATGTTGAATAAGAATAGCTCATTTGCATAAGCAATATAAGCTATCAAACCCACTTGTATAAACTTACATCAAAATTCACTTTCATGAAGCACAAGCTAAAGAGATCATAAATCATAAAAATGTTGAAATTACATAATATTTGAGAGCTTCATTACCCAAAATTGAAGGGGTTTAGCTACTCATTTGTGTTATCAAATCAACACATGTAAGTTTCAACATTGAAAATGAAAGAAAGTAGAGAATAAACAAAGAAAAAGAAGATTAACTACTAGAAGGAAATTAATTAGACTAGTGCATAAATGTAAATCTAAGCTATGAACATAAAAATAAAGAGAGCATAGAAATAAACATTAACAATAAAACAAAGAAAAGCATGTAGAAAAGAGAGGAGAAAGAGGCTTGGAGGTCATTTTTATTTCACTTTGATTTTTGTTTACAACTTGCTAATTTCCTAAGCAAATATATGAGAGAGTAGAAGATAGTTACATGTACATAAGAGTGCTATTTATACATGCATAAAACCCTAATTCAATATTTAGGGAGCTTCCCAAAATGCCCTTTAGGAAGTGTGGCCACCAAGTAACCGTTATCCACTAATTAATCCCTCATTAAATGTGCATGAAGCTTTAACCTCCACTTAGTTGTCCATTAGCTTCTAATTGTAGATTTAGGCAAGTGGGTGGGGTCCACCATGATTTTGAGCTTGAATTATTTCCTCTTCATTCCTTTGTATTCCCTTGTGCATGCACACATGTTCATGAATCCCTCTTCCATATGCATTAAAATTTCCTATAAAAATCATAAAAATTTCCAAGTAAAAATTCTCAAATTGATACATGCACAAAAATGACCATTTTACCCTTGAATGAAGATGAATATAGGATGGTTTTAAAATAATTGAATTTTGGTTTTAAACATGTTAAAATGCCTAAATATGATATTTATTTAACTAAAAATAGATAAAATATGGATGTAAATATATGCACATTTAAGTGCACATCAATTTGCCTTGTACAAACCTGTTCACTAAAAAACATTTTGCTAAAGGGTTATCCCAGGAGATTTGTGATGCCTACAATGTTGTCATATAATGGAACGAATGGTCCGAGATAGCATCTTTTGAAGTATGAATGGCACATGGATGGTGCCAGAGCAACTGATGCCATGAGATATCAATGTTTCCCATTTTTTCTTAAGGGAGTGGCTACAATGTGGTCCACTCGACTCACGATGAGGTCGATATCTTCGTTTGATCAATTGGCTAGGAAGTTTTTAGAGTATTTTCAACTTCACACCGCTCAACCAATAGACATGATGACCTTATCAAACATTTTTTTAGAGTTTAGGAGAGTCTCTGAAGAGTTTTCTAAGAAGATTTAACACCGATGTGACTGTAGTGAGCAATGCCAAGGAAGACATTGTATTGATGGCATAGATTTGAGGAATTCATCAAGAGATTGATTTTGGTAAGTGGCTAAAGATGAAAGTACCACCGATGTGCTAGGTATTCGTCTATAGTTTTATTGAAAAGTGACCTAATATTTATGCTTGGAAGAAGCAGATATGGCTATTGGAAAAACTGGTGGAAAACATCTAATGAATTTGTGTAGTGCAATGTAGCTGTAAAGCCAACCGACATGCGATTAATGTTGCAAGCAAGAATAACAAGTAGAAGACATAAAATCAAGGCATTAGAAGTAGAAAGCCAGATTTCAAAAAGCGCCCATGATATTTGAAACCTGAGGATTATACCCCACTGAATGAAACCATGGAGAACATTTTCCTTACCACGCAAGGCAATGAAAATTATAGAAAGCCATATCGGAGGGAGTCGGCTGAATAAGAGAAGATGTCTGGGAAGTAGTGTCACTTCAACGAGATTCATTAGCACAACTAAAACGAGGTCAAATTTTGCAGGATATAATTAAAGATCTAATCAGGAAGAAGAAATTTCAACAATATGTGAATATCCTGCAGAATGGTGGGCAGGTGACAAATTGACCACAGGGCTAGATGGCTCAATGGTGGTAGATTGGGTCTAGTGGAGAGGAACTTAGGTAGCCTGAAAGGAGACCTGTGATTAATATCATTACTATTGGACCTTATTCGGCCGAGAAAAGATGGAATGAGATGTAGAGATACAGAAGTTCACTAAAACATGTTGTTCAAAAGAGTTACTTTGTTGTAAAGGACATAGCTCAAGCAAAAGAACTAAGGTTGATGACTGGTGACACTGTGTTCAAGAATCATGACACAGATAAGGTAGAGGCACCGACACTTGACCCTTTAGTGATTACAATGGTGATTGACCAGCTTTTATGAAGCAAGTTCTTATAGATTGGGAGAGTTCAATCAATATTCTATTTAAAAAAACTTATGATTAGATGAGGATGGATGGGTAAGATCTAAACTCACCTCGTATAAAGAGATTTACTAGAGGGGCTATAGACCATTTTGGATGAGTTGACCTATAAGTGGAGCTTGGTGAAGGTAACCGCAAAAGAGTGTGGGTGCAGACCTTCGTTGTGTTAGATACACAGTCGGCTTACAATCCCTTTTTGGGCTGAACGTCCCTTGCCAGTTTTAGAGTGGCCCTAGCCACATGGTGCTTGATGATGAAGTTTCCGACTAAGAATGGAGTAGGAGCCATTCAAGGAGGTCATAATATTGGACATGAAATCTATGTTGTAGAGCTAAGAGAGGCAAAGAGACATGAAAAGCGAAAAGGTGCAGAGAGGACTCTTTACATCAAATCAGTTGATGAATAGCAACAATAGTTTAAGCCCTGGCTCAAACGACATAATAAATTTCATAAATCTATGGATCCGAGGAAAGAGCTAGAGGGTGAAAGGGAATTTCAAGTACATCTACTCGGGTGCTAGTCCCTGCCTTGGTTTCAACCCCACCAACATTGGTTATGTTGGTATCTGTTCCAATTTTGACTGAATTACTCATTTCAACAATTTGTAAAAATAGAATTTATTAGCAACTTCCCAATAGATAATAAACAAAAATGGAATAGTAATTTGGTGTATGCATATGTACTTGAATCCTATAATATATATACATATACATATAATAGAAGATACAAATACGCTCTCTTAATAAGCATTAAGTTCATATCCTAATTTCAACCTAAGCTCTAATACCAAATGTAACAACTCGCCCTCTCGATCCTAAGTTCAATGCCAGAATCGACGTCGACACTCGAGATTCGAAAGGACGAGTAGTTGGCAATGAGAATATATATATAGACACACATGCACAATTATAGACAGATATCGGATACAGATCTAACTAACACTACCAAATAATTATATACTTTCAAAATCCCATAGCAGAATGAAATAAAATATAATACATCAAAAATAACCATGGTCACATCAACATAACATGTCTGCAATGTCAAATAAATATGTCTGAACAATACAACTACAATCCAAGCCATACAAATAGTCAAATCCAAGTTACAATACTTATTTACATCATACACACTATATAGAAATACGTCTCTGCCTTTGATACCATCTCTTCTTCAAACTCCATCAACCTGGATATATATATATATAAAGAGGAATAATAGGAGGAGGTCGTACATAAATCCGATGAGTGAGCTATACTTTTACTCTAGATATACTACAAAAATAATACTGCAACATGATATGAGTCTATTATCTGATCATCTCACGTCCCATCATCACATCACACCTAACTATCAAACACATCTATTCATACTCCATTACCACCATATGAGCTCACTTCCCTAGACCGGCCTCATGCCCTATAGATTCGTTTGTTGCCTATCATCATATAAATCGCGTATAGGACCGACTTCCCTGGACCACTCGAAACCTACAGGAAAGCATGTTGTCCTAGTGCTAATTGGAAACATGCCCTTGTTCTCCCATATATCACAGGGTCACTTAACATTCACCTCCTCTACCTAGCCTGATGCCTAGATCGCCTACTTGTGTCACAGGTCCGCATTTGCATCTGCATTCATATTTATACCTATATCTATATTAGTATCAGTATATGTATCCATATCCATATCTGTATCCATATCTGTATTCATATCCATATACATATCTATAGTCATATCTGTATCCTGTAACATCTACCTACACCATAGACTCGTTCATGTTTCACGTTCACCGTCATATTATGTCTCTGCATCGCAATAACATATATATTCATTTTAAATAGCAACCAATCATCACAACCATTCACTTAATTATTATCACCATCATTTGCCTCGTTAACATCCACCAATCATATTCTAGAATATAAGAGAAACAAGACTCGAACCATCGTTTATTATTTATATAGGCCCTTACAATTCTAGGTTAATTCTGCTTGAATTTATAATGCACTGGTGGACCAGTTGGGGTGACTGGTGCTTCAATGTACACAATTTCTTGGCTATTGCTAGGTTTTGGAAATCGGTTATTTTCTCATCGTTTTCGGCCTCTAGCTCTTTCGCTCCGCCTTTAGTCACCTAAGAACGTCTGTAGTGCCTAGTATTACGTTTCTAAGTCCGATTTCATAGTTTATTTTAACAAATTGGGTGTAAATTCATCGTAATTCCAAATCCTGGTATAAACCTATTTCAATTTTACTACTCATAACCAAATCCCTCCCAAATCCAAATTAAATCTGATTTTAGATGTTTATTGATTTATACGACACTAATATAGGTAGCATGTTATAAATATAACATTGTAATTGCATTATACGAAGGGAAATATGTGAATCAGTCACCGACAAGCTCCTAACTACCTACATCTCTGCTACCTAGCTTGTTACTCCTCCATGCTTTAGATTTTCTCCTCCAAATCGCTACTGGTGTGTAATCCTTTTCGATAGCTTCACAATGCTTTTAATCTCGTGATTTTTCATTGAGTTTAGAGAGATTTGTGATGTTTTGATTCTTAAAAGGTCAGGAAAAATAGAAGATGGAAAGAAGAAGTGGTCAATTTTTTTGAAACTTAACGTACGTGACTTTTTTAAGTTGTTAGAGGGAAACTGCCCACCATTTTTCAAATTCTAATTCATACTCAAGTTTTGGCGCCCATTCGACCCAAAATCATTTCGCCCATATTTCCTTCATATGAACTCCAAATGAGAAAAACTAAGATACTATGCAAATCAAAAAAACAAGACGGTTGAAATGGCGTTGGTTTCAACATCAAATGCTAAAGTTGGAAAATTGACCGTTTTGTCCATTCTTATTTTTAATTTAATTTATTAACTTATTAAATTCAATTATTTTCACATTATCATTTTTTAATATTTAATTAAAGTATTCACTAATTATTCTAAGGTATTACATTCTCCCTTTTAAAAGCATTTTGTTCCGAAATTCCTAAGGAATATAAAATGTAATATAACACTCACTCGTCAAAAATATATCAATCAATTTAGCAAACATATCATCCAATTCAAGTAAACGATATATGGATATAAATGATGTAAACATCATATATGAATAAATACTGTTATAAACTTGCAATTTCTACCCTTACCACGCATATATGCAACTAATGCGTCCTATATGAACGCGATAAGATGACATATTAAGATGATGCGCAATATCCAAATATAAGCGCATACCCATACACACACATATATATCTATATGAATACAGTATTAACAAGATAAACTATAGCAATCCATTCATCCAAATGCTTATCCTAGAATAAACCATAAAAATCAAACCAAATTAGGAAACGTATCAGAAAAGAGTTGAGGATGAGTAGCCCTCATCTTCTCTTCAAGCGCCCATGTACTCTTCATTGGATCATTTCCCCATTGCATTCTAATCAACTTCACTACTTTGTTCCTAAGTCGTTTCACCCTATGCTCCATAATACGGGTTGGATCACGTGATGAACTCGGCTCAGAATCCAACTCTAATTCTTCCAATTGACTAGGGCAATCATAGTCATCAATCGTGTACACGTCTCCATAAATGTGATACATGTAATACACCATGGGTTGCCATTTTCTCTAGAAGCTCCACTTTATATGCCAAGCTCCCTATCCTCTCCAGCACTAAAAATGGCTGACAAATCTGGGTGTTAACTTCCTCGAACTTCCGAACCTTACTACGTTCTTCAATGAAGAAACTTTAACGAAAACTAAACCTCCCATTGCGAATTTCAAATCTTTCCTCCTCTTATCTGCATAGGACTTATGTCAATCTTGTGCCATTTTTATCCTTTTCCTTGTAAGTTTCACCTTCTCTGTAGTATCTCTCACCATCTTTGGACCCAAAATAATCTTATTCATGGACTCCCACCAACACGAAGGTGACTTACACGGCCTTACAAATAACGCTACACACAGTGCCTTGCATATACTCACTTGGTAGCCATTATTATATATGAATACTAAAAGTGGTAAATATCCTCCATAGATCCTCCAAAATCTAGTATACAAGCCATCAATAAATCCTCCAACACTTTGTTTACCCTTTTCGTCTATCCATCAGTCTACGGATGATGTACCATGCTTAAATTCAACGCCATTTCCAACGCCTCATGTAGACTTATCCAGAATTCATTCACGAAAAGTGAATCTCGATCACTTACTATACTAGTTGGAACTCCATGTAGTTGAACTACTTCTTTAATATATTTTGTCGCTGAAGTTACTATGGTTCTCTTACTCTTCACTGGAATAAAAACACACTCTTTGTGAGATGATATTCTATAACTTATATATTGTCATTTTCTCTCCTACTCCAGGTAGTCCATCCACAAAATCCATAGATACACACTCCTACATTCACTGTGGCATGTCTAATGAAAGTAGTAGCACACTCGGCTTCTTTTGCTCCACCTTCACTCTTTGGCGCATCAAACATTTTTCCACATAATCAGTTACTCGCCTCTTCATCCCTGGCCAATAGAATATCCTCTTCACATCCCTATACATCTTGTCTCCTCTTGGATGAATAATCATCCTAGAGCTATGACACTCACCCAAGACCTCCTCTATCAACTCCTTAACTTGTTGTACAAGAAGCCTCCATCTATCTTAAAATAACCATTTTGGTCTTTGGAATAAAGATCCAAATGGCTCGATCGTTCATCCTATCCTAACTGCTCTATAATACTAATCAACGATGCATCTTGTCCTTGACCCAGCCCAATACAGTCCATCTGTGCAATGTCTGACCTCTATCGCTGTTAATAATCTAGGTGCATACTCAAATCAGAGTTGGAAGTCAAACTCTTACATGAATTCCAAATTGTCCACTCTAACAACATAGCATTCACCTCTACATGGCTTCTACTTAAACTGTCTGCAAATACATTTCCTTTTCCTAAAGTATAAGAAATCCCAAAGTTGTACGATGATAAGAACTTCATCCACTGTCATTGCCTTAAGTCCAAATCCTTTTGGGAAAGCACGTATTTGAGGGATTTATGATTCGTAAATAACTCAAATCTATCGCCCAATAGATAATGCCTCCATGACTTCAATGTGAACACAATAGAAACTAACTCCAAGTTATGCATCGGATAATTTCTCTCATGATTCTTTAACTACCTACTCGCATATGCTACTGCCTTCCCTTCTTGCATAAGAATAGCACTAAGACCAGTACCGCATGCATCGGTATATATGGTGAAAGGTTTGGTACCATTGGGAATAACCAAAACTAGAGCACTCGTTACCAACTTCTTTAATCGAATTAACACGGCATCACACTCCGGACTCCTAGTATAAATTAGATTCTTCTTCATCAAATGGGTCAGAGGTGCCGATATTTTCACAAAATCATTAATGAACTCCCGATAGAATCTAGCCAAACCCGAAAAGCTATAGACCTATAAAGCATTCTTTGGCATCTTCCAATCCCTAACTGTAGTTACCTTCCCTGGGTTTACTACAAATCCATCCTCTGATACTACATGTCTAAGGAAATGAACTTTATTTCTTTAGAAGTGACACTTACAGAACTTAGCTTTCAACTTGTTCATCCTTAAAACATCCATCACTTTTCTTAAATGAATGTCGCGTTCTGCCTTACTTCTAGAATAAATAAGAATATCATCCACAAACACCACTACAAACTTATTCAACTACCCTGGAATATTCTACTTGTCAATTCCAAAAAATAGGCTGGAGCATTTTTCATTCTAAATGGCATGACCAACCACTTATACTAGCGTATGAAAAGCGATCTTCTGGATACTATTTTTGGCCACTCTCAACCGATGAACCTTAGTTGATAGATGAAGTAGTGGGAAAACCTTCTCCTTGTCTAATTGACCGAAGAGGTCATCAATGCAAAGCAACGGATAACGGGTTTTATTCGTTGGCTTATTCAATTCTTGATAGTCGATGCATAACCTGAAGGAACTGTCTGCCTTAGTTGCGAAAACAATAGATGCTCCCCATTTTGAGACACTCCTTCGAATAAAACCTTTTTGCAATAATTTTGAAACTTGCGTCCTAATTCTCTTCTCTCTTTCGAAGCCATATGTCTAAGAGGCATCACAACTAGCTTTGCGTCTTTCTCGAGATCAGTACAAAATTCAATTTATCTTCTAGAGGGAGATTAGAAACTTCTTCAAATACATTGGGATAGGCCTTCGCTATGGGTATCACGATAGCTCTACATGTGACAGACTAAATGAATACAAATACATCTCCATAACAAAAATATCAGGCTCACAACATAGAATCAAATCAAGTACATCGCTCTTTCTCAACTGAACCATCCTCTTGTCATAATCCAACACCAACCCATAGCGAGACATCCAATCCATTCTCAAAATCAACTCATACCCAAAATAATTCTTTACATATGTGTCATAGGAGAACTCCACATCATAGATAACAACTTTAGATTTCATCATAACATCAAAAAATGTGTCGATCCCCCAATAGGATTTGATACTGTAATAGATTCGTGCATGATGTCAGGTTTAAGGGCTAAACTATCAACTAGTGCACTTTCTATGAATGAATGAGATGCACCAGTATTAAAAAAAGTATGAATAGGAGAATCAGATAAAATCAACACACCTTCCACACAATCTGTTTCCCCTTCTCCTATGCCGATGGTGGTGCTTTGCTAGAAGTTGGAACGACATCAAGGGCACATGCCTTCACAATTTGACCCTCGTTCCTCAAAGCTGGGAAGTCTCTTTTCATGTTTACGAACCGACCATAATTATATAATTCACTTGCTTCCGAACTTGTGTTTCCTTATAATGCTTTTCTATGTGTCCCACTTGGTTATAGTTATAGCACCTTCCTTTTGAAAGATTTTCCCTATAATTTCTTGCAAGGAGTCCCACCTTCTGACATTTGTGACAAGTAACCACCTTCTTCTTTCCTTGCCCTCCTTGTAGCCCACCTTCTTTGCGCTTTCCCTATTGTCAACCTTCTACTCCCTTAGATTGAACCTTAGCCAAATTTCCATTCAAAAAATTCAGTAATGCTGCCTCTACCAATCATATAACGTCGCTCCATATAGTATCTGATTTAGAGCTAGTTTTCATAGGGGTGAATTCAAAACTTACGCAAACTTCAATGCCTTGTTCTCTGGGGTATTCACTAATTCAAATCCAAATCCGAATAACTTATTGAACTGACTTACGTACTCTCAAACTGTCATTTCTTCTTGCTTCATATAAATAAAATTCTCCAACAACAGATCTCTCTCCATGTCGAAGAGAAATTTCATCTTAAACCTTGACTTAAACATCCTTCAAATCATAGTATTCTCGTATACTTCGGTTGTTACCACTTACCACCAACTGCCGCCTCACCTTTCAAATACCAAGTAGCTAACTATCTCTTAGTAGTATTACTAAACCTTAATTGGATGAAATTCTATTCACAATCATTCATCATGCCCGAGCCACTAAGTGTGGTTCCATCCTGAGAAAAGTCTTCCTACCATGACTGAGAAATCCTTACACAGCTTAGGAAAGTAAACAATTGGTGGTGCGGGGGCTGTAATCACACCTTGATTAGTAGTAGTGGTGGTGGTTATGAGTTCAGTGAGGTTGACACTAGATTGACTCATCGCTTGAATAAAGAGTCTGAACTATAATGGAATATTAACTCCATCATTATCCAGTAAAACTACTCATGTGCTAGTCCCTGCTCTGGTTTCAACCCTACTAGCATTCGATGTGTTGGTATCTTTTCAAATTTCAATTGAATTACTCATTTCATCTATCTATAAAAATAGGATCTATTAGCAACTTCTCGATGGATAGTAAACAAAAATGGAACAATAATTAGGTGTGTGCATATGTACTTGATTCCTATATATATATATAATACAATTGCACTTTTTAAACAATCCCTTAGTTTATATCCTAGTTTCTAACCTAAGATCTAATACCAAATGTAACAAATCGCCCTATCGACCTCAGTCTGATTCCCGAATCGATGCTTACACCCAAGTGCCAAAAGGATGAGTCATCAGTGATGAGAAAAAAATATACAACTACAGACATATAGCATATATCAGATATAGTTCTAACTAACACTACCTAATAATTATCTACTTTCATAGTCTCATAGCAGAAGGAAATAAAATATAATACATCAATAGTAACCATAGTCACATCACCATAACTTGTCTACAATGTCAAATACATTTATCTGAACAATACAACTACAACCCAAGCTATACCAATAATCAAGTCCAGGTTATACTTATTCACATCATACATAATATATACAAATGAGTCTATGCCTTTGATACCGTCTCTTCTTCAAACTTCATCAACCTGGATATATATATAAGAGGAAAAATAGGATAGGTTGGACACTAGTCTAGTGAGTGAGCCATACTTTTACTCAATATATATTACAAAAATTACTATAACATGATATGAGTCTATTGTCCGATCATTTCATGTCCTATTATCACATCTTGCTTAACTATCATATAAAGCTAGTCATACCGCTCATCACTATATGAGCTCACTTCCCTAAACTGGCCTTATGCCATATAGGGTCGCATATTGCCTATCATCAAATAAATCGAATATAGGACTCACTTACCTAGACTGCTCGATGCCTACATGAAAGCCCGTTGTCCTCGTGCTAACTAGACTCATGCCCTAGTCCACCCATAGCCTGTAGGGTCGCTTAACATCCACATCCTCCACCTTATCTGCCAAAGCACTATATGGGAGCAACATAATGCTTAGATATCCTACTTGTGCCACAGGTCTGCATTCACATCTGTATCTGTATCGTTTTCTATATATGTATTCATATTCATATCTGTATCCATATCCATATTCATATCCACATTCATATCTATATCCATGTCCATGTCCCATGATGTCCACCTATGCTACGCACTCATTCATGTTTCACTTTGACTGTCGTACCATGTCTCTACATCACAATAACATGTATATTCATTTCAAATACCAACCATTCACTCACTTAGTAGTACCGCCATTTTCCTCGTTAATATCCTCCAATTATCTTGCAGAACATAAGAGAAAGAAGACTCAAATCAATCATTTATTATCTATATAGGCACTTACTAATCCAGGTTTGTTTTGCCTGAATTTATAATGCACCAATAGATGGGTTGGGGGTGACCAACGCACCAGTATACACAATTTTCTAACAGTTCCCAGGTTTTAAAAATCAGTTGTTTGCTCATAGTTTTCTACCTTTAGCAAACTTCGCTCTAACTCTTGTTGCCTGATAACATCCCTAGTGTAAAATATTATAGTTCTAAGTCTGGTTTCATAGTTTATTTCATCAAATTGGTCGTAAATTCATCAAAATTCCATATTCTGGTAAAAACCTATTTCACTTTTACTATTCAAAGCCAAATTCCATCTAGATCCAAATTAAATCTGATTTTAGTTGTTCATTTATGTTATACTACACTAATATAGCTTGCATATTATAGATATATCATTATAATTGCATTATACAAAGAAAAAAGGGTGAATCACTCACCAAAAAGCTCCTTGCTGCCTATATCTCCACTACCCGGCTTACTGCTCCACTATGCTTCAGATTTTCACCTCTAAATCACTGTTGATGTGTATTCCTCTTTCAAATCTTTGCAAAACTTTCAGTCTTATGAGTTTCCATTGAGTTTATAGAGAGTTGCGATGTTTCTAGTATGTTAGGAAAAAGAGGGAGATAGGAAGAAGAAGTGATCGTTTTATCTAAAACTGAAGTATGTATGACTTGTTTAAGTGGTAGGGTGAAACTGTACGCCCTTTTTCAAATTTGAATTCACACTCAGGTTTTGATGCACGTTCGATTTTATGCCGTTTCACCCATATTTATTTTATAAAAACTCCAAACAAGGCAAACAAAGATACTGACACACATCAATATAATGAGACCGTAGCAATGGCATTAGTTTCTTATCAAATTCCACGGTTGAAAAAATGACCATTTTACCACTCCTTATTTTTTATTTTATTAACTTATTAAATTCAATTATTTTCACATCATCATTTTATTAATATTTAATTAAAATATTTATAAATTTCCCGAGGTATTATAAGGGCGGCCCTAGTCGAGTTGACAATTAACATCCCAATTGACGAGGGTGACCCCACTCGAGTCCTAAAGAATGGATCTCAGCTTAGCATAAAGATGAAAATGAGGTGGTAGAGTTTCTCGGAAAAAATCTACATGTGTTTGCTGGACGCATTCCAATATCTATGGAATATCACCGAAGATAGCATGCCATATATTGAATAAGAACTCGTGATGCCTTCTAATGAAATAGAAGAGGCGCGGACTAGGTCGGTGTGATCCACTACGTTGAAAGAGGAAGTGGAAAATATGAAGACTAATGGCTTCATCTATATTGTTATATACCCTAAATGGGTATCGAATCTAGTGCTGGTCAAGTATCCTAATGGAAAATGGAGATATGCATTGATTATTCACTTGAATAAAGCATGCCCAAAGGATGGCTTCCTACTTCCGAAGATTGACCAACTGGTGGAATCAACAGTCAGACATGAACTATTATAGTTCATGGATGTTTATTTCATTTAAAATCATATACTAATGTATAATCCAGATCAAGAGCACACTAGTTTCATCATTGATCTAGGATTGATTGTTACTGTGTCATTTCATTTAGTATGAAGAATACAGGAGCTACTTATCAGAGGTTGGTAGATTTGATGTTCGAGGATCCAATCGAATGTACATTGGAGATCTATATAGATGATATGCTAGTAAAGCCACAATGATCGATGAACCATATAAGAGACCTCTCAGAGATGTTTGATGTGCTTCAGAGCTATGGGATGAAGGTCAATCCATTTAAACGTTCTTTTAGAGTCGCATCAAGCAAATTTTTAGGTTTTATAGTAAACTAAAAAGGCATAGAAGATAATCCAAAGAAGATCAAAGCATTGAGAGATATTGAAGCCTCGAAAGCAAGGAGGGAATTACAAAGCTTGAACGAAAAGGTCGCTACATTGAGTCAATTCATCTAAAAAACAACGGAAAACGTATGTCATTCTTTGGTGCCACCAAGAAAGAGAAAGGGAAATTTGTCTAGATAGAGGAATGTCAGAAAGCTTTCCAGGCCTTACTCGATCACATAGAGAGACCACCAGTCTTATTGAAGCCTTTAGAAGGAGAAGATTTTTTTGTATACTTGGCATTGTCTGTTCACGTACTAAGTGCGGTCCTGATGCCTGAGAAATCCAAAATTCAAAGGCCCATATACTATATCAGCAAGCGGTTCAATGGAGCAGAAAAGAGCTATCCAAAGTTTAGGAAACTAGCTTGCTTCTTCTTGTTTACTTTGAGAAAATTGTGACCATACTATCAGGCTCATCTGATTAAAATGTTGATTGATCGGACATTGAGACAAGTGCTACACTAACCTAAGTCTTCTGAAAGGTTACTGAAGTGGAATATCGAGCTGGTATGGTATAATATAGCCTACCATCCTAGGAGGATGATATGAAGATAGGCATCGGCTGATTTCATTGTCGAGATCACCACCTGGAATGGAGAAGTGAATCAAGATGTGGTTTGAATTGCTCAATGTAAACTATGCACAGATAAAGCATTCAATGAACGTAATTCTAGGGTAGAAGTGATCTTAGAAACATCAGAGAAATGGATAATCTACTATGCCTTAAAGCTCGAGTTTCCTACGGTGAACAAACAAGTAGAATACGATGCACTGACAGTGGGACTCAAAATAGCAAATGAATTGGGAATCAAAGCGTTGCATATATACTACGACTCTCAATTGGTAGTCTGTCGTGGTGAAGAAGGAATTTCAAGCAAAGGGAGCAAGGCTTTCCCCTTACTTAACGAAGGTTATGAAACTGTTGGATGATATTGAATATTACATTATAACACACATTACCAGGGAGAAGAACACGAAAGTCGATTCATTGGCCAAGCTGGCTATCTCTGGGGATGCATAGCTTATGGGATTGGGTCTAGTGGAGGTTTTATTGGCTTGGAGCATCGACCAGATAGATGTCTATCAGATCTTGGAGGCTAAAGTGGAAGAGGAGTCATGGATGACTTCGATCAAGGAATACTTGCTGAAGAGAACTCTCTCGATTGGGAAAATGAATGAAGGAAACTCCTATGCAAAGTATTGCAATTTATTATTCAGGAACTAATAGAGAGGATTCTCTGCTCCCCTATTATATTATGTCACCAAGGAAGAAGCCAAGAAGATTCTGGCCAATATACATGAAGGGAGTTATGATGACCACACTAGGGACAGACTTTAGTAAGGAAGATTCTTTGCTATGGATACTTTTAGCCGACAATCAAACATGTGTGGCTAATTACACTAGAAAGTGAGATAAGCGCCAAAGATTTATGAAGATTCCTATAGCCCCATCTATAGAGCTTATACAAATGGTCAATCCATTCCATTGCATTTTGGGGACTTAATAAAATTGGTGTTCTACCGATGTTTAGAGGATTAGCAAAGTATGCCATTGTTGTAGTTGACAATTTCATAAAGTGGGCCGAAGCGGAACTACTGGCCAAAATCACTACAAAAACGTGATCGACTTTGTTATGAAAAACATAATATGCTATTTTGGAGTTCCTTGGAAGATTATTATCGGCAACAGAACCCAATTTGAAAGTGTTGTATTAAAGAATTTCTATGACAAATATCAAATTGAAAAAAGCTTTATGGATGTAGCACACTTACCAAAGAATTGATAGGCGGAGGTAGTGAACAAGATCATCGAGTCCATCCTAAAGAAACAATTGACAAAGGCAAAGGGAAACTAGGTTGATGAATTACCACTGGCAGGTTAGGCTTATCAAATGACTCATAAGTCTACGACCATCCATACTCTGTTTGCTTTGGCCTACGGATCAGAGGCCATAATTCCAATTAAATTGGAAGTTCCTTTTCATTAAAGAACGCACTACGATCTAAGATGAATAAGAAACTCTTTGTAACAACCAGTTCATTTAAGTACCAAGAGATTAATTAGGTATTTTATTCAATTGGAACCGATAGGGAGATGAAATACTCAACTTTAGCAAATTTTGGAATTAGGACCCACAGACAGTCCCATTGAGTCCGAAATGGTGTCCTGAATACGAATGAGTATAAGCTTCAATATGTTTGGGGTTTGAAATTTTGGGTAATGAATAGTGTTTTGTGGAAAAAGAGAAGGGGCAAAGTTTGGGGCTTTATATTTAATTTCCCTTCTCTCTCTTTGTTCACTTCTTATTCACCGTATATTTTCCGAACACTCATAATCCCATTCTCACCTTAAGCCTAACCCATCCATCTTTACAAGCCAAAATAAATCCCTAAAATCAAACAAAAATCACCATAATTAGAGCAAGAGCTACAAATCCAATCCACATAGGATCTTGATTGAAGAGGAGCCTTCATATAATTTTTTAAGAGAAGTAAAAGAGGGTATTTCTTGATTTATTTTGTTTCCTCTTCTTAGCAAGGTGAGTGACAATGCTCCTATATTTATTATGAATTTATTTTATTTATTTGGATTTTGTGATTTGTTAAATGAAGCTGGAATTGGTTAAGACATTGCATGTAGCTTCATTGAGCTTGTATAAGTATACTAGACTTAATCACACACTAAAAAATCAACTTGGAGATTTATGTTAGTGATTTAAGAAAGTTAGTATGCATTAATGGCTCAAGTTGCTAATTAAATGAAGAAATAAATAAATGGGAAGTTATGAAATGATGATGAAATAAGTATATGATTTTATAAAACTTATTTGGGAATTTTATAACATAATTTGTAGAAGATATGATTTTTTAATGAAAAGGCTTGAATTTGGGAATTTGAATATAAATTAAATGGATGGTAAATAAATTATTTGTAAAACGATAGTTTGATTGCTTAATTAGTGCAGTATTTCATTGTTGGATGATAGGAATTGTTGTGGCTTGTTTGATATTTTAAATTGCTTGTTGATTGATTGTTGTATATGATATATTTATTGCATTGAGATGATTTTAAGCTTAATAAATGAAATAAAAGAAGTTAAAGTGAGTAATTATATGTATAAAATGTTCATAATCAAAATATAAAGAGTTTATGTGGAAAGCAAAATATTATGAAGAAAACATATGGAATGGAATTGAATTATATATGTATAAGTGTGCATGTGTGTATGATGCATTTGAATGCGTTTCTACACACTTAGCATGATGTTGTAAGGTGTAGTAGAGTTACGGGAAGCATGTAGTCATGATTCGGTAGCTAAACGAATGAAGATGCATTTGTGGCGATGTAAATTATAATGAGCACTTTAAGGAATCAAGTAGGATACTAGAGTAAACAACGTCAACTTCAACCGTGCAGCCAGAGCAACGTGGCGGGGAAATTAGGTGGTTTATTGGAGGAGGTGGGTGGAGATGGAACATGAGCCAAAGCCAGATGGTGCTCCGAACTAGGCTTGAATTGCCTATTTGGATCACCAATCGGCGGACCGATGGGTGTCAACCAGTCCAACACTTAGCGACTTAAGTGGGCAATTAGGCCTAGATCTGGAGCACTTTGCTCAGGACCAAAACCCCTTTTGTTCAAGTGACTCTGGGGGATACTTAAAGGGATGTTGAGATGCTTTTGTGTGGTGTTCCAACAATGAGATGGTATTGTTATATTATGCTCGTTAGGGATACACATGTGCGCTACGTGATATTGTATGACTTCGATGTTCCTTTGTGGTTCCCAATGGTGTACTATACGGGACACACTCGTCATTTTCTTTTGTAGTGACATGATGCGAATTTAGTAAGAAATCCTTGATGACTAATAAAGCGAAGATGATGACTGCTATCTACAGGTGGGTCACATATCACTTATGCTCGATTTGAGGTAAGGTGAGACCTACATAGGTTTCTAGTAAATAGAGTAGGTCATATATCACTTATACTAAACATGGGGCATGGTGAGATCTACACGAGTTCCATCATTCTGGATGTGGCTCGAGGTCTATGGTATGATTAGGTACCGACTCTACTTATTTTGAACCCTCGATGGGAATTGTTAGATCACAATGGATGTCCACTACGGACTCCACTCATCAAAAATATGGGAGTAATCTTACACACACTATTTGGCATATATCGTTGTGACTTAGACCTATATTATGATATCTATATCATCCACGTGTGTGTATTGGGCTATCTTTATCATAGTATGTTATTACGAGCTAGTCACATTATATTAGTTATGTTGACTCATTGATTACAGGTGTAGAATAAGTTGATGTACATGATTAATAATATACCCTTATCTTTACTATAGTCACTTATGTATTTATTGATTCATATACAATATTTTGAGAATTTTCCCCTCACACCAATCTTTAAGTCTGACCTGTGTTTTGTCTCTGTTTATTTTATGAAAACTCGTGAGTACTCGATCGAGTAGGCTGAGAGGCGGGTAGCTTTTAGGGATAGCTCAGGATCGCCTATTTTGAATTAGAGCAAGGTGAGGAAATTTTGTTCTTACTTAGATGTATATTTTTTAGTGTATGACAGTCCTATATTTATATGTATAAGACATGTGTTTTCAGATATTATCTTTGGTACTCCGTATGTATGGAGTTGATGTATTCTGACTATTACTATTCCTATCGGTTGCTTCCACATTGTTATGTCTTATATACGTATATCATGTTCTGGTTACACATCTTTGTATATTATATATTGTCATTCCATGTGACATACTATCCTTACACCATAGTTAAATTAATTATATAAATAATAAAACTTTAAATTAACCATATGCGGCCTTGTTTGTGAAACTTGAGTTCGGTCACTGTTATCCAGTGGAAAAATTTTTGGGTTGCCACGAAGCAGGTTGTTACATTTGGTATCAGAGCCTAGAATTACACTTAGGACCAAACTAACAATTTAAGGTCATATAAATGAGACATGAGAGAACGTACTTGTATTTAGTTATTAGAATAATATTTTTTACATCTCAAATTTTTTTCACTTCAGTTTACCTTTATTGCAGGTTGCTAAAGTATCTTTGTTTTAGGCTAAGCATTATGAATGAACGAGGTATGCGAGAAGTAGTAGCTAGGAGGGTAGTTATACTCGGTTGGTTAAAAGACTTCCTAGCCACCGCGAGGGACGCTCCAGCACCTACGATCGATGTGGGAGGTGTAGCCCTCAAGGCACTTGTATTACTAGCTCCTTCGGCTTTGGATTTCCCAAAGTTATGCAAAGATTTTCTTAATCTAGATGAGAGGCCTTATATGGGCACTGAGAATTTACAGAGACTTGGGCTTAGATATGAATGGTCGAGAGGTCTTTCGCAAAAATAAGCTTGGATGATATTCTTATGAAGAGGGTTTCCTCTCAGCATCTTATGAGAGAGGCCTTAGCTTAGTGGGACATTACTATTGGGGAAGTGGATGAGCAGACTATGATATAGGCTGATTTCAGGCACTGTTTTTAGGCTTTTATTTCTATAGCTAAGAGAGGTATGCAGTTGGTATGCTTCATCCACTTGCAGCAGGGAGGCATGACCACCAGGGAGTATATTAGCCAGCTCAACGTTTTGGCTAAGTATGGGGCTAATTAGGTTAATAATCCTATGAAGAAGGCCGAGAAGTTTGTTAGGAGTCTTAGTTTGTCACTTAGAGATTTAGCTCTTACTCATATCCCGACATAGCCATTTTTGAAAGTCTCATGGAGATGGCTCTTTTGCATATGTTGGCTCGGCTTTCCAAAAAGCAGAGTGAAAGGGAAGAAAGGAAGTAATAGTAGACAAAGGCATGTAAGACAGAACTACCGGACCAAATGCTTGGTTCGGCATTCATTAAAAATGCCGAACCTAATATATGGTTCGACATGAAAGACACATCCATCAGCGGACCAAACATTTGGTCCGGTACACATGCATGTCGGACCAAATGTTCGGTCCGACAAATACGAAACTCCAGAGCAGAAGCACTGAAACAGACAAGAAAGAACGACCAGGCCAGGCAAGCTCCATGACCCAAATGCCGATCCAAACGCTCCTGCCCAGATGTCGAACCAGATTCAGAGAGTTATTATCTCCACCTTCACACTTTACAACTCCACTCTATAAATACCAGAGCTTCTCAACAACAATGGGGGCTAATTTTGGGAGAAAAGAGGGAAAACTCTGCTGAGACAAGTCACTCCAGCTACTCCAAGTTTTTACTCTTTTCGAACAAACTTGTATCTGTAATCGAATCAATGTAAGAATAATAAGATGGATAGTGGATGTAGGCGCATTCTGGCCGAACCACTATAAACTCTGTGTGATTTACTTTCCTTAACTGCATTCCAACTTTGAGTCTGTGAATTGTTCTATGACTTCAAAAATTATCCTTAATGTGCTGGAACATTAAAAACTCCAAATCAATCAACTTAAACGAGACCTAGCTAAAATCGAACTTAGAGGTGTTTGTCTAGTTTTTGTGCAAATTTTTTTGTGCTTTCATTGAGAACGACGTGGAGAGCCGAACTCTTCTATCCACCCTCCTTCCAAACCTTAACTCGGTATTAGAACATGGCTCCCTCTAGGCACAACACCGATAAGGGTAAGAGCATGGCCATTTCCAGTGCACTCAATCCCATCCAAGAAGATCAAGAAAACCCAGCTGCCCACTCTCTACCTCCAGACTCAGTTGTCACCCAAGAAGACTTAGATAGGGTTGTGAATGAGATGACTGATCGCTTCGCTGCCCAGCAAAAAGCTTTAGTGGACCAACTCATGACACGCTTGAGAGGCATGGAGGAATCCACTCACAACACCGAATCTCGAGGTGAGTCTCAATCTGGAGAGTCGCGTAGATGGAACATATCCCCTGCAAATGAAGAATTTAATCAAGAAGATACAAGAACTTGAAGCCAAGCCAGGTCTCAGCCCGAAGCCGGTCCTGAAAGAGCATCAAGGCTAGGCCTAGTCAAGGGGGCACCAGACAAGGACCGACTGTGGCTGACGCTGTCATGCTTCGAGCCAACCATCGCCAATCCAGCCTCTCAAGCGAGAAGATTGACGAAGGAAAAACCTCTGACTCTTTAATATTTCTTTCATGAAGCTGGAAAGTACATGAGATTGGAGGACGGCGGCGGCCCACCGACTTAGCAAGCAACCCACAAAGGCTTTTAGCGTCCAAGGAAACATGGGTGCCCCACTCCGAGGGGAAGGGGATAAACCGAACAATGAAAGAAAAATGGCCACCATGGCAACTCTGGAATTGAAAAAGGCAATAAGTGACGATACAGACCTGGACCAAGATTCGAGTCATACACTCCTCTAAACGACACTGTGGAGAACATTCACATGGCTACTCAACACGAGTTGAAATACAAATGCCCTCCATACAAAAAAGAGTCAGAAGCCGCAATTTAGACATAGGAAAATATTGTCGCTTCCATGAGTCTCATGGGCATAACACCGAAGAATGCCAGCATTTGCAGGATCTCATTGAGGAATACATCCGAAAAAAGAAACTGGAACGATACGTGCAGAAAGGACGCGACTCTCCTACTCCAGTACATGAGGGATCTGGGCAACCCCTGCAAGGGAACAACAAGGAAGGGGCAGGTACGAGCTGCTCCAATTAGGAGAAGATAGTTGTCCACACCATATCTGGAGGCCCGCATATAGCCGACGGAAGTTGGGCTGAAATGGAGAGGTATGGGAAGTCCTTGAAAGACAAGGAAGGATATGTTCATTCCATAACTCAAGGGCGCATCGTGAAACGGAAAAAAAGAGCCGACATAACCTTCAACGATGAAGACTTGGTTGGAATACAGTATCCGCACACTGATCCCATGGTTATCTCCGCCTGGATCGGCCCGGCAGAGGGATTTCACATTTTATTCGATACAGGAAGCTCGGTGAATATTTTGTTCAAACATGCATTCAACAAAATGAAGTTATCAATGAAACCCCATGCCACAAGCCCTTACACGGGTTCACTAGGGAAGCCACGATGCCTCTTGGACAACTATACTTGTTCGTTGAGCTAGGAAGTCACCCTCGATCAATTATCCAAAAGCAAACATTCGTGCTGGTGGATGGACACTCTGCCTACAACGCATTCTTGGGAAGGCCCGTGTTGTCAGATTTCCAGATTGTCTTGGCACCATGGTGTTTGAAGATGAAATTCCCAACTGATAACAGAATAGAAGAAGTAGAAGCCGACCAAGAAGCAGCTCGCGATTGCTATGTGACAGAACTTCGCCAAAACAAGAAGAAGGAAAAAGGGAAAGGTGTAGGGGTCGCCCTCTGCGCCAAAAATGCGGAAGCATAGCAATCAAAGAAGGACCCTCCTCTCAAATTTACCAGTTACCCATTTAACGAGTTGGACCCCAGAGATAGAGAGGAGGAGGTCAACGCCGAGCCCGTGGAGGCTATGGAACATGTGATGGTAGACGAACATGACAAAACAAGACTTTTGAAGATAGGTTCTCAGTTGAACCAGAACCTAAAAATCCAGCTGATAGGATTCCTACGCAAGAACTTGGATGTATTCGCATGGACCCATGAAGACATGGTGGGAATATCCCCAGAAATAGCTTGTCATTCCCTCAATATTGACCCAACCAAGATCCCGATCAAGCAAAAGAAAAGAAGCATAGGGATAGAACGGTCGATTGCTCTCAACGAAGAGGTGAAGAACTTGCTCGCCAACGGCTTTATCCGCGAAACCATTTATCCAAAATGGATCTCCAACCCGGTTTTAGTAAAAAAGCCTAATGGGAAGTGGCGGACCTGCATTGACTTCTCCAAACTCAATGATGCTTGCCCCAAAGACTATTTTCCTTTGCCCCGAATCGACCGACTGGTAGACGGAACCGCAGGACATGAGTTGTTGTCATTCATGGATGCATATTCAGGATATAACCAGATCCCAATGCATGTGCCGGATCAAGAACATACTAGCTTCATCACAGATATAAGCCTATATTGCTACAAGGTCATGCCCTTCAGGCTTAAGAACACCGGCGCTACCTATCAACGTCTAGTTAATAAGATGTTTGAGCAGCAAATTGGTCACCCCATAGAAATCTACGTCAACGACATGCTTGTCAAATCAAGAAGAGCAACTGATCATCTGAGCCACCTAGACGAGATGTTCCAAATATTATGCAAATACGAAATGAAGCTGAATCCTCTGAAATGCTCTTTTGGGGTGTCGTTGGATAAATTCTAAGGTTTCATTGTGCACGCTAGAGGAATAGAGGCGAATCCTGAAAAAATACAAGCTTTGAAAGACGTCAAAATCCCAGCCGCACGAAGGGAAATGCAGAGCCTGAATGGGAAGGTAGCCGCTCTGAGCAGGTTTATATCCAAGGCCACGGACAAGTGTGACCCGTTCTTCGAAGCCCTCAAAAAGGACAAAAGAAAATTTGAATGGTCTGATGAATGCTACTCAGCCTTCCAAAGTCTGCTAAAACACCTACAGAAGTCGCCAGTACTCTCCACTTCGATGGATGGAGAGAGCCTCTACTTCTACCTAGCTGTATCCACCCATGCGTTAAGTGCCGCATTAGTACGAGAAGATGATTGCGTCCAAAGACCAGTATACTTCATTAGCAAAAGATTCACCGGCGTAGAAGCTAGATACCCAAAGATCGAGAAATTGGCTTACTGTCTGCTCATAGCATCCAGGAAATTACAAACTTACTTTCAATCGCACTCTATTAAAGTCTTAACGGGTCAACCCTTAAGGAAAGTTCTACCTAAACAAGACACATCAGGGCGCCTATTAAAATGGTGCATTGAGCTGAGCCAATACAACATTACTTACCACCCACGCATCCCAATTAAAGGACAAGCCTTGGCTGATTTCATAGTTGAGTTCACAATGCAAGATGAGGAGGCTGCGGTAAGAATTGAGGAAACTATCAAATGGAATATATTCGTTGATGGAGCGTCGAACGAGCTCGGCTCGGGGGCAGGTATCATAAAAGTCACACCCCGAGGAAGGAAATTAAGTTATGCACTGAGACTAGAGTTCGCTGCAACCAATAATGAAGCTGAATATGAGGCAATAATAGCCGGCTCAGAAATCATTGAAGAAATAGGAGTTAAGTCGATATGTACACACAGCGATTCACAACTAATTGTTTACCAGATCCTTGGAGAATTCCAGACTCGCGGACAAAAGCTTGCGTCCTACCTCAAAAATGCCAAAACCCTCCTTGATGAGCTAGACTACTATGTAATAAAATACATCCCGCAAGGGGAAAATCAAGAGGCGGACGCCCTTGCCAAAGAGGCTAGTGTAAGAATCGAGCCAATGCCGGGGGCAACCCCTGTCATGAGACAATCCACACCAAGTTTCGAGTGTCTGCAAATCACAATGATCGCAGACAAGGAGGTGACATGGATGACCCCCATCATCAGATACTTACAAGAAGGAACCTTACCAATAGATCGAAATGAAGTCAGGAAAATTCCAACGAAGACATCCCGCACACCATCCAGAACGGCATATTGTACCGTCCCGGCTTTTCCAACCCACTACTAAGATGTGTCGCCGGAAACGAGCAAAAGATATCCTTAATAACATTCATCAGGAGGGCTGCGGCTATCACACCAGAGGGCAAACTCTAGCTAGAAAAATCCTAATCTATGGAAACTTTTAGCCCACACTGAACAAGGACGCAGTCGAGTTCGCTAAGAAATGTGGCAAATGCCAAAGATTTGCCAAAATCCCGAGACTGCCACCTACCAGTTTAATCCAAATGGTCAGGCCCTGGCCCTTTGTGATCTGGGGAATTGATCTGATCGGGGAACTCCCTATGGGTCAAGGAGGAGCGAAATACGCTATAGAGGCAGTGGAATATTTCACCAAATGGGTGGAAGCAAAGCCTTTGAAAAAAATTTAATCTACCAAAGTGATAAACTTCCTAATACGTAATATCCTATGCAGGTATGGGGTGCCACAGAAGATCATATCGGATAACGGACTTTAATTCAATAGTGAAGAATTCTCCCGTTGGTGCCATGAACATGGGATTGCTCGAAGCTTCTCGGCTGTGGAATATCCCCAGGCAAATGGGCAAGTCGAAGCAGTAAACAAGGTGTTGAAGACGTTGATCAAGAAGAAGCTAGAAAAGTCCAAGGAGGCATGGGTCGACGAACTGCCTACTGCACTATGGGCCTACTGAACTTCTTACAAGACTGCAACAGGGCACATGCCATTCGCATTGGCATACGGAGCCGAAGCCATGCTCCCCGTCAAAACAATCGTCCCCTCGCACCGAAGAATGCATTACAATCGGAAGAAAACGGTGAGCTCTTAAGCATGTCACTCGACCTGATCGAGGAGAAAAGAAATGATGTCGCCCTCAAAGCTGCCGCTTATAAACAGAAGGTGGCAAGGCAATACAACTCCAAGGTAAAGCCTCGAGCTCTACAAGATGGAGACTTGGTATTCAAGCGAGTATTCCCATGACCAGGAGCAATAGATCCAATTTGGGAAGGGCCGTTTGTTGTTCATAAGGATCTTCATAATGGAGCTTATATCTTATCAACGGTAGATTGAGAGGTGTTCGGGAAAGCACGGAATCTCCAACATCTCTGTCGCTATTTCTATTGAGTTGTAAAGAAACGTATATTAAATGAAACAATAAAAGAAAGACAGTGGACGTAGGCGTATTTTGGTCGAACCACTATAAAATTTGGTGTCTCGCATTACTTATCTTATGCGAACATTCTTTCATTTAATTATTTTATCTGATGACTATTCCTACTGCAAGCAATCGCAGGCGCTTGCCGGCAGCAGTGAAAGTAAGATAGCCACGATAAGGGACACGAAACAAGCCTTGGCAATTCACTGTTGACGATCGGCACGTCCAAGCCGGTAATGATGAACCGATCATAAGCCACGGATTAGGCACGGTTTATAGCCTAGGCAGTTCATCATTGGCGTTGGGCTCGCCGGCAACTGCGAACCGATTATAAACCCCACGATTAAGGCGTGGCTGCAGCAAGGGGTAGTTCGCACTTGACGATCGGCATTACGCACGCCGGCAATGATGAATCGAATAATACTCACGACACGGGCAATAGCCCGAGTAGTTATCGTTTGTGATCGGCCTTGAATATAGCAGCGCGTTCATGGTTTTCTGCGTCTATGAACACAATAACGATTAACTAAGTCATAAATAGTTCACAAATAGACAGAGCAGACTATACAAATCATGCATCATAAAAGTCATTCTAGATAAACATTCAGAAGACATAAATTAAACATTACACATTTGTAATCTTTATGTACAAAACTTTTTTTTAATATGTGCAAATACCGAACAGCCGTAATACATGCAGAAAGTGAAAAGAAAATTTCCTCGACTAGGGAGGAGGAACGACCTTGTCAGTCGGCTTGCTCCCTCCGGCCATGTCTCTCAAAGTCTCGGATCGCTCGAGAGTCTCGCCCTTCTTTTGTGAAGGCCCAACCTATCCCGAAGAAGTCCCTACACGATGCAAGTAAGAGAAATCATAAGCTTCGCAGTCCAGGATAAGTAATAATGGAGCTAAAGCAAAAGGACGAGATACCTGCAGTAATGTGGTGTGGATCACCAGGCCCCTCGAAATCCGACCCATCCTCATCATCCTCGTCCTCCGCCAGTAACTCGTAACCCTTGGCGATGGCTTTAGTCTCTTCCACCGTGAACAGGATGTTCACCATCCCAATGTCATACATGGCTCCTCCCTCCTACGCAACTACGGTCTTAGTCTCCTCGATGAGCCGAGCATGGATTCCTGCCATTGCCTAAGGATAATCATCCATCCATGAATGTTCCTTTGTTTCCAAAACATGTAATACGTATCCTCCAGCATCTGGTTGACTGTATCGTAAAAGTCGCTGGATTTGTCAACTTCGGTTTGGAGAGACACCACCTTATTCATGTATTGTTCCTTATCCCTCCTCAACCGGGCCTGCTCCGCCTTCAACCTATCAATTTCAGCCTAGTATGATTCCTTTTCCTTTTGCCACTCACCCCGAGACTCCTTTAGCTCAGCCAAGGCCTCCTACGATTTCTTCACCTTACCCTTGAGGGAGCGGATCCGCTCCAAATCCTTCTGCGAGCCTCATCCATTGAGCTGACAACCATGTCAATCTGTGTCTTGCATAGGTCGACGACCTCTCTCGTTGCTTCTTCCTTGGTTTTCCTTATCTTGGATGTGTGAGATGCTTCGAAAGCCTCTAACTTAGCCTCCTTCTCCCTGAGCGCCTTATGAAGATCCTCTTCCTCCGAACGCAACCGTACATTGACGCACCCAACTTTTCCACTAGCCTTGGCTAAGCAGGACTGGTAATCTACAATTTTCCTGGTCTCGTCCATAATCTGGACCATCCTTGTTGTCAAGTTGGCGAAACTGAGAGTCTTTGCCTCATCCAAGATCTGAACTAGAGGATTTCGAGGCAGAAGAAACTCGGTATTAGGATCCATCGAATGACGACCCGCATAGTCGGGATTGATATCAGGATGACTCTCAAAGGGATTCCGCATCAGTTGCTGATAATCCGAGAAATAAGTATCAACATTGCCCTCCCCTAAATCATCTGGCACTTCGTGCACTTTAGGACCAATTGTATTTTGATGGTGACGGCGAGAGGAAGTTTGGGAAGCAGGGGAGGTGGCATCCTTATCTGGAGACCTCGCACGTTTCTGAGACGATTCATGACTCTCTCCTCTATCCAAGCCTGATGGAGTCTCCCTAATATTCCCTTGCGTGGTCTTTTCCTCCTGAAAAGCCATCTTGGAAGAAACGGAAGCCCCTTTCATCCGTTTGAACTGCTCGAGCCGCCTAGACACTTCATTCATCTTCGGATTCCTCCTTTTCCCTGCAATGTGAATAACAACGTTAGAACAGAAAAATGGAGAAAGCATAAAAACAAAATGTGCAAGACATTGGGACGCTACGAGCTACTACAAACCCTTAGGGTAGACTGGATCAAGCGGCCAGGACAGGGTCTTACTCAAGTAGGGAATACACTGGGACGGGACTCCACTCAGAGGAAGGAGAACACACGGCGACCGGGTTTCATTGGATTGAGGAGCAGGTGGAGACTGGGACTCGTCAAAAAACAAAAAGTTCTCAAGAAGTATCCCAAAATCCATACAGCAATCGAAAGTACCTGGGGAAAGCCCAAATGCCTCGCCAACTCCCGTTCTGCCTTACACTGGAAAAAGCGGCATTCCACTTAAGTCACCCGGAGCTATGCTCTCTTGGGAGGGTCAGCGACAAAAGTTGGCCCAGGAGCCGGCTCAGATTGATCTAACTGCTCGGGCTACTCCCGCACAGCTTCAGTATCTTCAAGGGAGTCGCACCCAAGGCTTCGCTACCTATGATCTCCACATCTGGAGAAGCACGAGCCTCCGATTCTGTTGCCTCGAAATCTCCCTTTGACCTTTCCTCCTCTTCACTCTCTCCCTCCAAATGGGAACCCTCCCCATCGTTGGGGGAAGGAGCATCCCATATACGCAAAGATTTCCCCGAATGGGCAGGACGAACCACGCTCTTCTTATGCCTCAACTTCTTCGAGGCTCCGACCCCATCACCCTCTTCCTCATGAGCCTTTCCTTTACTAGCATCTCCCCCTTCTCCTCCGGCTCCCGCTGCTTTCTCAGCTGAGCTTGGCCTGATCTTGTACACGAATTGTCCAGGGCTGATTAAGTTGTAAAAGCGAAGGGCTGTATCATGGAGTAGGAACAAGGCTTCCCTCTCGACCTCCGGGATAGCCAATATTTCCTTGGCCATCTTTTTCAAACCTTTGTCCTCCGCCTCTTTCACGCAACTTGAAATATATGGATTAATAAGGAGCCAAGTCGACAAAAAGCTCAGAAAAGATATAACGATGACTTACAGCCAGAGGTGAAAGCGTGTTGGGGAACGACATCATCGCGCACAAAGAAATACTCCTTCTTGAACATGCTAAACTTGGAGTATAGATCAAGGACATGGTTAAATTTGTGAGCTGACTCTAAGTTGATGATAATGCTTATATAAGTATCTGACCTCTCTCTGGGTAGGGGGTCTCTGATAATGCTTCACGAATATCAGGTATAAGCATGCCAGGATGGCATAAGAGTTCGGTTGAAGCTGCATGGGAGCGACTTTCAAGTAAATCACAAAGCTGGTGATCCAATTGGTAAACGGAGGAATGGCACCGCACATACAATGGTACTTACTATATGCCATATATCCACCTGGGGGAGAGCAGGCTCTATCATCCGGGCCGGGTAGTATCATGTCCCGACGAGCTATCCTGAACGTAGTAGCTATGAGTTAAGCTTTTCTATCGTCAGCACGCTGGGGTAACACTTTGAAGGCCTAACCAGCGTCTAATTAGGAGCGTAGCCCTCCACCAAAGAATAGGCAGAACTGGGTTGTCTGGGAGGATTGACAGGAACATCAAAAGAAGAAGGGCCAGCCTCGGCAGGTTGTGAAGACGCATGCTTGGACCGAAGCTCGCGACTAGACGACATATTCCTGCATAAAGAAATAAAAGACAAGCATAAGTCCAACATAGGTACAATCGTAAATGGAAATTAAAACATTCACAGGGAACCTCCTACCGTCTAGCCCAGTTGAAACCATACTCCTAACCTAACCATCTCAAGAAACTCAACCTTTGGCTCGGCATACCTATGAACCATGTGCTCAGGCTATTTGGTCCGGCATTATCCTATACCCAAAGCCGAACGGCATCCTAATGCCGAACCAAACACTACTGATCCATCCTTATCACTATAATCGATCACAAGCCTATAACCAGTCGCCTGGACTTCACCACTCCATCCCTACCATCTCTGTTTCCATCACTTCATCTTGTCCACATTGATGCCAGTCCCATCATTCCACTTCATCTTCCTCATATCCACAGCAATTCCTCGCTTAGCCACCATCCCTCTCCATTTCTCTCCAGTCCAATACTGAACCTTTGGTTCACGATCGCCAACATGATCAACTCCATCGTCTCATTGTAGAATTCCATTCATAGATTGCATATAATCGAAACAAAACTCACCTTCATCAAGCATGATCACCTTCTTTATAGAATCCAAAACCAAAAACACTAAAACCCATAGGCCAAAAGATCGGGTTTAGAAAAGCTTACCTCAAGCAATGAAGGCGCAAAGATATTTGGATTCAAGCAATATAAACTAGCTCAAAACGGACCCCAATCGATTGAAAAGTGGTTGGAGAAATTTAATTAAGAAAATAGGAGGAAAATAATAAGGAGAGAAGGCAGTAAAGAGAAAAAAAGGAAGGAAGACAACGATCGTAATTTTTCGATCGATGGTAGGAGCTCGGTGCCGAACCAAACAAAGCATGTCGTGTAATTATACGTCATACTTTGGAGGGCAAGTGTTGGCTTGGTTTTCCAGCAAGCAGAGTGAAAGGGAAGAAAAAAAGTAAAAACAGACAAAGGCATGGAAGACAGAACTGCCGGACCAGATGCTTGGTTCGGCATTCACTAAAAATGACAAACCAAATATATGGTCCGGCATGCCGGACCAGATGTTTGGTCCGACATCCTCTGATATACCGGACCAAATATTTGGTCCGACATCCTCTGATATGACGAACCAAATATTTGGTCCGGCACCCTCTGATATATCGGACCAAATATTTGGTCCGACATTCTCTGATATGCCGGACTAGATATTTGATCCGGCACGACACATCCATCACCGGACCAAACATTTGGTCCGGTACACAGGCATGCTGGACCAAATGTTTGGTTCGGCAAATAGGAAACTCCAGAGCAGAAGCATCAAACCAGACAAGAAAGAACGACCAGGCCAGGCAAGCTCCATGACCCAAATGCCGATCCAAACGCTCCTGCCAAGATGCCGAACCAGATTCAGAGAGTTATTATCTCCACCTCCACACTTCACAACTCCACTCCATAAATACCAAAGCTTCTCAACAACAGTGGGGAATGATTTTGGAAGAAAAGAGGGAAAACTCTGTATAGACTAAGTCACTCCAGCTACTCCAAGTTTTTACTCTTTCCGAACAAACTTGAATCTGTAATCGAATCAAAGTAAGAATAATAAGATGGACAGTAGATGTAGGCACATTCTGGCCGAACCACTATAAAGTTTATGTGCTTTACTTTCCTTAACTGCTTTCCGACTTTGAGTTTGTGAATTGTTCTGTGACTGCAAAAATTATCCCTTAACGTGTTGGAACATTAAAAACTCCAAATCAATCAACTTAAACGAGACCTACCTAAAATCGAACTTAGAGGTGTTTGTCCAATTTTTGTGCAAACAGCATAAGAGCATGAAGGTTGCTCCAAAAGGGAAGGTGAATGTAGAAGGAAAGAAGAAGTTCTTTCCAAAAAAGAAGGGTCTCATTAGGAAGCCAAAACCTAATGGGCTAATGAAGGATGGGACTTTTTGTCGACATTGTGGTTCGAGAGGTAATTATTTTCATATCTTAGATGTGTAAATAACTATGCGATTCATTTAGATATTAAATCATTTCTACTTTTTAATGTCATGTGGAGAAGAATTGTAGAGTGGATAAATCTCAAAAGAAGCGCTATAATTCAACCAGCTTGGTCACTTTAAGTGGAATGTCCATCAGCTCCTCAATGCAAACAGGTAGTGAAGGCTTATACTATTTTTATTCATGACTTGCTTATCTGAGTTCTTTTCGATACTAGGGTTTGCATATTTTTATTTCTAGTTCTTTTGTTGATAGATTGCATATTGAGCCAAATATTGTTTATGATAGGTTGTGTCGAATCCTGTTGGAGGATCGGTAACTCTTTCTATGATCTATCGAGGGGATCTATTTTCATATCAAGGTTTTTAGTTTTCTTTCGATTCACACGTACTAGGGTTTTCTAGATATGATTTGATATTGGGTATGGATTGCATATTAGGATATGGGTGTTGTTTAGTGGAAGGTGGACCTTAAGGCAATTTAACACTAGAGGGGGTGAATAGTGTTTTATAATTTTTGTGAATCTTTTTGAATTCTTTTAAGATTATAGTTTAAACAATGCAATTATCAATTAAAAATTCAAACATAGATAAATATAAATGTAGTAAAAGTAAAAAAGAAAAGAACACACTAGGATTTTATACTGGTTTAGAGTTACCCTACATCCAGTCCTGTACAATTCCTTGTACAGATTTCTTTTCAAATAACAAAGCAAATACAATCTCGATTCTAAGGAAATGAGACACACCCTCCAGACTTTTTCCGACCTCTAGGTAGAGTCACTTGATTTACATGGGCCACAAGCACACCCACTAGATTTTCAGGCTACTATGCACACCCAACTTATTTACATGGGCCACAAGCATAGCCACTAGATTTTCTGGCTACTAAGCACACCTAATTGATTTACATGGGCTACAATCACACCCACAACTATAACAGTATGATTTGATAGAGTTTTAATGACTCGGATCATTAATTTTGATTACAAATGATTATAACCTCTTGAATAGCACTTTGATCTTGTTTAAGTGAGAGAGATGAGAGAAATCAGAGAGTAATCAAAAGAGAATCAAATTAATGGAGTTTGAATTTGATAATATTTTGAGTAGATTTTCTTTTATAATTCAAGAGAGTGAAAGAGGAGAGAAAATGTGAGAAAGTTGTTGACAAAAATTCGTTGTCTTAACCCCTTTTTATAGAGAAAAATAGTCATGTCCATTCGCAAAGAGATACGATGAAAAAATAGTTCCATTCAAAATTTGAATTTTGAAAATTACGGTCACTATGTCGACATATAGGAAAAGGACATGCCGACATATCCTTCACAAAATTGAAAAACACTTTATAAAATTTATTTTGAAAATATTAAGGTTTGTGAAACATTTTGATACTTTGTAAAATCATCTAAACATAGTTTATAAATATTATAATCATATAAAAACTTAAGAAAACTTTATAAAAATCTGTTCGAATATATAAAGGATTTGAATATGAATTTCTTTTGAAAATAATAAATATAAAGTAAATGTGAATATGTTTCAAATCAAAGTAATAATAAATATCGTAGTGAACTTATAAATATTTGGAAATCTTTAAAAACTAAAATTATAACAAGGTATAATATTCAAAGTATAGTAAATATAATAAAATCAAAAGATAGAAAAAATTTGAGGGCTATTTTAAAAAAATAATTTTGAAAACAAAAATTCTTTCCATTTTAAGATATTTGAAAATCATTTGAAAAAAAGAAATAAAGAGAGAGAGAGAGAAATCGAAGAAGTACTATGGGGTTTTAACAAAAATTCTAAGACTCTATAACTTATCTAAGATATCTTGAGTTCTTTAATACTTATGAGTCTTAAATATCTAACTCTTGAATCTCTTTATCTCCTTCTTGAATCTTTTCTTGATATTGTATAATCTTCTTAATTAATACCTATCTAATATCTTGCACTATGCACTAATATAACTTAATAAAACATTAGTATTTATATTTTATAAATGTCACATGATTGTTATCATCAAAACCAATACCTAAGGTACTAACATTATCTCACTTTTTGATGATGAGAACTATGTGTATAAAATATGTTATAACTTCCTACGAGTTACAAAAATCACCCTTATTCTATGCATAGATTCCAAGATATTATATATTTCTCTTCTTTGTCATCAACATAAATCTAACTAAAAACTCCCCTTAAGTAAGGTACTACATAATATATAATACTGAGATTATTCAATCACACTATTAATAACACTATTCTAAGTAAATCAAACAAATTAATCATAAATCAAACAGAGTCAAACTAATCAATCCACACATATCACTTCAATCCACACAAATCCATATTGTAATAATATATTGTTATATAATTTTAATACAAATCCAAACCTATTTAACTAGATGTTTCGTGGAACTTTAACCCAACCATCAGTGCCAAAGATTGGACCTGCTTTGATGGCATCCTAAACTTCATATCTGTGTTGATGGCACATTCTGGATTGTTGGTTGGTTCTTCTTTGTTAAGGGAAGAAATCATCCATCGAATAGCATCAAAATGCTTATTTTTCTCTTTAATCATCTGCATTTGGCTTAGTTCTAAGTGTCTTTGATTTCTAAGAATGAAATTAAAGATATTCCTGAATGATTCAAGTGTTTGTTTAAGATTTTTGCAAAGTTTTTGATGTGGAGAAGCCATTTGAAGAGATAAGTTTATATAGAAAGAGAGTGAAGATAGAGATTGAAAATAATGATTTTCTAGAGTGAATATGTATATATAGGGTTAAGAAGTCGTTTGAAATGAATTGGTGTTTGGTAGTTTATTTTCAATTCTAAATTTTTTTAAAATTGGCCATTATATGTCGATATACATGATAATAGTTTTGAAAAATATAGTGCATATGTCAATATATGCACTATATTTTTCAAAACTATTTTATTTTACAATTCTATTATTTTGGCCTATACTATTATATTTGTAGGACTTTCCAAAGATAAATGACAATGTATAACAGTAAGAAATAGAATTTTCACTGATAATAAGGATGAGTACAAGGAATAAAAGAAAGATACATGAGATTCAATGTATACTTAAAACTAGAATATCCAAATACAAAGATAGCTTAAATAAACAATTAGAAAGATGTGGATGAAGATGAACAAGAACTATCAAGCTTGCAGATGATCTTTCCAAAGAATTTATCCATTTTGTTGGAAATTGATGTAAATCTCTTTGAGAATGACTTCTTAAGCTTTCTTTGGTTGTGAACAATCTTCTCTTTATTTTTGAGAAGATCTTTGTTGGATGGATAAGGTGGCATCTGGATACTTTCCAAGGAAGTATCCTCCTCCTTTTCTTGTTCTTCCTCCTCAAATTACATTTCCTCTCCTTCCACTTCCTTTTCCTCCTATTCTCTTATTTCTTACTCCTCTTCCCAAGCCAATGTTTGTTTCTTTTCCGCAAGCATTTCATAAGGCTCAAAAAGGGTGAAATATGCATAAGCGAAATGCTGGCCTTGTCGAATAATTTTCAAGGAATTGTTTCCTCTCCTTTAAGGTCAACACCAAAATAATAACTCGAGTAAGATACACACCATGAAATAGTGTGTTTTCATGTTTAGAAACATTTTTAGAAAAAAATTCATCCACAATGACTTGAGACCAATTTATGTCGTATTGACCACAAATGGCGAAAAGAGCTTCAAAAACTTTTATGTTGGTTTATTATAATTATCCATTCTAGGAGTGATACTTTATTACAAAAAAGGCTTAGAATTCTTGCTTTTGGATGCAAGTTTTTGTTTTTAAATTTAGAATCATCGTCACTTTCGAAAATGTCATGAATCACTTCACGGTTTTGAAAATCAATTTGAAAAGTTGAAAGATCCATTCCACTAGATTTGCATCCAAGAATTTGACCCAAAAGTTCACAATTTAAACAATTTAGGTCCCCTTGACACTACTCCAAACTTCTCCTTCTCTTCCATCATAAAACTTTCCTTTTAAATTTGCATAAAACATCTTTACCAATTTTGGATAACGAACGAAATCATTTTGAAAAGCATCGATTAAACAAAGAATTTCATTTTGCAAACAAATATTAAAAAGATCATAAGCAAGAAAATCTTCAAAAATAGCAAATCTTCCAAAAAAAGGCTTTTTCGAAAGATATATACTCAATATACGCTTGCATGGCTTCTTGATCAATAAAAAGATATTCTTTTTTTCTTATAAAGCCTCATGGTTTCCTTAGTATTGCTTGAGGATGCCATTGAAGAGTAGTTTGAAGTGATAAGAGGGCTTATGATTTTTGAATTTAAAATGAAAGTGAAAAATGAATGGATGGAGATAGAGCGAATAAGTAGAGAATCAAAGGATATAATCTCTGGTGAAGAGACATCTTTTCATAACATAGAAAATGGTGAAAAGGTGGGTGGAAATTAAAATTTGAAATTGAATTGAAATTCAAAATCTGCCTACATATGTTGACATATGCATGTAGGGTATGTCGACATATAGGTCGAAATTTTCAGAAAAGGGAAATCCAATAAATAATTCCTATTTATCTATACTTATAATTATTATTTAATATATACACTAAATAATTTAAAATATATTTTATATTATTTTTATTTAATATGTTATTAATATATATATATAATATTTAAAATGTATGCCTATATTATTCAATCAATATTACTATTAATTTATCAATTATTCCTAGCAATCAAAAACCAATCAATAAGTAAGTTCAAAATTTTAATTTAAATGCTTACCTTTTTTAGTTCCGTTTCTCCAGACTTCTCATTAAATGTCAATGTGAAACACATATTGGTGTTCTCTGCATCTGGTTTGCTATCACTTAAGGAAGTATCTGAATCGTCTAGTGTTGTAGCATAAGCCCTTATCCATTCTCTGGATGAATCAGTATTTGGTGTGTTTTTTGGCTTCTCAGGATGTGGACAGTCTCCCTTTATATGGCTAGGTTCATCACATTTAAAGCATCTAGCACCATTTCTTCTACTATTTCCACTTGGATTTTTATTATCATATCTCCTAAGACTATTCATCTTTCTATACTTCGGAAATTTTCTGAAATTTCTTGTCATGAAAGTGATTTCCTCATCATCGTCGTTGTCTGAATCCATATCATCTGTTGTGGCGTTGAAAGCGCTGGATTTATTCTCTATTGTCTTACTTTCCCTTCTACCTTTCATTTGTGCTTTGAATGATAATAAATTACCAATCAACTCTTCAATTTTCAGAGTGCTAATGTCATTAGCCTTTTCGATCATAAGAGTCATTTTTACTTCATTCAGGGGTAAGTGAATTTAGGATTTTTCTAACTTGATCCTCTTTAGAATTTTTTTTGCCAAGTGTAGTTATTAAAAGAACTATATCTTGAAATCTACTATACATATCAGAAGCGACTCATTTGGACTTATTTTGAAATAATTGAAACTGATTTGTTAACATACAAATTTTGGCTTGTTTGACTTTACTAGTGTCCTCATGTGTAACTTGCAATATTCTCCATACTTCAAATGCAGACTTACAGATAGACATTCTGTCAAATTCATTTATATCTAATGAACAAAACAAAATATTAATGGCTTTAGAGTTACTTTGTGCAACTGCTTTTCAGTCAATGGTCCAAGTTGAAACATTAGTATCGGGCTCAGTATACTCATTTTGTGTGATGTTCCAAATGTTAAGCTAATTGATTGTAAATATATTTTCATTCTACATGACCAATATGTGTAATTACTTCCATTAAAAAGTGGGGGTCTAGCAATAGATTGTCCTTATACAAATGACTTACTGACAAGTGGATTAACAGTGCTACTAATATTATTACTAACAGTGTTGTTGGCCATTAAAACTTTTCAGAAATCAAAATTATGAATACTTTGAAAACAAGGTTCTGATACCAAATGTTGTTTAGCGGAAGATGGATTTTAAGGCTAATTTAAAGTTGGGATGAATAGCATTTATGATTTTCGTGAATCATTTTGAATTCTTTTAAGATTATAGTTTAAATAATGCAATTATCAATCACAAATTCAAACATAGATAAATATAAATGCAGTAAAAGTAAAAAGAAAAGAACACACTAGGATTTTATACTGGTTCAGAGTTACTTTACATCAAGTCGTGTACAATTTTTTGTATAGATTTCTTTTCAAATAAAAAAGCAAATACAATCTCGATTTCAAGGCAATGACACATACCCTCCAGACTTTTCGACCTCTGGGTAAAGTCACTTGATTTACATGGGCCACAAGCACACCTACTAGATTTTCAGGCTACTAAGCATACCCAATTGATTTTCACGGACTACAATCATACTCACAAGTATAATAATATGATTTAATAGAGTTTTACAGACTCAGATCGTTGATCTTGATTACAAATGAGCATATAACCTCTTAAATAGCAATTTGATCTTATTTGAGTGAGAGAGATGAGAGAATTCAAAAAGTAATCAATAGAGAATCAAATCAACGGAGTTTGAATTTTATTTTGATTGAATTTGAAAATATTTTAAGTAGATTTTCTTTTAGATTTCAAGAGAGTGAAAGAGGAGAGAAAATATGAGAAATTAGTTCACAAAAAGTCGATTGTTTAACCCCTATTTATAAAGAAACAACGGGCATGTCCATTCGTGAAGAGAGACAAAAAGACACTTCCATTCAAAATTTGAATTTTAAAAATTACCATCACTATGTCAACATATAGGAAATGGATATGTCGACATATCCTTCACAAAATTGAAAAACACTTTATAAAATTTATTTTGAAAATATTAAGGTTTGTGAAATATTTTGATACTTTGTAAAATCATCTATACATTGTTTATACATTTTTGAATCATATCAAAACTTTAGAAACCTTTATAAAAATATATTTAAATATAAAAAGGATTTAAATATGAATTTATTTTGAAAATAATAAATATAAAGTAAAGTTGAATATATTTAAAATTAAAGTAATAACAAATATTATAATAAACTTATAAATATTAAAAAATCTTTAAAAACTAAAATTATAACAAGGTATAATGTTCAAAGTATATTAAATATATTAAACTCAAAATATAAAAATAATTTAAAAGTTATTTTTAAAAAATATTTTGAAAACAAAAATTCTTTTTAAAACCATTTTTAACATATTTGAAAATCATTTGAAAAAAAAGAAACAGAGGGAGAGATCAAAAAAGTGCTATCAAGGTTTTAACAAAAATTCTAAGACTCCATAACTTATCTGGGATATCTTTAAGTTCTTCAATACTCATGAGTCCAATCTCTAGCTCTTGAATCTCTATATTTGCCTCTTGAATCTTTTCTTGATATTGTACAGTCTTCTTAATCAATACTTGTCTAATATTTTGCACTATGTACTAATACGACTTGATAAAAACATTAGTATCTATATTTTATATAATGTCATACGGTTGTTATCATCAAAACCAATGCCTAAGGTACTAACAATGGGGTCATGCTTCATTGTGACGGGGGAGTTGTTCGCCTGAAAGATAGCGAAGGAAATCGACTTGACAAATTATGCGAGTCCAAGACATCACTTTGATTAGCTATTTGAATTCACTAGATGTATCTCATGAGTTAGCCGTTGTTCCTGTTTAGTAGATTCATTGATTTTTTTGTGAGGTTACTGGTTTACCCCAATACTATGAGATAGAATTAATAAGTGATGTCAGGTCTTTATGTTACCTATTAGGTGGCTGGTGCCTAGGGAGCGCCATGAGCTTGAGGCTCAGGTTGCTGATTTATTGCAAAGGGGTTTTATTCATCAGAGTGTTTATGAGTGGGAAGCGTCCATGGTTTTTGCTACTAAGGCCAATGGATCTTTGAGGATGTATGTTGATTATAAAGAACTGAACAAGCTGACTATGAAGAACAAGTATCCTTTACCACGTATTGATGATTTGTTTGATTAGCTTGGAGGAGCATCTATATTTTCACAGTTGGATTACGCCACGGGTTTCCATTAGCTCAGGGTTACTTCAATAGTATATAGAAGATGACATTCAAGACTCTGGATGGATCTTTTGAGTGGTTGGTTATGCCGTTTGGGCTAACCAATGCACCTGCTTATTTCATTGGTCTCATAAGTCATGTATTTCGGGATCAGCTGAATAAATTTGTTGTGGTGTTTGTGGATTACATTCTTGTTTATTCTCATGATGGAGCACCAACTACATTTAGAGATTACTTTGGAGGTTTCGAGACAACATCGGTAAAGGGCTAAGTTCACGAAGTGCCACTTTTGGTGGTAGGAGGTTCTTTTCTTAGCCAGCATGTCAGGACAGGGGATCTCAGTGGACCTCAGTAAGGTGGCGGAAATTTTAGAATGGCGAGTACCTAGGATGGTTATAGAGATCCGTAGCTTCTTTGGATTGGCAGGGTATTACCAGAAGTTCATTTAGAACTTTTCGAATATAGCTACACCATTGACATGCTTGACTGGTAAGGGGAACCATTTGTTTGGGACTCCAAGTATGAACATGCTTTTGTTGAGTTGAAGAGGTTTCATACCTCTATTCCTGTTCTTATCATTCCTCGGAGTTCTAGACCATTCACAGTTTATTCAGATGCATGTGTGTCTAGGCATGGAGCAGTCTTGATGCAAGAGGGGAGAGTTAGGGCTTATGGTAGCAAACAATTCAAACTTAATGGGAAAAATTACCCGACCCATGACTTAAAGCTTGTAGCGATTGTTTTTGCATTAAAGACATAGAGGCATTACCTTTTGGGCAAGACATTTGAGCTATACACCAACCTTAAGTCATTGAAATATCTCTTTTCCCAAAAGGATCTTAATCTTAGATAGCAGCAGTGGTTGGAGTTTCCTGTTTCTTATGATTTCGACATATCTTATACCTCAGGCGAGGGGAATGTTGTTGTGGATGTACATAGTAGAAGGCATGCCACATTAGGCTCTTTATTTGTTGAGTTGTGGAGATTACAGTATATTTTGGAATTTAATTTCCGACCTCCATATGATATCGTGCTTGGGTTATTAGCGACCTTGGAGGTATGTGATTTACTAATACGTTGTAATTTAACTAACATAAAAAGATGCTAAAACTTTAAAATACTTCCGTGCATGAATGAGACCTACTCTCTTTGATCGCATCTGTTCTTAGTAAAAATGTGATGCGAAGTTCATGAGGATTTTTCAACAGCTTGAGAGTGGAGCAAAGTCTAGTGATTTAGTCTAGTATTCTGTTGACCAGAATAGGTGGCTTTGACATGATGGTCCACTGTGTGTTCCCAAATGGATAGACTTATTGATGAGGTGCTTAGAGAGTGTCACCATTCTAGGATGACTATTCATCCCGATGGCAATAAGACGTATGGAGATATTCGACGTTCATTCTATTGGAAGAGGATGAAACACCACATTTCGAAGTTTGTTGTGAAGTGCTTGACTTTTCAGAGAATCAAAGCAGAATTGAAGAAACCAAGTGGGTTATTGGTTCCATTAAAGGTTTCTCTATGGAAGTGGGATCAGATTTACATGGACTTTATTGATGGCTTGCCTTGGAGTAGGTAGGGAAATGCGAGCATTTAGGTTATATTAGACCAAATGATGAAGAGCACTTATTCAATTCATGTTCATTCATCGAGGACGCCTTTATCTTTAGCCACTTTGTATGTGAGGGAGGTTGTTAGATTCCATGAAATTCCAACGAGCATCATTACTGATTGGGATCCACTACTCACTAGTCAGTTTTGGCGGACTTTGTATGATGCTTTGGGCATAGAGTTGAGCTTGAATGTCACATACGACCCGTAGACAGATGGACAGATCGAGAGCGGAAATCGCCTGCTTGAGGATGTATTAAGAGCACGTAATAACCCACACTTCAGTGGGCCTAGATTTTCGCTAACCAAAAACTCACGTCCACTAAAGTACAGATCATTGGTTTTGTATCCTATGATAAGAAAAATATATCAGAGCATTAATGGTAATAACTCACAGTAGAAATAAGAAAATAGAATAGATCAATATAATTACTGATCAAAATCGACATCTTAAATGTCAAGAGCCTCGGCTGGACAACTGCTCCAAATCAACACCAGTAACTGCCTTTCTAAATCCTATGGGTTGTAACGAGGAGGTGGTCAGAACAACATTCCGGTGACTGATAAATCATACATCTTATACATAACTCTAGCTTATGCAGATTGTTCACTACCTAATGTTATGTAGATTTTATTATTAGTTGCTATGATTCCAATGCTACGTATGAACCGTACCCATCTACACCCCATAAATCTATGTCTATATAGGTAAATACACACACACACCCCAAGTCCAATAACGAATCTAGATACTATCCCCACTAGTATCAATCACTCAACACTTCGTAATGATCTATCGCCATCGTATTACTGAGGAAACCCTACCGTGTTCTTCGAATCCAGTCCACGACCTCCGGTCCATAAGGTCCTAATACTTTAGGGATTTTTCATCATGTATGCCAACCTTATGCATACCCTTGTTAGCTTATTGCCGTAGATTGTAGGCTCCATGGACCGCCACTCTGTCTATGTTTTGAAGAAACCTTTATATGGATTAACTAGCATTGCCCTACCAAACAAACTAACAAACAACTATGGCATTTCATACCCCAACTGAACCAATCCAGGTAGGTGGAAGAGATCGATTGGGCATAACCATGTCCTTCCTGTTGATCGCAAGAGATCGATGCCGAGCTCGAGAAATATGCTACTCCTACCCTAGTTTATGGTACCCAAGTACGCCAGCCTTTTATGTACGCTTATTAAAACTCATTTTGGTACCAAAGCACACCAGACTTTTCGTGTCATGTTGCATAAGTCTGATCTCAGTCACCGTCCATTTAGATTGCCTCCTACAATCAAGGAAATACCCCTAATTAAAAACTTTGAAGCAGGCCTAATTTGACTATGTGCTCGACATAATTAAAACAGAAAATTAATAATCAGGGCAATAAGCATGGTCCAGACCTGGGGTACCCCTCTAGTACGAAATCATACACTCACCACGGGTTCTATTGATTGGATATGTTTTTAGCATTCCAATACAGTCTAACGACCTTCAAACATTGGTCCATAATAATTATAACAGACAATTTTTAATTATTCACACCCATCATGAACGCATATCTAAGGCTACTTATATACATATTTCAGACTTATGTATACTTATTCTTCTTTTATTTTCTTTATCGCCTCAACATCTTTTATGTTCAACTTTAAGTCTTCAATCTTATTATGTGTTTATCTTTTATTTCATTAATTTCATTTACTGCTTCTCAATTTCAAACGTCGATATCGTTGCTACAACATTCATTAGTTCAACTTTTATTTCTATTCAATTTCATTCAATTATTTGATTTAGTATGTTTCGTTAGATTATCAAACTTAGTCCATTTTATTAGATTATCAGACTTAGTTCATTCCATTTCCCTAGCTCACTCTTGCCTATTACTTGGACTTCCTTTTTCATCAATTTCTATTTTATTAATTTTTTGTTACATTTTAATTTTAATATTTCACCTTAGGGATTTACTATATTTTTATAAATTGAAATTAAACTTCATCAAGTAATGGTTACACAGTAAATTTCCATATCTTATATAAAAGAGGAGGTTTGTGCGGTGTTTGTAATTACAAGGGATTCTTTTTTATTTATTAAAATAGGCACTACAAGATACAGTAATCATCCTATTTTGTACACCTCTCTCTTTAATAGGCATATGTTTACTCCTTGTCATTTCAAACATCGCACTTTTGTAAATTTAGACTCGATAATATATGGAAATCTACTTGCAACAATACAAATTCCAATAAACTAAAACATCACAAAAATCCCAAAAGTCAAATTAACTTTATTCCAAACATTATTCATTAACATCAAATAAAATAAAATCCCAATTCATTATGTTTTGGTTAACTAATATTCGACACAGAAACTAACAATTCTATTCATTACATAATTACAGAAATAAAACTAATCATTACGCGATTGCAGAACTAAAACTAGTCATTACATAATTACATAAGCAGGTTCATATCTTAATTTTTCACATATACGAATTCATTGCAACTTAAATTTGTTTCCAGACATGTAGGAATAGATGTTCAATGATATAATCTAGTATTATATAAATATATAATATTCCCGCTCACCTTTATCTAGTGCTCCACAATCTCTAGATTTAATCTAGATCTGGCCCTATTATCTGTATTCTCCACTTTTTGACCCCCTATTCGGATCCAAAATAAATATTTATTTAGATCTTATTAGAAATTGGATTAGGGAAAAGAGATTTAGATTTATTAATTAGGACCAGATTTAAAAGTTTACCTTTTATGTAGCAATCTGATTTGAATCTATCTTCTATCCTCTATTCTTTTCAATTCTTCTTCAAAGTGTATACATGCAATCTATTCTATTTCTATGTATTTAGAATTTTTTGAAGGAGAAGAGAAAGTGATCCATTTCATTGATCAAGAGCAGAATGATTGAAAAAAAAGTGCTTAAACTATAAATACTGAATATAGCACCAATTGTACTAAATCTACATAGAGTTTCCGCATTCATTAGAAAAATAATGAGCTGGAAGTGAATCCATAGGTCCAAATTTATGGACGTTTAAATCAACGCTAACCGTAGGATGGAGCCGAATTAGATCCGGACCACACGGCCTAAACTAACTACTAACTTCAAAACCCTTCGGGTCGACCACCTTGGACCCATGGTCGACAGCTCATGTTTCGACGTATGGTAAGTTACGGTCGACCCATATGGGCCAATTCGGTGTATTTTAATGTTTTTGATTCTTTTATTGATTTCTTTCTCTTATTGTCAAATTGACATTAATTAACGTTATCTCTTAACTTAATTATATTTCTTAAATATTAAGTTACTGTTAATTTTAATAGTGTTAGTCAATCATTCATTAATGTTAAATTATTTTCTTAATTGCATGTATAATTGTTTTCAACTACGAAAATTCAAACGCTAATACCTTTTTCATTTGAACTCCGACTAGAAAAGATTATATATGAAAATCGATTAGAAAATCGCCAAAAATCCAATGGTATAAGTTTCGTGGCCAAATTCCAACATTTACAAAAATTCCATTTTCATAGTTTATTATTGATTGATTAATTAACCCAAAATCGCGGTGTGTTACATTCTCCCCCCTTAAAAAATTTCGTCCCCAAAATTTCGCAAGGGTTCGATCATGTAAACCATTGCACATCCATTCTACACTAACAGTCAATTAGTGTACAACCAATTTTGCAATAATCCATGTAGATGTGCATAGTGGATCACAATACATATGATATGCGTGAACAATAATTTCTATCCTTATATGAATGATTTCTTTTTTAATCAACTTCGAAAATATGATGCTAACATCCTAAATATACGGGCAGTTCTACATGAATGCATCTTTTGGAAAAATCAAAATGGTTTTTCATCCAAATTTTCCCACACCCCTATAAATAGAAGCATAATTCATCCAATGTTCCATCAAATCCTTACCATCCAAATTCCTGGCACACCATTAATGCTAACATCTGAATTTAGAAAAAATCGGTTTTCTAAACCGATCTTCTTATGCTTGGAAATGGTCTAGATAGAAAATTCCATATTTCCACTGTTCTCTTACGTAAGCTTTTTCCACTACACCCTGAGATCTACTCCTTTACCCCCAATCCTTTGTCTATCTACTCTAGTACAGTTTGCATAAGTAACTTTTATTTTTAAAGCTCAAAAACATTGATAGTTTAAAAACCACCATTTTAAATTTACCACTCATCGACAAGTATCCTAGAAAACCTTCCATGATCAAAACAACATCCTTGTCAATCACCGTATCCATTTTACTACAAATATAGCTATGTAGTAAAATCTACCCTAATCAACTTGCCGACTATTCCTCAGTGTCAGCATGGAATATTTTTAAATTTCTAAAACTCAAAATCCTTAGCTTTAAAAGTATTTCCAAAGATATGTGTATTTTTTTTCAAACTCATATTACTTTTAATGAAAACTTTTCATAAATAAATTTTACATAAAAAATTTCTTTTTCAAAATAAATGCATAATTACGTTTTATAAATAATTTTCTGCATTTCTGACGTAAGGGTTTAGCCAACCATACATCATCCATAACAAAATCCACTTAATTGCATGGTAAATTTCCACATTCTAAAAAAAATTCTTTCTTATTAATATCAACCAACAAACATGTTCAATTTTAAATTTCAGCCTTCAAGCAACATGAACCTTGACCCATGGCTCGCCTTTCCAAAATCCTGTTATTTGTCTTTTGAAATTTATCATCCAATTCTATTTTTCAAAACTTACATTTTTGGCTTACTTTTATTTAATAGTTAGTTAAATAAATCTTCTAAATTTATCACTTAACTTTTAGTTTCAACTATTTTCTTTTCCCTTGCATTAGTTGTGACTTTATGAAATCTCCTTTTTACTTTTTTCTCAAATTATTGTGGTCTACCTAGAAAACGCATAAAAGGAAACATTTTCCTAAACGAATGCAATCCGTTGCAAATACTAATGCTTACAGCTCACGAAAAGAAAAACTAACATCGAAAGAAAACACAACACCACTAATTACTACCATAATTAGAATGAACCTTCCTAACCGGCCATCCCTCAGCAAAAATCTTCATATCTTATCCTTCCCTGATTACTTACGATGAATAAGGTCTATTCATCTCTTCCATTCCATATCTAATTATGGAATAACCATGCCTCCTCTCGCTGTAGTGGATAACAAATACAATCTATGCAGTCTTCATACTAAATGGCAACTAAGCTTGGGGAAATAATCTTTTCTATTCTCTTTTGCTTCCCCAACTTAAGTCTACCAATATCTTCCATGTGTGTTTACCATTTCATTACCATCTGTTACTCTCTTCTCTTAATCTCATTCTTTTGATAGTATTCTCAATCCTTAGTATTTCCTTTATTCATAAACCTCCTATAAGCATATTCCAAAACTTATAGAAGTGCCCTTTAATACTATCTTTATGGATTACACACATATCAACATAATATTCCTAGGCATTTTCTAGTATCATCACACTCTACAGGAAGCTTGTTACTTTTCCAAAATTATTCATTGATAGGGTCGGTGATATATAATTCAATCTATGCAGTATGCATCTAATGTCCAAAGCCTAGTGATGCAAAACAATCTATATAGACAGCTCGCTTGTGCTGGTAAACAAGCATCGTCGTACAACGGAACCTATGTTGAATTTTACCCATTATTATGGGATTTACGTTAACAAAATCGTCATCTAGAGTGACACAGAACTCTTCTTTGTAGGGACACCGGAGTGAAGTGTCTGATTTAAAATAGTGATGAGAAACTTTTTAGATACTGGAGTGCATTCAATGTAACTATTATTTAAAACCGTCCCATGACAACTTAACCATAAACCTAAAGTCGACCAAAGTTCACTCAAGCTATTCACTTTCCCCTCTTTTGCATAGAAAAATTTGCTAAAACATCGAAATTCTTGACCACATAAGAAACCCAAAGTAAGACCCTGGAAACTTCAAAGCCGACCTGAAGTACTTGAAATGCGAAAGAACCCAAGTCAAGTTTGGGGATTTTTGAGAGAAACTTCGAGCCACCAATTAGTTTTTAGGCCACTTCAAATTCATAAGCTATGCAAGCCATGGCCAATACAGGGAAGGAAGATAAAGTTTTGAATCTGGCCAAGTGCGGTCGGTAGCTTCCAATCAACGGCAACAACCCTAAGTTCGACGGTGCCACAAACTTATGTCTTAAAGGTGATGAAAGAAGTAGTGGTGGCACAAGAAAGTCGGATTAAAAATAAAAGTGAATCAAGGCAAAGTTATTTGAATCGGGGGTGGATGGACTAGTCAAGTGCTGGAGATGGAGCCTATCGTCGGCGGTAGGGTGATATAGCGGTGGTGGCAAAGGAAACCTGGGTTGAGGTCAAAAATCTAATGCAATACTCAAAGTCAAATCACAAAGGCAGATGATAGTAGAACATAAAAGTGAGGAGATGAAAGTGGAAAGTTACTTAAGTAATTTTCTACACTTGAAACTCACAGTAAAAGTTGGTGTCAAGTTGTGGTTCACAACTTTGTATCAAGTTGAAATTTTGTAAAAGAAAAGAAAATGGGGAGAAAAAAGAAGAAGAGGAGAAAGAAATGAAATTGGTGACTATGAAAATGGAAGCAATCAAACTGAAATGTTGAAATCCTACCTGATAAAAAAAGAAATTCCAAAGAATTTCTAGAATCTGAATGATGAATTTAAAACATCACACTTTAAAGCTTATATCATCAAAAGGACACGAATTTATAATTGTTTAAAGAGACATGACGATCCCGAGAAGGTTTAGTGCTTTATGAATATAGGTTGGAAGATGAGTGCATTTGTTTAGATGAAAGTTTGGAGTCAATTGCTTGTCCCGATCCAAAGCATACATTGTTAACACATAGTATACTTTGTCCTGCTTTTGAACCAAGCCATATATGGATGTGTCTGGACCATTGAATGGTCATGAAGTGAGCCAGAAATTCTGAGTCATAATTCTGGAAATCAAAATTTAATTAAAGCCCAAAGGGTCAGTGTAGAACCTAGCTTGCCATTAGAAGATAGCTAACCATTCCTAGATATATCAAGTGGTGAAGGGAAAAAGTCAGAAAATCCAAGCACAAGTGTCAAGCCAGTACCAAGTTGAACCCCTCAACTCGGTGTTGAGTCATGGTGCTAACTTAGCCCAAATAATTCAAAAGGTTGATGTCACAAATGCAAAGCAAAGTACGAAGCCAAGGTAAGTCATCACTAACTTATAGGCCTTAACTCAATACCGAGTTGAATAGATGAGTATTGAATTGGCCATGATCTTTTTCTGGATTCTTCTGTTGGACATGGAGAATGTGGGAAGAAAGATTCTGAGCTTATTTCACCGATCTTTATCAATAAATATAGGAAGAAAGGCACAAACATGAGGTCTGTTTCTTATGAATTAACTGATTTTACCCCGATACTCTTATCCTTACCTGACTTGTAAGTAGCGTAGTTGTAAAATCACAGTTGTAAAGACTCTCTGAAATCATTAACAAAGTTTAAGTGGACGTAGGCCATAGAATTTTCTAAACCATTATAAATTCTCTTGTTTTAATTACAAGTTTTTTCATTTATTTCTTCGTTAATCTCTACTTATAATCTGATTGGATGTTTGTCCAACTTTCAGCACAAATGCATAACTTGTAAAGGAAATAAAGCAATTCGATTTGGTCGAATAGGTAAGTAAATTGGAAGGAGTTCCGACAGTACATAAAAACGAATAAAATTTAATCTCAAACTCACTTCCCCCATGATACACAGCGATGTATCGATAAGGAGTAATCAGACTATGTTGGACAAAGTATGATCGATGATAAGTGAAGTTGAGTTAACTTCTTTCTATAAGGATATGTACTTAAGAGTAGGTACATATGTTAAATTTAATTTCTTCTACAACATAGTTTGTGAAATCATATATGATATGAGTTTGAAGAGAAACTCCTACATGTCCTAGGTCAAGGAGTTGGCAGGTTATGTGAGTAGAGAGGATACACGTAAAATTCCCTAGTGTGGGATCTTGTGCAGATTGCCCTAAAGGAGTTCATGATCGACCAACAATGGTTAACTAATTTATGTTATGAACATAAATTTTGTGAACTTAAAACTGAATCATTTTTATGTAAATAATGGATTCGATCAAAATACTCTGACATAGAAACTGATTGTTTAAGATGAAATTAAATTTAACAAGCCTAATACGAACATGACTCATCAGAATGTCTAAAAGAATTCTCCCACATTAAAGAGGAACATGAGTTTCTTATCAATATCAAGAAAAAGGATTGTTAGTGATAACAACCTCCTCGATTGACAATAAGCTATGAAGAGTATGGACTTTACCATATGGCACGATGCTAACTCCAAATTACAAGTACATTATCGAAATATGATTTTGATAATTGTACTGAAGGGATATAATCCATCGGTTGTATATGTATCTTCAAAAGAAAGACCAATGCAATTGGAATATAGTTAGCAATAATAATGAGAATAACTTTTTAAATTTCAAGTACTGCAATTAGCATAGCAGATTTGTTGGTCAACGTGCTTAAGTTAATTCAGATTTTACTTGCATAATTATTGCCCACTATGAATTTTTGGTACATTTTATTAAAACAGAATTTCTGAATAATGATTTAAAATGGACTTTTTTCACATGATAACCAAAATATCATGATGTCAGTGGGAACGATAGCTGTGTCTATAAGTGGTGGATAAGATTCGTGAACCAATACGACAATATCGTTCGACATGCATTAGAATTGAGGAAATATTTTGACAAAGAAATTAAATAGTTTAATTATCACACGAAATGTAGATGAAGCATGTGTCTATAAGAAACAATTAAGTGGTACTAAAATATTTCTAAAATTATAATTAAAAACGTTGGGATTGTCCCAAACTATATGCACAGACACTATATTAAAATGTTTAACCTGGAGCACTTGAGATGATTTATTTATGCATCGGCGATAGAAATTATCATATTTTATTATGTTGTTAACATATCATAATTTCTTTATGTAATTCATACAGTTAGCAAATATCAAATCCAAATCGAGATCGCTAAATGGTAGTTAAGCGTGTTTTCGAGTATTTATGAAATATAGAGTGTTATCTGTGGAAATAATGAACTTATTATGGAGGAGTATTCATACTATACTACATATGTGGTTTAGAATATTATATTTTAATCCTAAATTCATATTCAACTTTAGTTAAGGTTCTTTGAGGTAGAAATGTTCCAAACTGAAGATGGTGGTTGATTCAACCGAAGGCCAATTTTATCGCATTGAAAAGCACCGAATTAAAGTGGCATAAATTTAAATGCACAAATTTGTAACTAAGCTAGAGGTGATTCCAAATGTCGAGAGTCTCATGACTTTGTTTTGGAAGCAATACCATTATACATATCGTAAAAGAAACCAAGGCTCACAAGATGTCTAGACACATACTCCTAAAGTTCTATATGATATAATAGTTTATCAACGATGACGAGATGTTGGATGATAAAGTAGATAGTAATATAATTTAGAAAATCCATTCACTAAGGGACTGGCTCAGTCTGCTCTAAACTAATCGTTGGAATGAGACTAATATTCCATAATTGACCCTACTTGCAAGGGAGAGATTAAATGGCTTAAATGGTATGCCATAGAGATAATTATGTAAATTAATATATATCTAACTTCATGGTCATTCTTGTTCATAGTGACGGTGTTTTCTTCTTTTATACACTTTGTTATATTATGATATAATTAATTTAAGGTTATTAAAACGAATATTCTTAAATAAAATGTCATGTGACTGTAGTTGTATATAGTTGTAATCATGATTAGTTAATCATAAGGTAAAACGACATTTTGTTTTAAATATTCCTGACCAAGATGTTTCAAGAAAGGATATCGACACATCTGTTAAGATCAGAGTGCATAACACTATCCAAATGTTGAGTAGTGTATTATATATAACTGTTGGAGGCACCAAGGGGTTACATAGTTATAGTTAGGTAACTATGCAATGACTCGTCCAAGAGTTTCCTGTTGGTTGACAACAACTAAGTCAAATAGGAAATCTCAATATAACAATGTTATATAGTTCCCTCGACTTGATAATAACATGGAACTTCAATGTGAATAGTCCACCGGGATTATAGTTAAATCATGGCATAGAGATCCACTAAGCAACTATAGTTGGTTCTGAGTTAAAGCATTATAAGTGAAGTACTATTCAATAGAGAATTCATCTCTTTGGTTGTATGAGGTTAGTATCATGGTCAACTATAGTCAACTCAAAGTCAAAATATATGGCCAAAACGTACAGTTAGAAATTGACGTTATTATTGAACCAAGGACATTGTTTTTTGATTAATTGAGTTGAATGTGGATAATATTGGAATTTTAACTAATACCAAATTCCATATATTCTAAAGTGATATAGTTTGGATGAAGAGAACATGTGTAAATAATCATTACTAAAAGGCATCGCTTAAGAAAATGTGAAATTAGATTTTACTGGAAAAATTAGTAAGCGATGAATTTGGCCAAAATATAACAACCCGGCCCAAAATAGGCCTAAATCTCGACCTAGAAAAGCCCATCGAAACTTAGACATATTCCAAAGCCGGCTTTTGATTGGTAAAAAACAATAAATTTTTAGAGTTAAAAATGAAGTTTTATGTAATATTTGTGTAAAATTGTGTTATTTAAATAAAAATAAGGTTTTATTGATAAAATAAATTTTTATCATTAAAATAAATTTTATCTTGTAATAAAAATAATTTTGTTTGCTGCATGTTTGTTTGTGATCACTATCAGTAAATTGGGAATATGTCTTTCGTTTTAAATTGGACTTTGATTTTCTTTGAAGTTCTGGAAAGCTTGAAAAGAGTGTGATAACTTTCATGTTAAACACTTTCAAAAATTTTGAGCATAGGTTGATTAAAATTCTATCACAATAAAGTGTTAAGTGTTGTTTGAAAACCTTTGTTGAATGCTTGTTTACTTTGTTTGCTAAAAAATAGTTTTATTTCCTTGTTTGAATATTTGGATGGTTAATTAATTATTTTAAAATTTAAAATTTAAATACTTAATGGGGTATCGGATTTGCTTGATTATGTTCAGCATGATAGAGGGTTCTCGCTTTGTGAACAGTGACGAAGCTTAGACTCTTACCCCTTCATGGTCCTAGAGTGAAAGGGTTGGTTGATAGTCAGAGGCTTCGGCCGTCTGAGTTTAGCACGTGCAGCATTGCTTCGACATTGCAATCGGGGATCTGGCCAATCCGAGTTTTTTGAGTTTTTTTGAGTTTTATGATGTTCCTAGTGTGGCATCGCACTTAGCGGTTAGCTATTTATCTATTCATTTAGAACTTGAAGCGGAAGGATAAAATATAATAGCATAAACAATACCCATTTCATTTCAAATTCCAAATGTCACAAAGCCATAATGTAATATCAACAATATCCGTTACATAATCATGTTCAAAATATATTACCAACTTCAAAATGGTTACATCAAAAAATAACATAAATAGATGAATAGACTACTGCCACAAGCTCCTCTCAATGTCGTCTCTATCTTAATCATCGTCTCCTTCCCTAATCCGTGTTGTAATGAGAATGGAGTCAGAACAATAGTGTCTGATGAATAGAAAATCTCGGGTCTTTCTATATCAGTACTTGGGCAGTATAATTTTAAAAAGGATATGCCTTTCACATTTAAACTACATTCAAGACCATTTAATACTTCATATAAGGGAAAAGGACGAGTCCTCAAACAACCACTTAATACATTCAATCCCCGAAGCAGGTCTTTCCATAATCGATAATTTATAACCATCGTTATTAATGTCTACCAATGCGAGAGATAGAACCAAATCCACTTAATACCTTTTAATTGAAAATAAGCAGGCAATGACTATTTAAGACTTGAATTCAGGTAGGCCTCCCATTATTTAATATCTATTCCCAAGGCGGACTCCACACAGGTCTCTATCTTGCTGACATTGCACGAAAATCTCTTTGGACAGTTAATCCTTCAACTGAAGCAAACTTTTACAAGATATCCTCAACTATGTCTAAACCCAATCCCGACCATTTAGTACTTCATATAAGGGCAAGAGGCGGGTCGTCAAACAACCACCTAATACCTTCAATTCCCCAAAGCAGGTCCTTCGTATTATGACCCATACTTCACAGAGACGTCTCACATTAGTCTATTATTGGTAGAAACTGGTAGCCAGATTATCTAGATAGATTTATCCTATAAAATTGGGGCTAATCTTGGTTCATCCATAACTACTTATTATAGACGATTTCTCACACCAGCCCCAAAGTCACACTGCTAGTAGTAATATTAGCTGGACAGACTTCTGTGTGATTTTGACTGACCTCACATCCCTATAACTTATCATATTTCATAACACTCTCTAAGTATATTATTACGCATCTCATCATATTTACTATTTAGGCCTTATAAGAAATCCTTCTTATTTCATCTAATTAATTACTTTCTTAAGGGGCATTGAAATGACAATTGTTAACCTAACTAACTACGCAATTAATATGTTGTAATTGTACCTTATTTGCGCTAGTTTATATATGTGTGTGTGTGTGTGCATTTATTAATTTCTGTGCTTGTGAAGATTACACCCTAAACTAACGACCAAATGTCAAATCTTCCAAAGTTATACAAGACCCATTTCCACAATAACATTTCTACCATAATCCAACATTACAAAATCAAATTAATAGACTTATAGATAGAATCCACATCCAACTTATTTTATATTAAAATATTGGAACAAATCTTTACTACTAATAATGAGAATTCGTTGAATAGGAATTCTACCGTGTCTTTTTGAAATACCAGAAATACCCCTCATTATAATAATGGAAATCGTTCACTCTATCTTTATCTTTACTACTATAAAGAGAATTCATTGAATAGATTTACTCAGTGTCTTTTTGAAATTCCAAATATACCCTTTTACATCTTTTCTTATAGAGAAATAGTATTCAAATATGAGAATATAGCCTGTTATTTTCTAAGTACAACTGTCAGTCCCCATGGAGAACTACAGTGTACGTTCACAAGATGAAGTATCCGAGTGTTTCATATTGTCCGTAATTTAGGTGGGAGTTGATCGGTCGAAGTCTCGCCGGATTCCGAGTTAGTATGAAGAAAATATTGTAGTCTGAACAAAAAAATAGCGGCTTCTGCACTAGGCAGAGCTCAAATATGGGGATGTGGTAGCCTCTTATTTTCTAAGTACAACTGTCAGTTCCCATGGAGAACTACAGTGTGCGTTCACAAGATGAAGTATCCGAGTGTTCCATATTGTCTGTAATTTAGGTGGGAATTAATCGGTCGAAGTATCGCCGGATTCTAAGTTAGTATGAAGAAAATATTGCAGTCTGAACAAAAAAAATAGCGGCTTCTGCACTAGGCGGAGTTCAAATATGGGGATGTGGTGTCCTGTTATTTTCTAAGTACAACTGTTAGTGTCCATGGAGAACTACAGTGTGCGTTCACAAGATGAAGTATCTGAGTGTTTCATATTGTCCGTAATTTAGGTGGGAGTTAATCGGTCGAAGTCTCGCCGGATTCCGAGTTAGTATGAAGAAAATATTGCAGTCTGAACAAAAAAAATAGCGGCTTCTGCATTAGACGGAGTTCAAATATGGGGATGTGGTATCCTGTTATTTTCTAAGTACAACTGTTAGTGCTCATGGAGAACTACAGTGTGCGTTCACAAGATGAAGTATCCGAGTGTTCCATATTGTCCGTAATTTAGGTGGGAGTTAATTGGTCAAAGTCTCACCGGATTCTGAATTAGTATGAAGAAGTTATTGCAGTTTGAAAAAAAGTAGCGGCTTCTGCACTAGGCGGAGTTCAAATATGGAGATGTGGCAGTCTGTTATTTTCTAAGTACAACTGTCAGTCCCCATGGAGAACTACAGTGTGCATTCACAAGATGAAATATACGAGTGTTCCATATTGTCCGTAATTTAGGTGGGAGTTAATCGGTCGAAGTCTCGCCGGGTTCCGAATTAGTATGAAGAAGTTATTGTAGACTGAACAAAAAAAATAACGGCTTCTGCACTAGGCGGAGTTCAAATATGGGGATGTAGTCTGTTATTTTCTAAGTACAACTATTAGTCACCATGGAGAACTACAGTGACCGTTGAAGTGGGGATATAGCATGTTATTTTCTAAGTACAACTGTCAGTCACCATGGAGTACTACAGTGTGCATTCACAAGATGAAGTATCCAACTATACCGTATTGTCCGTAATTTAGGTGGGAATTCATCGTTCGAAGTATCGCCTGATTCCGTGTTAGTATGAAGAAGTTATTGCAGTCTGCACAAAAAAAATAGCGGTTTCTGCACTATGCGGAGTTGAAATATGGGGATGTGTTAGCCTGTTATTTTCTAAGTACAACTGTCAGTCCCCATGGAGAACTACAGTGTGCGTTCATAAGATGAAGTATCCGAGTGTTCCATATTGTCCGTAATTTAGGTGGGAGTTAATCTGTCGAAGTCTCGTCGGATTCCAAGTTAGTATAAAGAAAATATAGCAGCCTGAATAAAAAAATAGCGGCTTCTGCACTAGGCGGAGTTAAAATATGAGGATGTTGTGCCATGTTATTTTCTAAGTAAACTGTCAGTCCCCTTGGAGAACTATAGTGTGCGTTCACAAGATGAAGTATCCGAGTGTACCATATTGTCTGTAATTTAGGTAGGAATTCATCGGTCGAAGTTTTGCCTGAATCCGAGTTAGTATGAAGAAGTTATTGCAGTCAGAACAAAAAAAATAGCGGTTTCTGCCTAGGCGGCGTTCAAATGTGGGGATACTACTATCAAATCTACTTCCACATGTACAAATAAAAATGCATGCACATTGTGGTTAAATGCAGGCCCACCTGGGCGTGTATATTTACTCGTAAATAATAATGGTAACTTACAATTTAATTAATTTTACACTCTATTCAACTCTATTTTACATGAAATTAGACAAGGGAATTTCTATTCAATTTGTAGAAATAGACAGTGCAAACTACGAATAAAAATTTGTACTTTACACATTATTTCTTAATCAAATTTCTTAACTAAATCCAAAGAAAAAGAATAAGAAATGGAATAGAAGGTAAAACACATATATTGCAAAATCCATAGAAACTCCATTACTTTTATACAAAACATTTAAGATTCCAACTTAAGAATTGACATATCCCTTTGAAGGAATTTTTGGAATTTTTATTGTGATGTTTCATGATCCAAAACTCTGCAAGGCATATATCAAATCCAAACTACACTATTTAATTACTAAAATAGACAAACTAAAATTTCCACTCACAAATGTTTTTAGCTTTGCCTTTTTTGGATTTAACACGCCTTCAATGAACTCTTTCAGATCTCTTCTTTTTGATATATATATATAGCAAGGAATTTGTATGTACGTTAGATTCAAAAAATTAGAGGTTTGGAGGAGAAGAGGTTGTGAAAAGAGAAAATAAACTATAACCAAAAATAGATATAATTTTTTACCTGAAACCCTAATGGAATTTCTGAACCTATGAAGAGACAAACTGACAGAGCTTTGCTAATGTTCCTAAAATATTGTGTGAATAAAAGTGAGGGGGCTAGGTTCCTATTTATTATGGTTAGAATGCACCAAAACCATCTGATCTAAGTCGGTTTAAAACTATAAAATCTAAAACGTTCGTTGTTGACTCTAGCCGGGGCCCTATATTCACTGGTTGATCGCCCTACCACCGGTCGATCAGTCATGGATTAGGAGTCGATCGGAGCTATTTCGAGAACGTTGATTTGATTTTGCTATTGTTTAATTTAGTATCCTCCTTCTATGTAATTTAATGTTTATGTTATTTTTAACGTTTACTTAACCCCAAAGTATAATTCCTATTAACTTTTGAATTTCAAATTTGGGGATTAATTATTTATTTGAATTTGATTTCTATTTAAATTATTTTAAACCCAAAAACTTCAAACGTCCATAAGTTCTTCGTTTGAGCTTCGTTTTTAGTATATTATATATGAAAATTGATCAGAATTTTGCTACGAACGCAACCGCATAACTTTCCTGGTTAAACTCCAACTTTCGCAAAATTTCTGTTTTTACCCTTATCTTATTTAAATTATTTATCCAATCTATTTATTTATGGCTGATTTTATGGGGTGTTGCAAAAACTGCCACACCACTAGCCACAGTGACAAGTGAACGTTAACATATGAATTGTTCAATGTTAGTCGTTGACTGAAGTCACATACCTGAGTCTCACAACCGCATTTGTAAATTGTTTAAAAAACTGCACAATTTAATTAGCTTATAAATATGTTATAATTAATTAATATTTATTATTAATTAGTTTGATATTTTGGGCATTGTTAGTATTTATTTGGATGTATATATAAAAGTTATATATGCATGTATCGATATATGAGATCAGTATGTATTCAAATGGCTTAAAGTACAATTAATTACTTAACAGCTTTTTGGAAAACTAGTTCATGCTATGGTACATGCTTGGCCGACCGTGCAAAGAAAGGGGAAAGGAGTGGTTTAACTAAAATTAACAAGGAACAAAAGGGGAAATTTTTAAAGAATGAGAAAGGTTATTATTCTTTCCTTAAAATAAATTCCTCATATTGATTTTCTCATTAAATTTTCTTTTCCCTCTTTCTTCCTTCATCCATGGATACCTCCTTCATCTCTTTCATGGTAAAAAATTTCCCATCTCATTTTCCCAAACTTATATCAAATAAAATCTAGTAAAGTGTTTCATCATTCTCTTGCAAAATTAGGTTTTCATTCAAGAATCTAAGGAGGGATTCCAAATCAAAGTGTCACTAACTAGCCAGATCTTAAAGGTATGATCTAAATTTGATTTTTTTTTCTTCGATACAATTTACTTATCACAATTTTATATGTATCTTTCCATATTAGCTATAATAATATTCTAAATATATTATAAAATTTATTGATTTAATTTTTCTATTTGAATTTTAATTAATCCTAGAATACAAAGACCGTTGATATCTTGTTTAATTTAATGTGTGAAATTTTGATTTTGTAATATTTTGATTGTTGAAATAGAAAGCCAAATTATTATAAATTGAGTTGAAATAATATATATACACACACAAATTTTTTTTGAAATTAGGTAAATATTATTGTTGATACTCGGGCCTAACAACAAAAGCCAAAAGTTCGAACTCTACAAAAAACGCCACTCAATCCAAAAAAAGGACAAAAGACAATAGTTACCTTTATCGAACATAGTGCTTTAAAAAAGGTAATAATACTTCTGACTCCCTTTACCATCATTCCATTAGTTCGCGCATCAAGTTATTTTGACTTTCTTCCATCAAAAGAGCCAAAAAAACCATATTTATGGCGGCCTATAATCAACACCCAGATCCATGAGAATTCGCATTTCCTCCGCCGTAGCACTGGTAAGCAATTTAGTCTTGATTCTTTTATAGATGATCTTAAAAGCAGTCTCGATTAATTTACTAATTTGCTCTTCCTTTCTCTGATTGTTTTGAAAAACTCGTCTATTTCGCTCCTTCCATATGTGATGCGCTATAGTCATTATTGCTATCAATTGAATCTGCTTACTCAATTCTAACCAGTTACTAGAATTCAGGTAACTTACCTCCTCTTTTAAATATATATGACTGTAGGAATGTTTCCATTCTTCAATTTAGGTTGCTTGCATGATATTTCTACTATAATTGCAGTGGAAGAATAAGGGTTTGTGACTCTCATTATCTTTCCCACATAATTTACAAGTTAGGTCTATTTGCATGCCCCATTTGTACAATATATCAATTGTAGGCAATCTATAATTTATAGCTTTATGGATCGTGGATGTCATTTTTAGGTATTTGATTTGTTCCAAATGTGTGCTTCCTATGATTTAACTTCATGTTTCTATCTAACGTCCTCTTAAGTAGATTTAGTAGTGAATTCTCCATCTTTTGCATTGCTCCATACCCATGTATCTTTGTCATGGTTAACATATATTGGATATATTCCAGTTAAGGTTTAATGGCATGCATGCAACTCAGGTTTTCTATGCATCATTTGTTTTGAGAAAATAGTTTGTCCACATTATTATCATATCAACCAACACTAACAAGAGTATCCCAACCTAGTTTTGATATGAGGCTTTGGCCATCTAACCAAGGATCTTTCCATAGACTTGTGTTTGTACCATTTAATATTCGATTCTGAATGTATTTTTTCAAAGCATCTCTATTAGCTAGAATACTTTTCCACACTATTGAAGCATAGTTATTACACTACGTAGTCCAAAAATTGTCTTTGATGTATCTATTTCTCATCCACTTTGCCCAAATTATTTCAGAATTTATGATCTTCTAGGCTAACTTTAAATTATACACCTTTCTCAGTTCTTTGAGGTTAATAAGGCAAACCCTCCTTGTTTAGGTCTACAAAGAATATCATAGCTAACCTTATGTATTCCTCCCTTCTATATGAAACTGCCACAAACTGAATTGGTTTTCTCTATAGAATCTAGAATTTGATATGTTTGGGCCTAAAATCTAACTTTAGCTGTTATAACTATATGCATCAATTTCACTCTACCAGCAAAAGTTAGAAGTTTAGAGGTCCAGCCATTTAATTTCTCTCTATTTTGTAACCAGTTCACCACACTCTTTATCAGTAATCACATTTGATGAAAGAGGGACACCCAAATATTTCATTTGCAAAACATCCTCATTAATAGCTAGTGTTTCTAGGATGTTCTGTTTCTCCTTAAAAATTTGTTGAAGTAGCATTTTGATTTCATGTTGTTCAATTTTAGCCCTGTATTCTTTTCCAGATTGTTAAATATATTATTATTTCTTTGAGCAGCTTTAATAACTAACATTACCACTATTAACAAGTCATCTGCATAAAGTAAATGGTGTATATTAGGAATTTTTTTATACAAAGGTTGAACAATTCCATTATGACTAGTAAACTCCATTTGTAATGAGTAATATTCCATAACTATAGCAAACAAGTAGGGGAATAGAGGGTCTCCCTATCTCAGCCCTCTGTTACAATGGATAAACCTTTTAAGGGTTCCATTGATCATAATTGAAAAAGTAAGCATGGAAATGCATTCTTCAATGAGTTTGGTTGTTGGAGTTGGAAATACCATACAAGCTAGTGTATTTAAAATGAGTTTTCTATTTATTTTGTCATACGCTTTATGGAGATCCACTTTAAGACATAGTTTATCAGCCTCTTTCTTGTTGAAATTTCTAACTAACTCATGAGCTAGTATAGAGTTTTCAGATATGTTCCTCCCCCTAATAAAATCTGATTGGCATTCATATATTAAGTCTAGGAGAATCTGCACCATCCTATTACATATGACCTTACCGAGAATTTAAGTTGCAGTAAGCAATAAGCCTATAATCTTTAACTCTATTTGGCTTGTTAATTTTGGGAATTAGGGTAATAAATATATGATTGATTTCATGTAGAATTTTCACTATCATGAATGATTCTGGACAGCTTCTAAAATTATTCCTTTTAATCCCAATGCAGTTCTATTAATTTCGAGTTCCACCCATCTGGCCCAGAGTTAGAGTCCTCATGCGTAGAAAAGATAGCTTCTTCGACTTCTTGCTCAGTAATAGTATCTTGTATCAGGTGAGCTCCTTCTTCATTAACCAACCTTTTACAGTTAATATGAGATAGGTGTTAGTCGCTATGAATAGGATCGAAGATGGCCAATAGTAATAAATAATGTAAATGCATTGGAATAGTACAGTAGATCGCACAGTCGGTTTTATACTGGTTCAGACCTCCAGTCCTAAGTTCAGTCCCGAAGGTCTCCTTCGATATTTCACTATCAAAACCATCACTTCACCCGAAGGAATAGGTTTATAAACTTTGCCTAAACAACCGAACAGGAATTCAACAACAATTACAAGTAGTGTAACAAAAATGTTACTCTCTAACACAGCGTATCTTGATATAAGGAATGTCAATTTAATGTACAATGACTCCTATAACCAAACCAAATGATATTGAGTGGAGGTGTAGAGGCTATGGAGTTTATTCGACTAGGGTATGGGATGTGGAGATGAAGCAGACTAATCAAAATCTCTGAACCATATGAATTTCTTAGAACTCAGAGAATTGCTTTAGGAATTGAGAGTTTAGGAGTGGAAATCAAAGCATAGAGTTGTGTTAGGATTCAAGGATGGTTAGAGGTTTATATAGAGATGCTGTAGGGATGCTAAAGTAGAGGTGCAACCTTCCAATTTCGCCATTGATGAAGAGAAGTGGCTGCTAGAGCAGAGAGATGTAACTTTTGGAGCGAAGAGACACAAAGATATCACTACAAAAAACTAGCCATTTACACTAGGACAGTCAATGGAAAGAAGGCTTCAGCCGACTGGCTTGTTATGAAAATCGAGCCCGAGAGCATTGCCAAAAATAGTATACAAGTTTTTCATATTTATTTGACTGGTTCAATCGACTGGACAAGGCTTTTAGTCGATTGAATCATAGTATTTTACAAAAACTTGTGTGCTGCAGTAGTAAGGGCGTGTGCTTATCTCTTAACCCACCCGAGTTCGAACCCTACTTTTGCGTACTTTAAGCTATTTTATTTTATACCTTTTCCATCATCGTTTTGACCTGAAATACGTCAATAAACATATTAATAACATTGTTATATGGTTGTTATCATCAAAACATCATATATATATATATATGGTTCTTTCAATAGGATTTCTTCGGAGTCCCCATTCTCTACTAAGGTGTTTAGTAGATTGCTGTAATTTTCAGTGCAATTCTTTGTAGACCCAAACAAGAAGGCGGTTGGCCCGATTAACTGGTAGAGTGTTGTGTTATTACAGTAGAGTGTTAATCTTTACCTAATTAATTTTTCAGTGAAATATTTTGTAGACCCAAGTAAGAAGGAGGGTTTGCATTCTAACTGGTAGAGTGGTAATCAAACTAACCCACTTCTTCTTTGTCGAGAGTTATTGCAATAGTCTATCAGTTTGTGCAGTGTTTGGCTAAGAAGAAGTGGCACTATTTTCAAATTGCTCTATGTTTGAAACTGTTTCTCCATTATCTGTTGGAGTGTTGAGTAGATTATTGCAATTTTTTCTATATGACATTTTAGCATAAAAAAGTTTAGAACATTCATCTCCCATTATTTGCCACCTCTCCTTAGCTTTTTGTTTCATGTTCACGACCTATTGTTTAAGAGCCATTATAAGCTGGGATTAAGTGTGATAATATTGTTCATTGAGAGTTGAATCATGAGGGTCCTTGTTAAGAAGTTGAAGTAAATCTGCACATCTATCTTGTAGTGCTTGAATTGAGTCTAATTATTTAGGTCTAAGCTTATTCCATTCCTTCAACTTGTTTTTTGCCGATTTAAGTAGACAAACTAAAATATACCAACAAGTTCCATCGGTATAAGATTGTAAGCAAAGTGCATTGTAGTAATCATCACATAGGTACCAACAGTTTGCATATCTAAAAGGAGTACCCTTGAGCTTGTTGTTGTAATTACATGTCATATGCAAGGGGTAATGATCACCAGTTGAACTTGGAAGAACTTCAACTTTTAAATTAGGAATTTGTTGATCATGTATGCATTGAGAAGCAGTATATCTAGTCTACAACAGATTTTCTTTGACTCAGTGCACCTCCATGTATATTTCACGTCTGTGTGGCATGCTTCCAATATTCCTATAGCAACCATGCATTAGTTAAATTCAGCAATTCGTAATAACTAATACGTAAGTCCCCCTTACTTTTCACCGGTTTGTAGCACGGCATTAAAGTCCCCTAGAATCATCCACTCCCGTTGTATGTTTTTTGAAAGATTTATCAATTTATCCCATAACTTCCTTCTCACCGAGGCCCGATTGTGAGGATATATAAAAGTGCACATAAATTTAAGACCTCCCACATTTGTGACTTTAGCCATAATTTGCTGATCATTGGTATCAATAGGCTGAACAGTCCAGATTTCCATGTGCCACATAACCATAATCGTACCCTTTGAATGATCAAAGTTATTATATATGTTATTCCAGTCATTACCTAGGATTCTTCAAACGTATTTGCAGACTCTAATTCAAATTTATTTTCAATTTCTATGATAAGAGTAAGGTTAACTTTATTTCTATTTTTAAAGAGGTCTAGTTTGTTTGTGTCATTGTTTAGACCTCTAACATTTCAACACAAAATTGACATTACAAAGTTGATGTTGTGTTCCTAGTCATAGGAGCAGATACACTTTTGGACTGCTCTAGCTTATGCTTCCTATGATAGAATTGTTTGTTGTACTTTGGGTGTTCTTTTGTGAACTTCTCTTTGTCAATTGCATTATCTTCAACTTCTGATTCATATTCTTCTAGTTCGATATTCATGTTTTGGGTCTCTTCTATGTGTGTAAGGCTATCCATCTTTGATGCTATTTCCATAAGCTCCTTTTACACCTGCTATATCATCTCATTATCCTACTGATTTTCATGTTGATTTGCCAACTATATCTCCTCCACCCTAGAATTTAGATGCTTCACCACCAGGGGGATTTCCTACTCCTTACTAGAATTATTTGAAGTAGTAGCTATGTTTATATTGGTAGTCTTTTTTGGTTCTGCACTTAAACTACTGCTTTAGGGGGGTTGCATGTACATAGTCATAAGCTACAGCTATGTCATCTGTGATTATCTTTTATTGCCATAGTTTTTTATGGTTTTTAGAATTTGGCAGCAAGTTGTACCTGCCCAAAGTAGTTGCAATCTTTACATAGTGGGGGAAACTGTAACATCCCCCACTTGGAGGCCCAAAACTAATAGCTACGGATGTTGTAGTCATCCATAATTATTAATCCTTGCGACCAAATACGGTAATGTTAGATACATTGATACACCAGAAACACATGGATATGAAAAAAAATTAAAACTATTCAAACAAATTTCTCATTCCATTTCAAATTATTTCAAATTCATTACATAATCCCAAATTTTGAGAACTACATTCAGAGAAATATAATTATTACAACATACGCCAAGAGCAACATATGAAAATGCCCCCCTGAATGAACAGTGTGTGTATGTGTGCGTGTATATAGGCAACTAAACAACTTTGCCTTTACATCATAACATAGCAGAATAAAAGAAAAGAACTCTTAATAGCTAGCTTATCTCCTGCTCATCTCCGGAAGGTTATTCGTCAACTAATAACCTAAAAAACCTTTACCCTCAGCATACTCAAATTAATTTTGAGCACCCGAGAGTTTAAAGGGAACACATAACTTCAAGTCAGACATAAAGCCTGGTATGAATAATAATCTACCATCTCGAACTATTTAGATATCTAGTGAGACCACGCCACTTAGCAGAACGGGTTTTCGCCTTACTGGTACCTTATCAAAAACTTATAATAACCATATATTGTGATCATGCATCCATAATGGTTAAAACATAGAAATTTATAATATTATGATGATATGCAAACAAGCAAAATATCCTGGATTTTCCATCCCTTTCATTTGACTATCTGTCAGAGTTATAGTTTCTAAGGTCACTATTAACGTATTAGTTTTCATGGGCTAACTAATAACCTATTTAAAGTTTATAGACTACCTGTCCTATTTCATAGCTTTCATGGGATCATTAGGAACCTATTTCAAACTTATGGACTATTTGCTCGGTCTCAAAGTTTTCATGGGATCACTAAGAACCTATTGGCCCCTGCCAATAACTTCATTCAATTATTTCATGGGTTCACCCTGAACCTATAGCTATCTCCAATAACTCCCCTTATATCATTGTTTTTATAGGTTGACTATGAACCTATTGACTTCTATCAATAACTTAATCCGGACATAGTTTTCATGGGTTCACTATGAACTTGTCTAATCTGGCAACTTCTTAATTAATCTTTGGGCATCTTATGTTCTAGTCTTCCTGACCTCCTAGATGCAACTCTATTCGTTCAAGATTTACTTAATTTATATTCACATTGGGTCAACCTACCTGGTTATTCTACCCTTACTACCCAAAATGCAGTTATGGGTCCATTACATAGTGAATATATTGTAGAATAATCATTTACAAAAACAATACCAACGTTTTATGGTTTAATATCCATGAAATTATTTCTACCTGAAATTTGGTTAATCCCTTTAACCCAATATTTTTATCAAGGAAAACTTCTTCAAAAGCTCCAAATTTAAAAGTCATCTTAAAGCTCTTTTAGAATGCCATGGGTTTTACCTTTAAAAATTGAGATGACCTTTACTTTTGAAACTATTGGAAAACCTCTTTCGAAAGAATTCAAATCTTCTTTTCAAAACACTACGCATATACCTTTCGAAATACTTTAAAACATCTCTTTCGAAACCAACAAAACATACCTTTCGAAAGTATTAAAGCATCACTTGTTAACTTATAGAAGCGTAGCTTCAAAACCATTTGAAAGTACCCCTTTCGAAAGCATTGGGTTTAATCTTAAACATATCTTTTGGGTCTAAATGAATATAAGTGAAAGTGCCACTTTCGAAATCATTAATCTTCAAATAAAAGAGAGTTTAGGGAAAAAAGCTTTGGAACCATCCTTTCGAAAGCATTAATCTTAAGTAAAACAATAAGAAGGATAGCGTCGAAACCCCTTTCGAAGCCATTGCTTTCGAAACCTTTAGTGTAAGTGGCTTCTAGAGCCCTTTCGAAAGCATTGCGAAGCAGCTTGGTATATTTATAAAACAAAAGCTACCTTTCGAACTCGTTGATAACTTCAATCCATTCGAAAGGTATAAAGGCGGCAGCATGGTTTCGACTGGGTTTAAACTACCCTTTCGAAAGCATTCATTTAAAAACAAGGCAACTCATTCAAAAGCTATCCTTTAAACAAAAAGGCGGCAACCTCCTCGAAAGAAATATTAAACCATTTTGAAAGCTTTCTTTTAAAACAAGGCAAGCGACATCTCTTTGTAAAACAAAACTAAGGCTTCGACCCATTTGAAAGCTTGGTTTCGACTCCATACCTGCCGCCATTCTCCAATCCACTACGTACCAAAGCCTTGATGCCTTGTGTATTTGTTTCAACTTTGTTGGGGTGGAAGTATAGGGTCGAAAGGTAGCTACTGGAAGTGGCGAAATCATAAATCTATGCAAAAACTATTTTATTGCCTTTTTAGGTAAATGCTTTTCAAATAACTTGCCTATTTGTAAAAATATGATTGGTTGCCATAAAATTTATCAAAATATTTTATAAAAGACTATCGAATTTATTTATAAATATTTAATGGTAATTAACAAAGAAGCCCATCCCTTTAACAAAACAATTAAGACCTTTAAGTCCTCTATCTTAAATAATTTAATATACATAGTAAATTACTTAGAAAAAATCCCCAAAAATCATCAAAATTCACTTTTAGTATGCTATCTGACATATATTAATTTCGAACCCAAATTCTTTATCTAATAGCCGAAATAAATTTTTAAACCAAATTATTCATATCTTCCTTTGAAAATTCATAATAAATTATCCATGGCTTGGATAATTACAAAAATTTAAACCTGTCTCCAAAATAATGTTTTACATGACATATTTTTTATTATCCTAGCATTCGAAACCCAATATAAAAGGTTTTAGCATTAAAATTGGAATAAACATTGATCAAACATCCTTGTTTGAATCAGACATATCCTGTAATCCAAGCATATCATGATTAAAATCATCATATATGATTTAAATTTAAACCTGTAATCAAATGCTCATTAAAAACCAAAAATGAGATGGTTTTTATTATTATTCACCTTGATTTGGATAAGGACTTGAGATTTGACCTTGGTTAATTCTCCTTGATTGATTCCTTGGCTTTACTTGAGTTTTCTCTTCTTTTCCCCTAGGTGATAGCCGGCTTGCTCCTTAGTTTATGTTTTAGGATTTTTAACTTGTGAAATGAAAATAGGAATAAGGGTTAGGAGTTAAGGGATATAGTGGACGGTTGTTCCCTATAATACCCTTGCCTTATTCTCTTATTAGTTAACTTATAAATTCATTTCCATAAACTCATTCCTTTAATTTTATTTAGTTGAGCATGACCTTTATTTTAAATTTTCAAATCTCAATCTCCTTATCTCTCTTATCTTTGCATTATTCTATTTAGTTTATCTAATTAAATCTCCTGAATAATGTTATTAAAATTAGGAGTGTTACAGGCTCCCCTCCTTAAATAATTTCATCCTCAAAAACCAGTAATGACTAAATACTAAGCATAGCAACCATCTGTAATATCTCCTAACTATCATACTAGCAACAATCTATATAAAGCAAATATAGAACATACCCTCATAGAAGATTTGGACAAGTATCTCTAATCCTATCTTATGTCTCCCATGTACATTCCTTCTCGTTGTTGCTCTACTGAACTTTCACCTACTTGACTGTCTTGTTTCTTAACCTCTTCTCATCTCTCGCCACAATCCGCACTGGTTGTCTAACAAAAGTCAAATTTGGTTCTACTATAAAATCTTCTAACTCAGTTGGATGAATAGTAGTCTCTGGATCATGCACATACTTGCGAAGATGAGATATATAAAACAAATTATGGATACCTGCCATACTGCTCACAAACTCTACTCTGTATGCGAGCTTCTTGATCCTCTCTATAATTGGGAACAGACCAATATATCTTGGTGCCAGTTTCCTTGACTTTCTGAATTGTACCACGCCCTTCATCGGTGATACCTTAATGAAAACTCTATCTATAACTGAAAATTCTGGATCTTTACGCCTCTTATCTATGTTAATGTAACTCTTCTGTCTAGACTGAGCTTCCATCATCCTTTCTCGGATCAACTCAATCTTCTCTGTCATCTTCCTAAACAGATTTTGACCCAAGACTAATCTGCCTTCAGTTTCCAACATGCTGTGATTTGCATGGCCTTCCATACAAAGCTTCAAAAGGCACCATTCCTATACTAGTTTGGTAACTGTTATTATAGGAAAACTCAACTAAGCGTAGGTGATCTTCCCAAGATCCACCAAAACCTAGCACACAAGCCCTCAATAAATCCTTGAGTGCCTTATTGACTCTTTCTCTACCCATCCATCTGAGGGTTATACGCAGTACTCATCTTGAGCTTGGTACCTAACACATCCTGTAGACTCTTCCAAAATTCACTAGTAAACAAAGCGTCTCTGTCACTGACTATACTACTAGGAATTCTATGCGGTCTAACTATGTTCTTCATGAATAACTTAGCTAAAACAGGTGTCGTCCTGGTTGACTTAACTGGAATGAAATGGGCACTCTTGGTTAACTTGTCCACTATGACCCATATACTTTCATTTCCCTTATTCGACCTTGGCAACCCGTCTACAAAATCCATGGATATCGAATCCCATTTCCAAACTGGAATCTCTAAAGGTTGAAGCAATCTACTCGGCTTTTGATGTTCGGCCTTCACTAGTTGACAGTTCGCACACTGCCTAACCCATAAGCCAACATCCTTCTTCATACCTTCCAAATGGAAGCTCCACTTCATATTTCGATACATCTTGGTTCCTCTAGGATAAATCATAAATTTGGATCGATGACATTTCCTAAGAACTTCTCTTCTCAAGTCCCTAGCATTCAGAACACATAATTGTCCCATCCTTCTCAACCACCCCCTTTAGTCAAGACTAAAATCCTTTAGATCATCGATCTCTGACCCAACCTTAAGCCTTCTGATCTTCTCGGCTAATAATGGATCTTCCTTTTGCTTAGAAGCAACCCTTTCGATCAATACTGGTCGAACTTCCAAATAGGATAACATGGCGATGCTCTGATTAGAACTAGCAGTCAATCTTAACTGCACACTACAAGTAGTCAAGGCTTCTAAACCTTTCCATTCTGCCAACATAGTTAACACCACATTCTGATGTTTCCTGCTAAAAGCATCCGCTACTTTATTTCCTTTCTCAGGTGTATACTTTATACCAAAACCATAAGCTGCTAAAACCTCCAGCCACCTTTGCTGTCTCATATTCAACTCCTTCTGTGCGAATAAATATCTTAAGAACTTATGACTGTATATAGCTCAAATCTCTCCCCTAAGATCACTGCAGCCAACCCTAAACCATGAGTAGGATATCTCACCTCATGCGGTCTAAACTTTCGTGAAGCGTAGGCAATGACTTTACCCTTCTACATCGACACAGCTCCTAATCCAGTCCCACATGCATCAGTATATACCACTAACCCTTGGTTTTTGTGTGAAACCACTAACACAGGCGCGTTAGTTAATAAATGCTTTAACTCAAGGAATGCTTCCTCACATTTGTCAGACCAATTAAACTTCACACCCATCCTATCTAACTTAGTCAAAGGCGCTGCTACCCAAGAGGAATCCTTAGTGAATCTCCAGTAATAGCCAGCAAGTCCAAGAAAACTTCTAATCTCGGTCACCATCTCTGGTCTCTTCTAGTTATTAACAGCTTCGATCTTATCTAGATCGACCGATAAACCCTTCTGTGACACCACTTAACCAAGAAACTTAACCTCTTTCTTCTAAAAATAACACTTGGAAAATTTCGCTTTCAGCTGATGCTGCCTCAGCATCTCAAACACTACTCTTAGATGATCTTCGTGCTCTCTTTCACCTTTAGAGTATAATAAAATGTCATCTATAAACACCAACACAAACCTATCCAAGTACTCTCGAAAAAATCGATTCATCAAATCTATGAAGAAAGCTGGTGCATTTGTTTACCCGAATGGCATTACTAACCACTCATACGAACCATACCAAGTTCAAAATGCTATCAACGAAATACTGTCCTCTGCCACTCTTTAAAAAATGGAAACCGGTTGCCAAATCCAATTGAGAAAATACTCTGGCTCCACACAATTGATCAAATAGATCATCAATTCTCAACAAAGGATACTTATTATTTGTTGTCCTCTCGTTTAGCTTACAATAGTCGATACATATCCTTAACGACCCATCCGGTTTCTTAATGAACACCATGGCCTCTCCCCAAGATGTACTGCTTGGTCTAATAAAATTTCTCCCTTCCAAGTCCACTAGCTTCACCTTCAATTCCTTCATCTCGGTCGGTGTCATCATGCTAAGTGGTCTACTTATAGGTTTTGCTCCTAGTACAAGATCTATTCAAACCTCAACAGCTCGTTTTGGAGGTAATCCTATAACCGGCTCAAAAACATTTGCAAATTCTCTTGCTACACGGACCTAACTTAACTCTTCCTCTAGTTCCATAGTACTCAACAGAGTACAAGCACTCTGGTCAGAATCCCTCATTGAGAATATAATTCGGTTATGACTATCAGGTGTCTCAGCGATATTTCCCTATCTCGGCACAATATCCTAGCCTCATATCTACCCAACCATCCATACCCAAAATAATCCCGAAATCTATGAAATCAAAAACATACAAGCTGCATGTAAACTTATGACCTAACAAATCAAGTTTTATCTAGTCACATCTCTTCCCTAGAGTTGCATACCCTCCTATCGGATTCGCAATCCTTAAGAAAGTAATAAGGTATGTGGGTTCTAAACATAACCTATCAACCAAACATTGAGATATAAATGAATGCAATGCACCGGTATCGAATAGTACCCTAACTGGTATACCATGAATCAAAAGCGTACTTTCCATCACGGTCTTCCCCTTCTCAGCAGTAGTTGGTTTAGAAGAAGATGGTTCCAATGCAAAGACCTTTCCCCTATCCACCCTAACTGGTTCTGGACATTGATTCTTATAATGCCCAATCTGGTCACAGTTGAAGCACTTCACTCTCTTCTTTTCTGTGGCCTTCTTCCTCTTGCCAGTTCGGCGTTCAATGAGAATAATGACCTTTCTTATCGCACTTAAAGAAAACCAGATTATCCTTTTCTTTCTTGGAAACTTCTCCCTTCTAGGTTTCCTTCTTCTTAAAGAAATTTCTCTTCTTGTCAAGAGAACTTTGGGTTTCAATTTGCTTCTCCTTTCCATAAATAGCAAGCATATCCTCATGTTTGATTGCCATTTCCACAACAAGATTACAAGGATCATAAAGATGTGGCAAAATCGCACTAGCAATTATGGGTCTTAGTCCCCGAATAAACTTCTCATTCCTCTTGATGACGGTGTCAATAGTAGCATATCCTTATCAGGATAACTCATCAAACTTTACGGCATACTCAATCACCGACATCTCACCTTGCACCAAGTCCATAAGCTTCTTCAACAAGGATGACTTAGCAACTTCAGACAAAAACCTTTCCTCAAATCTTCAATGGAATTCCGCCCAAGTCAATTCTTTCTCGGGAACTCCAGCAGTGACACTGATCCACCAATAAAGCATTGTTCCCTATAACTTTCTAGAGGCTAGTCTCCTCTTTTACTCATCATTCAACCCTAAGTCAGCAAAGATTCTCACAATGAAAAGCCAATTCTCAACTTCTATAGCATCCTTTGTTCCCAAAAATGACTTCCCACCAAGACTAATATAATCTCTACTCAACTTAGCATAGTTGTTTCCAATTAGAGCCACGAGATTAGCTCCTCCAACATTCCTAGCCACTCCTGCAGCTACTCCAGCCTGCATCAGATTGACGAAAAACTGATACATCATCTCCATATCCACGGGCGGATTTCCAGCACCAACATTGGCCTCTGCATTTTGATAAGCATTTTCCTTACCCGGGTTCATCCTGGTGTTAGGTCGAACATTTCCATTTGTTGTGGTGCTTCCTCCACTGAGATTTCCTCTTCCGTTTCCTACCTCCATATCTTCCTTTCTCGTAAATCTACATACGAGCCTTAGTAAGATATAGAAGAATGGTCTAAGAGAGAGGGGAATGCATACTTATATATATATATATCACAAATACAAGTACGTTACTATAACATTAACCCAAACCCCAATCTTATTCTGATTCATTGGATTATGTTTTGAGAATATTTAGGTTTAAATTTCTTAAGTTTTCACAAACCTATGTTCTGATACCAACTTGTAACATCCCCCACTTAAAGGCCCAAAACTAATGGCTATGGATGATGTAGTCATCCATAGCTATTAATCCTCGGTTACCAAAAGCAGTAATGTTAGGTACATTGATACAACATAAACACATGGATATAAAGAAATTTTAAAACTATTTAAACAAAATTTTCATTCCATTTCAAATTTATTACATAATCTCAAATTTCAAGAACCATGTTCGGAGAAATATAATTACTACAACATACGCCAATAGCGACATATGAAAATACCCCCTTGGATGATCAGAGTATATATATAGGCAACTAACCAACTTTTCCTTTACATCATAACACGGCGAAATAAAAGAAAAGAACTCTTAATAGCTAGCTTGCCTTCTGCTCGTCTCCGGAAGCTTATTCGTCAACTAATAACCTGAAAAACCCTTACCCTCAGCCTACTCAAATTCGTTTTGAGCACCCAAGAGTTTAAGGGGAAAACATAATCGAGACAGACATAAAGCCAGGTATGAATAATAACCTACCATCTCGAACCATTTAGATATCTAGTGAGACCATGTTGTAACACCCTGCATTTTTAGATAATTAAATAATCAAATAGTTATAAATGGTAAAAATGATCGTTTTTGGAATTGTCGGAATATGGCCTTGAAACTTATACCATTGTGTTCATAGCGATTTTTTGATTAATTTACATATATAATATGCCTCGAACGGACTTCGTATGAAAAAGTTATTGACGTTCGAAGTTCCGTATCGAAAAATAATTATACGTGTAAATGTTTGTAAATATATTTGTTTATAAATATATGTACGTATAAATTCCAGAAATAACATGCGTTTGAATTTCAAAATAGACGCATGTCGTAAAGAAAATTAATTAACATCAGCAATTAGAGGTAATTAATTAACATTGGTAGGCAATGTTAATCAAATCAGCAATTAAAGGAAATTAATTTACATTAATTAGCAATGTTTGAATTTCAAAATAGACACGCATCATAAAGAAAATTAATTGACATCAGCAATTAGAGGTAATTAATTAACATTAGTGGGCAATGTTAATCAAATCAACAATTAAAGGAAATTAATTTACATTAATTAGCAATATTTGAATTTCAAAATAAACATGTGTTATAAAGGGAATTAAATTTGCAATTGATGGAAATTAATTAGAACGAATAGGCAACGGTTAAAAGCTAATGTTTAATCATTTATATAATTTGATTTTTGCATAATCCAGAGCGTCGTTTTCTGGATCCAACGATTCGCGGCGAGACTGTGACGTGGTTACACCATATTCAATCCAAAAATCCAACGGTCTGAGATCCCCAAACTTCACTATAAATAGAACCCTAGGCCTAGCTATTTTCTCACAATCAGATTTTTCTCCCAATTGGGTTTATTACCTGAGCCTGGACCCTAGAGAGAAAATATTTCTAGGGAGAAGATCTTCTTAATAAAAATATTAGACGCCTTAGAAGGGGATCCAAGAAGGCCATGGAACAAAGTTAAGGATGACAAGTGAGTGGATTTAAATTATATATCTTTTATGTTTATGATATATTATCATTAGATTTCCGTTAAATATTTAATTCAGCATTATTACAGTAATTAGTTCTGTTAATTAGTTATGTTGAAGCTATAAATTTTATAAGAAAACTTATATTTAATTATTATTTATATGGAAAAGAAAGAAAGGAATCCAATTAAACATGAACAATAGGCTTATCAGCTATAGAGAAAGGCATAAGCCTAAAAGTAAGAAATTTACAGTAAATTGTGCTAAAACGGGAAAAATGAATTAAAAAGAGTAAAATTTAATAACTTGATTTGGAAGTTAGTAATAGATTAGTTGGTTAGTTGGAAAAAGAGAATACATTTCCATAGTTTAATATTGTAAGAATAACGATAAACGTAATTGCAAGAATAAAAGCTAGAAAAAGGGAACTAGTGCAAAATAGAGACATTACTGTATTTTGCATTACCCAAAAATTAAAGAAACAATAAAAGACATATCTTACAGTTACGGATTATTGGTTATAGCGCTATTTAATATTAGAATATGGAAATGGATTTTTAGCACAGTTTTGTAACCAACCAAATAGAATAGAACTACTTCCTAGAATAAAAGAAAATAATGTGAAACGTTAAAGAAATTAAAGAAGAGAAATAATCAAGTTAAATATTTGACAAGATAGAAATAATAAACAGAAGATATGACTAGATCTGCATTTACTGCGCACATAGTAGAATAAAAAAACAGTCATTATGATAAGTAATTTGTGACAGTTGGACGTAGTCCCAAGCTAAGATGTCATATAATATAAGAGAACTAAAAGAAATTTAGTATCATAATAAAAGAAGACAAACTAGAATAGAAGAGAGGCTCTTGTAATTACACTTATAACATGTAAGCTATAAAATAACGAAAAGAATATAGAAGTAACAATTGCAAGTATAATTGTAACACGTAAGTTATAATTAAAAAGAAAGAAGTAGAAGAGGCTTATTTTATCAAACTTAGATCTTGGATTAAGTTAATAAGCAAAATAATAGAAGTGGCCCGTACCGGCAGCATTCCCTTTCAGTCAGGAACTGATGGTCTTACAATAGTTAGGTGGGGCTGGGCTTGCTGATTAGGGTAAATAAGTAGCCAACAGAATAAGAAAAGTAAACTAAGCGCATAATTAAAGATTAGACGTAGGGTCTAATAAAATAGTAAGATGCATTTGGAGCAGCCCAAAGGATGAAGAGCCTAACGAAGCAGTTCATCACAGATTTTTAGGAAAGAAAGAGCACGTCCAACTTAGTTAGTTTGGGCTAGAAGGAAGTACGAGACTTCAATGGGATGTGAGGGTACTCTAGGATGACCCTCTAGGGTAGGCCAAATGAAGCTGCACCCCCGAAGGTAGGTCTGTAGGTGTTCCATCAAGAGAGTATGCCTTGACTGCTTTTGCATTGCAGGCCTAACGAAGCGGACCTTTGTAGGCAGTCAAAATGTTGATGAATGGAGTAGGATATTTGTATGACACTGTACTCTGACTTGCGAGTAGGTTTTAGTGGGCAGGACCCAAAAGGATAGTCGCATGCGGAGATCAAGCCATCATCAATCAAGAGCGAGTTCGGGAAAGACTAGAGTTAAACCAACAGGCCATTGATTCTTTCACTATCGAGACATTGGATGAGGGGCGCAGCCAATTTGATGTTTAGATTGTTTGCAGTAGGGAACAACCACTTAGCTCTTTAGAGGTCTTTTGATTAGTTGAGGGGTGGCTGCATGGGGCCATAACCACGATGAGAAAAGAGACAGACCAAGTAGAATATCTATATTGTAGGCATAACGAAGCTGTCCTTTACAGATATAGAAAATCCCCGACCGAGTTTCGTACAAGGTAGACCTTGCTGGTGGGATTTTGGGAGTAGACAGAACGATTACATATAGTCCTCAAGCTACGCACTGGGTGGTACATTGTTGATGTCCGAGCATTAGTATAGGCTAGTGCGGACACAGTTTTACGTTTTCATAGTAGACGACAGAACATCTGTATTGTAGGCCTCACGAAGCTGTCCTTTACAAATGTAGTTACAGTATGCTCTAGCAGTGAGAGATGGATTCCTTTTCGCGGAGGATACGGAAGGTACTAACGGTAGTACCTAGGACCGATGCGGTCATTGGGCATATAGCTACATATATATATATATATATATATTAGTTTTTAGGTTTTAATCTACTAAGGAGTAGATGGGTACGATTCGCGCATAGAGGAGAGAGTATTATAAACCTAGTACACCTAATATAATAAAAAATGGAAATAAAATGGTACATTTAGAATTAAGCATAGAAGTATATAATTGGTCCATTCACTAGAACTTTGGTTCTAACCCCCTCCTCATAACATCCTACAGGTTATATAGATGGCAGAGACTTTCCAGCTTTGAGACACTTGTTTAGAAAGTGTTATTATCTTGGTGAGTATTTACTTAATATTATATTTTAGTCAGCTCCGCTGTGAGATATTTATTTGAGCTCTGATATATTTGTCTTTGCCTATTTGCAGGATACCAAACACCCAACTCAGGCTTCAGTGGGCTTGGATTTTAGCATTTTTGTGAAAAATCTGGATCTACTGGAATTCGGGTTGTTACATTTGGTATCAGAGCCTAGGTTTCGGGTTCCTAGATAGATAGTGAGTGAACGTATTTGTATTTTTGAATAAAATATAAATATAGTATGTACTAAAATCCAAATAGTCCACAATTATAGACTTTAACATATTGAAAGTTTTTAGAAGTACATTTGTGTTTAGTTTGTTGGTTGGGTTTAGGATGACCCAAGGGTGTTGAGCCCTAAGTTATTACCGATTTACAGTGTACAATAAGCAATGTTTTGAGAGAAGATTAGTATCCATATGTTATAAGAAGTGGGAAAGTTCCCTAGGGATAGTAGGGAGAGTATTTATTTTGAAAGGAATAAGAAGTTTTAGTAAAGAAATGAGATTTCAAAGGTTTAAGAAGGGTATTCCTAAGGTAGTAAGAAGAAAATCTACTTTATGTCTAGCCCGATAAAATGAAAGTTTTTGAATTGAAAAGTTGAAAATAATAATTGTTAATATGTTTGAGGTAGTAAATATTGTGTTTTTGAGAAAAAAATGGTATGAAATTTAAATTGGTTTTTATATGATGTAAATTTTGTTAAAAGCGAAATTCTTTTTGAACAATTATAGAGCATGTATAACTCGCTAGTTTCTTTGTAGGTAAACAAAGATTTTAAATATAGAACCTAGAGTGTGTTAAGTATCGAAAACGTAGGTTACAACATTCATTGTTGTAATAGATGTTTTCGTGAAAAATAAAGGAAGCATAGACTATGACACTATTGTTATAATAAGTGACTCCCAAAGGAAATGTTTTTACATACCAAATGGGATTTATTAATATTTATTTTGATTGAATCCATATACTAGTATTTTTGGGTTGTAGTAACGGTGTTTTACGCAACATTTGTTTTGACTCAAATAAAAATGTGTTTTGAAGATAATTTCTAAGTATAGAAATAAAGTGGTTTGTAAGTACATTTATTATTTAAATACGTATATGGAAATATTTTCTAGTATATTAAAACAATTTTGAAAATAAGTTCTTCTGAGAATAATGTAAATTAAATATTAGAAAATTAATGAATTTCGTAGGAAATATCTGTTGTAAGTGAATATAGATTAAACATACTTTAATCTATTGGAACGAAATGAATAATGATATAATTTTCTATGAAACCAAATCACAAATAAAGATGTTTTGTGCAAGTAATAAGGAATACGTGAACGAGATGTACAAGGTATGGAAAGCACCATATTTTGTGTAGCCTATTTCGATAAATTATAAAATAAGTTCCTTGTAATTTCACATAAACATGAAATCCTCTTTTAAAGGATTCATAGAAGGTTTTAGCGTTAATGGTTTCACATAAGAGAAAGTAGTTCCAATACATTAAGGTATAAAGCCATTAGGTGTAATAAAAAGTGTAATAATTAGAGACATGTTAGTTAGTAGGGATATTATAGAAAGCCTTAGTAGGAAAGCTAAGCAATGGAATTCTCATATTTTTCTAATGATTATGCGCATTGGTTGCTTGCCTTTGTAGATATTTCCCATTGGTAGTAAGTTAAAGACTCCTCCAAGGTTAGGTAATTGGAAGAGCAGGAAATGTAAGGGATTTTTGATAAAGTAATTGTTCTTATCTACTCCAGTTTTTGTAAATTTGAAAATCTATGAAAAGAAGATGTTTTGAAAACATGTGAGGACATTTTTGGAAGAAAAGAAAAATGTTTTAAGAATAAGCGAGGCATGTTTTAAAGAAAAATGGTTTGGTGAAAAAGTAAATAAGTTTTTGGAAAAAAAAACTTAGTAAACAATTAAATTTAGAAATCCAAATTTTTTTATGGAAAGCTATAAAGGTCTTTAAAAGGAATAGAGGAATAAGTTTTGAACATATAATTTGTAAGTTTTCCTCTCTAGGTTTGGGGAATAATTTATATTCAAAGAACTGTAAAGATGCAAGTCTAGAAAGATAAAGTGTTTAGTAACCAAGTACCTTTGAATTTAATAGAAACTTCAAAGTAACACTTTTAAAGGCAAGAATTTTGGGATTTGATGTTTCAAAAAAATTTAGAAGCTTGAAATTTTTTTAAATGAAATGATAAATACCAAACCAAACTTTTAAATATGGAGTAGATAGGAATCGTTTCCCTAGGTGTGATGGGAAAAGTGTAAGTCTATAACAGTGACTACTTTTAGTAGTAGTAATAAAAATTCCTTTAAGGTGTATAAGACACTAGTGAGAACCTAAGAATGTTGCTTCATGTGTGTAGACTATAAAAGAATAGTGAAGTGATATTAGTAAAATGGTAAGACACACATGTTTGGGATAGGTAGACCTAAGTTGGGGAAAATGAAAGGTAAAAGTAAAGAGAAAATTTTCCCCAAGCTTAGTTGCCCTTTTAGATAGAGACTGCATAGATTGAAATCCTTATTCGTTGCAGTAAATGGGACTTGGTTATTCCATTTTGACTATGGAATGGAAGAGATGAATAGATCTTATTCATCATGAGTAATACAACATAAGTTAGTAACAAGTAATAGGCGGCAGGAGAAGCATATGAGTTACTTGGATTCCTAGAGTAGGACTTTTCTGTGTCAAAGTGGACATGGTCCTAAGCCTCCTAGCCCTAGATGATAGCTGTGTTTAGCTGCTATATTAAAAGACAAAGTAAAAGCAGATAAAAGTAACTAAAAGAAAAACAGTAATATCTAAAGAAAGCGACAGAAACGTTTATAGAAATAAATGACAATTGCAAAAGAAAAATACATTTTTTCCATAAATTAAGCTTGGGAAAAGTTTGAAAAGGTAAGTTTTACTTATGTAAACCGTGCTTGGGAAAGAAAATGTTATAGAATAGTGGCATAAGTTCCAAGTATGGAGAAAGAGGTGCGCAAAAGTAAAACCGTAAATGTGAGGTTTTATGTATTCTACCTTCTTTCTGACATAAGAAATCGAGTTCGGAAAATTAGATTTTTCTGAAATTCGAATATTAAAAGTTGTGTGGAAAGATTTGGATGTAAAATTCATTGAACTACGCCCCTATTCAGTAGGCGTATAGGAAAAATTGGATGAAAACGTTTTGAGTTTTCAAAAGATTGCATTCATATAAAAATTGCAAGTATATTTAGGATGTGTGCATCATATTTTAAAAGGGAGTTTTTAAAGAAGAAAAGCATTCATATAGGAGGTACCGCTTAGAAATTCATGTACACGCATATATTTTATGTTGAATGACACTTAGCACAAGGACTCGGACGGTTGCAAAATTGGATTTACACAAAATGGATGTGATTGATGCAAGGAATTACATAGTTTTACCCTTTTCGAATTTCGAGGATGAAATTTCCTAAAGGGTGGGAGAATGTAACACCCCGCATTTTTAGATAATTAAATAATCAAATAATTATAAACAGTGAAAATGAGCGTTTTTGGAACTGTCAGAATATGGCCTCAAAACTTATACCATTGTGTTCGTGGCGATTTTTTGATTAATTTACATATATAATATGCCTCGAACGGACTTCGTATGAAAATGTTATTGGCGTTCGAAGTTCCGTATCGAAAAATAACTATACGTGTAAATGTACATAAATATATTTGTTTATAAATATATACGCATATAAATTCTAGAAACAACGCACGTTTTAATTTCAAAATAGACGTGCGTCATAAAGAAAATTAATTGATATCAGCAATTAGAAGTAATTAATTAACATTAGTAGGCAATGTTAATCAAATCAACAATTAAAGGAAATTAATTTACATTAATTAGCAATGTTTGAATTTCAAAATAAACATGTGTTATAAAGGGAATTAAATTTGCAATTGATGAAAATTAATTAGAATGAATATGCAACTGTTAAAAGTTAATGTTTAATAATTAATATAATTTTATTTTTATGCAATTAAATATGGAAAAGAAAGAAAGGAATCCAATTAAATATGAATAATAGGCTTATCAGTTATAGAGAAAGGCATAAGCCTAATAATAAGAAATTTACAGTAAATAGTGCTAAAACGGGAAAAATGAATTAAAAAGAGGAAAATTTAATAACTTGATTTGGAAGTTAGTAATAGATTAGTTGGTTAGTTTAGAAAAGAGAATACATTTCCATAGTTTAATATTGTAAGAATAACGATAAACGTAATTGCAAGAATAAAAGCTAGAAAAAGGGAACTAGTGTAAAACAGAGACATTACTGTATTTTGCATTACCCAAAAATTAAAGAAACAATAAAAGAAATATCTTGCAGTTACGGATTATTGTTTATAGCATTATTTAATATTAGAATATGGAAATGGATTTTTAGCACAGTTTTGTAACCAACCAAATAGAATAGAACTACTTCCTAGAATAAAAGAAAATAACGTGAAACGTTAAAGAAATTAAAGAAGAGAAATAATCAAGTTAAATATTTGACAAGACTAGAAATAATAAACATAAGATGTGACTAGATCTGCATTTACTGCGCAGATAGTAGAATAAAAACAAAGCAGTCATTATGATAAGTAATTTGTGACAGTTGGACGTAGTCCGAAGCTAAGATGTCATATAATATAAGAGAACTAAAAGGAATTTAGTATCATAATAAAAGAAGACAAACTAGAATAGAAGAGAGGCACTTGTAATTACACTTATAACATGTAAGCTATTAAATAAAGAAAAGAATATAGAAGTAAAAATTGCAAGTATAATTGTAACACGTAAGTTATAATTAAAAAGAAAGAAGTAGAAGAGGCTTATTTTATCAAACTTAGATCTTGGATTAAGTTAATAAGCAAAATAATAGAAGTGGCCCGTACCGGCAGCATTCCCTTTCAGTCAGGAACTGATGGTCTTACAATAGTTAGGTGGGGCTGGGCTTGCTGATTAGGGTAAATAAGTAGCCAACAGAATAAGAAAAGTAAACTAAGCGCATAATTAAAGATTAGACGTAGGGTCTAATAAAATAGTAAGATGCGTTTGGAGCAGCCCAAAGGATGAAGAGCCTAACGAAGCAGTTCATCACAGATTTTTAGGAAAGAAAGAGCACGTCCAACTTAGTTAGTTTGGGCTAGAAGAAAGTACGAGACTTCAATGGGATGTGAGGGTACTCTAGGATGACCCTCTAGAGTAGGCCTAACGAAGCTGCACCCCCGGAGGCAGGTCTGTAGGTGTTCCATCAAGAGATTATTCCTTGACTGCTTTTGCATTGCAGTCCTAACAAAGCGGACTTTTGTAGGCAGTCAAAAGGTTGATGAATGGAGTAGGATATTCGTATGACATCGTACTCTGACTTGCGAGTAGGTTTTAGTGGGCAGGACCCAAAAGGATAGTCGCATGCGGAGATCAACCCATCATCAATCAAGAGCGAGTTCAGGAAAGACTAGAGTTAAACCAACACACTAATGATTCTTTCAATATCGAGACATTGGATGAGGGGCGCAGCCAATTGGATGTTTAGATTGTTTGCAGTAGGGCACATCCACTTAGCTCTTTAGAGGTCTTTCGATTAGTTGAGGGGTGGCTGTATGGGGCCATAGCCACGATGAGAAAAGAGACAGACCAAGTAGAATATCTGTATTGAAGGCCTAACGAAGCTGTCCTTTACGGATATAGAAAATCCCTGACTGAGTTCCGTACAAGGTAGACCTTGTTGGCGGGATTCAGGGAGTAGACAAAAGATTACATATAGTCCTCAAGGTACGCACTGGGTGCTACATTGTGGATGTCCGAGCATTAGTATAGGCTAGTGCGGACACAGTTTTACGTTTTTATAGTAGACGATTGAACATCTGTATTGTAGGCCTCACGAAGTTGTCCTTCACAGATGTAGTTACAATACACTCTAGCAGCGAGACGATGGAGTCCTTTTCGAGGAGGATGTGGAAGGTACTAAGGGTAGGACCTAGGACCGATGCGGTCATTGGGCATATAGCTACATATATTAGTTATTAGGTTTTAATCTACTAGGGAGTAGATGGGTACGATTCGCGCATAGAGGCGAGAGTATTATAAACCCAGTAAACCTAATATAACAGAAAATTGAAATAAAACGGTACATGTAGAATTAAGCATAGAAGTGTATAATTTGTTCATTCACCAGAATTTTAGTTCTGACCCCCTCCTCATAACATCCTATAGGTTAGACCGATGGCCGAGACTTTCCAGCTTTGAGACACTTGTTTAGAAAGTGTTATTATCTTGGTGAGTATTTACTTACTACTATATTTTAGTCAGTTCCGCTGTGAGATATTTATTTGAGCTCTGATATATTTGTCTTTGCCTATTTAGGATACCAGACACCTAATTTGGGCTTCAGTGGGCTTGGATTTTAGCATTTTTGTGAAAAATCCAAACCCACAGGATTTCGGGTTGTTACATATGCCGCTTAGTGGAACGGGTTTTCCCCTTCCTAGTATCATATCAAAAACTTATAATAACTATATACTGTGCTCCTGCATCCACAATGGTTTAAAACATAGCAATTTATAATATTATGATGATATGCAAACAAGAAAAATATCCTAGATTTCCCATCCTCTTTCATTTGACTATCTGTCAAAGTTATAATTTCTAGATCACTATTAACTTATGAGTTTTCATGGGCTAACTAATAACCTGTTTAAAGTTTATGGACTACTTGCCGTATTTCCTAGTTTTCATGGGATCAATAGGAACCTATTTCAAACTTATGGACTATCTGCCCGGTCTCATAGTTTTCATGGGATCACTAAGAACCTATTGGACCCTGCCAATAACTTCATTCAATTATTTCATGGGTTCTCCCTGAACCTATTGGTATCTCCAATAACTCCCCTTATATCATAGTTTTCATGGGTTTATTAGGAACCTATTGACTTCTGTCAATAACTTAATCCGAATATAGTTTTCATGGGTTCACTACAAACATGTTGACCCCTGCCAATAACTCTCTTTAAACATAGTTTTCATGGGTTCACTATGAACCTATCTAATACGACAACTTCTTAGTTAGTCTTTGGGCATCCTATGTTCTAGTCTTCCTAACCTCCTAGATGCACCTCTATCCATTCAGAAGTTAATTTATATTCACTACTGGGTTAACCTACCTAGTTATTCTGCCCTTACTCCCCTAAATACAGTTATGGGTCAATTACATAGTGAATATATTTATAGAAGAAGCATTTACAAAAACAATACCAACATTTTATGGTTTAATATCCTTGAAATCATTTTTACCTGAAATTTGGTTAATCCCTTTAACCCAATATTTTTATCAAGGAACTTCTTTAAAAACTCCAAATTTAAAAGTCATCTTAAAGCTCTTTTAAAGTACCATGGGTTTTACTTTAAACATTGAGATTGGGTTCTTTGTTTTGAAAAGTAAGGCTTTCGAAGCCCTAGACCTTTACTTTCAAAACTATTGGAAAACCTCTTTTGAAAGCATTCAAATCTTCTTTTCAAAACACTAAGCATATGCCTTTCGAAACACTTTAAAACATCTCTTTCGAAACCAGCAAAACATACCTTTCAAAAGTATTAAAGCATCACTTGCTAACTTATAGAAGCATAGCTTCCAAACCATTTGAAAGTACCCCTTTCGAAAGCATTGGGTTTAATCTTAAACATATCTTTTGGGTCTCTAACATATCCTTTTCAAATCGAAAATTAGCATCCTATTTTTTCATAAATATCAATCTACTATCCATAAACCATGGACGAACGTTAATTACCTTGTTTAGGTCTTCAGATAGTTCAAACTTCACCAAATAAGAGCCATTATCATGTGAAATTTTTTTCCCATGATCCCTTAAGTTTCCCTTCTTTCTGTATAAGCATTGAAATATATATATATATATATATATATAAGATGGATGTCTACCTACCATGTGAATATACATGGAATTGTTCCATATTTTTTGTTAGATTGGTCCTAATCAATCTCATCAACATCGATAAAAGTACCTTCGAGATCCGAGTGTGGATTATGAAACCCAATATTTTCCTTAATTTCAATTCATTTACCAAAGCCTCAGCCCATGATCGAGAGCCCAAACTGCTATTAATCTTTATCAAATGTGATTCAGGTTGTGCCTTAGCTCTTGGCCTCGCCTGATTTATGCCTCCCATCTCCACTTTCTGCTTCCCATTTTGCCATACTTCCTGCCAACAATCTTCCTCTTTTGCATCTGAAGCTACAAAAACCCTAGTGCCATTGGAACTACTGGAGGATGCCATTTTTTGTGTGTATTTCATATAATACACACACACACACATATATATAAATATATGTGTATGCATATATATATTTGCAAATACATCAGAAAGGTTTAATGTAATTTGAATGTTTGTTTTAAATCAAATAGAAATTATTTTTGAATTAAGGAAAAAATTCTGAAGTTACTTCAAGTCGACTTGGTGTCTGCTTCGGGTTAGATGGAAGAAAACTCAGGGTTGTTTGGAGAAAATCCTAGAAAGGCCTGACCCGATACCCAGTCTTGCCCAACTCCAATCTGGATCGTCAATTTATTTTCATATTGGCTTCAAATTTGGGTGGATAATAGATGGTGATGTAGGGAGCTACGAATGAAATTTGGTGGCAATCTAATGGTTAGATCTTTAAATATAATAAATGGAAGATCGATAGTCTATGGAAATGACCTAATCTTACTTGGAGTTAGACCTATGAAAATTAGATAATTACTTCGGGACAGCACTAGGAAATTTCTGAGGACGCTTTAGGAAAACATAACGATACTCTATGACTAATTATGGATGTTGGGATGTTCCGGACTAAACAACCCATGATGCGAGTTGTATGAAGATCCATAAGAAGAAGTTCTAGGATGTGGACTTGTGAAGTGGAGTTAGGATGTGCTCTACAATGGATATGACATGTGCAAAGGGATTATCGACACTCAGAGGTTTTCAGGTGTACTCGCAAAGCAGTGGTATGTGAGGACACTCACTTGGGCCAGGACATGCTCGAGATCTTCAGGAGAGAGACTTGTCTTACCCTGGACCACTGAGACGTGCAATTTAGTTCCTGGCCCACTGATTTGCATGGATTCGGTTACCAAGAGAGTAGGACTAGAAAATTCTCTGACATAGGACATGGTCATATAATATTATATATCCAACACATCTGAGTGATATGAGGATGGATGATGGAAGCCATGTTTACTCTATTTGTTAGGATCGTCACATAATGTAGATATCATTAACATATATATCTAGACACCCCATATGTACACTGGTGTACAATACACCCATGATGATTATGATGTAGAGTAGCATATACTTTGTTTTATGTGCTAATTCTTTGGATGCAGGGACAGGTCAGGTATCATTCTCCATACCCTATGTCCTATTATGACTTCTGTAGTACTTTAAGATTGTGTACCAATCACACTAGACTACTATCTGAATCAAGATTTTATGGTTTGCTTCTCATTATTCTGGGTACTCTTAAATGAGCAGATTAGGGATAGCAGGTCTAGTGAGCATGTGAAGATGTATAGGAGATGAGTAGGAGGCTATGCTTCCCATATACTATATTTAGGCTTATTACTACTTATTATTCCAATAGCACTGTGGAGGTTATTAATGCTTTTATCTATTTAGAGACAGTTTCCTTTCCTTTATTATTTGTTGTATAACTCTATCACTTATGTTGTATGACATTGATAGATCTCTGCACTCTGATATGGTTTTGGTTCATCTAGTTATATTTACTGTCTTGCCTGTTTTGTATCTGTATATGATATTATATTTTATTTGATGCACTGTGATATATATGATAGGTCTTATGATTATTCTGGTTACTTCACCCATAACTATCATCCTATATCGGTCGGATACCATTTCAATGCACTCTACGGAGTATTAAGTATCAGAGGTGTAGGGTGGTCGTCATAGGTGATGGCAATGATGAAGAGAAAGAGATGATTCCTTGATGCAACTTGGTTATTGATCGACTTTGATTTGCCCTTGGAGAGATTCGTGGAATTTCTCCAAGGTTGAACATTGGTCTTCGATGACTTCGATCTTTGATATATTCTAGGGTGTAAATTACATCGACGCTCGTATTAGTCCATCAAAGATTCTCTGTCCTACAAAGATAGTATCGTCTCTTCAAGATTCCCTAGTCAAGAGATAAAGCTCTATACCGTCTTTGATTCTATCTGGTTCGATTAATGTAAATCCTACGTTAATGGGTAATATCCAACACATAGTTCCACCACATGTCGAAGCTTAATTTCTAGCATAAGCGATCTTTCTAGAATGCTTCCATACAGCACGCCAAGGACACAATATACACATGAACACTAAGTCTGGATAGGGTACAGAATCCGATTAATAAACACACGTCAATAACCGTTAGACACTATACATAGGCTACACTGGAGGAAAATTTATTCATTTAAAGAAAAAGAATTTAAAATTATTCGACCATGCTCGTCCTTCAAGCTTTCAATTCATAATGGAATCATGTAGGCGCCTGTAAAAAATCTCTACTATGACAGGGGCCTCTTCTAAATCGATTCCTCTAATAGTGGCCTCCAGCTCTAAGTGGACTTCCATTCATATTCCTTCTAGAACTCAGACTTCACCGTCTTCACACACCTCCACCTGAAGTAGCTCCATTGACGATAGTTGAAGAGCCACAACCAAAGTCACTCCCGACCCTGACCTTACTAAGATCATAGTCTTAGATAATCCATTGGATTCTCCAACTTCCAGACTGACATTTTTTGAGCTCCAAAGGATATGCACTAGGCACAATATTCCAATGAATGAAGTGATGCTACCTTAACCTCATCACCATGCCCATAACCCTCTAGATGGCTACATGACATGCAATCGCCACATGTGTCTCTTTAGGGTGGTGCCTATGTTCAACTTGTTTTTGAGACACATCCTCCAGTCTATGAGGATCGCCCCTTCTCAATTCCATCATGCCTATGCTATGCTACTAAGCCTTTACATTATCTTTGGTAGGCACTTGAATAAGAAGCCTTCTTTTACAAAAATTAGATATTTGTACAACTTCAAGAGATGATCAGACCGCCCCTCCTTGACATTCCTCGAAGCCTTGAGGGATTTCTGGGTGGTGATCGACGTTTATAATATTAGAGCAACTTCAGAGACAAATATTTCTTCATCCAATGTCCCCACAAGCTTCTTACAGATGTAGCTTTTTAGATGTAAGCCCTAATCCATTCAATTTTCTACATTATCCAAATTACACTCCACTCAGATAGTTAACCCTTTTCTATTTATAATGAAATTATCCCTTTGAGAATTTAGGATCACAGCTTATGATGTTGTTTTTGGCTCGCTTCCCAACTTAAGAGCCGCTGATCTCCAAAGGCTCAATTTTGATGACCAAGAGTTCATGGACTTGTCCAACGGATGGTCTAACATGCTAGTCCTTCCTATCATGGATGTAGCCGCCTTCTTGGCCCTACCAACCAAGCATGGTCGGTAGAATTAATAGGACACACCAATACTACACTTAGGACCATAAGAACATGTACTATGTACTTTCCACTTCTGAATTCGAAGTAGTAATCCTATTATTTTATTCATTTCAGGTACGATTGACAAGCGCATAATATTTAAAGACTTAGGGAAGAAAAGCAGCAAGTATTTCTCTACACACCAGTCCAACTCTCAAACAATCATCACTCTTCCAACGACTCCCGCAGAGGGACATACATGAGGTGGGATAGAGAAGAAAGAAGAGAGAGGGCGAGGAGGGAATAAGAAAAGTTACAAAGAGAGATGGCCTACCAAGACCATGGAAGCAATGATAAAAAGCGTTTGAAATCTTCGATGGGCTCTAGCTTCTATCACTCCAAGAGGCCACCCCATCCAGCCATTCAAAATAATTTTGCTCCTAATGGAGCCATTCTCCGGCTAAGAAAATTCCGCTACCTCCTATTTTCCTTGGTTTCCACCAAGAGCTCCATCCCGACATCTGCTGCTCTTGTCCCCTCTACTTAGGGCCAGGCTACTTCTAGCATCCTTCTAGGCCCAACTTTTCAATAGTCAAGGACTTCCTACTCTATTTATGCAACATCTTCATTTTCCTACCCTCATAGGCATGGGAAGGAAATCCATGTTACCACCATCTCTATTTTTCACGTGGCTTCTTCATTTATTTCTCCATCAGTTATGCAGCTTCGGTGTCTTAATATCGACTTAACTGGGGTTCCTTTTAATTATAACCATAAAGATATCCCAAAGGAAGACATGGGAAAGGAACCAACTATCTATGAAAATATAGTGGAATGTTGTAAGATTTAGAGGAAACTGACCAAGAACCTCTTTGAAATCAACTGAAAGAAACGTCTTCTACTTAAGGCAGGTGAGAAGCTAAAGATGACAAAATAATAAGGACCAACTTATCCTGCTAACTCAAAAGGGCCAAGAAGGACTTAAAAGATAAAAAGAGGCCTTTGAGAATACAAAAGTCAATGACAAGCCCACTATCAAAGGGATCAACTTGCCTATCTCTACGCTTAATGGGAAAGTGGAGGTAGTACATGTCCGAAATGGTGAGCTCGCCAAAGAAATTGAAAATTTTAAAGCCATCATTGATGCCACCAACTTTCTACTCACCATTGCTAGAATGGATATGGGTAGCTTGAAGCTTCTAATAGAGAGGCTCAAAGTTGAAGCCAAAAAATCGACCAAAATAAAGGCCAAAGAGATTTTCATATTGAATGAAAAGAACAATTGCTTAAGAAAAAATCATGGATCTAGAAGATAAACTCACCTATGTAACCAAGAAAGAAGAGGATCTTAAGGAGGAAGTGGAAAGCACCATATTGCACTTCTACACGAATATGTTCAAGTCCAAGGGGTTGAGATGGCTTAGAGACATATACTCCCGAATCTTTGCTGATGTTTATGATGAAATTCTAAGATAAAAGAAGGTAGAATATGAAGAGAAAGGGTGAGAGTTTAACGAGGACGGTCTCCTGGATACACTATTTGAAGAAGAAGATCTAAAAGCATTAGAAGATGGCAGAGAATGGTCTAATGCTGAAAGTACAGCTCAAGCACGCATTGAGGATTCTACTGAACTCCTCCTGTTAGAGTCGGTTGAGGATATTCTTGCTCCTACTACCAAGGAACCCAAGACAGAAATTTGCGCTACAACTTTGACCAACTCCAAGGTCGTTGCCCTTCTTATGTCCAAGCCTCCTATACCATCAACTGCTGCTGCTACTTCTAAGGGTTACAATCCAGAGTTTCCCCAGCTTCTATGACGATCAATTTTGTCAAAGAAACCATAAAGCTACTTAAGGTAAAGATCAAGCCTGTCGTGATTGTTCCTCCACCGCGTCTATCCATTTTCACCTCCGTGCCCCTCATTTCCTTCTGTGTCGTCTACTACTCCACCATCCTCCGAGACCTACAGTCATCAAACCACAAGCTAGTTAATGACCCTTGCACTATAGAAGAAGACACCACGCTTTCGAAATGGAGTACACCTTCAAACGGAAAGCACCAAAAGCGGTTAGCCTTAAAACTAAAGAAAGGAAGTAATGAAGGAAAGAAGTGAATGCTCTGATCACTTTCAAAGAATTGAGATTTTTGCCCTTTAATTTATTGGTTTCCATGTTATGTACATAGACCGTTTTTTGTATTGGGTTGTCCTCAAATGCTATATAAAAGAATGAAGTAATAAACATTTTTTTAAGTCTTGTTTATTTTACTTTTATCACATCTTTTATACTTTACATCTATGTATTGTTCCTATATGTATACAATATATAATTACTTGTAATAAATTACTTAGATGTTATACTTGCCAATGTCTGTAATCTATGTAATGGACTTATTTATTGTAACTTTGTATATATAAATAAACATTTTCGATTTCACAATGTTGCTCCTTTACTTAGTTATAATTATTATAGGTTAAACATACCTTGTTCAGCTATAAATAAAACTATAATATGATGTCCTGATTGAAATTATATGGCTTTCCTCTCATGTTTATATGAGCACCAATTAATTCTAGTATTTGCACTTGTGAGAATTCAATTGCACTGTAGTATTTGAAACTATATTGTGATACCTTCGAGCGTCAATGTTTGTGACGCCTATCTCTGGGCATATATTTCCAACCTCGCCTATCTTTGGGCATTGGTCAAAGATAAGATGTTTAAGGTTAAATTAGCATATCTACCCCCAGTTTGATTATGATCTAAAGAACCGACCATGGTTCAAAGTAGTCAGTCGGTACCTATCTCTAGGTACTTGGACATCCGGTTTTCAAAATACAGAATGCCTTTTCGTGCTACTGATCCTATAGCACAAAGTTAGACCAAGTGAATATGGTTCCATTGATTCAAAATGCTAACTTTATCAATATCATATAGAGACAGTGGCTTTATTACATCCAATCTGAATGAAAACGAATGCCTAATACAAAAGAATGGAGTAAAGTGAAATAGTGGCGCAAGTTTTCACTATTCCACACCTAGGGAATTGAGTCCCGTCAACTGTTAATAGCTTGAAAGTTCCATCTCCAAGCTTCACTCATATCATATAGGGTCCTTCCCAATTCGGACTAAGTGCCTCCGTGCTTGGAAAGACACATTTCAAAATGAGGTGGCTAATCCCAAATTATGGTTTTGGATCTTGGTATTAACTTTTCTTGCCACTCTTTGTTAGTGAGCATGCACCCTCATATTTGCCTCTTCTTGCTTTTCCACCACCAAGTAAAAGGATGATAGTAATAGCTCCTTATTCACCTTGAGGGGATAATGTATCCATCTATGAGAAGGGACTTCAGCTTCAATTTGAATCATAGCCTCAGTTTCACAAGCCAACGTAGATAAAACATATTTGGCTGTGGATTTTTGGGTTGTCCGATAAAAACATAATGCTAGTGGTAACTAACACATCCAATTGCCATTAGCTCGTTTTACTCACTTCTTTATGATGGACTTAATGATCTTGTTCACTGCCTCCTCATGTGCATTTATCTATGGATATGCTACCACCAGAAAGATTTTCTTAATTCGGTATCGATCACAGAATTCGTAGAACTCTATGCTTTCGAATTGAGTTCCATTGTCTGTAATAATCTTCAGTTGCGCTAAACATACATATAATGTTTTTAGTACAAAAGTGGTCACTTTCTTTGAAGTGATTGTGGTGCATGCTCTACCTTGCTCCTTTTATGGAGTAGTCCACTACTACAACTGCATATTTTGGTCCTCTACGTGACATTGGTAGCACTCCAACAATATCAATTCCCAAATTTCAAATGGCCACAAGCTTACTCTTTGCGTAAGCTCATTGGACAGGGCTCTTAGTAATTTTGCAAAAATTTGGCACTCATTGCATTTCATTGAATATTCCGCTACATCAAAGTTAACAGTTGGCCAAAAATATCCATAGTAAAGAATCTTCTTTTCTAAATTCTGCCTCTGATGTGATCACCATAACTTCCTTTGTTAACATCTGCTAAGTTCTTCTTAGCTTCATTCTTGTCGACACATCTTAGCAGAGGGTTGATAATCCTCTCATATATAATACTCTTTCTTTCATAATGTAGCATAGTACCTTATGCAAGAACTTTTGCTTTTTTCCTATTTTCAGGAGAGTTCTCTCTAACTAATAAGCCTTGAATGAAGTCATCCATGACTCCTCCTCCTTAACCCCCAAGATATAGTCGATTTCCATTTCATCTATGCTTGGATATTTCAATACCTCTACTGAAATGATCCCTAACAGGTGTGCATCGCTGAGCTTGACAATTTGGCTAATGTATAAGCATTCATATTCTCCTCTCTAGAGATGTGCATTATAGTGTGGTGCTTGATATCATCAAGAAGTTCTAATACTTTAGATGGGTAAAGGGAGAGTCGTGCACCCTTAGCTTGGGATTTCCTTTGGACTTAGCAAACAACCAATTGGGAGTCACTATAAATATGCAGTTTTCATACTCTTAATTCCTTCGCTATCTTGAGTCCCCTATCAATGCCTTATAGTCTACTTTGGATATTCGTAGCATAGAACTCAAGCTTCAACCCATAATAGATCATTTGACTTTCCGAAGTGATTAGAACTACTTCTGCTCTAGAATTATGATCGTTGGATGCTCCATCCATACATAATTTCCATTGACAAAGTTTTCGACTATTCCTCTTCCATCTCAGCATCCCGAATGGTGAACTTAGCGATGCAGTCTCCCAATGCTTTCCTTTGAAAACGCCTTCTTAGGATAATAGTGATAACATACTGACTCATCCTGATGTTCAATTTCAATAATCGTCTCGAAGTCTCGAGGCAATGCAATACCTACCTAAGAGGTTGATTCATCAACGATCTTAATGGATAAGCCTGAAAATACGGTCTTAGCATTCTTGATGTGATGAAGAAGCAATACCAACTTCTCTAACTTCAAATATCATTTTTCTGCTCTAATGAATCGCTTGTTGGTATAATATACCAACTTTTGGATTTTTCCCACCTCGTGTACTAATGTCGCACTCAATGCATGGGTCGATACTGTTAAATAGATGTATAAGTCCTCTCCTTCTAAAGGCTTTGATAGGATTAGTGGATTCCAAAGATGTTCCAAAAGATATTAGAAAATAACATCACATTCATCTGTCCATCAGAACATAACCCTTTCTTTCTTGAAGGCATCAAAGACTGGTATGCGTTTATCGGTTGTCTTTGAAGCGATGACTTTACCATTCAAGCTCTGTGTTTTCCTCCTTGTTTGTGGGGATGTAACCTTCATTTAAGCTTCAACTTGACCTAGGTTAGCTTTAATGCCCCCTGTGTTCACAATAAACCCTAAAACTTTTCCTGATGAACTCCGTAAGAACTTTCAACGGATTCAGCTTCATCTCATACTTCGAAGTACATCAAACATATCTAAGAGGTTGCCTATATGGTGCATTGATCTCCGTGACTTTACTTACTAGCATATCATCCATATAGATTCCATATTCGGTCCTACTTGCTATGCAAACATCCTATTAACCAAATGCTGGTAAGTAGCTCCAGCGTTCTTCAAACCGAACGACATAATTTTATAACAATAATGTATTAAGTCCATGATAAACCTCACATGCTCCTGATCGAGGATGTGCATCATAGTATGATTGTAGATAGAATATGCATCCATGAATGATAGTAGTTCGTGTTCGGTCATTCCATCCACGAGTTGGTCGATCCGTGGAAGTGAAAAGCAGCAGGGCGTTCTTTATTCAAGTTTAAATATTTAATGCATGTTGCCACTTTTTATTGGCCTTCCTAACCATCATAGGTTCGCTACCCATTCAGGTAATGTGCATCTTGAATAGATCTATTTGTTAATAGCTTATCCACTTCCACCTTCAACATAGTGGATTGCTCCTGTTGGATGCTGCATCATTTTTTACTTCATGGGCACAAATGCTAGGTTGACATTCAGTGCGTAACATGCAACTATAGGAGAAATCTCGCACATGTCAGAGTGAATTCATGCGAACACATCCTTGTTTGCACTTGAAAACTCATTCGATTCCATTTCATCCTCAAGCTAAGTTGGAATCCAGTTTTGACAATCTTTGTCGAGTAGTCTTCATCCATTTGGATCTTATCCATTAGCAATGCCTTCACCTCATCCGACTCTTCTATAGGTCTATAGTATAGCTTAATAATGGTCGCTAGCGGACTTGAGACGAAGGCTTAGAAGATAATCGTTATGCTTCTTGGTTTTTAATACATGGACCCTTCTTTGTATTCTTCTCCCTTTACCTGTGTCACACCTCATGGGGCTCTGCAACATAGCAATCTTGACTTGTACTTTAGTTTTCTTGAATTGTGACCACTCTGTTATCCATAGGAAATTTGGCCGTCAAGCACCGTGGAGCGAGTGCAACTTGAAAATCATCTAGAGTCGTTCGATCCAAGAATGTTGTACATGCGGAGAATGAGTCCACCACAATAAAGTTTTGGATCTGTAATGCCTTACGGGGGTCATCTCCAAGATGGATAGGCAATTTGATGCAACCAATCAGAGCTGTCACCTCTTTGGTAAACTCCTAAAGCTAGGATTTAAAAGGCAACATATCCTTTATTTAAGATGTGTTTTATCAAATGTGTGTTTTATCAAATGTCTATTTGAAAAGGATGTCCATTGAGTTGCTGCTGTCCACCAGCACTCGACGTATTATAGCAGGGCCAATCATGGTCGTTAGCACCGTTGGATCGAGTGTCAAAACCTTGACAACATCAACATTCCAGTTGTGGAAGACGATATTATCGTCAATCCTCCACTATTGTTTGGTAGGAGCTCCTTCCTCTATTGCATAACACATTTCAAGAGGAGAATGTCCTAGCGAGCTCTTGTATCTCTCCATTTCATTCCCACTTTTCTTTATGGGATGCAGACCTCCAGATATAGTGTTGATCACCAAGTTATGCCTTGGCAGCCTCGAACCTTCACCACTGGTCCCTACTCTATTGCCTCTACGTGGCTACCTCGAAGGTTGCAAAATTTCTTTTCCGTCAGCTTACAAGTTCCTAAAATATTGCTAAAGTAGCTTCTTCCTTATTCGGCTCCTTTATCCTATCTTTCAAGTGACAACATTCATTAGTATTGTGGCCAGTTGTCTCGTGGAATCCACAAAACTTACTTGAATGCTTCACCTCATTAGTTGCCTCCCTCGAAGAAGGATTCTTACATCGCATTGTAACTTGAGTCGCATGTTAGATATTATCGACAGAGCCAGTCAACTTTGTGTACTATCGATCACAATTGAATCTAAAACAACTTCCTTGGGTCTTGTTATTTAACTCTAGAATTATTATTCTTCCACTTATTTTTACCATTCCCAGAATCACCATTACTGCTGTCACCATCTCGCTTGACATCCACATTACTCTTCAGAACATTGCTCGATCTAGCCTAACCACCAACGTCCAAATCCTCTTCTAGATTCTCCTCCTCCAAGCAAAAAAATTGGTTGGCCTTGTTGAAAAATCATTCAACATGGTTGATTTTTCCATCTTCAACCACTTTCTGAACTCGGTTCCTTTGTTCACGTTACCTATAAGCGCCATTGACACAATATCGTCTCTAGAGTTCTTCACCTTTTCCACTGCGAAGTCGAACCATTTCATAAAGCTATTCAAGGCCTCGCTGGACAAAGATTGGCCAAGAATATTGCATTCTTAGTTGAACCGAATGAACTCGGAACTACTTCAAAATTTTATTCACCACCAATCTGTAGAACCACGTCATCGCAGTTCCCTCAGGAAGAGAGGGGAAACACCCACCTGCGCTTGACATCATCATCAGCTCTGGCACCATCCACATGTCATTCATACTTCATTAAGTGTTGCATTAGGTCAGTCAACCCATTGTAGTTAGGCATCAATTGCATGATGAACTTTCTAGGGCATCATGCCACTCTAATCCCCTCGATAAAAGGATTCCTACAAGTCGCGGTCTCCCATCTATGACTCGCTATTAATTCTGTTGGAGAACTCTCCGAATTATTTCAGTGATTAACTCACCACTTCCTTCCCATTCTGGGCGGCAGCCATCATACGCATTACCACATGTTCAACTCCACGAACGATCATGGCTATTACGATGATGCTTAGATCTCACTAACTTTAGGGAGTCCATTCACTCAATTCTCCTGTTATGCCTAGTTGGACTGCACCCTCTTTGAGCACTTCCAACTGTATTTCTTCCAGTATTTGCATCCTAATGGACCATAACCTGACCATCTCCAGCATCTTCCTCTCTAAACCCGTTGCCATCAACATCACGACCTCTTGATGAGTCGGTACCAACCAATGATGGATTGATACCAATCCATTGGCGAGTTGATGCTTTAGCTCCAACTTGCCTTTTCAGCTTCCTAGATGCTCCTACACCCCTACCTTGAGCTTCATCCTTCTTAGCTCTGTGTCGATCTGCAGAACTTTTCTCGCTCGATTCAGATAAAGATTTCTCTCTATCATCGCGATGCCTCGGGCGAGATCCTTCTCCTTGACGAAGCCGCTACATTAAAGCAAATTGTTTCTTTGTTTCTTCCATCATGGCGAGATGAGGTATTTGCATCGTTTTATCTATATCGTCCATGATTCTTACTTGCTCCTGCTTCGTCACAACTTCCGGTTGAGCCGAAGTTCCTTCCTGATTCTCTTCACTAAGCATTTCATGTGTTTCGGCACCTGTTCCTTCTACCTTTATCACTTTTCTACTTGTAATCTTTTTCGGAGTCATTCCTTGCGGAATTGGTTGGAGATTTTATTCAAATCAAGCAGCAATCAAAGATCTATTTCTACTCTTCTACTCTCAAAGAAAGCACCAAAAATAATTGCTTGTGAAATGAGAAAACATCCCTAAATGATTGAAAACGAAATTAAAATGAAAAAAAAGTAATTAAAAAAAAGAGAATACACAAGGATTTCTATAGTGCTTCAGCTAATCTTTGCCTTGCATTCACTTATAGTTTTTTATTGATAGATCTTGCTATTACAAGTCAATTTCGAAAGTATTTTTATTTTAGAATCTGACATAATTTCCTTGCAAAATTGATCAAAGTACATTTTCAAAGTGTTGAAGTTTACTATTTATAAACAAATCCATACGTCAGAACTGCTAGATCTATTTTTTAATCACTCAAACATCCAAGAAGCCAGGAGGAAGAACGAGTGAAAAGAGCATAAATCTTTGTATTTAATGGATTATACCGACCCATGCTTTTGATCAAATCTTCTTATTTTCTTCAAATTTGCTTAAGTCTTCATGCCTCGGTTTTTTAGAGGAAAAATGTAATTTCGGTGGATCGGTACCAATCCATCCTCCATCTTTAAAACTTGTCTTTTTCCTTAAAATAACATATAGATTCATAGTAGAAGCCCAAATATATAGATCCATGGATGGCTCGGTACCAATCCATGGAGTTTGCCAAAACATCATATACTTTTTCCCTTGTACTTCATAATTGACCTTTTTCAAGCTCTTGATCTATCTCTTCATCATTTCATAGTCCAGTGCTATCGAAATGTCGCTTGGGTCAAGTACTGTATAGCAGTAGCTAGCTACACCCGCTAGTTGTAATAATGTCTTGGAATGATGTTTGTAGCGGGCTCCTTGTCCTACGGCATGTACCTCTAGTTGTAATGATGTCATGGGATGATCGATGTTCGTAACGGGCTCCTCGTCCTATGGCGTGTACTTCTTCATGGTTGCTTGTGCTTGCCCGTTGTCATAGCCTTCCAACTGGGTTATAATGGACTTTTATATCATGTTTTGAACTCTTTGCATGAAAAATTAGTGCAACACCTATAAATAACCAAAGATATAAAAAATGAAAGGATCTTTTCTCCACATCATTTTTAGGCGTCCAGAAGCCATTATTCCCTAAGGGGCTCCATTATTTATCTTATCTCTTCGCATAAAATTCCATTGAAAGTGACTGTAAATGAAAATCTATTGTAACCAACCGGCAATAAAAAAAGCCAACATAAACACCAATTTTGGATCAAAACACTAAGTAAAACTTTGTATGTTTAATTTTCTGATGTTATTTCTGATATACTAAATGTCCATCATCTGTTCATGAAACTATACATTCGTGGTTTGCATCTAACTCATTTTAGTAGATTAAAACCTCTTCCTTTCAAACTATATTTTTGATCTATGCTCCCAAACCGAAAATCCAAGCGATCTTCTTGCATTTGCCGTCCAAAAGATAGTTTATTTTTATAAATATCCTTTTCATATGATAATCCACACCTAATAAGAGCTATTGGATAACTCAAAAATAAATGATTGAACGTCCAAAAGAATTCATAACATGTAGAAAATTCGAATTCAACACCACCATTAATCACATACCAAAACTAGAGCAAACGAACATGATTCTAGTATCATCCACCTGAATGCAATGAAAATTTCCATATATAGGGAGGAACAAACCTGAATGCAATGAAAATTTTCAAATTATAGGGAGAAATAAACGCAGATAGTAACGATATCACATGATTCTGGTTATGTGGCAATACAGCACTTTTGTGACCTCAACTAATTCAAAACAAACAACATAAGAAGGCCATTACATTTTCAAAAACGTTAAATAAGAACAGCCGTCAACCAGAGGCAGTATGAATTGGTGCTGAAACACATAGCTAAACAGTCTGATCAAATCTCTACGCATGCAATAAAAGTTCCTAGTTGGACATTAAATAACAATTGAAGCTCTTGCGTCTTAATCAGCATCTTCAATTTCTTCATCCTCTGGTACTCCTCGGAGGTACAAAACATTGTTGCATCTGTGAAATAACATGTAAAGCGAGATATCAATAAACACATACTAGAATTTGCATTGAAAGCATATTATTGCCTTGGTCTTTTGATGTGTAATCTACACTTATTAGTTGGATGTCTCGCTTTATCGGCATGTGATAAAATGCATGTTGCCTGCAACGCAGTTTACTTTGAATAAGTAAACCTACTGTGGGTTTTATTCATGTGTTGGGTTCGATTTTTTTAGATGCTTAGGTTATTGATCAAGTTTTTAAAATAATCTACCCAGTAATGGGGTATATCTATATACAATTCACCCACCTCAGATCAAACCTTTGTGCATTGGATAAATGATGATGATTGATAACATATTAGACCATGTAGCTACTAGCTGCATACTCATTTTAAGGCTTTTATAGCCTACAATGTTGTTAGAGTTGTTATGGTAATGCTAATTTTCCATTATCATACTGATACCAAACAACAGGTAATCAATATTAAGCTACACCGGTATATCAATTCACCGGCATGGTAACGAAGAATTTACTATTGTTAACCATAATGTAACGGTAAAGAACTTCCAAAACCAGTGGTAACGGTAAGTTTACCAATTAGATTAATTTTATCTTTTCACTAGTTTGATTGATCCTAACCATGCACACTTTTGAATATATATCAGATTTTATGTTTCTATTATTATTCATGATGACATTGCTTTTTTAGTTTTTCTAACTTCAAAACCCGATATTAGCTAAGTTATTGTTTCGTATTATTGTAAATGTTATTGTGATTAATTAAGAAAATGTTGTATATCAATTGAAATAAATCGAAATGTGGCTGAGTATTGCTGGAGTTGGAATCAAATAACAAAATATTTACCATTTTATCATCAATAAAATTTTAACAGCATTATGTATTAGTATGTCTATCATTACCAATCATCGGTTTATCAGTCCAACGGTATACCAACGATCATTTTACCAACGGTAAACATCGGTAGTCATTTTTGACTTACCAATAAAATCAATATGATAACGGTTTTCTCGTATTGTTAACAGATATCATTACCATAACAGCCATAAGTATTGCCCCTTTTTTAAACAAAGGAATAGACCATATAGTTAAATTTCCCTTTCATAACTTAATACCTGTACCAAAAAACTTTATATGTGGTTGGTTCTGGTACCAGAACACCAGACATTAAAAGCTTCTAATGTTACATGTGGCTAAGCAGAATGTTAGGCTAAATTGGGAGCAGAATGAGAGAACTATACAATTAAATTGATATTGGTGCAGTTGATATAATCCAAGTTTAGGTTTTGGATTTCAAAATAAATAATAGTTCATTACCTAATCAGAATCTCCCCAAGATTTCCTGTGAACTGCCCATCAATGTATTCCTCAGTGTTGGCAAGCTAGAAAAATAAATTCAGGTTTAGAAGAAATACCTAAATATGCTGAATAAATCTGAATTTCTTTGTAAAACTATTAAATACTATATTTTTTACCTGCAAGTTCATATAAGAATCCACTGAGACAAGAAAGCCTGAGAACAATTTAAAGCATTTAAATGTAGTTAGATATGCAACTTTAATGTCCTTAAAATAATACAAGAGTAATACTATTGCTGCGAGAAAATGATAGTCAATGCATACATTGAAAGTTGAAAGGTTACCTTTGTATTCCATTCCCCACTTCAGTTTTGCAATCACAGGCTTCCCAGTCAAATTATTCAGGAAAGGTTTTGGGTTAACAGGTATAGCCTGCACATTATACGCATTAAACGACATCAAGTACTTCATCTACAAAATGGCTAATAAAATACACGAGTAAGATATGTCATAAATTTGTTAAACTGTAGTAGAAAGAGTAAACTAAAACCGAAAACTAATAGCAAATTAAGTGTCAACATTAAATATTGCAGTTTTTATAGTTTATAATCAACGCTGGTGAACTCATTGTTGGTAGCATAAAGGCTTATTATTTGCACTGTATCATGTTATAAATAATTTTTTAGCTCAGAAACATACATGGTTAATATAAATATAAGGGATTATATTTCCAGTAAAACATACACATTGCGGACGGTTAGTTATACAATGCATAGTATACAGTAGGATTTAGTTTTCCGCTTGTTCATATTTGTCTATATAAAGTCAAACTACCAAATGTGAAATAAACCACCAATTACACAAGGCAACAAAGCTGAAGAGGGTAGCATCAGACTAAGTTATGAAAGAGTGAGCACAAGGAAAGAAAAATAGAGAGAGAATGCAAGCTAAAATATTATTCTATGTTGGTCAACCAAAAGTAAAGAGGCATAACAAACGCTCATAAAAATAATGAATCTCTTGTCGTATAGATGACAGCATGCATTAACATAGCAATGGTTACACCTAATATATGAGCACGATACATTTCAATACATAATGCAAATAATATTATGTCTGGTCAAAAGAATAATAGAACATTTCAGTTTTTAGAGGCTTGCAAACTTTGAACCTAGGTTGAAAGGGTACTTACAAGAAGGCAAGTACTAAGTATCGTGCACATGAATCAGTACATATGCTACAGTGAATTCAGTATGTACTGATCTTTTCGGATACATAGCGGTTTGCTTTTCACACATTTGGTACCCTACGCTAAGGATGCTTGTACCAGAACAATTTGGTACCGGTACCATTCGAGCACTAGTACCAATTTTGGGTGCTTTCTCAAAGAAAAAGACAAGGGAAAGAAAAACTCATAGAAGTTGTACTAAATCTAAGAAGAAATAGCTGCTGAGGCGTTTTTGCCTCACACCTGTAATAATTGTCGTAAAGTCCGGCTTGCCTATGCAAAATAATAATACTTTGTTTTGCCTATCAAAATCATCTAAGAAGAAATCTTTCTTAGTTGTTTCATTAATTTGCTTAGAAAAATAATTATATGTAGAAAACGTAAAGCTGTATCATGTTTTTTCATCTTCAAAAACTAGCTTCTATCAAGCCTCTTTTAGGATAGTTGCGAAGATCATTATCATACTTACAAAGCTGATAGTAACATATAACTATTACTAAGTAATTATGTTTATATCTTCGTACCTATGATGTACTTGTACCCTAGTTTTAGAGGTTTGAATATCACTGTATCATATGATACCAACCATCCATAAAAGTACACGTGCTACATAATTTTGAACTAGTCAGTCATATTAACCACCTGCATAGTTACATTAACAAAATAAAACAAGAAGCAGACGTTGATGTCATGCTCAAACATAAACCAAAATTGTATTTAGTATTAACTAGCCAACAACCTTCACTAGTAAACTTACAAACTCGGGAGAATACACAATCTTACAAAGCTAAAGTGGAATACGTGCTTTCTTGAACTTGATAATTTTCATATCAGCAATAAAATTCAATACTACTACGGAACCTAAGGGGAACTATGTCACTACATAAACCTGGTACCACAACCTTTACTTCATTTATGTATATATTGCATATTTCCAATAAAATCAAACATTATTGCCATTTTTCCATATATAGTCTAGAAATGTTAAATTGATCCTCTTATTCTTGTTCAAGCAAGCTACTAACATCTGAAGGAATATGCCCATTTTACAAGGTTTTAGCGAAGATACAAAATATAGTTTACATACAGAATTAGGGTTTCACAAAGGATATGAATGAAAACCATGTTTTTCTTGAGATCGCTGATCTCTGATTCGAGAATCTGAGATGCATAAATTTGGATTAAGAAAGAAGAATCTTACCGCCATTAAGAGGAAAACTGATAGCGCCGCCTAGGATAAAATTGGGTGAAAATCTGAACCAAAAATTGAAGTGCGACCTTGCAACAATCCCCGGACTGAACTAAAAATATTTATTTTCTTAAATCTGCAATTTGTATTCTCTTATGATGCCATTGGGCTCCAATAAAGATCGGGTTACAACTTTACTGGTGATTGGGCTACAATTTTGTTTCTCACTGGGCTACGGTTGCGTATTCTTTACATTTGCATTTCAATTAGTTGGGTTTGATATGCTTACATACCTGGTTCTTTAGTTTTACTTCGCTTTCGTTTTACAAAATACAGAAAGAATGCAACCAAGGATTCCATCTATTCTATTTTGTAAAGAGAATATTGACCTCGTTGTATTCTTTTCTCTCGTTAAGTCTCACTCAAAATACTCTTTTTTGATCAATTTAAGAGGAAAATTCATTTAGTCCTGTAAAATTAAATATGTTCATTCAGAAACAAATCCATTTCCAGCGTAACAATCATTTCTAAGATGCTTAATGATATCATAACTTCACTATTTCATTTATTTATTTCTTTTTTTTAATCTATATCTATTCTATTATACAATATCCAATATTTGGTTTTTTATATTCCTTTACTATGTTTGACCTCAAATGGAATACTAATTTCTCGTTAACTTTAGGGTATTTTTACAAATTTCCTGTGTAACGACCCGGATTTTCAGTCGTTTGATTTTGAACATTTAATTTATTTTAAATGTTGAGTTTGAAATGTAAATGGAATTTTAATATGAAATTTATCGATCGAACAGGTGGAATAAGATTAAAGTTTCAAATATAGTGATTTATTGAATAAATTTAATTGTTGAATTTATAATTGAAAATCGTTTAAATAATTGAATTGGAGTTGAATATGGATCGAAACGATTTCTAATGTTGATATAAATTCTATCGGAATTAGAATTGAGTTAATAAGTTCTTAACACTGGAATTTTTAAGTGATTTCGTAAATTTTTGAAATCGTCGATTTAATCGACGCGTTAAAATATCGATCCGGGGCACAGTCTCAGAATTCGATGAAACTAGTTTCATTGGATCCGTAATAGTGTATTATTATCGGATTCCAAATTTCGTAGCGTTTGGGTTTACCGTTTGGTCGTGCGATCTGGAAACGCCTAGAAATAATTTAATTTAAATAGTCGATTTAAAAGCTATCTTCCACATACGATCGAATTAGGTTCCGAAACTTGTTCCATTGCGTTCGAAATGGCGGTATAACATTAAGAACGTCAAGCGGCACGCCTCAATGGGAGTTTGGTATTCTATGTTATATTAAGGGAGATATTTTATAATTAAATAATATTATAAATCGTTTAAAGTCAAGCCCTATCCTAAATACTCGTACACGAGAAGTTTCTCCTCGGTTAAAATAGCGTATACTGTTTCCTTGCTCTTCAATTCAAAATCGCGTATAAGATAAGATTAAAAAACAAAAAAAAGGACAGTTCGTTTATCTATTAAAAAAAATATAGCGCGATTTAATCACGATGGACGAGCGCTGGAATTCGAGGGCTCGAACATTCGCGTATGCTCGTCAATGGAGGAGAGGCGACGGCGCCACGTCTAGAAGCGGTGGCTAGGGCTTGGGCTCGATTTTTGGGGCATCGCGATCAGTAGGTGAGCGCGTGGGTGATGATGGCGGCGAAGAGAAGTAGGTTTGTGACAGGGAACAGGCGGCGCTGGGGAAGGGGGTTCGACCGGTGCGGTTGATGCTCATGTCGCTGGTTTTCAGCTAGGGTTTTGAGTGGAACCGCGATGTGGGTATGCGTGTGCGGCATGGGTTAAGCTTGGTGGAACGCTACTGGAAGCTCGCGTGGAGGAGTTTTGCTGTAAGGTTATCTGTATTTTTTAGTTAATTTAATTTAATCATATTGTTAACACTAATTTAGTTATTAATTTGTTTATAAAAATTCAAATTGTTAATAACCCGTGATATGTTTTTATGAGGTCGAAATTTCGCGGAATCTGTGAAAACAATTTAAATTGGAACGAGGCGTAAAAAATAAAAATCAAGGTGAGTAAATCTCACTCAATTTGGATTGCTAGTTATAATTTAAAATATTGAAAATTAATTTATTGATTGATTGGATGAATTGATAATTATTGTTATCAGTTGAATGATTATATTATATATATTAGTACATATATTAGTAGTTGGATTGATTATTCTTGCCTATTGGAGCGGATGACACCCTGTGCGTCCCGCATAATAGCGGATGACCCTATATATAGCGATATCCTGCCTCGAAGCGGGATTGGTATTTTTATATTGTATTAACATCTGTGGATGCAGGGAAACAGGTTGGAGGGAACCAACAGGATTCCTCAAATATATATTGATTGTTTTCATATATAGTGATATATGATGTGAATTAATAATCTATTATGGATTGTTGTGTGATTTGTTTATTTGGATGTTATAGTAGCACTAGCCTAACTTTTGGTGTTTTAAATACCATAAATATTTTTTTTGGAATTTGAAAGGATTTAAAAGGAGATTTTGAATGTGGAAATTAGCCACAAGGGCCTCTTTAGTAAGTGGAATTAGTTTCTAGGACACACAACTGAAATAATTACTTTCAAGGACAAAACGTAAAATTATTAGTTTCTAGGGCCTAAAAACCTATGAAATTATGTCCATGAAAGTAATTGGACTGCTGACTTTGTCCTTGAAAGTAATTATTCTGCTGATTTTGGCCTTGAAAGTAATTTCTTTGAATGTGTGTCCTAGAAACTAATTAGACTGCAAAGTTTGTCCTTTTGTTGAAATGCCCCATTTTGAATATAGAAATATTTATATCGAAATTTGGATTGTTTTTAAAGAAATTGATTTGGATAAAACAATAATTGATTTTGGGTTGTATTTAACTATTCGTAAAAATATTTTAATCGGAGATTTTAAAATAATTTATATAGAGGATTTTTAAACGATTGATTTTTAAATGATATTTCTAGAAAATATGAAAAGGAGTTGAAATCGATATTTTAAATAGATTTGTGAAATAAATTGAATTTATTAAGAAATAGATTTATAAAATGAGATGTTATACATGGGATTAGTTTTATAAACAAGTGAAACTCAAATGAGTTATAAGTTCATAAAGGATGTTTATAAGTAAGGGAAATGAAATCAATTGATAAATTGGAATATAATTTTCACAGTGTGAATTTATATAGAGATATGAAAATAGGATTTTGGGAGAAATGGTGGATTTTATTTTTAAAAAATGAGAATGGTTAGGGAATCGAAATGAAATCGATGTGTTGTGAATCGAGAGGGATTTATAAATTGAAATTTGGTTATTGGGATTTTAATTATATATTTTTGTTAAGAAGTTAAGTTTAATTTTAAAAAAAGAATTTTTTATTTATTAAACTATGTAATTTTAAAGTTAGTTAGTATTGAAATACTTTGGAAGGTGGATTTTTCAAATATTTAATATTAATTGAAATAAATTCTAATTTTTATAATCAGCTTTGGAAATCAATTTGTTTTATCTGAAAATGAGTTGGAAATTGAATTATTGATGTTTTAATTAAAGAGTTTTGATATTTTAAATAGTTACTTAAACTTGTTTTAAAAAATAAATTATTATTCTTTTAAAACACTTATCATATATATATATATAAAGTTTTGAAGTGATTGAAAATTTTATTTATAAATTCTCTCGAGATTCGTAAACAGGGCTTATAAATGGATATGATTTTGAGGAGAGGAATTTTATAAGGGATTTGGAGGAAATGGAATTTCAAAAATGTTGAATATGAGAACTTCGAAAATGAAATCTGAATTCATAAAAGAAGTTATAAATTGTTGAATGGGGTTATAAATAAGTATGTTGGGTTTTGGAAATTGTAAAAGGGAATTTATTGATGATTCCGAAGACTTATGAGATAAGTTACGAAATATTCTCTTAAGCGTTGATATTTGAAATGATTTTGGAAAATAAGACTTATAATGTTTTCCTAGGTATTAAAATGGAAATTTGAAAATATTTCTAAGTGTTGAGATGGTTCGGAAATACCCTGTTATGGATTTAAGTACTTGAAATTATTTTCAAATATTGGAATATGGAAAGGAATTTGAATATATATCTTTGCAAAGGTATTTTGAAATATATATTTTGGAAAAAAATTATAATATGGGCCTAGTGACTGCTTATGGATGTTATTTGATAGTTAAATAACTGACTATCAAATATTGGCCAAATTCGTTGATCGTTTCGAAGAGACCGGGATTGGATTTAATTATCCGAAAACCACTTCGATCTGATTTGAGCGTTACGAATGGATATCATGAAGATAGCGAAGACGGTGATTCGGTTTGTCCAGACCCAGGACAACTTGTATGGATGAATGCTATTATTGCATCGTTTCCTGGAAGGTAGTGTTAGCATTCCAAGAATGAATGTTATTATAAAAGGTAAACGTTAGCCCCAAGCCTCATCAACCGGGAATGACTAAAACAGGGGAGATGCAGCAAGGCTAAGTGGGTCGCACCCAATTAGGGTATGTTTAACACCTTTCTAGATACCATCGGATATTATAAATTATGGATATGGTTGTGCATGGAAAAGTGAGCGCTCGAATAAGGGTGGGAACACCCAGGGGTATAACATATTCGATATTATCCAGGTTAGGGGTAGGCCGGTCTTGTGTTGGCAGAGGATCCGGCGAGGTCCTCGGTACATTTTTCTAGAGGTGTACTGTGACGGGCGGTACCCCAGTAGCCTAGTCATTGTATGGAATCCATTCTCCAATACGTGCCTTTACGGTTTTGATTGTAGAGCATAGTATGCTGAAACTTAATAATGGTAATAATTTCGGCTATTTGAATAAGTATTTATACTTAGACACTATTATAATATCACTAGATTTTCTATAAAATGTTTTGGTTATCGTAAGGGAAATACCCGTCGTGTTTATGTGACGCGGTCTTACGAGATACCTTTGTTTTTTAAAGGATTTTGATAACTTTAATAATTCAAATTGAGTGTGTTTTCTCACGCCGGTTTCCTAGACTGGCCGGGTGTTATTTTATTATAATGCTCGGTTCAGACCGAGTATTACAAATTTAGGTTAGAATGCTATGGAGCTTAGGAGACGAGCTGGAGGAGACTCAGGCGTATTCCACGTACTTGATTTATATTCCGCAGTGTGTGTTAAACTGAACGTTCAGTGTTTGTAAGGACAAGTTATTATAATTGTCCAGATTGATTGATGATTATTGTACTCTAATGATTGTATGTATATTAACAGTTACAGTTTCTTTTGTATAAAGATCCGTTATTATATATTATATTTTATTCCGCTGTGATTGTGAGATTCTGTGTATTGTTGTTCCTATTTTCTTCTATCTTCTTCTTCTTTACCCCTAACAATCTGCCTTTTTGTGCATTTTGGGTTGACATGTGCGGTTTATTGTCAGGTTAGACTGTACAGAAAAGTGGGTCATTACAACGTGGTATCAGAGCTGAAGGTTAAGCGAGAACCTTGGCTTTGGTGGGGATTACTCATTAGAGATAGGATCAGTAGCACCCTAGAATGAGTTTGAGTGTATTAATAGATATGAGCGCGTATTTGTTAGTGAATATAAAATGTTTATATTATGTTGATTTATCTGTTGAGCAGCATATAAATTCTGGTTGAGTAGTGGGACGCCACTAAATCGATAGGAGTTTCTAAACACTTGAACATGGTAAACCGACACAGTATTGTTTTGAAGCGGGTAAATGAAATAATTTTACCCAACTATATTTCGATATGAAAAAAAAATTCTAAGAATTATTATAGTATATTGGAGTGTTTGGTTGTTGTTATTATAGTCAAAATAAGATTATAAAATTTAAATGGTATATATATAACCAAAGGAAAATTGTATAAGTATGAATTATACAAATGAATTATAATTAAAATGGATTTAAACTCGAATTCAAAATTTTAAATCCCGGAAGGTTTGGAAAATATTTTCAGAAGTGTTATGGAAATGAATTAGTGTTATTTTGGAAATATTTTTGAATTAAATAATGGTAATATTATTATGAATTTTTTTTATAAGAAAATTGGTTTTAAATGGATTTTTGGAAGTGATAAAGCACTGAACTCACTACAATCGCTGGAAAATAACTCTGGTAATGACGGCTGCATCATCAATGTTCATTTTCTAGTTTCTAAGTGACGGATTGCTACCGAAATAATTTGATATGGATATTTTTTTTTGGAAACAACTGTTGTTTTGGAAATTCTGAAGGGAAATTATTTTGAAATGGAACTAAGTGGATTTTGAAAATTCCAAAGGAATGGTTTGTTAACCAAAAGGAGCTATATATATATATAATTTTAAAATGATTTGAAATAAATACCGAGTGTTTGAATTCTAGAAATCCTTATTTAAATGTTTTAGGAAAATATCAGAAAATAAGTTTTGAACTTATAAGTTGAGAAGGATATTAATAAGGAAAGAAGTGTGAAATTTAATTTTGGAATTGAAATTTAACTTAAGTAAGTTAAAATAAATTGAATTGGAATTAGAAATGATATCGAATGGGATTAAATATAAAAAATTAAATTGTAAAGTGATTATATGACTATAAGTTATAAATTATGAATGGAATAAAATTTTTAAGTGGAATTTTTTTGGAATTGTGAATAAATAAGTTTGAATAGCTTACAAAATTGGTGTTAATGGGATAAATATATAATTAAGCTATAAGGTGCTGTATAATCTGGAGTCAATAATAAAATGTGAATATACTCGAGTATTGAATTGATGAAAATGTGATAAATAAGTTGTGTAACTTGTAAATTGAAAAAGTGGAATAGAAACACCAAAATAAAATAATTGGATATTTTGGTGAAGAAATAAAAATCCAAATTAAATGAATTTGAACTCAAATAAATTAAATGAATTGATTTTTGAAATAAAAATCAGATATTGAATTATAAAATGGAAATGAACCAATTAGATATATTAATTAGTTAATTGAATATGGAGATGGAATTTAACTTTGTTAAGTTAAAATGGATTGAATGGGTTTAAAGTTAACTTAAGTTAAGTAAATAAAAATTTGAAGTGGAATTGGAATTATATTGAACTGAATTAAATATATTTGGAAATGTGGTCGAATAAAATAGAATTGGATTGGAATTGTGATGACTTAAGTCATAAATAAATTCAGTTTAAATGTAAATGAATTGAATAACAATCAATTTAAAATAACTATAGGCTTAAGTGGTTATTTTATGGATATCACTGAATTTGCATGGAAAATTGTCGTTTGACGTAAACGGAAGTAAATAAAATTCTGTAAATTAATAAAAAGTGAACAAATTGATTTTTAAATCAATTTGGAATGGATATGAATTTGTTAGGTATAAATGTGTAGTGAATGTAGGTAAATTTGGTTGTAAATCATTCGAGTTGAATGAAATGGTATATGGATTGATTGAAAGTAAATTAGTATCGGACCCTTATAATTGCTTATAAATATATGTTAACATGCTTGGTTATGCAAAGTATGTGTTTAACCAGTTAAATAAATAAAATGTTATTAAATTTTCATGTTTTAGTACTTACGTGTTTAAATTGAGAAAGTACAGGTACAGAGAGACTATTGGGCTAGATCGGGTTGCGTAATGTTATATAAAATAAGCTCGCTCGCTTAAAAATGCTAAATAAGGTACGTTTTCGGATTAATTACAAGAATGAAAAAATACTAATATATATTGTGTTTTCTGACAGTGTGGGTCGATGTATATATTTTTATCACTTTTGTCATATTGCAAAAGGCTCTCCATACAAAGGAGACTCTGCCAAAAAAAATCGGAAATTTAGGATGTTAGAAAAAAAATTGTTAACCAAAGGATGATTTTTGAAATTGAAAGTTGTAATAAAAGGTTTTGAATTAAAAAGGGAACCTAAGTGTTTTGGAGGAAACTAAAGGGTTTAGAAAGGGCGAAATACAGAATTTTAACTAAGTGGGTTTCGAAAAAAATTAATGGGTTTGGAGCAATTCTTCTACCTTGGCAATTCCGGAGACGAAATTCTTTTAAGGGGGACGAATGTAACAACCCGGATTTTCAGTCGTTTGATTTTGAACATTTAATTTATTTTAAATGTTGAGTTTGAAATGTAAATGGAATTTTAATATGAAATTTATCGATCGAACAGATGGAATAAGATTAAAGTTACAAATATAGTGATTTATTGAATAAATTTAATTGTTGAATTTATAATTGAAAATCGTTTAAATAATTGAATTGGAGTTGAATATGGATCGAAACAATTTCTAATGTTGATATAAATTCTATTGGAATTAGAATTGAGTTAATAAGTTGTTAAAACTGGAATTTTTAAGTGATTTCGTAAATTTTTGAAATCGTCGATTTAATCGACGCGTTAAAATAGTAATCCGGGCATAGTCTCGAAATTCGACGAAACCCGTTCCATTGGATCCGTAATAGTGTATTATTATCGGATTCCAAATTTTGTAGCGTTTGGGTTTACCGTTTGGTCGTGCGATCTAGAAACGCCTAGAAATAATTTAATTTAAATAGTCGATTTAAAAGGTTATCTTCCATATACGATCGAATTAGGTTTCGAAACTTGTTCCATTGCGTTCGGAATGGCGGTATAACATTAGAAACGCCAGGCGGCACGCCTCAATGGGAGTTTGGGATTTTATGTTATATTAAGGGAGATATTTATAATTAAATAATATTATAAATCATTTAAAGTCAAACCCTATCCTAAATACTCATACATGAGAAGTTTCTCCTCGGTTAAAATAGCGTATACTATTTCCTTGCTCTTTAATTCAAAATCGCGTATAAGATAAGATAAAATAAAACAAATACAAAAAATGACAGTTCGTTTATCTATAAATAAAAAAATTATAGTGCGATTTAATCGCGATGGACGAGCGCTGGAATTCGAGGACTCGAACATTCGCATATGCTCATCAATGGAGGAGAGACGACGGTGCCGCGTCTAGAAGCGGAGGCTAGGGCTTGGGCTCGATTTTTGGGGCATCGCGATCAGTAGGTGCGCGCACGGGTGATGATGGCGGCGAAGAGAAGTAGGTTTGTGACAGGGAACAGGCGGCGCAGTTGGTTTACACCTCACCTAACTCAGATATTGTCCCGAACTTAGTCACCTCCGCCTCATGGGCCAAGCCAAGGTGTGGGGTTTTGTTCCTCAAACGGCTTCGACGTTATTATGAGGTGAAGGCTTTGGTATATAAGCACCCACTTTATGGAATTATCCATGATGTAGGACTATTATTCCCATTTTTGAAGGGGTGTTACAATCTCCCTCCCTTTTAGAGCCCAATGTCCTCGTTGGCTCATGAACACAACACCACCCAAGCGTCGTAGCTGTAACACGTACAGACCACAATTCCGGCTGGGTATGGCTCTGATACCAATGTAACAGCCCGCACCTCATCTAACGCAGATATTGTCCCCAACTTAGTCGCCTCCGCCTCATGGGCCAAGCCAAGGTGTGGGGTTTTGTTCCTCAAAGGCCTCGACGTTATTATGAGGTGAAGGCTTTGGTATATAAGCACCCACTTTATAGTATTATCCACGATATGGGACTATTATTCCCATTTTTGAAGGGGTGTTACAATCTCCCCCCCCCCTCTTTAGAGCCCAACGTCCTCGTTGGCTCATGAACACAACACCACCCAAGCGTCGTAGCTGTAACACGTACAGACCACAATTCCGGCTGGGGATGGCTCTGATACCAATGTAACAGCCTGCACCTCATCTAACGCAGATATTGTCCCCAACTTAGTCGCCTCCGCCTCATGGGCCAAGCCAAGGTGTGGGGTTTTGTTCCTCAAAAGGCCTCGACGTTATTATGAGGTGAAGGCTTTGGTATATAAGCACCCACTTTATAGTATTATCCACGATATGAGACTATTATTCCCATTTTTTAAGGGGTGTTACAATCTCCCCCCTTTAGATCCCAACGTCCTCGTTGGCTCATGAACACAACACCACCCAGGCATCGTGGCTGTAACACGTACAGGCCACAATTCCGGCTGGGTATGGCTTTGATACCAATGTAACAGCGCGTACCTCACCTAACGCAGATATTGTCCCCAACTTAGTCACCTCCACTTCATGGGCCAAGCCAATATATGAGGTTTTGTTCCTCAGAAGGCCTCGATGTTATTATGAGGTGAAAGCTTTGGTATATAAGCACCCACTTTATAGTATTATCCACGATGTGGGACTATTATTCCCATTTTTGAAGGGGTGTTACACCTAATGTAGTGGTGTAAACTAAAATACATTTTTGGTTTTATTTCCTTTTATATGTGTTATAATATATGTTAGATTACGTGCATTGGCAACGAAGGTAAAAGGGTGAGCTTTTAAAAAAAATCCTTTTATTGCACAATAGCTTATTTTGTTTATATGAATATTAAATTTATATTAAATCATATTTAGTATCTATTAATAAAATAGTTTGGGGTTTGTTTTGATTTTAATTAAAATATGTATATATATGAAATATTTATTAATTTTCTATTGTTTAATAATAATATTTTCTTGTTAATTTATTTAGTTCAATTTATTAATTTAATTTTATATTAATTTTATGTTATAATGTTTTAATATTTTAATATGTTAGTATCCACAGTAAAGACATTATAACCATACTAAAAATGATAATCTAACCTAAGGGTAATATAGGTACCAACATGTGTGATATATGCATAATTAACCATGGTGACCTATGTTTAGTAAGTACATAAGTTAAGGTCATATGTCAGTGATGATGTCAAGGGAATATACATATGTATATAGCATTCAACATATATATAAATTAATTTTTTGGCCACTAAATTATTTATCTAATATTTATATATAAATATGTGTAATATAATATATTTTTTTGAAAATGGGTTCCTTTTATTGCTTTAACTAACTAAATTACAAAGTACAACACAGTAGCCCAAGCAAACAAGGTTACAAAACCACTTAAAACCAAATATATATACATCTGATTTCATAAAATATAAACTCCTCATATCAAATTAGAGTCTTCGTTTCACTGCACATGCTATCCAACCAAGTCCATAACTAAATAACTTCGGCCCAGTAGTGAGTGTGAATAGGTTAGTGGGCTTTCTGATTATAGTCTTCTCCAGACATCAAAAAACAATCTGGTATGAAAATGTAAGACTGCATCACATGCTTCCTACAACCGCCTATCACGTGGCTATGACGAATTTGACAACCCCCATACTGCTCGACTGCTTCTCCTTAAACTGGGTACGCAAATTCCAATCTTACCATGCCTGAGTATCAATTGTTGGTAATGTCAAACCCAAACATAGAATGATATCATCATCAAGAATTGCACACGCAGAACCACACATTTAAGCTCGCCACCACACATAACTCCTTCTTCTATGATTTTATGAAATTAGCCATGAAATAAGTCATGCTAATTTTGGGATTCAATCTCGAAAGCAAATGCCCATCAATCTGAAGGTGGAGCGATTTCCAAATCACACTTTTCTCTATTTTGTTTACATATAGACATAGGGATATGAATGAACAGATTTTAAATTGCAGATCCCATGCATTGAATATGAACATCATCACATATATCACAAATCGAAACTATGAATTCCGAATGCCAAAACAATATTGTAAATCATAAGGCACTATAAATTGGAAGTTTTGTGCCTACCAAAAATAAACACGCTCGAAAATACTTAACTTTGAATCTCTTTGGGCTAAACTCGCCAAATCCTAAAAACCATAATCGATTGAGGAATCTTACCCAAATTCGTGTATTAGAACTGAAAGCATCGGCATATGATATAAAATTATAAAATCAGAATCGCCACTAATACACACTTTAATAGATCTAAATCAAAAGCGTTGGATCAACGTTTGAACTGTGAGTTCCTGCATCCCCAAATTGATGACAAATTGCAGAAATGGAGTTGAATCAGGTAGAAGGTAATGGATCTGAGATGTGATTTCGCCTTATTGAATCCCCCAATTTTTGAATATCGATAAGAATTGGAATGGATCAGCATAAATTTGATAACATAAACACGGTTTTAGGCATAAGAGAATCGCCTGGTAGTTTCTCTCCCCATGGGAGAGAATTGTAATATGACATTATATATATATATATGGTATAATTTTTTGCTTATATTCTAATATATATTTAAACTAAATTACTAATATTTAATCATGTATATACATAGTTATATTTATATATACATATATTTAATAGATTAAAATTTAGAAATTTAAATAATTTGACCAAATCAAAATAAAACTATTTTTTTAATTTTGAACCCTTGTATTAGAGACTTTTTTAATAAATGTAAACATTTTTGAAATTGATATAATTCGTCGGAGGGGGAGCTAGACGAGGAAGAAGTGCAGAGGAGGAAGTCACGAAGTCGTGGTGCTTGGGCTTCGTGATTATTTTGTTCGATGAAGTGAAGCTAGGGCTTCGTTCGGTAAAGAAGAGAAGTAGAAGTGGAAGTGTCGGATGAGAAATCTCATCCGATGTTGCTAGGTTTTACCGCTCTATATTTATGGAGCGGTGGTGTTTCGTTCGGCATTGAGGAGGACCGGACGAGATTTCTCATCCTGTGACGATGGTTCAGTGAAAGCAATTTCCTTTGCCGCTCCATGTGATGCCGAACGAAATATATCGTTCGGTATTTAGGCATGCCGGTCCAAACTAAAGTGGTGATGCCAGTCTAAATGCTGTGTGCCGAACCAAGTAGCGCTGGTCTAGATTTGAGATGTTGAAGGCCGAAGCAAATATTTGGTTTGGTGTTAGAGCATGCCGGTCCAAATCATACCGGACTAAACCATGTGTGTTGCTTGCCGGACCAAACATGCCGAACCAGGACTGCCGAACCAAACCCCAAGGCTGCTATATAGCAGCTACCTCTCCTCATTTCTTCACTCTATAAATAGTGGAGCTCCTGGACAACAATACCAGCCATCCTAGAGAGCTGAAACTCTGCATAATTTTGTTTGTATTGTTGATTCTTCTTATGTATAGCCTCCAAAAGTGAATCAATCTTGTAACTCTAATCTTTTAGTGATTAATAAAATCTTCTCTCCCCAAGTGGACATACACTGCTCCGCGGTAGTGGAACCACTGTAAATATTGGTGTTATTTATTTTTCTGCATTGCATAGATCTGTGACTGTCTGTTCTAGTGTTTATCTCTGTTTGTTTCGTCTCATTACAATCACGATCCAGTTGTTTCCACTGTATTGGGTTTTTTATTCCCTTAGACTGATCATCTGAAGGGATTTTCCCCAACAGTTTGGTATCGGAGTTGCAAGGTTGATTGAGGAGTGTTAGACGCTATGGCAGGAGATGAAGCGACTCCAGTTGTTACAAGACCCTATACTAAAGGGATGTATATCGTGTTTGGATCATAGTTGGCAATTGAGAAATGGAATGGGGATAAAGACTTCAAGAAGTGGCAATGGAGGATGAAGGCTGTTCTAATAAGGAATGAAGTCCATCCAATAGTGTTTACCCCTGAGGAATTGACGGTTGGCATCTCAGTTGCGAAAAGGAAGGAGATGGAGAACTGGGCGTTTACTACTTTACAACTAGCTATGGGAGAGAATGTTATCTCAGAGATTAGCAGTGAGACCACTGCTAGGGGCATTTGGACCAAGCTGGAAAATCTCTACTTGAAGAAATTTCTGACTAACTGTTCGATATTGCTGAAGACATTTTTCACCATGCGGATGAGAGAGGGTACTTCAGTGAAGGAACATCTTAATTTCTTTGATGATCTCGTGATGAAGATGAAGATAGTTGACTTGAAGATGGATGAGGAGCAAATGGCAATGATTCTTTTGTGTTCCCTTCCGGAGCGTTACACAAGTTTCGCTAACAGCCTTATCTTCGCTAGAGACACATTGACAGTGGAAGATGTGAAGTCAGGCCTTCTATATGAGGGCTTTAGAGATCAGATGAAGGAGATAAGTGAAGGAAGTAGATGTGGAAGTAGTAGTCACGGCCTGTTTGTTGAAAGAGGTAGAGAAGATAAGAAGAATTGGCACTCTAGAGGGCGTTCCAAGTCCAGGAAGCCCGGTAATGGCAGGAGAGGAAAGTCTAAGAATGGAAAGTGCTTTATCTGCAAAAAACCTGGTTATTGGAAAAAGGATTATCCAGATTTGAAGAAGAAGGAAGAAGACCCATCTGTATCTGACGATGTGTTGTCTGCAACAGTGTCGGATGTCTTAGACCATTGGGTGTTGGACTCGGGGGCGTCTTTCCATATGACGCCTAATAAGGATTACTTCAGTTCTTTCGTTGGATGAGAGGAAAGCTCTATTCTTATGGGTAATGATGCTAGCTGTAGATCAATGGGTGAATGTACAGTGAGGATCATGATGTTTGACGGAGTAATATGCACTTTGACAGGTGTTCGGTTGTTCCAAGTCTTCGAAAGTCCTTAATTTCTTTAGGACAATTGGCATCTTTGGGATGCAAGGTAATTATCGAGAAGGATAGTCTGAAGGTTTCGAGAGGTGCACTAGTTCTTATGAAAGGAGATGTGTTCCGAAATCTGTATTTGCTAAAAGGAACCATGGTTCTTGGAGAGTCGTGTGTTGGAGTAGATAGTTCTCGTGCATTGGATGCCAGAAAGCTTTGGCATCTCAGGTTACAAGATTTAGTTATATTAGGTGCCGATGATGTTAGGCGGTTATCATATTTGGTATCAGAGCTCTAGGTTACAAGATTAACCTGAGTTGATACCATGGTCTAGTAGACATAGAGAAGGAGTTATCACCCTAGACTGGATCAAGAGTATATATATACAAGAGAGTGCATACTTGTTATATGTTTTAGTTTTTAAAACTATATAGTAGTATATAAGTTGCATGCACAAACAAGTACCATTAATGCAGTTTTCTTTATGAGATACTGACCATTCTTGTTACAGATCAAGAATGAGCTGGGATATAAGAAATACCGTGATGAACACCGTAGCTAGAGTCAAAGAAGGAGTGGGTTCGGGGGCTGCTAACCCTGACTTACAGATAATGTTCAACGTGATGATGGCGAACATGCTGCAAAATGCCCAAGCGATGGCTCCGAATGTTGTTGTTTGTTGTTCAAGTACAAGCGTCAAAAGTCAATTTCTCTAAGTTGAACAACAATTTTGCTAGTCTTGGTAGCAAACCATTCCAAGCAACGGAATCAGCTATGGAAGTGCAGGATTGGTTGGATACTCGTTAAAGGATTTTTTTATTACCTTGAATTGGATAAAGCAATCTAGAGGAGGTTGGCTTTCCGATGCTTCAAGGGAGAGCCATGAGCTGGTGGAACGACATTAGAGTTGCTACACCCAAGGATCAGTTTACTTGAGACCAGGTCAAAACCCGATTCAAGGAGAAGTTCATTTCGGCTGCTCAGAAGTCGGTGCTATTTAGGAAATTTGCTGATTTGAAGTAGGGAATATGCATGTCTCTAAGTATGTTGCAGAGTTCGATGCCTTATCGAAATACAGGATGTCTTTCATCGACACTCCATTAAGAAAGAATGAGAAATTTCTTATGGGTTTGGACAATTACTTGGGGGAGAAGTTGGTGAGTCATATCGATGAACCATTTGAGAGACTCGTCGAGAAAGCTCTTTACCAGGAGAGTTTGTACCCTAAGTCCAAATCAGTAATTATGGTAAAGGAAAAGGCAAAACTGTAATAAGGTGGTAGAGGCAAGAAGAAATGAAATGGTAAGAGAAAGTACTTTCAGGGAAACAATGCTCATAAGAAGGATAAGTGGGATCTTGTTTGTTATGGCTGTAGAAACAAGGGTTACCTAATTAGAGATTGTAAAGATGATGGAAAGAAGAAGTGCTACAACTGCGGCAAGTTTGGACATATGCAGAATAATTGCCTAAAACGAGCACAGTAGAAACAAGTTGTGAACGCATATGTTTTTGACGCTGTCCCGAGCTCGTTGAGTGCTCCCTCGATGAAGGAGAAGGGGAAGAGTATCATAATTCAAGATATGCTTTCCATTTATGATGTTTCCATACAAATTTTGTTTGATACTTGGGCTTCACATTCCTTCATATCTAGTGACTTAGTAGGTAGATTGGTATTAAAATCCGAAATAGTTGACCGACCTTTGATTGTGATGAACATTGTTGGAGGCTCCACCAGCCTATGTATGGTTTGTCATGTTTTGGTCTTATTGAGTCATGGATTCTCTTTTGTTTGTGATTGCTTTGCTTCGAATTTTGTTCAGTTCGAGATTATCTTGGGAATGGACTAGTTGAGGAAGCATATGATAGTGGTAGATTGAAAAAAGCTGATGATGATGATTGGGGCTGTGTAGGGGTGGATGGTTGTGATTGGCTACTTTCCAAAGCAAAGGGTTATGGTTAGATTTCTATATTCGCTTGAGGTTCCATAGGATGAGTTGTCATCTATTCCTATCATGAGAGAGTATCTAGATATGTTTGAGGAGGTGACCAGATTACTGCTACATAAAGAGATTGAGTTCCGTATTAACTTAGTAAAGGATGCCAGACTGATAGTTATGCATTTGAGGCGTATGGAACCCAGAGAGAAGAAGGATTTGGAGGTGCAATTGAATGACCTATTAAAGAGAGGGTTTATTCGTAGGAGCATATCTGTGTACGGCGCACCTGTAGTGTTCGCCACTAATGCAGATGGTTCTATGAGGTTGTGTGTAGATTATCATGAGCTGAATAAGGTGATGAGGAAGAACAAGTATCCACTCTCGCATATTGATGAGTTATTCGATCAGCTCCATGTGCGAAGGGGTTCTCTTAGTTAGATTTAGCGACGGGTTTTCAGCAGCTAAAGGTAGCAAAGGAGAGTGTGTCGATCACTTCATTTTGTATGCCGTCTGATTTCCATAAGTGGTTGGTTATGCCATTCGGGCTAACCAAGTCCCCAACATACTTTGTTTATCTCATGAACCTATCTTCAGAGCTCAGCTAAACAAGTTTGTGCTTGTGTTCATGGATGATATTCTGGTCTATTCTAGGATAGAGGAGGAACAAAAGTCGCACTTGAGGATTATGCTTGAGGTATTAAGGTAGCACAAGTTGATAGCGAACTTTTCGAAGTGTCACTTTTGGAGAAGGAAAACGAGATTCTTGGTTCATGTCGTCTCTGAGTAGAGAATCACAGTAGACCCTACCATGGTGGCAGTGGTTCAGGATTGGAACCAACCCAAGAACACTACTGATGTAAGGAGTTTCGTAGGATTGGCGCGATACTATATATATTTTATTAAGGACTTCCCGAAGGTAGTAGCATCATTAACCAATTTGACAAAAAAGAACCAGATTTTTATTTGGGGTGCAAATTTCGAGCATGCATTAGTGAGTCTGAAAGAGAGGTTGATGAGTGCACCAGTATTGACTATTTTGAGTGGGAATGAGGAGCTGACAGTATACACAGACACTTGTGGTACTAGACAAGGTGCGGTGTTGATGCAGAGGGGAAAAGTTGTTGCCTACGCCAGTCGACAACTAAAACCTCACAAGAAGTAGCATCCGACTCATAATTTAGAGATGGCGGTGATAATGTTCGCTTTAAAGATTTGGAGGAATTATCTATTAGGAGAAAGGTTCGAGCTATTCATGGACCACAAATCCTTGGAGTACCTTTTCTTTTAGAAGGATCTCAACCTTCGCTAATAGCATGGTTGGAATTCTTAGCCTCCTAAGACTTTAGCATTTCCTAAATGCCTAGTAAGAGGAATGCAGTCATCGGTGCATTAAGTAGAAGACATGCCAGTTTGGGAGCGATGTTCCTAGAGTGGAAGCAGTTGGAGTACATTATTGGCTATTAGTTCAGACCTCATTGCGAGTTAAAGCCAGAGACGTTGGCGAATTCGACGATCAGACCTACTTTGATTGAGTGGATTGGTACTAGTCAGGGGCAAGATGCTAGACTAGCTGAGATCATAGAAAAAATAAAAGAAGGAGTAGAGTCTGAGGAGATGAAGTAGTATAGACTCGACTGAGATGGTTGGCTCCGTAAGGATGTGAGATTATTTGTTCTCGATGTTGATGGATTACGAGATGAGGTGCTATGAGAGTGCCATTACTCTAGATTAATTATACATCCTGGCAGTAATAAGATGTACTATTATATGAAGCAGATGTCACTACAAGAAATCTAATATGTACCTACCAATATTTTACCTACCAATATATGTGGGTAGGTAAAGAAAACCTTTATATACCAATATTTAATGGTAAGATTTATTGGTAGGTAAATATTGCCAATATTATAACATTTTGGAAGGATGATTATCTACCATAAATATGAGTAAGTAAAAAGTGTTACCTACACATATACTGGAGGGAAAGTTTTTTTCAATTGGCGTATATATTTCCCTCCTGTCACTTTAACTTTTCATTAAAAATAACAATGAATTGTGTGATGATGTGTCAAAAAACCCTATCCTAGCAATTTCATTTTTGGAATGAAGATTTCATTTGCATATCCTAGCAATGTTCCTTATAAAATCACTTATTTATTAATTATTAATAATTATTTTGAAATATGAAATAATTAGCAATTAATAATTAATAAACATTGATTAAGTTTTAAATAATTAATATTAAATATTCAATAATCATTTATTAATAACTAATCATTTATTAATAACTTTTTATATATTGCCATTTTTTTTCAAACAATTGACTATTAAAATGTAAGTGTGGTAATTTTTCTAAAAAGTTTCACAATTTCATACCAATATGTCATCATCCAAAATGGTTAAAACATATTCTCTCCAATTTATTACAGAAACACAATCCATACCATCCCCTCCAGCTATAGATCTAACCATTTATTTTAAATCAAATCTAACGGTATAAATCTCAATCCGCGTATTTCCTTTTGATTGGCCACACTAGAAACCGACAGGAACCACTATCCACCTTTCAATCCCCCACATCTTCATTCTCCAAAGTACCATTCAGATCCCCAATCATCTCATCTTCCCAGAGCCGGTTCTTGGGCAAGGCCCAATAGGCTACTGAATAGGGAAACCCCCCTTCTTGGGGCAACGGATCGGAGAAAAAAACCCAATTCTCAAAACCTCAAATCGCGATTGCCTCCTCCTCCGATTCTCGCACGCGACTTATTCTCCTCTGCGACGATGGCAGTCTCCAACATTGCGACGGTTGCTAACTCTCCTCCGGCAGTTCTCAGTCTATTCCTGTCCCCAATACCAAATTTGTTCCACAGTTTATTTCAAAATTACACCGCATACCCATCAGGAATAGTTTCCTGTGTCAATGCTCTCGCCATACGCGTGATTGGACGGACGCAAGTTATTGTTAAACTTTAAATCCGCTGGAGAACTACAAACATTTATCTTATATCCACACAGTCAGTGGCCTCTTACATTTGAGGTAAAGATTACTGAACCAACACCATATATTACACGTTCTCAGAGGTTCGGTGTTCTTCTATTTTCATGTTTGGATGGAAATTCATTTTGAATCTACTGTAACAACGTTGACCATTAGAATTAGATGTATACCAGATGGTTGTTCTTGATTGAACAAATGAGTAATTGGCAAATTGTTTGCAATGAAATTGTATTGCTTACATTTAAGTTGATTTGCTAAACATTTTGTCATACTTATGTGACTATGTCACATTATTGATATCCAGAAACTATTCCTTTTTTTGGGTCTACCAAAATGATTGATTTATTTTGCAAACTAATATATTTTTCTTTGTTGCTTTTGCTGTCATTCACTTGTACGTAAATTAGTTATGAACTATAGAGTTTGTAATCTTAACTTGGTGTCAAATGAATGTGTTAGATTATACATATTTAATGCCTTCAGCGGTATTCATGTTAAGTAAATAATGCTTACGTTTGCATATCAAGTTACAAGATGTTTGATAATATTTTTGTATCATTATTACATTTTTTCTTATGTGTGTGTGTGAATCCAAAATAAATCCACGATCATGGAATCTACAACCATTGATATAATCATTTAAGCACACAATTTTCAATTAGATGTAAAGCATCAACTAATGTACTATTACCAAAAAGCATATGTGATTATTGAATCTACTTTTAATTGAATTAATGAATGTATATTTACTGAAATCTATTACTGAATATGCTCAGTCATTAAATTTAGTTTTACAGTTTCACTACACGATAGTTGATGTAGATGTTAGTTTCCTAAATTAGATATAATTTGGATCAAGTAGTTAGTTTCAACTTTTATTTTTTTGTAGCATATCAGATCTGTGAGTAGGAAATGCTAATTAAATACAATTTTGAGTATATATAGTTGCTCATATAATACATCAATGATTGTCAATGGTCTAACAAAATCAAAGTATGTTTTATATGTAGAGAAGGCAAACCATAGGCGGAATTAGATTAATACATCAAGTATTGTGTTTGCTATTTTGAATTTTTGATTAATACTTATCATGTTAGATTTAGGTTCATGATAAATGATAATTGATAAATATCAAAAGCATTGCATTGCATTGCTTTGCTTAACTTATTAAATTGTGATGCAATTATACGCTGATTTGTTGATTATTTAGATTAATACTTATTAGATTGATGATGATATTTTATTAGGAAAAAAAATATTTGAATTCATTTTTGTTAAATTCAATAGTTTATATTTTTATTATGTACATCAAATGAAATATATTCTTATAAGAGGTAATTAGTATAAAGGAAAAACTTTAAAGTAATTTTTAAACCAAAAACGCAACATTTAGAATTGAGGCAGAAGGACAGTAGTGCGTTTTTTCAATTTTCCGACTTCAACAGTTTTCTTCGCCATCGTCCAAGCTTGCCCTAGCCGCTTGAAGAATTTGCTTCCAAAAATTCAAGAAGTTGTTTTCGTTGAATAGGATTGATGTGGTAAACATATTAAAGTATATACATATGAAGTTAATGAGAGAATATTTTGGAAGAATGATTGAAATATGTATTTTGGATGAACTTTGTTATTATGTGAAGTTAATGAAAAATATTTACAATGTTCTAATATCATTTTTTAGTTTTTTTCCTATGTAAAAGACAAAAAAAAATTGCTCGCCTAGGGCAACCCATAGGCTAGAACCGGCCCTGCATCTTCCCAAACCTAATTCCCAAAGTAATCAAACAAATTTGTTAATTTCACCATGGTAGGAAGAGCCACTATAAAAAATTGTTAATCGAACAAGTTTTACTCCCCTTCTCTCCTTTTTGATTCAACAATGAAATTAGTTTTCCGTGCCGTCAAAATGTAACCTTTTTGTTTATTTCTTATTTATGTTTCCTCTTAATTTTTGACTAAATTATGCTTCATCGTTAATTTTCTATGTAAACTGCATTATGTAGTTTTGTGAGAATGGAAGATTATATATTTAGAAGGGCCATTTGAAGAATGTTATTTAGACTACAACCAAATTTTGGATCATCATCTTATGTTGCTGCATTGATTAATATTAGGGTAAAACATGCACTTATTCGAATACTTTATAAACTTTTTTGCATATTTTATTTTTCCTCTACAGGTATTAGCATATGAAGTTCTTAAAAATAAAACCTTAAGAAATTGTAGCAATCTTGATTTTTTTTATGAATTTTCTAACATTTTTTGATGATGTTGTCATTGATTCACTTATTTGGTAAGGCTGCAAAGTTGTGTAATAGAGCATTGATTTCCTTCAATACATCGATAGTAAAATGCTAATTTGGCTTCATATTATCAAAATGCTTGACTAAATGATGTTCCCTTAGTAATTGTAATATTAAATGCAACAATCCTATAGATAATAAATACGAGTATTTTTATTCTATGTTTGTTTTTATTTTGGATTTGATTTTCAAGAAAAGAGTCACAGGTCCCTGTTTTTGATGTTGTTATACAAAAAGTCCCTACAGAATTGAATATGTAAATTTGGTCCCTATTTTTCAAAAATAAAAAAACGCGAATTGTCTTGCACTTTTCTGACAGAAAATGCAAGATAACTTGCACTTTTTTAATTTCGAAATTTCGAAAATTTTGAAAAGCGCAAGTTAACTTGCACTTTTTATCAGAAAAGCGCAAGCTAGTTTGCGCTTTCTAATTTTGAAATTTTTTTGAAAATTTGAAAACTTTTAAAATTTTTGAAAAGCGCAATGTAACTTGCGCTTTCTATCAGGAAAGCGCAAGCTAGTTTGCGCTTTCTGATTTTGAAAATTTTGAAATTTTAAAAATCGCAAGTTAACTTGCATTTTCTTATTCGGAAAAAACAGGGACTTAATTTACATACTTATTTCTACAGGGACTTTTCTTATAACACCATCAGAAATAGGGACCTTTTGTGCAAAACCCCTTTGATTTTTCATCAAAATTATTACTTACCAATTTCATCATTGATTCACCCATTTGGTAAGGTTCATTTTATTATGGCCTTCCATGAATGGATAGATAATTAAATGCTTAATTGTGTTCATTGTATAGAATTGATTCTTAAATGACTTGCAACATGCTTGATTATATTATCAAATGAAATATTAATCTTGCCATTTAAGTATCAGTTTTATATAATGAAGACAATAAAAAATTAAATTGTCTATCCATTTTAAGTTATATAGGGCTTGAATTACCTAAAAGATGGCATTTTTTAAAATAAATGCAACATCTCCTTTTCTGATCATCGTTGCCTCAAAAAGGAACGTTGATTTATTTTTTGGTGCTATTTTTGTTAGCCATTAATTCCTTACTAACTTCAAATGAAACCATTCAATTTATTAGCTATTAATTCCTTATTATTTCAAACAAGAAACCTCCATATCTTGCTATTATATTGACATTTTCTTCAATTTAGCATAAAATACTTATTTCCCTCAAGTTTTAAGATTTGCTAGCCCATTATTTGCTAATGCATGGAGTTTAAAATTTCTTTGTACATTGGAATCATATTTTTCATTATTCATTTGAAATTATTCTAAATGTTGTCCACTTTCATATAAAAGTCGGTTATTTAAGAAAAGATTTGAATGAATTAGAGTTTGGTATGTTACATAAGTTTTCCAACATATTTCAATTTTGTGTTTCATTTTTTAGGCTTAAAAATTTGTTTCCTTTATTATGTTAATGCTATGGACATTCACTCTTACACTTTATCATCACTATGATTTTTATTTCATTCAAGCTTGCTTCCATCCCAGTCTAGCATCACTTCTTTATTTATTTTGTTCTTTAAAACAATATTAAGAATGTAATACTAAGAATAATCAAGAATATAAAGGTACTTGATGATATTCCTGCTAATAATTTTGTTTCCATATTAATATCGATCTCCCTTAAGTTAGTTACCAATCAATGGTTTCTTTCTATTTCTCAAGATTGTATTGCAAATATCTTTATTTATGTGGCAATTATATGTTATGTGAGGCTTGAATAATCTATAAAGACGATGTCTTTGAAAAAACAACCTTTCTTTCAAAAATAAAGGCAGTGCCTCAAAAAAGAAAGTTCATTTATATTATATCGCTTTTCTTTTTATGCTTATCTTTCTAATTTATTAGCCACTAATTCTTTGTTACACTTCTAACGTTTTACGTAGTTCTTGAAATTAGGAGTAGTGCATGTCTTCAAGAGGTGACTACATGATGGTCTACAACTTGATTTTGAGAACCTACTCTCTCAAGTTAGTTTCTTACTGCTTAATTTGTTGTCTTTTCCCACAAGGAACCTATGTATCTTATTATTACTATTAATGTTTCCTTAATTTTAGATTTAAAATTGTTTTTCGCACCCTTTAAGTTTTGGTAGCCTTTCATTACTAATCAAGGGATTTTATTAATTTTACTTTCATTTACTTTTCTTACCATATTCTAAAGTTTGATACATTTGAAATTATAGTACGAGATTCTTTAAGAATCAACTAAAACATGTGTAGGTTAGAAATATTAGAAGTATGTGAGTTATAGAGAAAGGTATATAGTATTCTTAGATTATAAGCTACTTGCAACTATATTTTTGTATTTGTTCCAATAGTCATGAAGCAACGTACTTAATGCATTATGGTCACTCAGACACTGTTTGTTTACAAATCTACCTCTGGCTAAATCATGTTTTAAAAATAAAAACTTATACTCCTTTTCTCTATTAGTGTTTTCAAACATAACTTGAAGTTTGTCCAAAAACAAAGAAAATTCTCATATATCATATAATATCATATAAAGCTGGGTTATTTCTAAATAAGCTATACATTCAATTTTAAGACCTAACATTGTTACACTCGTTATACAATTGACCACCGATCGATGTCCTTACTAGTCTTTTAAACGGAAGACTCGTTAGAGAGAAGATATGACCTGCAGTACAAAGTCAGGTAACATACAGTCAAATCAGTATATTATAGACTGATAGTTCATAAAACTAGAATTGATATTTACATCATATATATATTCTTCGTAGACGAACGCAGTAGACTCCTTGGTAATCAAATTCCTTGACATATTCGACACAGAAGGCATAAAAGGCATGTCCTAAGATATAATAGATAAAATTGGAACAATTAAAATATCAATGGAGAATAGTTCTTTTGAATTAGAGTCAGTATGCTAATCAGTTTACCTTCAAGTATGACTTCTATTGCAAAATATTTTCTTGATATGTTAAGCCTAATTATTAATTGATGATTAATGAAGTATTCATTTTTTTGCATGATTTTGAAATCGAAGAAAGCACGAGGAGTCTACTAATGTAAACATGTTTTTCATGTGAAGTGTATCGATAGCCGGCTCATCAAGCATGCTTCATGTCCATTGTGTAGAAGAGACATCTAATTTTTTCAAGTTATTTTATGTATATTATATATACATGGGCATCGGTTGTTTGTACATATATAAGTGTGAATTTTTTGTACACTACATATACATTTGATTGAGTATCACAATGACTACAACTATTCTGATTTGGTTATTTGGGTTGTTTGATATATTAGTTTTGTAGATAATAATAATGTATGTTTTTTTCTAGTTTATTTCTAATATAGAACATTTATAAATAACTGTTATTATCTTTTACTTACACATAACTATTAAATTTGACCAAAATATGAATTGTGTAACAGACTAACAAAATGATGTCACGTAGGCTAATAAAATAATGCCACATGGTCCAATAATATTCTGCAACATAGACCAATAAAATGATGGCACAAAGCAAATCAGATAATGCCACATGGACTAATCAAATGATGCCACGTGGCCAAAGAAAAATGATGCCATATGTACTAATCAAATGATGGCACGTGGACAAATTGTTGTTTGATACATGGACCAACCACAAGATGCCAAGTGGTGGCATTGATGTATGCCATGTGTATGCTACTGTAGCAACCATGTCAGCAGCCACGTGGGATGACACATCATCAAACACATTAGCCGATGACTCATCATTTGATTCACAACTTAGTGGGGTCCACGGATTCTTTTACCTACCAGTATTAATAAGTGTAGGTAAAGACTCTTTCCCTACTAACCTATACCTACCAGTGTCTACCAATTCAGTATTAGTAGCTAAAACATATTACCCACCATTAGGCTAGTTTTACCTACACTTACAATTGGTAGGTAAAGACCCTATTTTCTTGTAGTGTGTATTATTTGGAAGGGAATAAGAAGGATGTCAGGACATTCATCTTGAAGTGTATGAACTGCTAGTTGGTGAAGACAGAGCAAATGAAGCCAAGTGGATTGCTACAACCACTCGAAGTTCCCAAATGGAAATGGGAGCAAGTGTCGATGAACTTTATAGATGGATTGTTGAAGACCATAGGAGGGTGCGATAGCATTTGGATCATAATTGATAAATTGATGAAGAGTGCTCGATTCATACTCGTAAAGTCTAGCAGAACGACATCAAAATTGGCCGACTTGTATGTGAAATGGATAGTGTGATTCCATGGTGTGCCAAATAGCATTGTGAGTGACCGAGACCCAGTGGGTTTTAGAAGAGCTTACAAGAGGCACTGGAGACTGAGCTGCATCTCAGTACAGCTTATCACCTGCAAACTGATAAGCAGACCGAGAAGGCAAAACGTATATTGGAGAATCTCTTGCGAGCTTGCATACTCGATTCCGAAGGCTCATGGGATGGTCATCTGCATTTGGTAGAATTAGCCTTACAACATCTATCAGTCTATTATCGTTATGGCACCATACGTAGCATTGTATGGCTGATCATGTAACGCTCCTTCATGTTGGTGGGAAGCAAGCGAGAAACTGATAATTGGGCCAGATATTATTTGGGAAACCTCGAAGAAGATTGAGATCATTCTGCAACGAATGAAAGCTGCTCAGGATATGTAGAAGAGTTACGCTAATAAGAGACGTCGATATTTAGTGTTCTTTATCGGTGATATGGTGTTTGTGAAGATTTCTCCGTTAAAGAATATTATTCGATTCGATAGTAAGAGAAAGTTGGCACCAAGATTTATAGGTCCTTTTTTGATAGTAGAGAGGATTAGGAACCTAGCATATAGGGTTGACTTACCTCAAAAGATGGAGAAGTGCACTACGTCTTCCACGTCTCTCATTTGCAGAAGTTTGTGCATGACACAGGCATGATGGTAACACTGGATCAAATTGAAGATATTAAGATTGAACCAGAAGCTTCAAGACCTCGTGGGCTGGTTTGTATTATCGGACACGACACGAAACAGCTTAAGAGGAAGACGATGGGGTTAGTGAAGGTTCAATGGGGCTAAAGTAAAGGCGATTGTACATGGAAAACCAAAAAGAATACGAGGGCTGCATATTCAGAGCTCTTTGCATGGTAAGGCCTACCGTTTATTGAATTTACTTTCACCTTTGATATATTGTATGATGGTTTAGTATCTTGCATGCCAGGATAAGCTCATGTATATTATTGTTGCATGTCTGTCTGTTTGATATGTTTGATGGTTGGATGTGATTGTTAGGCATGCAGGGTAACCATGGTTGATTATTCTTTGATTTGTTTAGGAATTTCGAAGGTGAAATTCCTAAAGGGGGAGAGTGTAACAACCCGTATTTTACATATCAGAGGATTATAAAATATTTTTATTTAATTCATATGAAGTTGTAGATCTCTAATATTTTGGAAAATGACTCTTAGGGACATTTTCCACATCTATGATTTCAAATTTCTATGTGACCACTTTAACCCTAAAATATTGTATGGCCTATAAATTTTGATAGGAGCCGAGTTAGATTCTGAAACCACTTCCATTACTTCAGAATGATAGTTTCACTTTATGTATAGTGTTCATAATAGTAAAACGGACTTACCGTTTGAAAGTTATGGCTATTTTAAGTTTGGCTGTTGTTGTCCAGTGTTAGTGGGTAATTAATTAGGCCAAAACCTAAGCCCACTAACTAATTTCAGGATTGGAGCCTAAAGGGGATTGAGGGATTGTTCTCAATCATTCCATTAACCCTAACCTCTTTAAAAGTTGTCCATTTTCCTTACTAATCTTAGCCAAATCATTATTAGAAGGGTAATTAGCAGAACATATTGTAAATCTATCACTTTGATGCTTGGGAATTCACCTTTCTTTGCACATCCATCACTTGGACCTTATATGGCCTATAACTTGTATGGTCTATAACTTTTGACAGGAGCCGAGTTAGGGTCTAAAATCACTTCTGTTGCTTTGGAATGATAGTTTCACATTCTGTATAGTGTTCATAATAGTAAAACGGACTTACCGTTTGAAAGTTATGGCTGTTTTAAGTTTTGGCTGATACTGCCAAGTATTATTGGGTAATTAATTAGGTTCAAACCTAAGCTCACTAACTAATTTCAAGATTGGAGCCTAAGGGGGGACTGATTCCATCTTCTATAAAATAGTCCTAAGCTTCCATTAACCCTAATCTATTTAAAAACCATCCATTTCGTTACCAATCTTAGCCAAATCATTATTAGAAGGGTAATTAGCAGAATAAATTATAGATCTATCACTTTGATGCTTGGGAATTCACCTTTCTTTGCTGTCATCTCAAACCTAAGGGGGGAATTGAAGGTGATTGTACATGGAAAACTAAGGAGAACATGACGGCTGCATATCCAAGGCTCTTTGCATGGTAAGGCCTACTGTTTATCGTATTTACTTTCACCTTTAATATCATGTAGGATAGTTTAGTATCTCGCATGCTAGGATAGGCTCATATATACTATTGGTTGCATGGATGTCTGTTTGATATGTTTGATGGTTGCATGTGATTGTTAAGCATGTAGGGGTAACTATGGTTGATTATTCTTTAATTTGTTTAGGAATTTCGAGGGCAGAATTTCTAAAGGGGGAGAGTGTAACAACCCGTATTTTACGTATTAGAGGATCTTAAAATATTTTTATTTAATTCATATGAAGTTGTATGACTCTAATATTTTGGAAAATGGCTCTTAGGGACATTTTTCGCATCTATGATTTTTATCGAATTTCTATATGACCATTTTAACCTTAAAAATCTTGTATGGCCTATAACTTTGATAGAAGCCGAGTTAGGGTTTGAAATCACTTTCATTGCTTTAGAATGATAGTTTTCCATTTCGTATAGTGTTCATAATAGTAAAACGAACTTATCGTTTAAAAGTTACGGCTTTTTTAAGTTTTAGCTGATGTTGTCCAGTATTAGTGGGTAATTAATTAGGCCCAAACCTAAGCTCACTAACTAATTTCGAGATTGGAGCCTAAAGGGGACTAATAGGACTATTCCAAGTCATTTCCAACTTCTCTAAAATAGTTCTAACCTTCCATTAACCCTGGTCTCTTTCAAAACCATCTTGTTCCTTACTAATCTTAGCCAAATCATCATCAGAAGGGTAATTAGCAAAACAGATTATAGATCTATCACTTTGATGCTTGGGAATTCACCTTGATTTGTTGTTCATCTTGAATCCAAGGTGGGAATTGGTATTTTGTGTATTTGGTGAGTGGTTCTTGACCTCTAATTACCTTGTGCATGTTTATATAGTTAAAATTGATGTTTTTAACATAATCTTGATTCTAAAATATTTTCTAACTTTAATCCCATCTTTAAACATGTTTATGGTCGAAACTAAAAAAATTAGATTTGATTTTTAATGGTTTTGCAACCACTTTTAATCGTATTGACATGCTAGTGTAAAAGTTAGATCTAGGATATGATTTTATGATTATCATGTTTTGATGAATTGCATATGTATATGGATGTATATTGATGATATTTCGATTTGGTATGTTGTGTTTTGATATGGTTTTCTAGTGCTATTAGGGAGTTACGAAAGAGGTCGTCGAATCGGGCAAATTGAAGACAAAAATGGCCGGCATTGGATGAAACTTAGAGGAGGGACTCTGGAGCATGGGAGGAGCCTAAGGTTCAAGTTGCATGAAGTTTGTATGAAGGAATGTTGATCGGTGACGAGTTGATTTTTGGATGGGGAGTTTGTAGATCTACTCAGCGAGAAGGCAAGGCTTGGGGACTTAAGCTACAAATGTTTGGGAAGACTTCGGGTTGAAGGTGGAAAGATGTCCAAAAAGTTGAAGTTGAACTTTTAACTATGGGGAGTGATCAATACCGACCACTTTCTGATCGGTACTGACCAATTTTTATGCCAAAGGGCGAGTGTTGGAGGATTTGGGGAGTGTTGCATTCAGAAGGGGAGTCTAAAGCAAGCAAGGAGGAAAAAGTTTGGGGTGTAAATTCATATTGGTACCGACCCGATTCAAGTTGGCACCTTTGGCTTTCTGGGGATCTTGGGAGTTGCTGAAGACTTGGGAGTTAGAATTATGGAAAAAGGGGACATCAAGGAAGCAAAAGGATGAAAGAGGTCGGAGTGTAGACACTTAGCCAAAATTGGCTAAGTAATCAGATTGCTATCGACCACTTCTGGTCGGTACCAACCTTAATTTCTTCGGTCGATTTAGGCCAAACTTTTGGGGGATGTTGAAGGGTCTCTACTGGTCATGATGAAGGTGTTTGTTTATTCGCTTGGGATTCAATCGTGATGTAGTTGCACGATGAAGGATTATAGCTTTGGAACTTCGATGAATGGAGTTAGGTTCTGATGATGGCAAGTCGACGTTGAAAGAAGTCATGAGAATGATTGTCCACAAAGGGCGGGTTTTAGGAAGGGTGACCGATGGATAGAATGTTGAACGGTTCTATCGTAGAAAAGAAGGAATGGGGAACAGTTCCTTAGAATAAAGGGAACTGAATGGAGTAAGGAATGGGCATAGATACACATGCTAAAGGATCGTCGATACTCATAGTGTTATGTACTCAAAAGAAAGCATATTATGTGGATCCTCATGGGTACTTTGAAAGGCTACCTCGGATCGGTTGAATGGATATGTATACCTAGGACCAAGGGATTGGGTCTTATAGCAGCTTCAGGCTATCAACAAGTATGTTGGAAACTAGGATTTCCATTAATCCCTGGTAGGGGAAAGGTCATAGGAGTTATCATATATCCCGGGCACGTTGAGTGATAGTGAGGATTTTTTGATGGTTGCGATGTTTTCTTTGGTTGTTTTCTCTCATATTCTATCACTCTTGGGATGTCACTTGAGATATGTATTGTGGATAGGGATACCTGGACACTGTTGAGCCAAAGCGGTGTTTTCTTTAATACTATGAGACAGTTTATTTGAGTTTATTTCCGCTTTGTATAAACTATATTACTATGTTGTATAACTCTGTGGCTCTGTGCTCTGATCATTCTTTCTTATTTCATTTAGGTTATGTTATAAAAATATTATTAAGTTTTATGTAAACCCGTTCTTTGATACCTGGTTGTAACATCCACTATTTTAGGGCTCAAAAATAGATACCAGTGATGCTGTAGTCATCCTTAGCATTATTGCCCAGTGATAAAATGGGAGCAATTTGCAAATTTTCACAAAACAATTTTATTCATTAATATGCAAATTCATTACAATTTAATCTCATAACCTCACAATTACATCGTTTAGATAAAATATAATAATTACAAATATAATCCAGAGAGCGACATATGAAGATGCCCCCTTGGACGGTTATAGTACCCGTCATTTCATACATACATCAACAATAAAAAGCAATTTTCAACGAAAATAAACTATAAATAGTAGTTTGCCTCATACACGTCTCTGGAAGCTTATTCGTCAAAACCTGAAATAACCTACTCTCAGCCTACTCAATTCCAAATTGAGCACTCGAGAGTTTATGGAAAAATCGAAAAACTTCGAGTCAGATAAAAAGTCTAATGTGAATAATATTACTCCATCTCAAACCAAATTATAGGTGATTAGTGAGACAAAGTCGCTGGCGGAACAGATTTCCCCTCACTAGCACCCTATCAAATAATATGTATTTCATAACATATCTTGGATCCAAAAATGATTAGAGCATAATCATAACGTCAATAACATATCGTGCATGTATGGGTTAAAATGAATAGTCTGTAATTCACAAGGGTCTAAGGGTTACACATTCCTAAATATTTTTTACCCAATCCCTTAAAAGGGTTTACTCAACGACATAGTTTTCCCCGGGTCACTATGAACCTATATTAGTTTTCTCAGGCCAACTAAAAACATATCAGGCTGACTCGACCAAGGTATATCAAATGATCAAACGGTCTTCTAGTCCATTTAAAAGAAAACAATAATGGTCTCCTAAGATCGGTAGGAGAAAATAGTAACGGTCTCCTAAGAATAGTAGAAGAAAATAACAACAATCTCCTAAGATTAGTAGGAAAAAACATAGGTGGGAAAACTGCTATGAGTTTCTTCGGATGCGTAAGTCCAAAATTTAGCCTTAATAGGCAAAGCCCTACGCAATGGAATCACGGACTTAACCGACCGTGAGTTTAAGATTAGAGGATAGGGCTCAACCCTACCCAGTCTCCACCCAAATTATGGTTTAAAAATAGATTGATTCATGTCATTTGATCAGTCCAGGGCATCCTAGCACATTTTAATCTTTCTGATCTCTTGGATGCAATTTTACTCGCTCAGAAGTTTAAGTCTGACCATACCCACTATTGGAACAACCCTAATTGTTCATTTGTTTCCAAATCCCCAAGGTCAAAATGTTGGATGACATATATAACATATAAGTGAGCATGTCAATGATTCAATATATGCAATAATAACTGATCAAAATATGAAGATGAGCATACAACACATCATTAATCAATATAATTATATGTTCACATGATAGCCAATTTATACACAAAATTTCTTATAACAAAGTAATAATTTCCTCCTTAAAAACTCTTTCAAATATGGGCTAATAATTTTCCTTTTCTTTGAAATCTCATAAAATACTGAACAAAGTCATCTTTTTGTTTAAGTGAAACTTAGCCCAAATAGAGTGAAAATCCTCTTAATTTTATAAAAATAGCTAGCCTCGCCTTTCAAAACAATTTTCTATCGTGCCTCAATAGATTACATGTTTTCATGTGTTAAAATATAGGCCATCACGCCTTATAAATTTCATAGTCGTCGAACGTTGAAATAAAGGCAATCGCACCATATAAATTTCATAGTTATCGCATGTTAAAAGTATGAGCCATCGTGCCTTGTAACTTCATAGTCATCGTGACTAATGGAAACATTGCCTTCATGCCTTTTTTAGAAAACAAAGCTTTCATACCTTAACACAATAGGTAGCTATCGTGAGTAGATGAACATAAGGCATTCATGAGATATAGTCACTGTAGGCTAATAAAAGTAAAGCCATCGTGCATTGAAACAATAACTTTCAAAAGCCGATAAAACTTAACCATCATGAAAGATAGCTAGCATGGTTAAACCAAAATGAAGCTTTTTAAAGGAAGGAAAAAACATAGCTACTGTAGGTAATAGCTATCATGAGTAAAGCTTTCGTGGTTATAATGGTCTTTCTGTAATTCTTTCCAAAACTGTTTCTTTCCCTTTAAAACTATAAACTTTTCACCAAACTAACTTTAATTTTCAAAATCTCATTAGCCAACAAACATCTTTTTAGAATTCTTTCAAAAATTCAAAGTGGAAAATTTTACTTTTACTTTTTCAAATTTAATTTTTCTCAAAATTATATCATTTATGATAATATGCAAATAAGCCCTTTTTGCACAAAACAATTTATATTAAACTATAAACACTTAAAAAAATTCACAAAAATAAATATTTACTTCTTTAACATCATACCAAAATTTTGGACCAAATAATTATTCCTCATATTTTAATTGATTAAATTCCAAAATTATCCATTTCCTTCCTTAGAAAATTAATAATAAATTCATATAAATCCCAAAAATTGTGAAATTTAAAATCCATCTCCAAATTAATAATTCGAACAACATATCATAATATTAGAACATCTAGAGATCAAAAACTAAGTTTTTCACATCAAAACCCTTTAGGAGAATTTCCAAAATCCCTACATAGCAACCATCCAATCATATACATGATTATTCATTCAACAATCATGATAAACAAAAATTCGAATCTACATCAAATCCGAACCAAACATATCAAAACATACAGAAATGGATGCATATTATTCATATTTGATCTTATTGACGCGTTGAAATTTGCCTTATCTTCTTTTTCCCTAACTTTCCTCTTCTTCTTAGTTGAAAATGATGATTAATGGTGGCCGGCCTCTTCTTGGTATTTTTAGTTGGGTAAATGTAAATGAAATGAAACAAACAAGGGGTAATGGGAGAGGGTGGTATATCTTCTTTTCCTTTTTTACCCTTCTACACTTGTATTTATGTTTTAGTTACTTTAAATCATTCTCTTCATCACATTTCTTAAGACCAACTCACATTAACTAATTAATCAATTTAGCAAATCCCACATTTTTCAATTTTCTATTTAACTATCTCATAACTAAATATTTAAATTATACATATACATACATACATATATATATATATTATGGGTGTTACAAACATGACATATTATAAATCATATACAAAGGAATTATACCTAATTGGATGTCGTCTTTGAATGCACTTTTGATTGATTGAACAACTCCTAGATTCATCTGAAACAACCCTTCGGATGTTGCAAAGATCTAGAGTTCCACCTTTTGTAAATAACATAATCTAAAATTGAGCTTGAATTCTCGACCAAGGGTAAGGGTATACATGGCTACAGTAGGGGTAAGAGCAAGGAAGATGGAAAAGAAAAATCGTCCAAATAACGAGGGGTTAGAGTCACTTTTATATAGAGAGCTAAGTGTACTGTTCTTCTTAATCTTCTAATCCACCTTTTACCAAGTTTTAGATCCAAAATTCAAAACTTGAATCCCACCTTTGCTCCACTCTTGGTCAACCATATATAGGGCACTTTGGGCATTTAAATATTCCAAACCATTTTAGCAATTAATCACATTTAAATCCAATTAAAATACGTATCAATATCCCATATCGATTTATACATATATAACTTTTATATATGCTCTCAATTAATTATTATGGCACTCAAGAACTTACTAATAGCACCAATATATCAAATAAATAAATAATTAATATTCATAATTATAATTAATTTGGTTAATTTACAATAATTATAAATTAATCAAATCATATGATATTCCAGAATATTCATATGGTTGTGCGACTCTCCGATGTAAATTCTGTCAGTGATTGATACCGAACAATTCAAATATTAACTTTCACATTGCACATTAGCTAGTGGTGTGACATTTGGCTAAATCTATCCTATATACATCTCAGTAAAATATAATTTTATGGTATTAATTGGCACCTTTCAGTAACGATTATTAACACCAATTCTCTTTGTCAAAACTATCACCGTTAGGACTTATGGAATTTGGTCTGGTCAAAATTCAAATATCACCCACATTCAAATTAATTTTCCCAAACACAAAGTCCTTGGTTCAATAATAATATTTATTATTAACCATAGTACCATATTACTCTCATTGAATCAAGTTGACTACATTTGATCATGATACTAACCTTATGTAACCGAGGAGACAAATTCCTCATTAAATAGTGTTTCACTTCCAATGCTTCAACTCAAACCCAATTATATTCATTTCGATGGATGACATGCCATAATATAGCTATAATCAATGTAGAGTACCAACATTGAAGTTCAACAATATTCTCACATCGAGAGAACTTTTTAATATCGCCACTTCAAGATTTTCCATTTGACCATAGTTATTATTTAACCAACAAGAAACTCTCAAGCGAGTCATTTCACAGTTATCCAATAACTATCAGTACATAACCTCTTGGTGCCCCCAAGTAAGCATGAGTAATAACCACCCAACATTTAGAGAGTGTTACCTACTCTGGTCTCAATAGATGTATCAATATCTACTCTCGAAACATCTTGATCATGAATGTTTAAAACAAAAAATTATTTTATATTATGACTAATTACTTATGATTGCAACTTATTTACAACTATAGTCACATAACAATGTTAGATATATGTAAGCAATAACATAATTTCCCCTAGGACATACCTCTAACTCTATCACTTTAGATGCATAGCAACAAATTTTGGCCTCAATATTAGCAAAGCCTTGTTAGAACTGGGCTAGAACACAGTGGGGTAATTGGGTAAATTTCAATTTTTAAACCTTTTTGGATCTTTGTTGGGCCTATATAGTCTAAATTCATTTAGAACTTTCATAAATTTTCTTTTAAATAAAATTAATATTTTATTTAATTCATAAATAATGTTATATTTAATGTTAACTTTATATTATACAATATAATATGTCTATCATATACACATATGTGAGTATGTGCACGTGCAACATAAAATAACGTACATGATTTAACATGTCCATATATAGATGTTGGAATTTACATCACAACGGACATATCAACCCTTCTATATGCATATTTTCCATCTAATATGTAAGTATATATATGAGTAAATATTTATATATAAATATATATTAAAAAATGTTAGTTACAAAACATATATATTTTAATATATATATATATATATGTATACAAATATATATATATATATATAATTCTAATTTAAATTACACTATATTAATTTTCAATAAATATGCATATATTTCAAAATATTTAATTTTTTTATAAATATACATAACCATATATAAATATTCTATTATAATTTTAAGAATTATATATATATTAAATATATGTACATACATACAGACACACACACACACACATATATATATATATGAATGCAGTTTGATATAAAATTAGTTATATATAAATATACACATATAATAAACACATTCTGCCAGCAAACCAAAACAATTTTTTTAAGTTCCTTTTCGGTTTTAAGATTAAAATGTTTTTTAATTATGATTTACACAGTGAAATCATTTAAAAAAAACTTATTTTTTTAAGCAAGGTTAATGATGTATAAAATTTTACTAATTTTTTTTTCATATTTTATATTTATTATATAGATTTATAGATATTGTAGAACAAGGTTTTGTGTTTAAATAAATTATATGTATATGTATATAATATATATATATATATATGGCTTTCAAATTTTTTTAAATCTGAAAACATGTAATGCATATACATAATTGATTTTATAGTTTATTAAATATGTATATTTATTATGAATATGTTTTAAACTAAACAAGTTTTAAAATTATATGTTTTAAAATAAACTAGTTTAAAGAAAATATTAAACTTGAAAATAAAAGAAAAGAAAAACTTTTTTTGCTATTGAATGCTAATAGGGCATAAATATATTAAAAAATTATTTACACACACACACACACACACACACACACACATATATATATATATATATATATATATATAAATCTAATGTCGACAGCAATAACATATAAGGATTCATGATGTCAATTCACTATCTATACTTACATATAACATGATGAAAATTTATATTCACATAAATGAAAATGTAAACAGGGAATTTATCTTATCCAAAGCCTTGTTGACACACCTTAAAATACTAAATCAAAACACTCCTTGAATCGAGTCCTAAATCCAAGGAGCACTACTAGTCTGAATGCAACTGCCACCGATGTATGGATTTAATTTAAATTAGTGATTTGAAGCATGAAATTTTGAGGAAGAGAAGGGAACTAGGGGTCTGATTTTGTTGGTCTGGAATGGAGCAAAAACAAGAAGTAAAGAATGCGGGTTGGAGGCAAATAGTTAGCAAAAGGCAAGGAGTGAAAAGAGGATCCAGATGCTTCTTTTCCTTTTACCAAATCTCCTCCTTTTGAATTCAACATTCTATCCTCTTCCTAACTTACATGGCCGGTCCCCCATGGACCCATTTGGGCCTCAAATTTGCTTCCAAGCCTGATTAATAAATACTACATTTAAAACTAATTCAAATGCACGTCGATATCATATATCAATATGTGTGTTTATAACTTTTGTATACACATTATTTATTGATCATCATAAATTAAATGTAATTTTATAATTAATATTTTATAAATATTAATTATTTTAGTTAATTCATAACAATTAAATAATTAAATCAGGTGGTAAAAAGAGTGTTCAATGTTACAGTTGTGTGACTCTTAGGTGTAAATTTAGTCAGCGGTTAATATCGAACAATTCGAATATTAACATTCTGTAACAACCCGCATATTTTACGATTGAATATTTAAATATTTTATTTAAATATAGAATCGTTAATCGGATTGAAGTCCGAAAAGCTACTTTTTGCAAACAGTCGAATTAGGACTCGAGACCACTTCCATTGAGTTCAAAATGCCGTTTGCGACCTTTTTGAGTATAAACTTCGATATGTTTGGAGTTAGTGGAATTTTGCTACATTTTCACTTAGGGCTTGGGTTTGAGTTTCAGCTCATTAACCCCAACTAAGACCCAAGCTCCACCCCCACTCCTCTTCATTCCTTCATAATTTCTTAATACTCAAGCTTCATCAAAAATGGGGGAAAAGATTGGAAATGGAAATTCCTAAGCCCAAGTTCGATTGCAAATCCAAGTTCTAGCTCCAAATTCAAAGAGAAGATATTGGTAAGCATCCTCTTCTTCTTCTCCAACTCATTCTCTCTTCAATTTCAGAAATTCCTAAACCTAACTTAGGAAATGTTTCTCTTTTAAGTTTAGATTCAAGCTTGTTGGGTTGGAATTGAAGAGTGATTGTTCTTGCCATTGCTCTATAGCTTCTTCTTCATTTGTTTTGGGTTTAAAGGTGAGTTTTTGAACTCACATCTATTTCTATAGGTATCGTTGTTGTTAGGTATGAATTCCTAACACTTATTCATGTACATTTGCTTTCAATTTGGATCGAATTGGTGAATTGTTCAATTTGTGGTTTTTGGAATCTAATTTGGTAAAAATCCAACCTTTGATGTTCAAACACGTTAGTGGAGCGTTTCAGAGGGCCATACATGGCTGGGTTGTCTATAGGCGTAAATCCTCAGTCGAAGTTGCTCAATTCGTCGCTTCCGTCCATGTATCGAACTTGCCCCAAAGGGGGCTAGACTGAATTTGTTCATGAAGCAGGTTCAGTCGACTGAACCAGTGGTTCAGTCGACTGAACCAGACCCAGGAAATTGCCTGGGTCTGTGTCAGTCGACTGACCATCTGGGTCAGTCGACTGACTCTGGGGATATGAAAATCGTATCCCTGTGTCAGTCGACTGACCCCCCTGGTTCAGTTGACTGACCTGATTACCTTAGCAAAATTGATTGTTTTGTTTTGATTTCCAGTTTTATCGATTCGTGATTTCCGATTTGTCATTGTCGTTTATTATCTTCTTCGATGACTTCTTTTTCGGGATTTTTGTGGTTATCCATTTTTGATGAATTTTGCATCGATTTCTACGGATTTGATTCACGTCTTCGTACGTGGATTTCGGTGATTGATTGTTTCTACAATCATTTTTGTAACTTGTCACTTCTAAATACAAAGGTTTCTATACTAGTAGTAAATATTCAAACTTTTTTACAAAGATGATTTCAACTCTATTTTTAATACAAAGCTCGTTTATAAAACCGTTTTCTAATCTATTAGTATATACAAACCTTTACCTCATTCGTATGAGAAAATCTAATTAAATGGCTTAGCAAAACAAGTGGTATGAAACACTTGCGTTTACTTCGTCGGTTAATTTATGGACTTGTTCGATTGAAAATCTTGTGACAATTTTCGAGTGGAGATTTACAATTTGTTCGTAAATATTTAAGTTAAGCTAGTGGTTATGGGACATGAAGCTAAACTCATATATTTACTAGCTTAGTGTAATTGACACTTCTTGATGATCGATGATGATCATTTTATGGTTTAGACTAGAAATGCGCGATGTCTCTTTGTTTTGGTTCATCAGACGTTTCGCTGTACGACGTCGATGATCTGAATTATTTGTGCTTCTGGTTCATCGGGCGTTTCGTTGTACTACGTCGTTGTTCCATATTATTGGATCTTTGGTTCATCGGGCGTTTCGTTGTACTACGTCGTTGTTCCATATTATTGGATTTTTGGTTCAGCGGGCGTTTCGTTGTACTACGTCGTTGTTCCATATTATTGGATTTTTGGTTCATCGGGCGTTTCGTTGTACTACGTCGTTGTTCCATATTATTGGAATTTTGGTTCATCGGGCGTTTCGTTGTACTACGTCGTTGTTCCATATTATTGGATTTTTAGTTCATCGGGCATTTCGTTGTACTACATCGTTGTTCCATATTATTGGATCTTTGGTTCATTGGGCGTTTCGCTGTACTACATCGTTGTTCCATGTTATTGGATTTTTGGTTCATCGGGCGTTTCGCCGTACGACGTCGTTGTTCCGATTTATTGTGATTATGGAGCACCGGACGTTTCGCTGTACGACGTCGTTGCTTCGAATTATTTGATTTCTGGAATTTATGCTTCACCAACTTTTACAAATTGGCATTGAAATGTATGTCGTTATTTGTGGCTTGGTGAATTAAATTAAGAATATGACATTCTTTTTAATGGAGATTCTTGTGATATTGATTAATCTCTGGATTGATTTTCTATTAGATACTTATCACAATATGGCTTTATGGTTATCATACATTTTTGTCATATCTCTTATTCTATATCACTTTATCTGATATTTATAGCTAGACTGATCCGTTTATTATTTTCTTCTTAAATAATATTCGGGTCAGACTGAGATTTTACAGGTGCTTCCTCATGACTTCTTATCTGGGACTATCATCTGACTTTTGGCTAACTACTTTAGCATTGTAGTTTTTGGTTGTATACATTCGATATATTGGCTCATTGATGTATACATATTCTGTTGTATAGCACTTGTATCTTTTCTTTTGTGATATTGTGGATCTTGTTTGACCACTACTCTGATGAACACTTTCATGTGTTAAATTCCTATCTATTTCCGCCTTTGTGATATAAACTGTCTGTGACTGATTTACGTTATGCTTATTTCTATATTTGTTTCCGAAGATCACATAGCCACTGTGTCATTGCTTTGAGTTTGTATCGGTATGTCGGATTTCCTCTTGAGATGAAAAGTTATATTTTTATCTAGCATATCGGTACTCGCACAAGGCAATCACACAGATGGTCGCTCCTCAACAGCCTTATTCTTCGCGCTAGTCGACGGCATTACCACGTAGTGTTCTTGGCTAGCGTGGGTATAGAGGTGGGGCGTCACACATTCACACGCCACTTAGCAGGTAGTGTGACATTATAGTCAAATTTATCACTTACTTAGATTTGGTAAAATACAATTTTACTAATTTGAGCGTTACCGATAGTAAAAATTATTTACACCAATTCTCTTGGTCAAAACTATATCACATTAGGACTTATGGAATTTGGTAATGGTCAAAATTCCAATATCATCCATATTCAACTTTATAGTCCAAACACAAAGTCATTGCTTCAATAATAACAATTATTATTAACCAAACTGCTATGGTCAGAGACTTTGACTTTGAGTTGACTTTAGTTGACCGTGATACTAATCCCATATAACTGAGAAAATGAATCCTCTCTTGAATATGTTTTACTTCCAATGCTTCCACTTAACCAAACTATAGTCGTTCGATGGACACCATGCCAAAATTTAACTATGATCAAAGAGGAGCTTCCACATTGAAGATCAATAGTATTCTCAAGTCAATAGAACTATGTATTATTATCACATCGATATTTTCTGTTTTACCTTGGTTATATTAACTAAAAGAAAAGTATCGAGTGAGTCATTCCAATTACTATCAATAAGTAACTCCTTGATGCCTCAATAGTCATAAGTAATACACTTCCTAGTATTTGGAGAGCGTTACGTACTCTAGTCTCAACGAATGTGTCAATATCCATTCTTGATACATCTTGACTAATAATATTTAAAACGGTATGTTTAATTGTATTATGATAATCACTCATAGTCAACACTTTGTGACTACTATCACAAAACATACCATTTATATGGATTTTCTATTAAATATACTTTTAGTTAAATTAATTAATTAATATAACACATTATATCAAATATATAATAGAAAGAAAATAATTTTTATTTCAAACAAGATTGGTTATCGAGTTAGGTATATGCAACAAATTACATAATTGCCCCTAAGGCATACTTTTAACTCTATCAATCTCCCACTTGCACTTGAGGATGATTATGGAATCTCCATCGCATACCTTCAATCAGTTTGATGAGAACTGATCAAATTAGACCCTTCGTTAATGGATATGCTCTATTGGTTTAATTATCTACTTTATCAATCAACTCTCTTCAATACTAATAAATTACTTTTATCATGTGGAACTATTCATAGTATGTTTCTCGACTTCTAGTGAGCTCTAATCATTACATTACTATCATATAACAATAATGCAGTATTCTCAATACTTGGAATCACCCCTAGCTCATTTTTAAATTTGTTCATTTATATTTATACATTGCTTTTATCGTGGCTCTATTCAAGACGACGTACTTAGCTTTTTTGTTGAATTAGCCACAACTTCTTATTTGGAACATTTCTAATTTAGGGCTCCTTAACAAAGGTTTGTACATAGATTTAATATTGCCATATTATACTCAACATCACTTACAAAATTCGTGTCTAAACACTCATTTACAAAGAGTTCATTGTTTTTGTTAAGAATTCTCTAGAATTTTGTAAATATCCAAGAACATTCTAATCTACCATTTAGTGATCTTAATTTTGATTTGATATTTTCTTCATGCATCAAATACATTAGAAAATTATGATATTGTAAACAACGCAGCATATATGATAATTCTTATTGCCAATGCATAAAGAATTCATCTTACATATTCTATATTAAACATTATAATAAGGTTTCTTTCAATATCATTTGGGACATTCCCAACAACCTTTATACTTAATATTAAAGATATAAGTAACAAATCCAGTACCAGTATTAAACAACCAAACTATTATTGATTTTAACATACTTACATCGTAAATAATCAATAGTATGTTGTTTACTTATCATCTAGAAATAACTATGCACCTTTTAGTGGATCTTTCTTATGGACACACGCTTCCTCTACATATTGACTGAAAATCAAACTATTTGATATTTCTATCAAAATAATTATTCAATTCTGATGCTTATAGAATGATACTTTCATATCATTTCTTGGATCATATCTAAAAAACCCACAAACTCAATATCGCTCCCACTAACTTCGAGACATTATGGTTGTTATGTGCAAATATTATATTCTAAATCATTATTTAGAATCGTCCATTTCAATACATATGTACCAAAAACAAAGTCATACCAAGCAATAATTTTATGAGTAAAAATCCAAATCAACTTGAGCACATTGAATAACGTATCTATTATGCTAATTTCAACAATTGACATTTACGATGTTATCTTATCAATGTTGTTTATTATATTCCAATTGCATTAGTCTTTCTCTTGAAGACACATTCATGGTTGTTGGATCATATCTGTTTAGGTTTAGGTATCAAAATGATATTTGGATAAAATACTTGGAATCCATTTCAGATTTGAGCATTATACCATATCATAGAGTCAATACTTTTAATAGTTTAGTTGACAACTGAGGATTATCTATTCTTAATATTATAAGAAACTCATAGTTTCTCTTTAATGCACAAGAATACTTATGTTTGTACCAAAAATGGGCACAACACTCTTCGAAAGTTTTTGAAGAGATAAAAGTGAGGAATGAAAATTAAAACTGTGGGTTATCTAACAAAAACTCCAAATAACAGAAAGTAAATTGCAAAGACAAGCGATTTAGAGTGGTTCGGCATTTTTGCCTACGTCCACTATGAAGTTTGATGATTTTATTGCTCGATATTTGAAGATTACAATTCTTTATACTGTAATACAACTGAATTTATATGCTAAGTCTCAATCTAAAGCAACGGCGGTGTTCTGGAGTAAATCCGGCAGAATCTGGGCGCTCTTCAGTACTTAGAATTCTTCGACCCCTTTTCTGAATGACTAGGGGCTCTATTTATAGGTGTAGGAGGCTGATATTTCGCCTAAAATGAGGGGAGACCAGTTCTGGTACGTCAGGGGCCCACATGGCCGAAATCTGGAGATCCGGGCCCACTTTGGGGATCGATTCGACCCTTGGTTCGAATCGATCAAGAAAGTGTCCAATCGAGCTGAAATTTGGTGTGATCATTCTTCATCATGTGTTTAAGCTTCTGTGAAAATTTCATGGCATTTGGACTTGTAGAACTCGAGATATGATCGATTCAATGTTGCATTTCTGGAGAACATGGATACTTCGAATCGATCTTACTTCGAATCGATTTGCTCGAATCGATCCTCCTGCGCGTGAAGACAATGGCGTGGCGCGCATGCTTCGGGTCAACCCTCTTTTATCTCCGGGTTTTACTGAGTCGTACCCGGGGTTTTAGCTGCGTTTGCTTGGTGAATTCGAAGTTATCGATTCGAAGAGGTGGTTTCTTCGAATCGGTTGAATTCGTGCTCCTTCGTATCGATCGTGGAAGGTTATGGCTGATCGATACGAAGCATCCTCTGCCTTTTGGGATTCGAAGACAATCGTAGCGTGGAGTCAAAGCTCCTTCAACTGTATGGAATCGAAGGACTCTCGCTTGATGGATTCGAAGGTGGATAAAACCCCAATGGATTCGAACAAAGGGCACGCTTGATGAGGTCGAAGCTAAGCTACTCCTCCTGGATTCGAAGCAAGGTTATGCTCCCTGGACTCGAGGCACCTTCTCTCTATGGATTCGAACCGAGGTTGGATTTCATCGATTCGAAGTAGTATATGTCTGATGGATTCGAACTGAGACCGGTCTACTCCATCTTTTGTCGATGATATCTTGAACATACGACCTCGGATTGACTTGAAACTTGGATCGTTGGTTCCCACGGCTTTGCTTGACGTGCCTTATCAATTGTAGCCCGATCCGGACTCGGACAAATTTCATCGATATCCATAGCGATCCTTGCGCGCAGCTGGTCTTCGAGACGATCTGTCACCGGTTTCTAGCTAAGCCCTTGGTGTCACGGCCTTGCCAAAAGGCGGGATAACATTTGCCCCCCAAAGTACGTCTTGTGTATACATGACGTGCTTTGACAAGCTGTAGTCTCTTACTTGACGGCTATGACATGCTTTACCGAAAGTCGCATTCTATATCGCAGTAATCGACCGTCGTATAATTGTGACTGGCTGTTAGGTTTTTGAGTCATGACGAGATGAACATTTGATTCCTGTAGATGATAAAGACCAAAACATTAGTCAGAAATATGTGCATACGTGTATTATCTTGACTTTGGTTAACGCTGCGTGATCGCAAGTCGTTGTCAGTTCGGTTTGCTATCGAAATCTGCATCGGTCCTCTCCTGAACCGATTTGAGACTCGAGTTAAAACATCGCTTTTATGATTGCCTATGGTCATCCTCTTGTATCGATCCTCTCCTGAATCGGTACAAAGAGTGGACAAGCAATTTTTTATATTGAAACGATTCGTCCATTTGATCGATGGTATTTGATGGATTCGAAGCAATGTTTCTTGATCCGCTTTGAGTTGATGGTTTCGAAGTAGGCACTTCGAATCGATGGGGCACAGTGACCCAGGTTCATCTTCGGTTGTCTGCTTCGAATCGATGGTTCTTCGAATCGATACTGTGTGGATTCGAAGTTCTCTGAGTTGGTGGATTCGGAAGTATGGGGTCGAAGCTGACTCGTGACGTACGCACGTTGGAGTTCGAATCGGTGAATTTGTATTGTCTACTTCGAATCGATGAGGTTTTGATACTGCATGGATGGATTCGATGTAGTTTAAGGGTTCGAAACTAGATGGTTTCGAAGGCGATGGGTAACCGAGCGATCGTTCGAATCGATGGAGTTGTGACCTGTTATGATCGGTCAACATGACCGGGAGACGAAGAGCCTCAAGTCGTCTTTGGAACCCATATAAATACGCGAGGCCAATTTCATTTTACTTTTACCTTTTACTGTTGCTATTGCCTCTTCTTCGAATCGACCTCTCCAAGGCCAGGACAAACGTGCTTCCCTCGAAACGATCGATCCCCTTCACGCTTTCATTCGTAGTAAAATCAGGTACCCAAGGGATCGATTCGAGAGGAGACAAATAGAACTTAGAAATTTTTGCATTGATTCAGTCTTTCCTTCTGAAAATTTCGAGGAGTGATGAGATCTGAACAAAGTGGGTCGACTCGATGGAATCGAAGAGTGAAACCTTTCGAGTTATATCGATCAGAGTGTCGTCTTCCGTTGCTTCGCATCGATCCAGGCACGAGTCATTCGAATCGATTTTGAATGCATAGCTTCGAATCGATGGTTTTAAGAGAAAAAAGGAAAGAAAGCTCGTGGCAATCGATTCGAAGTAGCGATACTCCGATCGATTCGAAGGATCTCAGTTTTGATCGATTCGAAGTCATGCATAGATCATGGATTTGAAGTGTTCCTCTATCCCAATGTTGCATCGAGTCGAACCATATGGATTCGAAGCACCTGGAACCGAACTTCATCGATTCGACCCGCATCGATTCGCGCCGATGGATTCGAACGTCTTCGTCCTAGGAGACCATTACTTTTTGACTTGCTCCATCATATGAACTACGACCGGTTTCAAGTTATTCTCTGATGAACTTAATGAACTTTAGCATACTTGACTCCGACGAGCTTCGGCCTTGCATAATCGAACTTGACTGAAAGACTTGAACTTGAATTTCCTTTGAAGCTCGTCGATGGAACTATGACTCAACCAATAATACGACTGATTTATACTTGAAGTTGGTTCGTAGCGTTTGGATGGTGTGGAAGTGACGGTCAGCGATGACGGTCATTTTCATTCTCAAATTCCCAAGTTATGTTGTACGGACATCTTGCTTCAATCTGTTAAATTTGCTTAAGTAATGCACAGCACTTGCACTGCACGACACGCTTCACACACTCTACACTGGGGAATGCACGGGCTTTGCATGTACTTAACGTTTCTTTATGATGAGTTAGTTAATTATGGAATCTTCGAGCTCCCAACAACAAGAGGTACAGAGCTCGACTCCTCCGGTGCTTGAGATTCCCGATATCCCTGCCGATGTAATCGATCCAGTTCCAGATGAATTGCCAGAGGCTATATTTATTGAGGACCCTGTTGATTCGGTTCAATCTAACATCTCCGAATCCTTATTGGGACGAATATGCTTAAAGCATAACATATCTCTAGGTGACGTATTATTGCCTAGTGCCACTGATAGACCGCACAATCCGCCTGAAGGATATACAGCATTCTATCGTCATGCTTGTGCGGCCGGAACTCTTCCTCCTTTCAATCAATATATCAGAGGGATGCTATCATATTTAGGAATCGCTCCTTCACAACTTCATCTCAACGGGCACGCGTTGCTGAACAGTGCCTTTGTCATATTCATGGACTGTCTTTTTCGCCCGCCAAGGCCCACCGAGATCAGCCACATATTTAACTTCAAGAGTAGGGGTGATAGCCCGTCTTTTACATTTCTGGAGGCAGTTAGGAATTGCCAAGTTGTAGTTGGAGCTTGGACCCGACTGAGTTATTTCAAGAACGAGTGGTTCTATGTTCGATGCCCTCCGGGTTTCACTAGGCGATGGTTGTCTAGACGTAAGCGCCTTAACCTGTTTTCTTGACCAATAGCTCTTTGGTATTAAAATTGACATTTCATTCCTTTTACAGCCATCATCTCCAAACCCGATGGAGGGCGTTTCAAGGGTATCGTCCGAAGTCTTCAAGAAGTTCCAAGCGAGTTGAGACATATTGACTCGATGCTGAACGATTATAACTTAAGAATTCTTGGTTTGATCGACATCAACCAAAGTATAGTCGTCGAGGGATTGGAAAAGCCCGCCTCCAAGAAGGAAGATAAGAAGAAAACCAAGAAGAGAAAAGTGTAGAAGTCACTTGGAATCAGAATAATCGAGGCGAGTGACGAAGAAAGAACCCACACGGATTCGGAGCCGATGGCTGACCTCTCGGGAAACTTGGAGGAGTCGGGAGAAAGACGGAAAGGCAAGGCCGCCGTTTCCAAAAAACTTAAGTCTAAGGGGTGGAAATATGTGGATGTGTCTCCTCCTATTTCCGGAGTTATGATTTCTGAGGCCGCCCCTTCTCATTCGAGAGACATTTTCAAAGGGCTTGACGATATTCCCATCCCAGATTATATATCGATTTCTCATAATCCTGGGTTGGAGGAATTTCAAGATGTCCTAAACATGAACGAGCCCTTTCCTTTAAGTGCGGTCAACACTTCCGGTCGGTTTGGGGGTTTACACATTTACACACACTTCCACAGCACTTCATGACTTTTGCATAGTAAACATTGCTTTATGGGATCTTAATCCGTAATTCTTTCTTATCGCAGGTGAGATGTCAGGACGAGGCTCCACTCTGGATAGGCTCCGGAACGTGCGCCAATCTTCTCCATTTTACGATTCCCGCAGGAGAGAGACAGATAGAGATCATGGGCGAGGCTATTCAAGTCAAGAACGTTATGATAGAGATAGAGATTAATCGCGTGGCCGTTCTGGCTATGATTATTCTGACAGAGACCGAGGATACCAGTACCGACCCCGATCTCGCTCTCCTCCGCCTCCCAGGGCCCCAGTAGACCTCCCAGGGCCTTCTCATCAGCAGCAGCTGCCTTCTCAATCTTCTCGGCCTGATGCTCAGCGGCCAAGAATGGAACCGACAACAGCCGCTATAATAGAACAAGCTCCGGCTGAGTTGACAAGTGAGGGAGCTGCTAAACTCGCCCAAATGAAAAATGACTACCCTGAAATTTGCATGGATGGCTATGTCTTCCCTCCTAACTTTAAAAGAATTCCTTCGGACGCTGAGACCACTGCTCATAGTTATATCCGCGACTTCTACGCTCAGTATAAGGAGTGGTACAAGGCAGCCGTGAAGGCTTCTAGAGTAGCTTTTGACTGGGCGAAGATTATTGCTGAACGTGATGCTGACATTGTTAAACAGAAACGCATCATTCAGGTTCTTCAATCCGAAGTGGAGACGTCCCGGAAGTCAGAACTTGAAACACTTCAGAAACATGAGGATGTCGTGGCCAAATTGGCGAGGATGCAATAGGAACACTGCGCCATGGTAGAAGAGATGGGCCACCGCAACACCACCATTGCAGCTGAGCGAGACTTAGCCGTTAAAGAGCTGAACGAGCTCAAGGCCAAATTTACTGAAATGGTGAAGGAGAAGGACGATGCAAACGCCACTGCTCAAGAGGCTTGCGACCAAGCAGTATCTCTCAGGGCCGAACTTGCTGCGGCGGCGGTCAAGGCTAAGTCTGCGGAAGCAGAAATTCAAGAAAAGATCTTGGAGGAGAGGTCTAGGCTAGATGCTGAGTTTGATGATCTCTTAGTCACGTACAATGCTAATGTGCTGGAACACAGAAATTTAGCGTGGCTGGGAGATGACTCCATGATCTTGTACAATGCCTGGACCCGGCTGGTGAATGAGAAAAGAGCAGCGCATCCAGATGAAACACTTGACGACTTTGAGTTGGAGATGCGTTTGCTCACCGAGGATGAGAGGAAGATCCTTCATGAGGCGGTGATCTCTATGGCGAAAGAAAAGCTTGGCGTTCAATCTCTAGAGACAGGCGAAGGCTCGGGGATCGCGCATCACGAGACAAGTGTTGGAGCTGTAATTCCAACATTGCCCGAAACCACTGGTGCGGTAGATCCCTAGTCTGTTCCTGCATATAATCCTGACCAACCATTATTATCTTCCACCGATGATTCTGCCCACGTTCGGTCCAGACCAAGGAAGGTATTTGAACGCTTCTCGTAGTTCAGTTGTGAAGAACCTTAAGCAAAACACTTGGCTAACAATCTTCGTTTTGTCGCATTTCAGTGACTGAAGTCATTGTTTCTGCGCCTCTTGCTCTATCAGTTCCACATCAAACACAAGAGGTTGTTTTTTCTGAAGCCATCACGACTTCTACCTTGATTGGCGAAGAGGGAGATGCAAATATGTTTTCTTTCAGCGCTCAAATGATTGAGGAGCTTCTTAATGAGCCCATCGATCCTTCCGTCAACCCGTCCGATGCTATGAGTGGGGCTGCTCCGGCCGTTAGTTCATCTATGCCAGCTATTGGCACATCCGATGCGGCCCAAGTATCCCATGAGGACGACATTATTGCTGAGATTGATGCCGAGATAGCAGCAGGGAATGCTGGTATGAATCCGCCCGGGCCTGCCCCGTTAATGGTGATTTCACCGGGCGGTACTGTAGTGATTGAAACTGCTCCTGTCCCTCCTCCTGCTACTACTCCTATGCCTCCAGCTCGACCTCCTAGAAGAATTTCCGTCGCCTCCAGTTCTGAGGAAGACGTTGACATTATATCGCTGCCGGAGGGCAAGCCTGAAAAGAGTAAGCGGTCGAGGAGAAAATAAGGCAGCGGATCTGGTGGAGCTACCCCGAAGAAGAAGATAAGGAAGAAGAAAGATTGAACTCTTTCTTTAAATCTTTGTTGCATAGGGTAATATTTTGTTGATTTTTCTATAGCCGTGTATAGATGTGGATTCGGCTCCCACTAGTAGCAATTTTTTGAACCATTTTGTAATCAGATTCTTTTTGTTGATAGTGGAAATGAGAATGTATTCCCTTTTGTCTTCAACTTGTTATGTGTTATGGTTCTGCCCCCAGTATTGGGGATAAGTGTGGAGTTGACGTATGTTTATACTCCGCCTCGCACTCTGGGAGTACGGAGTTGAGTAATGTTTATACTCCAGCTCGTGCTCTCGGAGTCTGGAGTTTGTCGATATTTATACCCAGCTCGCGCTCTCGGGGTACTCTGGGGTTTTAGGAAAACATTTATACTCCGCCTCGCACTCTGGGAGTACGGAGTTAGGTAAAAGTTTGTACCCAGCTCGCGCTCTCGGAGTACTCTGGGATTTAGGAAAATGTTTATACTCCGCCTCGCACTCTGGGAGTACGGAGTTAAGAAAATGTTTATACTCCGCCTCGCGCTCTGGGAGTACGGAGTTGAATGAATGTTTATACTCCGCCTCGCGCTCTGGGAGCACGGAGTTTAGTAAAATGTTTATACTCCGCCTCGCGCTCTGGGAGTATGGAGTTAGGAAAATGTTTGTACCCAGCTCGCGCTCTCGAAGTACTCTGGGGTTTTGTAAATGTTTATACTCCGCCTCGCACTCTGGGAGTACAGAGTTAGGAAAATGTTTATACTCCGCCTCGCACTCTGGGAGTACGGAGTTAAGTTAAATGTTTATACTCCTCCTCGCACTCTGGGAGTACGGAGTTAAGTGAAGGGTTGTCGTGCATCAACCCATTTCTTGGCCTAATGTGATGGCTTGCCCCCGAGCTCGGGTTTCATTTAGTGAGTGGTTGATTGCTTCACAGCCACTCCCTACTTGAATAAATTCCACTGTGTGATGGAATTTAGCTCTTCGTGCATCGTGATGTTGTACATTGTATTAATGAATCACAGCTCTGGCTCGAAGAGATGGCATTTTATTGCTGAAATAAGAAAATATGGCAAATCAGTTGTCTTATTACAAATTCTAATTTCGAAATGCAAAAGTAAATTGCTGAATAAAAAACATAATGAAATAAATAAAGCCTGTCATATGTAGTAGCGACGGAGACTCTCGCTGTTCCAGGCCCTTGGTAAAACTAGACCGTCCACGGTTGATAGTTTGAATGTGCCATCCCTAAGTCTTTGTGTAATCACGTACGGTCCTTCCCAATTTGGTTTCATGTGTGAAGGAACCGGGTAGATCCTCTTGAGGACAAGATCACCGAGTTCAAAGGTTCAGGGTCGAACTTTGGTGTTATATAACTGGGCGACCCGACTTCGGTATGCGGCCGCTCTCAAATCAGCTTCTTCCCGTTTCTCGTCCAACAGATCCAAAGATTCAGCGAGTAATATAGCATTTGTTTTTGGATCGTAATAAGTTACGCGGTGAGAAAATACTTCTGTCTCAACTGGAATAACGGCCTCCGAGCCATAGGATAAGGAAAATGGGGTGTGTCCAGTTGCGGTCTTGTGAGTTGTTCGATAAGCCCATAATGCCATAGGAAGTTCATCGACCCATTTGCCCCCAGCCTTTTCCAATCGTTTCTTTAAGATGGATTTGATAATTTTGTTAACAGCTTCGACCTGACCGTTTGCTTGTGGATGTGCGATTGCAGAGAACATTTTATGAATATGAAATCGTTGGCAGAAATTCTTGAACTCCGAACTTTCGAATTGGGTCCCATTATCGGTGATGATGGTATGCGGGAGTCCAAATCGACAAATGATATTGCGGACTACAAAGTTTATTACTTTCTTCGACGTAATCTTTGCGAGAGCTTCGGCCTCGGCCCATTTCGTGAAGTAGTCAACTGCGACGATGGCATACTTCGCACCACCTCTTGCCAGAGGTAAAGCGCCGATGATATCGATACCCCACAAAGCGAACGGCCAGGGACTGACCATTTGAGTTATCTCGGTAGGTGGGGCTCTTGGAATTCGAGCGTGTTTCTGGCACTTGTCGCACTTTCTGGCATAATTGGCTGCATCTCGGTTCACTGTCGGCCAGTAATATCCATATCGGAGTATTTTCTTAGCAAGCGCTTGTCCACCGGTGTGATCGCCACATTCTCTTTCGTGCACGTCATGTAACACTCGTTTGACTTCGTCGTGAGCGATACACCGGAGGAGTGGAACAGAATAACCTTTTCTATACATGATCCCGTCCTGAATGATGAACCGCGAAGCTTTTCGTAGAACTTGCCTTTTCTCATTTCGGTGCTCAGGCAATATCCCATTCTCAATATAATTTCGATACGGAGTCATCCATGATTCTCTGCTGGGAGAGGTTTCCAACACATCATTCGTTTTTATTTGATCGATGCTTGGGAAGAACAAAGTTTCGACCGGGACAAGTCCCATTTGCTGTGCTTTACCTGTGCTGGCCAGCTTTGCCAAGGAGTCGGCCTTTTGATTGTGATCTCGAGGTATATAGTAAATGGCGTAATAATCGAATTGATCCAGTATTTCTAGAACTCGAACCAAGTAAGCAGCTAACCTTCGATCTCTTGCTTGATATTCTCCCCGTACCTGGCACACAACCAACTGTGAATCACAATAAATTTCTATAGTGATAATTCTCAGATCTCTGGCAAGCTTTAACCCAGTCAACAGAGCTTCATATTCGGCTTCATTGTTGGTTGCATGAAAATCAAACTTCAAAGCATATCATATGGATCGACCTTCGGGGGTTTCTAGTACAACACCAGCGCCCGAACACCGATCGTTTGATGCACCGTCTGTATAAAGTTTCCAGACATATTCAGGAGACTCGCTGGTTTCGGGTAAGTCGTCTGGAACAGTAAATTCAGCTATGAAGTCAGCTAGGACTTGCCCTTGAATGGCTCTCCGCGGAGCATATGTCAAATTGACTCAGTTCGATATTCCACTTGAGTAACCTTCCAGACGTCTCAGGCCGCGTGAGGACCTGTCGTAACGGCTGATCGGTATACACAGTAAGTGGATGAGCTTGGAAAAAAGGACGAAGCTTTCTTGAGGCAATGACCAAGCAATAAGCCAGTTTCTCCAACCTGGGGTAATTTCTTTCAGCTCCGATCAATCGTTTACTAACATAATAGACCGGTTTCTGCACTCGATCCTCTTCTCGGACCAGAGCAGCACTGATCGCATGCTCTGATACCGCCAGATAAAGGTATAATTGCTCGTGATCAATCAGTTTTGACAAGATCGGTGGTATAGAGAGATGCTGAACCAGCGATCGGAATGCGCCTTCACATTCCATGGTCCATTCAAAGTTTCGTTTTCCCTTCCGGATTAGATCAAAGAAAGGAATGCATTTATCAGTGGATTTTGAAATGAACCTGCTTAGCGCTGCTACCTTCCCGTTGAGACTCTGGACTTGCTTTATGGTCCTTGGAGTTTGCAAATTCCTTATTGCCCAGATCTTTTCGGGGTTTGCCTCTATCCCACGAGCGTTGACGATGAAACCGAGAAACTTTCCGGATGCAACGCCAAAGTGGCACTTCAACGGGTTAAGCTTCATTCCATATTCACGTAGGATGCGGAACATTGAATCTAAATCCCTGACGTGATCTGTGGAAAATCGGGACTTAACTAACATGTCATCCACATAAACTTCCATGGTCTTCCCGATCTGGTCAGCGAACATTCGATTAACCAAGCGTTGGTAAGTTGCTCCGGCATTCTTTAAACCAAAAGGCATGACTCTGTAACAGTAGAGTCCTAGATCGGTCACGAAACTGGTATGTTCTTGATCGGGTAGATGCATAGGTATTTGATTATAACCGGAATAAGCATCCATAAAGGATAACAATTCATGGCCTGCAGTTGAGTCTACGAGTTGGTCAATTCGAGGGAGTGGAAAACTATCTTTTGGACAAGCTTTGTTTAAGTCGGAGTAGTCGACACAAGTTCTCCATTTCCCATTCGGTTTTCGAACCATTACCGGATTTGACACCCACTCTGGGTATAGAGCATCTCGGATGAAACCATTTGATTGCAACTTGTCAATTTCTTCTTTAAGGGCGGCAGATCTCTCTGGATCCATACCACGCCTCTTTTGCTTGACCGGAACATGTCGCGGATCAATATTCAAGGAGTGACTTGCAATGTTCGGTGATATTCCGCACATGTCAGAGTGCGTCCAGGCAAAGACATCGAGATTTGCTTGAAGGAATTCAACCAATTCCTGTTGTATCTGTTTTCCCAGTTGAGATCCAACTTTTAGTACTTTTGAGTCGTCATCCTCACTGACTGGGACGTCCACAGTCAGTTCGGCTGGAGACGCTTGATTCTCTTTGACTTCATCTTTATCTTCGTTATCTCTAGGGTCAAGATCTTTAAGGAATTGGTAGTGGTGCCCGGGCCGGGGCCCGGGCGCTAGTTGTCAATTATCAGTAAAACGGACGCAGAGAGATTCCTCTACGCCCTTTCCTTTCTCCTTCTTCTGTGCTTCACGCAACTCAGCAACATAACAGGCTCTTCCTGCTGCCTGATCTCCTTGAACGATTCCTATACCATGGTCAGTTGGGAATTTTAAAGTCAAACACCACGGGGCAATGGCTGCCCTGAATTCAGCAAGGGCTGGTCGACCCAGGAATGCATTGTACGGTGAAGTGATGTCAAGAACAACGAATTGCAGCAGTCGGACTCTCCTGCGTTCTCCAATCCCCAGTTCCACTGGTAGTTCCACTATCCCAGTGGGTATTGTTGCACTCCCAATGAAGCCGTGAACTCGAGATTGGCAGGGTTTCAAGTCTTTTGCTTCCATCTTCATTAAATCATAAGCTCGTTTGAATAGAATGTTTACAGAACTTCCACTGTCAACCAGGATCCTCTTCATCCAAGCAGGACCAACCTAGGCAGATATGACCAGTGGGTCAATTGTTGGGGCTTCGATTTTGTCAGCATCTCTGCTTCTAAATACGATATCGTCAGACATCGTCTTTTGTTGCTTAGCTGGGGTTCCATCCTCACAATTACTGCAGCATTCGAAGTTCGCATGCCTGATAGAGCTAGCATACGACTCCATTTCCCTCCAGCTCCTGTCCGCTGGATGAGGACCACCACTTATGGTATTGATAACTAACCTCCCGCCCGTACGAGCGGGTTCCTCTTGTCTTTCTTGGTCTTGCGCACGGTTTGGGTTCGATGGGCCCGCACCACTAGACTGTGGTGCCCGCACGAATTGATCTAACTTTCTCTCTCTGATCAACTTTTCTATGAGATCTTGCAAATGACGACAGTCGTTAGTATTATGGTCATAACTCTCATGAAACCTACAAAACTTTCCTGTCTGAATCTGTCTCTCTGATGACCGCTTCGGAGCGGGTTTCTTATACTGTTCAGTGTTGCAAGTTTGTAGGTACACATTTTCCAGCGATGTGTTTAATGGTGTATAACTTTCAAACATCGGAGCCCTACGCCGTGGGCCTGGATTCGGATCTCTCTTCTTATTTTGACCATTGCTACCTCTTGGCTGAGTTTGTTTGTTCTGTATGTTTAACTGAACTTTTCCGGAATTGTCACCGGACTGTTTAACTGCTATACTGCTCTGTATTCCCTCATTTCCGGGCTTCGCATCATCCTGCTTCCTAGACTGTTTCGCGTCCTCTTGCCGTAAGAATTGAGCGGCTTTGGAGTAGAAACGGTCCAACGATGCGGGTGGTTTTCCGGCTAACCAGTTTCCAAATTCAGAATCGGGATCAATTCCCTTTGTCAATGCCATTAAAATTGAGTTGTCGTTGGGATTACTAATTGCTACACATGCCGCATGGAATCTCTCCAAGTAACGCCTTAGTGTTTCCCCATGAGCTTGGGTAACACTGGACAGGGTGTTAACATCTTTAGGTCTAGCGACATGCATACGAAATTGTTCAACAAATTTCTTAGCCAATTGGTCAAATGAAGAGATAGATCTTGGAGGTAATCTTGTAAACCACATTGTTGCAATTCCTCCCAGTGAGATGGGGAAACTTCGGCATTTCACTGCATCGTCGGCCCTTGCGGCGCTCATTGACCATTCATATTTCAATATGTGCTGATTGGGATCAGAATTTCATTCGTACATAGGGAGAGTTGGCATTCTGAATCGCCGAGGAGGTTCAGCATATAGTATCTCGCCCGTGAAAGGAGTATGACTTCGAGAAATCCCCCAATCGTCGTTGGTAAGACCTTGGCTTTCGCGGATCATCTGAAGTATCATAGTCGAGATGTCTGGCATTGCTACATTTTGAGCATGCTGAGCTAAGGTGTGGTCGGGTTCCACAGTGCGAGTTTGGACCGGGCGCTGTCGACGGTCCAAGTTTTGCCTCCTTGGCTCAGCATCTTCCAGGACGTATGGTTTAGAAGTACGTCCCTGTTGTTGATTACTTGAATCTGGAAAATGTCGGGTATCAACCCATGTTTCTACTGTGGCAGCTGTGACATGATTGTCCATAGTATATTGTGGAGTACGACCACCTCGTGCTGATGGCCCAGCCTAGAAGCTGGTTGACGGTCCTACCCTCAACTGTCCGACAGTCAAGGTGGGTTGATATCCAGCAGCTTGAGCATGACTTCCGTCCAATCGGGGACGGGTAGATCTATGATGATAGTCAGATGAGGCAGAACTTTCAGTGGATGAGCGGGAAACATCATCCCTTCTGGACCTCCTACGGCCTTGGCGGTTCAGTTGGTTTGTCAATTCAATATTAGCACGCAATTGTTCGGCCAATTGTTGCCGACTTTGAGTCAGCTCTTGAAGCAACATATGGAATTCTTGTCTGGTGACTGGTCCAGACGGTTCTGAATGAGCGACGTCGTCTTGGTTGGATGGCTGCTGTTGAGCAGGATTCTGTCCATCCCTACCTTCTTGTCCAGCAGCTGTAGAAGTGGTTCTTGTGCTAACCATTTTTAATGATGAATCCTTTTCCTAGACTTTATGCAAATCTGAATAGAATGGAAGGATTATGAATTAGAGATCTGGATCTTCCTCTTGGATTTGTGCAATCCGGTATCGATGGTAGATCCAAGGAGCAAGAGAAAAAAGCAGTTTTTTTTTCTCAGTGAAAGCACCAAAGTGTTTGTACCAAAAATGGGCACAACACTCTTCGGAAGTTTTTGAAGAGATAAAAGTGAGGAATGAAAATTAAAACTGTGGGTTATCTAACAAAAACTCCAAATAACAGAAAGTAAATTGCAAAGACAAGCGATTTAGAGTGGTTCGACATTTCTGCCTACGTCCACTATGAAGTTTGATGATTTTATTGCTCGATATTTGAAGATTACAATTCTTTATACTGTAATACAACTGAATTTATATGCTAAGTCTCAATCTAAAGCAACGGCGGTGTTCTGGAGTAAATCCGATAGAATCTGGGCGCTCTTCAGTACTTAGAATTCTCCGACCCCTTTTCTGAATGACTAGGGGCTCTATTTATAGGTGTAGGAGGCTGATATTTTGCCTAAAATGAGGGGAGACCAGTTCTGGTACGTCAGGGGCCCACATGGCCGAAATCTGGAGATCCGGGCCCACTTTGGGGATCGATTCGACCCTTGGTTCGAATCGATCAAGAAAGTGTCCAATCGAGCTGAAATTTGGTGTGAACATTCTTCATCATGTGTTTAAGCTTCTGTGAAAATTTCATGGCATTTGGACTTGTAGAACTCGAGATATGATCGATTCAATGTTGCATTTCTGGAGAACATGGATACTTCGAATCGATCTTACTTCGAATCGATTTGTTCGAATCGATCCTCCTGCACGTGAAGACAATGGCGTGGCGCGCATGCTTCGGGTCAACCCTCTTTTATCTCCGGGTTTTACTGAGTCGTACCCGGGGTTTTAGCTGCGTTTGCTTGGTGGATTCGAAGTTATCGATTCGAAGAGGTGGTTTCTTCGAATCGGTTGAATTCGTGCTCCTTCGTATCGATCGTGGAAGGTTATGGCTGATCGATACGAAGCATCCTCTGCCTTTTGGGATTCGAAGACAATCGTAGCGTGGAGTCGAAGCTCCTTCAACTGTATGGAATCGAAGGACTCTCGCTTGATGGATTCGAAGGTGGATAAAACCCCAATGGATTCGAACAAAGGGCACGCTTGATGAGGTCGAAGCTAAGCTACTCCTCCTGGATTCGAAGCAAGGTTATGCTCCCTAGACTCGAGGCACCTTCTCTCTATGGATTCGAACCGAGGTTGGATTTCATCGATTCGAAGTAGTATATGTCTGATGGATTCGAACTAAGACCGGTCTACTCCATCTTTTGTCGATGATATCTTGAACATACGACCTCGGATTGACTTGAAACTTAGATCGTTGGTTCCCACGGCTTTGCTTGACGTGCCTTATCAATTGTAGCCCGATCCGAACTCGGACAAATTTCATCGATATCCATAGCGATCCTCGCGCGCAGCTGGTCTTCGAGACGATCTGTCACCGGTTTCTAGCTAAGCCCTTGGTGTCACGGCCTTGCCAAAAGGCGGGATAACAACTTATTATAATGTGTTGTGTCATTCTAGGTTTGGTTAATTTCAATTCATCTTTCGTAATCAGTTTTATCCTTGGATCGTATCCAAATCTATTTTGCTACCAATAATTTCTGAAAGAAATTCCTTCGCTATGAAGTTGGTATTTATTGAAACAACAATTGTTTCTTAGTTCAACGAAATAGGTATTCAATAATATTTTATGAATTGCCTTATATATAAAACCAATTTTGTTTTTAGTTTACTATACTTATATTTGAAAAATAAATAGGTCATCTAATGATAATCGTTCCCAAAATTCTTTTGGGGTGATTGATACAAGATCCCTCATGTATAGTTATTACATGTAGTCTTTTAACTTACACAACCAGCTAATTCCTTGGTCTAGGATATGTTGTGGTTTCTTATAAACCTTATCTTGTACGATTTTATAAATTATTCTTTAGATGAAATTAATTTTAACCTTGTGTATTACTTTTAAGTACACGACCTTATAAAAGAAAGTTAACTCAACTTCACTTATAATTAATTATACTTTGTTAAACATAGTTTGATTATTCCTTATCGATACATCATTATTTATCATAAGGAGGAGTGGCTATTGAGATTGAATCTTTATTCATTCTTAGCTATGTTTAGAATTATTTCCAATATACTCATATATTCGATCAAATCGATCAATTTTATTTTCAATTACAAATTATTTTATTTACTTCCATTTTATACCCTATAAGCTTATCATAGACATACTACATGTGTTTCAAATACACATTTTCATGTTTGTGATAACTCATCGGTAAATATAACGAAGTACGTGGAACTGCTTTAGTATTAATAGACCTGCGATCACATACATCTATATGTATCGACCCGAAGAGTTGATCAACTCTTATCATGCTCCCACTGAATGGGTGCTTTGTCCTTAATTGTTTAAGATATAATTAACTAATATCATATGATTTATAATCATATAATCAAATTATTTCTCAATATTGTGGCTTAGTCTATAATTCCATAATAATTGCAAATAAATTTAGATGCTTCTTCATTTTCCAATTTATCACAAACACCGCTATTCCAGTTTAATTTTAGAATGAATATTCATAGTACTCATATTGAAATAAAACCATACCTATTTTTCGATTAAGATTGAAAATAGTTATTATCATAAATGATGTCTGGTATGTTTTATAAAAATCATTTTCATAACTTGATGTGACTAATAAGTAATATACGGCATGCTCCCACTATTTCCACCATTTCTATAATAGCATATGAAATAGGAGTTTCATTCAATATAGGCTATTTATTTCATTTACTATAATGGTTTACAGTCGAGAACTTTCAAATCAAGTATCTTAAATTCAAAGAAATAAATATCATAGAAAACAATTTTCTATGTGAAAATACTCTTCAAAATAGAAATCTTATTTCTCATTCTAATGTTAAGTATCTATTATTATTTTACAATTCTCATTTTTAAATTCTTTATGAAGCAGAAGTGATAATTCACTCTCTTTACCCCAATTGTACTTATAGATTCCATTTCCTTTCTAAATGGTCGAACCATTCAAAGAAAAATCCTTACTACAATATCATAACGAACTCTTTACAAAAGTGCATCTGGTCTTCCTTTACTTTTAAGAATATGTAATACATTGCACCTTATGTAAACTTATTAAACTGACATTTCAGTGATCGAATACTTAAATTATCTTATAGCCTTTGGTCTAACGTCACATTTAACAAAACAGGATCATTATTGTAATAAATCATATTGAATACACAATCTCACACTATAGTTTACTTGCTTATTTCAATGAACTAATTTCATCGAGGTTTCGTACATTATGAATTATGACCATTCACTACATAACATTTATAAGTGATCCTATATGAATCGAATATCCATATCCTTTTATTGCTTTTAAAGTCCAAAACTCATTGAAGACAATACATAACTTTAGACAAGTAAACTTAAGTAAGCAAATTACGAATGTATTTAGTGGTTGTATAATTAGACACTTGCATGGGTCAACGTGCAAAAATTTATTGGTAAGTATATTTAATATTTATTTGTTAATATTTAATTTAGTTCCTTTGTATATTTTAATTGATAAACATTTTAACAATTATATTTTATGCATATATTTGTCGAAGTAAAGCATTTTAAATATACATAGCAGATGTTCTTACAATATTAGAAATGTTAAATTTTACCATTTCATTTTTGTAATAAGGCTCTCAATAGTCTTTCATGTTTCTCCAAACCGTTAGACGAAATATAGAAGTCTTTCGCCTTCACTGGTGGATGTTAGGACTCGTATATCTTGGGATTCCTACCTTAATGAAAATTCAACAAATCATACTCCAATATATGATGGATAACTCCTTATCGATTGTACCATATACAACTCCTAACATGTGATTCCTTGTCGTAATCTCATTTTACCTTGAGGAAAGCTCAACAAGTAAAAAAGAGATATTCATTCGTACCCACCATTTCACGACGGCTTCAGTAAACTATACATACCTTGAGCAAAGCCCAACAAAAATGTATAAGCATCTTACTTCATCGAGTTTATACATTAATAATACTACACATAACATCTCTAGTTTGAGGAAAGTTCAATAGCTAGAGAGTATGCAAGTAATTTATTAATGTATAAATGGTAGAGGACAACTTTATATTAAAGATTCATAATCTTCAAATATTATATCGATTGATACCGACTTATGGAATAATGTATTTCTTATGAAATACTCTGGTGATTCAAGTGTTCGTCACACAAAAATTCACGATATACGTATTTTTACGTATGTATTTATTCCTTAAGTCTATTTAGGGTTTCTTTAATGTTCCATTTTTAGTTTATACATACATACATACATATACATAATATATAAGCTTTATTATGATATAACTTTATACTTATTTAACATATATAATATTTTATGTATAACATTATATTAATTAAATCCTAATTAATTAATTTAATTCATTAACACTTTAATTAATTATTATATTATTCAGTTATAACATAGTATATTGAATATACATACTATAACCTTTATAGTAATACACATATATCATATATATTTGTATGTATATATTTTAATTTATTAATTAACTTTAATTTATTTATTTAATTAAACAATTTTAATTAAATTTTATTAATTTTGAAAATTATTTTATACACACATGTATACTCATATTGTCTTAAACAATTCAAGACAACATAACATATATCACTATATATATTATACATGTGTGTATATATTTAATTAATTCACTTATTTTATATCTTATTAAGTAATATTTTTGAAATTAATTTTATAAAATTTTCGAATATTATATTATAACTTTTATAATATGTGTTTTATTTTAAATTTAACCTTTAAATTTAAAAATTTTACTTAAATTTTGAAATAATTTGAAAATCTATATTATAACATTTATAATACTTTTAAATTTAAAAATGTGGAAATTAGCCACAAGGGCCTCTTTAGCAAGTGGAATTAGTTTCTAGGACACACAACTGAAATAATTACTTTCAAGGGCAAAACGTAAAATAATTAGTTTCTAGGGCCTAAAAACCTATGAAATTATGTCCTTGAAAGTAATTGGACTGCTGACTTTGTCCTTAAAAGTAATTATTTTGCTGACTTTGGCCTTGAAACTAATTTCTTTGAATGTGTGTCCTAGAAACTAATTGGACGGTAAAGTTTGTCCTTCTGGTGAAATGCCCCATTAAAAATTTTATTTTAATTTCAAAACAAATTTGAAATTAGCCCAAGGCCCAAACCAATTTGGGCTTTTATATTGGGAATAATGTGACGACCCAAAATTTCTGGATATTTGAAATTGAGATATTTAATTAATTTTAAATATTTGAAAGTTAGTTTAACTTGAATTTAAAATATCACTGTTTATTTGGGTAATTGAATTTAATAAGTGGAAATTGAGTAAAGTATTGAATTTGGAATTTAAAGCTTGTTAAAAATATTTCAATAGCTTATAAAATTTATATTAATAGTACTGAGGATAATGGAAGCTTTAGAATTGAATTTTTAAAGTGTTTTGTTCAGTTTTGAAATTATATTGTTTAAATCGATATTTAAAAATAGCCTTTTGAGGCACAGTCTCGGAATTCGACGAAACCAGTTTCGTTGGATCTGTAATATTGTATTATTATCGGATTTCAAATTTCGTAGTGTTTGGAGTTGTCGTGTGATCGTACGATAGGTAAACGCGCTGAAATTAATTTCGAAAATTCAATATAATGACTAGGTTCAAAAAGCTATCTTCTCCATACGATCGAATTAGGACTCGAAACCTTTTCCATTGCGTTCAGAATATGCGTATAACATTATGAACGCCTAGCGGGACGCCTCGATAGGAAGTCAAAATTTTGTGTGGTGATTTCGAGACGATTCAAATTTAAATTTAAATTATATGTATATATATATATGTTGACTAGTCAAAATTTATTCACCTCGGTTTTTTTTGTACCACCATATCATTCCAACACCTATAAAAAGAAAGCAGCATTTCCTCCATTTGTCAAGCACGTATGGAAATTTAAAGCACATGTCTTTTTAAAAATAAAATAAAATAAAAGAGGAGAGCATCAGAAGAAAACCTCATTCCTTTTCCCCTTCTTCTGTTCTCATTCAATATCAAAAATCGACGTTTGAAAAATGGCCGCCTCTTTCCAATTCTAATCGAAGCGGCAAATCAAAAAAAGGGGATTCAATCCTCGTTCGATCTGAGGAACGCGTGCAAGAGTCAGGGCACGTGGACCTGGGGAAGGCGCGACGTCGATCGTGAGCACATGGAACGGCGGGAAGCGTGGTTGAAGGCAGACTCAAGCAAGGACGATGATGTGAAAGCTATCGAGTCGCGAGCGTTGGAGGAGAGGGATTCAAATTTGGGGTTTTGGTGGCGGTGCCACAATTCGACAGTCGACTGGGGGGAACTCGCGATGAAATTGCGAGCGCGTTTGGAGCTTGCACGCGATGCCAAGTTGCTCAGCATCGTTGAGGATCTGTGGTGGCCGAGCTTAGTGATGTCAGATGTTTGGGCTCGAACTCGAGCTAGGTTGATTTTGCGATCGTGATGGGAGGTATAATCCTTGTTTTTAGCTGAGCATTAAATTTAGTAATTGGACTAACAGAAAAAAAATATTAACAGTGAAGTAAATGTTTATATTGGTATTTACTGAAAAAATATATTAAGGTGATTAAGGTAATTGTAGACTGGAGATTATAAACCTACTGTTTAATTTTTTTTAAATAATAATATATTATGGTGGTTAACTCATTCAATTAACTTATTTAATTATTTTTAATTACTAAAAGAGTTTTTAAAAAGGAAGATTAGTTCAAATTATTTGTTTAAAATTTAATCATTAGTTTAAAATTTAATTATTAGTTAAATTAAAATTATAAAATGGAAATTAATGGTTTGATTTATTCGAATATTAATAATACCTCATAATGTTTGTTACAAGGTCTAGAAATCGTGAAGAAAACAAGTCGAGATGGAAATGGGTTGCAACAAAAATAAAGGTGAGTTAATCTCACTCATTTGGATTACCATTTAAATTTAAATAGTTAAATTTAAATTTTTGGTTGAATGATTGAATTGACTGGATGTGATATTATATTTGATAGTATATATATATATATATTGGAGTAATTGATTTCCCGCATTATATAGACCCCGCATAATAGCGGATGACCTTTTATACCGCGATATCCCCCTCGAAGTGGGATTGGTATTATTATATTGTGCTAACATCTGTGGCTGCAGGGAGATAGGTTGGAGGGATCCAACTGGATTCCTTAAAGTGTTGAATTTTATTTTATATTCAGCGATGTGATGTATGTGATAATCTGTGATGATTATATTGATTTTATTGGTAATGGAAATTTATTGAATGCTATGGTTTGACTGAATATATTTGGATGTTTTGAAGATATGAAAAATATAAAAGATTTGATTTTGAAAAGAGATATAAGAGAGAAATATTAAGTAAAATAATTCTAGATAAATTAAAAAAATGAATTCGGGAAGAATAAAGGTTTGACTTTAAATTCTATTAAATTAATGCTGGGTATGGAAAAGAAAAATATAGAGATTTTAAATAAATAAAATTAAAGGAGTTTTGGAGACTTAAGTGATAGTGCTTAAGAATTTAAGGATTTTATTTAAATTTTGAAATTTAAAATGATTGGGAAGAATTAAAAGGGAGAATTTTGAATAAAGAATGAAATGGATATTTTCAGTTTAAAATAAGATTTTGAATCATAAATAAAGAAGTGAGTTTGGAATAAATAGATTTGAAATAAATTTGGATAAGTAAAGGAGTAATTTTTAAATGAAGTAAATTTTGGAAATTGATTTGGAAATTGATTTAGTGTTTGAAAATGTGTTTTAAAAGGAGAATGAGACTATGGAATTTATAAACTGGGTTTATAAAGTGAAATAAGATATCAGTGGATATTTGGAAATATAAATTCACGGTGGGAATTTATAAAGGAATGGGTAATTTGTTTTAAAAATAAATACTGGTTTATTTTTACAGGTGTGGAAAGGAAAGTATATTTACCTGGAAGGCCAAGTATATTTTCAAAGAAAGATTTCCAAGTATAAGTTAGAGTTTAAAAGTGGTTTTAAAAGAATGTTTTAGAGAAATTTTATTGTTTTAAATTGTTTTAGAATTTTAAAGTAGATATTTATTTAAATTAATTATAGTAGTAATTATTTTAAAGGTTTTAACTAGTATTGTCAATTAAAGATAATTATTTAATATTTATACCTTATAGAATAACTTTTATTTTTAATTAGTTTTGGCTTAAGTTTTACATGAGAAATTATTATAAAATTTCATAACTAGTATTTTACATAAAGCGTTTTAAGTAGTTTTTATATTAAATGTTTTAAAGTATATTTTGGATAAAGTGATTTAAATTATTTTAAATCTAAGTATTAAGACTTGGTGATTTTCAGTGGAAATAAACAATATTTGGAAATTTATTCCGCGAGAGAAAAGTGATTTGAAAACTGTTTTCAAAGGGTTGAAGTGTAGAAAATATCTTGCGAAGATATTTTGAAATAAATAATTTGGAAATTATTAAGGCCTGATGATTGTTTGTGGATGTTATTTGATAATTAAATAACCGACTATCAATATTGGCCAATGTGCTGATCGTTTCAAAGAGACCGAGATCGGGATTAATTTCTCGAAAACCACTTCGATCCGGTTTGAACATTTTCATGAGGAAGACAAGAGCTTGGAGTCGATGATGGAGCAGTAAAGTGCAAGGGCTAATTGCTACTAATCCTGAGGGTGATTCCAAAATGGATGTAGTAGTAGTAGTAGTGCCTTCGGTTCCGTTCGAACCTGGAACGGACTTGTATGGATGGATGCTTTCAGAACATCGTCAGGAGGACAATGAGCATTCTAAGTTAGATGTGTTCTAAAAAGGTAACGCATAGCCTCGAGCCTCATCAACCGGGAATGTCTAAAACAGGGGAGGTGCGCACAAGGGTAAGTGGCTAGTAACCAATTAGGGTAAGGTCATCCCTGTCTAGATGTCCCTTTTATTCTGCTGTGTGGGCGGTTGCTAATCCCAAATGCGGGGTGATCTTATTCGGACTATCCAGTAAGGGGTAGCTCTGGTCTTGTGTAGTAGGGGATCAGGGTGGATCCTCGGTACGGTGATCTAGACCACGTACTATGACGGGTAGTACCCCAGTAGCCCGCCATTGTATGGAATCCAATCTCCAATAAGCGCCTGTACGGTTTTGATTGTGCCCAACTAATGCTGAAACGTGAGATGCAAGCATTTCAGCTAGATTCTATTTTACTTTCTACAGACACTATTATAATATCAGACGGATTTGATAAAAATGTTTTGGTTATCGTAAGGTAAAAACCCGACATATTTATTTGTGGTGTGGTCTTACGAGATACCTTTGATTTCAAAGGATTTTGAAAACTTTAAAAATCCAATTGAGTGTGTTTTCTCACTCTGATTTTCCAAACTGACTCGGGTGTTATTTCACTATAATGCTTGGGTCAGACCGAGTATTATAGAGTATAGATTTTGGGATGGATTGCTGTGGAGCTTAGGAGACGAGCTGGATGACGAGGCATATTTCCGTAAATTTATATTTTTTTTGTGTAGTGAAAGCTGTATATTCAGCTTTGGGAGGACAAGATATTATAACTGTCCTGAATTATGTTGTTGATTTGTATTCTACTCAGATGATGTAATGTATAAACAAATATAGTTCTTTTTGTTTAAAGATCAGTCATTTATCTATTATATATTGTTCCGCTGCGATTGTGAGATTCTGATATTGTTTTCTATTCTTCTTCTACCTCCTTCTTCTTTAACCCTAATGATTCAGTTTTTCGGCATCCGATTGTTCGGCATTTGATACAGTGAACGTATTGATGTCGATTTTCGGGCGTCGAAAAATCGGGTCATTACAAATAACCTCTGGGATTATCTCATTATTTCAGGTTAGGCTAATAGCCAGGTAGAGCAGTGTACTTGATTATCATACCCCAACTTAGACATTACCTTTTTAGACACCCTACTATATGGGCAAGCTTTAATAAGTTAGCTATAATACTGCTAATTTGGATCGCATAAGCTATTTGAATTTGATATCATTATTGGAGCTGGGCCAGCATGTAGCGGGGTAATTCGGTAAATTTTAATTTTTTTAACCCTTTTGGATCTTTGGTGGGCTTATGTAGTCTGAATTTATTTAGAACTTTTCTAAAATTTCTTTTGAATAAAATCATAAAAAGGTTAAATTCATAAATAATGTTTTTTTAATGTTAACTTTATATTATGCAATATAATATGTGTATCATATACACTTATGTGTGTACAGGCATATGCAGCATAAAATGGTGTATATGGTTTAACATGTCCGTGTATAGATGCTAGGATTTACATTGCAATGAACATATTAGCCCCTCCATATACATATTTGCTGTCTAATATGTAAGTAAATATATGCGTAAACATTTATATAATATATATTATAAAATGCTATTTGCAAAACATATACATTTTAATATAAATATATGCATATATTTAGTTAAAATTCTAATTTAAATTAAATTATATTAATTTTAAATAAATATGCATGTATTTCGAAAATTATAAAAATTATACATATACATAACCGTATATACCAATTCGTATTATAAGTTTAAAAATTCTATATATATGATAAAATATATGTCTATATATAAATGTAGTTTGATATAAAATTAATTATATATATATATATATATATATATATTTATCATATAAATATATACACACACATTCGGCCAGCAAAAAAATAATTTTTTTTATCTTTCTTTTTGGTTTTAACATTAAAATGTTTTTTATTATGATTTGCACACAGAAACCATTTTTAAAATAAATAATTCTTTTTTCTAAAGTAACATTATTGATATATAAAATTTTACTAATTTTTCTTCTTCATATTTTATATTTAATTTATAGATGTATAGATATTGTAAAACATGATTTTATGTTTAAATAAATTATATGTTATGTATAATATATATATATATAGTTTTCAAAAAAAAATTAATGCATATATATAGTTAATTTTATAATATATTAAATATATATTTATTATGAATATGTTTTAAACTAACTAAGTTTTAAACTAAATTAGTTTTAAAAAAACATTAATCTCGAAAATGAAAACAAATTTTGTTTTTGCAATTGAATGCTAATAGAGCATATATATATATATATATAATTTATTTACTCATATGCAAACATATACATCCAATGTCGACGGCAATAACATATAAGGATTTCTGATATCAATTCACTATTTATACTTACATATAACATGATGAAAATTTATATACACATAAAATGAAAACGTATACAAGGAATTTACCTTATCCAAAGTCTTTCTGACACACCTTGAAATGTTGAATCAAAACTGTAACGATCCCGGATTTTAACTAAGTTTAAATTGATAATTAATTTAATTTTTGAATGAAAATTGTGAAATTAATTGGTAAATTGATTTGAGTTTCTCCAAATTCAAATAAAATATGTGTTGAATCATTTGAATTTAAATCTTGTATATATATGTGAATATATATGTATATGTGCATATATGAGTAGATTTGAATATATATATATATATATTGGATTTGAATTTTAATTTTAAGTAAATGGTTTAAAAATAATTTGAATTTATAAATAGATATATATAAAATAAATTATAAAGAAAAATATAAAGTAAACAAATTAGCTAAATTTAAACAACATGTTAAAAATAGGATTCAATTATATTACAAAGCTTAAGACTAAAAAAAGAAGAAATACATTCAAATATGAACAAATATGGATAAGTAAGAACAAAAGAAGAAAGATATAAATATTTATGAACATAGAAATTGTATAGGATAAGTATGTACACTTGTAAAACAAAACAAAAATATATATGTATTAGCTTGCAAAAGAAGACACTAATATGTAACATGTATGTATGTAAGTTATGCAAGGCAAGGAATCATATATGTACATACGAAAAAAAAGAAATAAGTATGAAATGAAGACAAGAAAAGTTTAATTAATGCCATCATCTCTAAGCACATACAAATATCATATCAGCCTCCAAATGAAAAATATCTCTCTGACCAAATAAAAAAAATCTTGTACCTGCATATACATTAGCCGGTACACATAATTTTTGATCTATATCAATCTTCCTTATTCCATTCGTTCAACACAACTGAGCATACCAGAGAATTAAGTAGACACTACTATCCTGCAAAACTTAAATAAACAATCCAACTAAAGCAAATAGGAAGATTAACAAGAAGATTTTCCAGAAAATCAAGTTAGCAGTTTTGCTTTTCAACACAAAAGTTGTTCTCTGTTTCAAATATATTACAGGTGAGTAAACCCCTTTGATTTCTGGATTTTGATCTTTTGTTTGAAACTTGTTTAAAGTGGGTTGAAACACTACTTGCATGTGTATAAATTGGTGGATATATGTGTGTATATTGCTTTGCATGTCTGAGAACAGACAGTGGCCTTTGTTCTAAAGCTTTACAGGTTTCAAAAAAAAACCTGTTAGAAAATGAAATTTTCATCCTACAATCTTTGATAGGCTTCAATGTCTAAGTAAGTTTGGTTAGTATGATCATGCTTTAAATTTTAAAAATAAATTTAAGTAGAATAAATCAAGCATTTTCTAGAAAATATCAAAACACAGTGGATTCTCAATTTTTGTTAAAATTTAATTTATTAAATTTTAAGTTTTAAATGAATGACCTTATTCACGTTTGCAAATCATGATTTTTAAAATAAAAATCCAGTTTTCTAGTGTGAGATCGAGGGAGGAATCGCGAGATGAACAAAATTTAGTTGTTGGGAAAACTATGGTGATCGGCGAGTTTGTTTGCCTCGTGATCGGAGCTGGAGCTAGCCGGGAGATCGATCAGTGTGGGAAAAATGCTCAATGAATTTTCATATCATTGTGGTGGCCGGAAATTTCTAAGCTAGGGTTTAAGCACAGGTTTTAGTTAAGGTCGGAATTTGGGTTGCTGGTGACTCGTCGTTGAACCGGAATAGACCGCACCAGTGCCAAATGAGGCGTCGAACATTATGGAAGGTTCGTGTGTATTCGCGTGATCTCCGATGGCCTGAGGTGATGGCGCCGGGCAATTATCTGATGATGCTTCGCTGGGTTTATTTGGTCGAGACGACTCGATCTTGTTTTCAAATTTAATTCGAGTTTCTGGGTGTTTGGATGGCTTGGGGCGATCGAAGGTGACTGGTCGGCGGTGGTTTTGGAGGCCGGAGCTCCAACATCTGATGGTACACGTGCACAACCTCTGGCGTGTATCAGTATCACGTTGGGAACGAAAGGTTTTTGTTTCTCGAAGTTGTCTTCGGGAAGGTGGGTTGCTGGCTGGAGTTTTGGCTCGAGTGGATTCGTGGTGTGCCGGGTCATTTCTAACACTTAGAACAAATTTTAAAAAGTTGAAAGTTACTCGGGTTATCTTGGGTTGTTTAGGGGAAAACTCGAAGCAGGTAGTGTTTCGACTCGGGAAACACTCGAGTAAGTCTCGGGTTGCTGAAAGAAAACAATTTTGACTTTAAAACTAAAATTCAAACTTTTTAACATTTTTAATCCATATTTTAAAATGATGATTTTGATTTAAAGTTTGAATTAATTAAGGATTTAGTAAGACATTTTTAAAGTAATTAATAAAGATAGAAAGATGTATCTTTTAATCTATTAAGTAATTAATGATTTGTTTAATTAAAGAATAATTACTTAATTAATTACTTAATATTAAAGGTTAATTTAACAAATAAATTAAGGTTAATTAATTTGTTATTGATTATTAATTAATTAAGGAGTAATTAATTAATAAAAGTAATTGAGAGTTAATTAATTAACAATTAAGGGTTAATTAATTAAGATAATTAATTAAGGAATGATTAATTAATGAAGGTGATTAAGACTAAATCAAATTGTAATTAATGATAATTAATCATTGATTAAAGATTACTAATGAAAGTAATTATGTGGTTGATAAATTTAAAACCACACGATTATTCATCTTAATTGAAGATTGTAACGATCGCGATCTTTCGACGCTCGAAAGTCGACATTAATACATCCACTGTATCAAATGCCGCGCAATCGAATGCCGGAAAACCGAACCATTAGGGTTAAAAAGAAGAGGTAGAAGAAGACAGAAGAAAAAGAGAATAGAAAAAAAGAAACAGAAACAATATCAGAATCTCACATTCGCAGCGGAACAATATATAATAGATGAATCAATAATCTTTAAGACAAAAGACTATATCAGTTTATACATACATCAATCAGAGTCAATATACAACTCAATACAATAATGAACAGTTATATAAACTTGTCCTCACACAGAATACACAGCGGAATAAATAAACAAGTATGGTAGTACGCCTCGCCATCCAGCTCATCTCCAAAGCTCCAGAATATCCAGAATATCCTGATAACATAACTTTAGGTTGCCCATGTGGAAAATTATGGGCACCCAGAGTTTAGAAAAGGAACAATAAACTCCGGGTCAATCATGGTGACTGGTGTGAGATCGTAAAACAGTTATTTTCACAAAGAAAATAAAACAGATTCGCAATGCTTTTGGAAAATGAAACTACCGTAAGGCCTCCCGCCATACACACAATGCAAACGTAGAATTGGAGGAGATTTCTCCTTATGATAGTCAAAGATGCTTACTACGCAAAATCATTGGATTATTATTATTAGTGCATAGTGGAAAACATTTCAAAAATACAATATTAATCTTAGCCATCATACAACCATTATTGTATGCCTACTATAGCTACCATCTAAACAGTGGTGACCACTATAAGTAAATGGCAGGTTCTACAACTAAAACCGTACAGGGTTCGTATTATTTCTTTGGATTTCCAACAAATGGTCAGGCAAAGGAACTTCCTTACACCGAAATGGAAACGCCTCTGGAAAGACGCCCCGAGAACCTAACCGGATCTCTGCCAACACAAGGCCGACGCTACCTCACGCTTTAACCAAGCTGTAACTAGGTAACTAACACACGAGCTATGTCATCCCTCGGTCGTCACCGACCTTTACCCGAGGATCCTCAACCACAAAGTATAATAAATTTTCAGCATCAACATAGGTAAAATATCTGGGCTCCATACCATGATATCACCTTTTATCAAGAAGGAAATGACATACCCTAGGGGCGCTACCCCTAAAAACCTTTGCCGCAACATTCCTGTTTCGACCATTACCGGGTTGTGAGGCTCGACGAAGTCTCGTCCACAAAGCCACGCTTTTTCACAAAGCCACGCTTTGATCAACAAATGATCAACAGCACTTCGTATGCCACATTACCAAATTGGGAATGTATCACTAGTAACCATCAACTACATAACCTCTGAGCTCGTACGTCTCAGAGAAGGGTGTTAAGCTAAGAGAATAAATTCTCCGCCACCAACAGAAATGTATTTGATAGAAACCAGCTTTACATATCAAAGTGTAACATCAGACACACATCCATACAAGTCTGTTCCGGGATCGAATGGAACCGAAGGTACTTCCAAAGAAGCCCTTGCAATCCGGGTATTCACTAATCACGTCCGGACTTCCCATCACAAGAAGAGTGATATAAATCTCTATACCGGAGCAACTCGATGCAGAGACATTCGACAGGTTGTACTTTCATTTTCGAAAATACCCGGTCTTCACATCGGTCTTTAAATGTTATCCATTCACGACGTATCACTATTCGGAATGGGTTATATGACACAAAGTCCTCTCCCGGCTTAACCGAATAATGAGCATTTGTTTTAAAAACAAATCAAGTGCCATTTCAAAGGCAAATATTGATAGTCGGTTAAAAACAATATTCACATCAATCAACCCATTTAAATAATTTTTCCCAAATTATTTATTTTCAAAATATCTTCGCAAGATATATAATTCCCACACTTCCACATTTGAAAACCAATTCAAATCACATTTTCACACCTCATCACTTTGAAAACAAATTTCAAATCACATTTTCACTCGCGGAATAAAATTTTCGATATCATTTATTTCCCTTTTTCCTTTATAAATTCCATTGTGAATTTAAATTTCCAAATTTTTCACCAATATATGATTTTCAAATCGATTTCCAATTATTCACTTTCAATCACCAAATCATATTCAAAATTGATTTCAAATTCATTTCAATCACCAAATCGATTCCAAATCGATTTCAAATTTATTTCAAACATTAAATCAATTACAAATTGATTTCTAAGTTTATTTCCAAATTCCAAATTACAAATCGATTTCTAAATTTATTTCCAATTACCAAATCATTTTACAAATCGATTTCCAATTTATTTCAACACAAATCAATTTTTCATTCAACATCAAATAAATTTTCATATTGATTTCTCAAAGATTTATTTTCAAATACCAAATCAATTATCAATTTAATTTCTGGAAATTTATCACCTTTTTAAAATAAATTCATTTATCTCTTCCAAACCATTTAAAATTCCATTTTAAATAAATTTTCCAACTTTTGAATAATACTATTCAAAATCCATTTAAAAAAAATATTTTCCCATATTTTAGAAATAATTCGATAAGATTTCGAAAATCAACTCTATGCTTTTAAATTCCTTCTTTGAAATTCAACCAATTCTCTCAAAAGAATTTATTTAAAATTTCCAACTTTAATTTCAAAAATCCAATTTATTTATTTCTGGTATCCAACGATACCAAAAATACATTCGGCTAAATTATAGCCTTCAACACATTCAATCGCAAATATAATCATTCACAGATTATAAATAAATCATCACACAACATATGAAACAAATTCAAATGTTTTGAGGAATCCTGTTGGATCCCTCCAACCTATTTCCCTGCATCCACATATGTTAGCACAATACCAATTCCACTTTGAGGTGGAATATCGCGGTATATGGGATTTATAAAATATCATCCGCTATTATGCGGCGCATAGGGTCTCATCCGCTATATAATGTGGGAAATCAACAATCCCAATATATACATATTCCAATATATATATATATATTGCTATATACTACTATATATACTATATCACATCCAAACAGCAATCAATCAATAACCGCAAATCCAACTTTCAATTTGAGTGAGAAGATCCCACCTTTGCTTTTATTTTGCAATCCATTTCCGTTCCAGATTGTTTTCTTTGTGATTTTGACCTTGTATAAGCAATTTATACACAATTTATTAATATTCGAATAAATCGAACAATTAAATTCTCATTTGATAAATTTAATTAACCCATGATTTTAATTTAAACTAATAATTTAATTTTAAATTAACAATTTCACCTTTAAAAATCTTTTAGTAACTTAAATGGATTAAATATTTTTAATTTAACAAATAAATTTCCATAACCTATTAATTTAAAATAAACTAATAAACTAATAAATTTTAAATAGTGGAAATTAGCTACAAGGGCCTCTTTAGCAAGTGCAATTAGTTTCTAGGACACACAACTGAAATAATTACTTTTAAGGACAAAATGCAAAATAATTAGTTTCTAAGGCCTAAAAATCTATGAAAATATGTCCTTGAAAGTAATTGGACTGCCGACTTTGTCCTTAAAAGTAATTATTCTGCTGACTTTGGCCTTGAAATTAATTTATGTGGATGTGTGTCCTACAAACTAATTGGACCGCATAGTTTGTCCTTCTAGTGAAATGCCCCTTTTAAATATATATATATATTTGTTTTCTTCTTTGAAACTTCATATATACTTATATAGATCTCATAAAAAAATCTAATATATATAAATTTTTTCAACATTTAAAATTCCTTTCTTTTCAAACCCTAAACTATAAATATATTAAAATAGGTGTGCGAACATATATATATTTATATCAATACTATACTTCTTTACTGTAAATCAAGAATTCATCTATTATTTATATTTAAATTAAAATAGAAATCCTATATGTTACTGTAAATCTTCCCAATATATGAACACATATAAATTTCCAGTTTGTATATATAATTAAAATAAAATAAAAATAAAATCAAAAACTCAAAACAGATACCTCACTGACTCTCGAACCCCCTGGGAAAACGAACCCCTATCTCGCGTGGCCACCAAATCACGACTGCACCACCACTTGAACGAAATCGTACGCCACTCTAAACCTTGTGAACTCTCCATGCTCGAGTTCGAGTCTTCCATCGTTGAAGCCACACACAAGAGTCGCCGCCACCTCTTAATCGAGTTCGCGATCTCGATTGATGAAGACAAACTCTAGCTGAAATGAACGTGGAAGAACGAGTGCGATCGAAGTCTGGGGCCACCATTTTTTTTTCTTTTGATTTGATAATTCATTTCCGGTTTTGGTTTGAGAAAGAAGGGACGAGGCCATTTCGTGATTTCATGAATGAATTAGAGGAAGAGATGAGGTCGTTCGATTTGAACGAGACGAAGTATATTTTTTTTCTTCTGTTTGTTGTAAAGGAGATCGACCATTAATTTTCTTTCATTTCGTTCTGAGGAAGGTTGCGCGTTATCAGCTGGAAAGGGAACAAGGAAAAGATGTTTACGTACCTAAATCCACAGGCTACAGTGACTTCGAAAAGAAAGAATTTCAATTGATGTTGACTGGAGTATAAATATATGTATTCAATTTAAATTCAGATTCAAATCGTCATGAATTTGCAGCTCAAAATTTCGATATCCTATCGAGATGTGTTGCTAGGCGTTTGTAATGTTATACGCCTATTTCGAATGTAATGGAAAAGGTTTCGAGTCCAAATTCGATCGTATGGAGAAGATAGCTTTTTGGACCAGTTATAATATTAAATTCGATATAAATTTCAGCGCGTTTGCTTATCGTACGGCCATACAACAACTCCAATCACTACGAAAATTGAAATCCGAAAATAATACAATATTACGGATCCAATGGAACTGGTTTCATCGAATTCCGAGACCGTGCCTCGAAACGCTATTTTTAAATTCAATTTAAACAATAGAATTTCAAAACTGAACAAAACAGTTTCAAATTCAATTCTGAAGCTTTCATTATCTTTAGAATTATTATATGAATTTTCTAAGTCTTGAAAATATTTTTAACAAGCTTAAAATTCCAATTTCAAAATTTTACCCAAATTTAACGACTAAATTCAATAATTAAATCGCCAAATTCATTCTGATATCTCAAATTTCAAATTAACTAACTTCTAGATATTTAAAATCAATTAAATATCCTGATTTCCAATATCAAAAATTCAGGGTCGTTACAATCTTCCCCCCTTAAAAGAATTTCGTCCCGAAATTACAAGTTAAGAAGAATGCTCCAATACCTGTTTGTCATTTTCCTAAAACCAAACAGTTTTATCAAATTTTCAACCCAAATCTTTTTATTAAAGATCATCATTTCAACTAACTTCCCAAACACTTTTATAGTTTTCAAACAACTTTATTTACTTCACAATCCAAATTTAAATTCAAATTCAAATTTTGAATTATCCAAAATTCCGCAAAAATTTTCTAACTCTCGAAATTTTCGAAAAATTTCGCCAGCGTCTCCTTTGCGCGACTAACTCGGTACAACTACAAAATGTCCCTACGGACTGCCAAATTCCAATAGAAAACAAAATGCCAAGTGGCAAAATAATAAACCCAGTCAAATTTCATATTGAAATTCAAATACATACCTTTTGTTGAGAAATTCAAATTCATCTTCGAAATCAAAATCCAATTCCATTTTCCTTATAGCCTTTATAATCCCTGTATACTTTACTTAACAACAATGGCCAAATTCACTTATTGGATTTCCAATACCCATTTTTCTTAAGAATTTTCTCCATTCATTTCTTAAGTTCAATATAAGTATTTATATACTTCTTATATTTATTTTCACTTCACAAACAAAGTTATATATATTCTTTTCCATTCAACTTTGCATTTTCAATTTCATTTGAATTCAATTTATAATTTCAATTCTATTTGTATTCATTTTATCTTCAAAAACCCAAAAATTTATTTTAGTGAAAACTCGATGTTCACTTTTTCCAAAACTTTCAACTTCGATCAAAACAATGGTTTTCATTTTCTAGTTCAATTCCTACGTTTCCATTACAATTTGAAAATCAATTTTCCGTTAACAAAATTTTCCAAATTTTCAAAAAAAATCTAACTCCCAAAATTTTCAGAAAATTTTGGCGGAGTCTCCTTTGTACTGAGGAGCTTTTGCAATTTGACAAAAGATATAAATATATATACATCGACCCACTCGGTCGGAAAAGCAGAAAAACAGTTCATATTTCCTATTTTTATTGCGTAGGCGTACCTTATTAGCATTTTAAGCAAAGCGGTTTATTTTTAAGCATTTCGCGAAATCAAAATGCAGCCAAACGGCTTCCAAAAACCTGCACTTACTCAATTTAAACACGTAAGTGACATATATAGGAAATCTATTAACATTTCATTTATTTCAATAGCAAACACATAGTTTTCATAAGCAAAACATTCAAAATAAATTCCATTAGCAATTTATATGGTTTCAATTCAACTTTAGTCGCTTATGACCAATTCACATACAATTTAATTCAATTCAATGGTTTACAATTCATTTTCTTACATTCAATTCATTTTTAAACGGAACAAACTCATATCTATTTCAATTGATACAAAAATCAATTCAATTTGCATTTGATATTCACATTTGGTTTATTTGAAACCATTTCACAAAACTCGACAACAATGATTTTACCATTTAAATCTTTGATTTGATTTTTTTTTCATTTATCAAATCCATTCCATCTACTAATTTAATTCAATTAGTTTATTCACTTATCCTTTTTAAATTTCAAATTCCCATATTCAATTCTTCCTGAATTTATTTTATCAATAACAAGGAAATTTCAATTTATTTTTCTACTTGAATTTATATACATATTCAAACCATTTTTATCAGCTCACAATTCAACTTTAATTTAACTAATTCAACTTCCAATTCATTACTTCATGAATTAATAAATTATCAAGTCGGTTTACTTGAATTCAATCCATTTTATTGATTTTTTTTCCCAGTTTGGACTTTTATTCAACTTGATTCAAATCAATCTCATTACATTATTCAATTCCAATTCATTTATTTACAAATGTAGCTTCATTTGTTCATTCACAAAATTCATTCATTTTCAATTTGAATCTTATTCCAATCCAATTTTAAATATTTATTAAGTCATTAACTTATTTACATTCCATTAATGAATTTTTATTCCAAATATTTTCTTGGAATTCTATTCCAATTATAAATCTCATTACAAGTTATATTTACAAATCACATTTGTATATGAATTCATTTCCTTATACTTTCAATTCATATTTATAAATTTCATTTGTTAAATGAATTTATCTTCAAATCTTTGGTTATACCATTATTTCTTATTCCATTTTCATATAACAATGATAATAATTCAATATTATCTCTTTCTAACAACCAAGCATCAATATACTATAATAGTTCATAGGAAATCATTTCTTTTCTACACAAAAATAGTTTTGGGCAAAATTATTTCATTTACCCTATTTTAAAACAATACTGTGTCAGTTTATCTTGTTTAAGAGTTTAGAAACCCCTATCGATTACAGTTGGCCAGACTGCACCGACTAGAATCCATAAACAATCAACCGATAAGTCAACACAATATAAAACAAAATTTTGTATTCACTAACAAATACGCGCTCATATCTATTATTATGCTCACACTCATTCTAGAGTACTACTGACAATATCTCTAATGAGTAACACCCAACAGAGCCAGGGTTGTCGCTTAACCAACAGCTCTGATACCACATGTAACGATCACGATATTTCGACGCTCGAAAGTCGACATTAATACGTCCACTGTATCAAATGCCGCGCAATCGAATGCCAGAAAACCGAACCATTAGGGTTAAAAAGAAGAGGTAGAAGAAGACAGAAGAAAAAGAGAACAGAAAAACAGAAACAAAAACAATATCAGAATCTCACATTCGCAGCGGAACAATATATAATAGATGAATCAATAATCTTTAAGACAAAAGACTATATCAGTTTATACATACATCAATCAGAGTCAATATACAACTCAATACAACAATGGACAGTTATATAAACTTGTCCTCACACAGAATACACAACGGAATAAATAAACAAGTACGGTAGTATGCCTCGCCATCCAGCTCATCTCCAAAGCTCCAGAATATCCAGAATATCCTGATAACATAACTCTAGGCTGCCCGTGTGGAAAATTATGGGCACCCAGAGTTTAGAAAAGGAACAATAAACTCCGGGTCAGTCATGGTGACTGGTGTGAGATCGTAAAACAGTTATTTTCACAAAGAAAATAAAACAGATTCGCAATGCTTTTGGAAAATGAAACTACCATAAGGCCTCCCGTCACACACACAATGCAAACGCAGAATTGGAGGAGATTTCTCCTTATGATAGTCAAAGATGCTTACTACGCAAAATCATTGGATTATTATTATTAGTGCATAGTGGAAAACATTTCAAAAATACAATATTAATCTTAGCCATCATACAACCATTATTGTATTCCTACTATAGCTACCATCTAAACAGTGGTGACCACCATAAGTAAATGGCAGGTTCTACAACTAAAACCGTACAGGGTTCGTATTATTTCTTTGGATTTCCAACAAATGGTCAGGCAAAGGAACTTCCTTACACCGAAATGGAAACGCCTCTGGAAAGACGCCCCGAGAACCTAACCGGATCTCTGCCAACACAAGGCCGACGCTACCTCACGCTTTAACCAAGCTGTAACTAGGTAAATAACACACGAGCTATGTCATCCCCCGGTCGTCACCGACCTTTACTCGAGGATCCTCAACCACAAAGCAACAACCACAAAGTATAATGAATTTGCAGCATCAACATAGGTAAAATATCTGGGCCCTATACCATGATATCACCTTTTATCAAGAAGGAAATGACATACCCTAGGGGCGCTACCCCTAAAAACCTTTGCCGCAACATTCCTGTTTCGACCATTAACGGGTTGTGAGGCTCGACGAAGTCTCGTCCACAAAGCCACGCTTTTTCACAAAGCCACGCTTTGATCAACAGCACTTCGTATGCCACATTACCAAATTGGGGATGTATCACTAGTAACCATCAACTACATAACCTCTGAGCTCATACGTCTCAGAGAAGGGTGTTAAGCTAAGAGAATAAATTCTCCACCACCAACAGAAATGTATTTGATAGAAACCAGCTTTACATCTCAAAGTGTAACGTCAGACACACATCCATACAAGTCCGTTCCGGAATCGAACGGAACCGAAGGCACTTCCAAAGAAGCCCTTGCAATCCGGGTATTCACTAATCACATTCAGACTTCCCATCACAAAAAGAGTGATATAAATCTCTATACCGGAGCAACTCGGTGCAGAGACATTCGACAGGTTGCCCTTACATTTTCGAAAATACCCGGTCTTCACACCGGTCTTTAAATGTTATCCATTCACGACGTATCACTATTCGGAATGGGTTATATGACACAAAGACCTCTCCCGGCTTAACCGAATAATGAGCGTTTTTTTTAAAAACAAATAAAGTGCCATTTCAAAGGCAAATATTGATAGTCGGTTAAAAACAACATTCACAACAATCAACCCATTTAAATAATTTTTCCCAAATTATTTATTTCCAAAATATCTTCGCAAGTTATATAATTCCCACACTTCCACATTTGAAAACCAATTTCAAATCACATTTTCACACCTCATCACTTTGAAAACAAATTTCAAATCACATTTTCACTCGCGGAATTAAATTTCCGATATCATTTATTTCCCTTTTTCCTTTATAAATTCCACTGTGAATTTAAATTTCTAAATTTTTCAGCAATATATGATTTTCAAATCGATTTCCAATTATTCACTTTCAATCACCAAATCAAATTCAAAATTGATTTCAAATTCATTTCAATCACCAAATCGGTTCCAAATCGATTTCAAATTTATTTCAAACATTAAATCAATTACAAATTGATTTCTAAGTTTATTTCCAAATTCCAAATTATTTGCAAATCGATTTCTAAATTTATTTCCAATTACCAAATCATTTTACAAATCGATTTCCAATTTATTTCAACACAAATCAATTTTTCATTCAACATCAAATAAATTTTCATATCGATTTCTCAAAGATTTATTTTCAAATACCAAATCAATTATCAATTTGATTTCTGGAAATTTGTCACCTTTTTAAAATAAATTCATTTATCTCTTCCAAACCATTTAAAATTCCATTTTAAATAAATTTTCCAGCTTTTGAATAATACTATTCAAAATCCATTTAAAAAAATATTTTCCCATATTTTAGAAATAATTCGATAAGATTTCGAAAATCAACTCTATGCTTTTAAATTCCTTCTTTGAAATTCAACCAATTCTCTCAAAAGAATTTATTTAAAATTTCCAACTTTAATTTCAAAAATCCAATTTATTTATTTCTGGTATCCAACGATACCAAAAATAAATTCGGCTAAATTATAGCCTTCAACACATTCAATCGCAAATATAATCATTCATAGATTATAAATAAATCATCACACAACATATGAAACAAATTCAAATGTTTTGAGGAATCCTGTTGGATCCCTCCAACCTATTTCCCTGCATCCACATATGTTAGCACAATACCAATTCCACTTTGAGGTGGAATATCGCGGTATATGGGATTTATAAAATATCATCCGCTATTATGCGGCGCATAGGGTCACATTCGCTATATAATGCGGGAAATCAACAATCCCAATATATACATATTCCAATATATATATATTGCTATATACTACTATATATACTATATCACATCCAAATAGCAATCAATCAATAACTGCAAATCCAACTTTCAATTTGAGTGAGAAGTTCTCACCTTTGCTTTTATTTTGCAATCCATTTCCGTTCCAGATTGTTTTCTTTGTGATTTTGACCTTGTATAAGCAATTTATACACAATTTATTAATATTCGAATAAATCGAATAATTAAATTCTCATTTGATAAATTTAATTAACCCATGATTTTAATTTAAACTAATAATTTAATTTTAAATTAACAATTTCCCCTTTAAAAATCTTTTAGTAACTAAAATGGATTAAATATTTTTAATTTAACAAATAAATTTCCATAACCTATTAATTTAAAATAAACTAATAAACTAATAAATTTTAAATATATATATATTTGTTTTCTTCTTTGAAACTTCATATATACTTGTATAGATCTCATAAAAAAAAATCTAATCTATATAAATTTTTTCAACATTTAAAATTCCTTTCTTTTCAAACCCTAAACTATAAATATATTAAAATAGGTGTGCGATCATATATATATTTATATCAATACTATACTTCTTTACTGTAAATCAAGAATTCATCTATTATTTATATTTAAATTAAAACAGAAATCCTATATGTTACTGTAAATCTTCCCAATATATGAACACATATAAATTTCCAGTTTGTATATATAAATAAAATAAAATAAAAATAAAATCAAAAACTCAAAACAGATACCTCACTGACTCTCGAACCCACTGGGAAAACGAACCCCTATCTCGCGTGGCCACCAAATCGCGACTGCGCCACCGCTTGAATGAAATCATACGCCACTCTAAACCTTGCGAACTCTCCATGCTCGAGTTCGAGTCTTCCATCGCTGAAGCCCCACACGAGAGTCGCCACCTCCTCTTAATTGAGTTCGCGATCTCGATTGACGAAGACAAACTCCAGTTGAAATGAACGTGGAAGAACGATTGCGATCGAAGTCTAGGGCCACCATTTTTTTTCTTTTGATTTGATAATTCATTTCCGGTTTTGGTTTGAGAAAGAAGAGACGTGGCCATTTCGTGATTTCATGAATGAATTAGAGGAAGAGATGAGGTCGTTCGATTTGAATGAGACAAAGTATATATTTTTTTCTATTTGTTGTAAAGGAGACCGGCCATTAATTTTCTTTCATTTCATTCTGAGGAAGGTTGCGCGTTATCAGCTGGAAAGGGAACAAGGAAAAGATGTTTACGTACCTAAATCAACAGGCTACAGTGACTTCGAAAAGAAATAATTTCAACTGATGTTGACCGGAGTATAAATATATGTGTTCAATTTAAATTCAGATTCAAATCGTCACGAATTTGCAACTCAAAATTTCGATATCCTATCGAGACGTGCCGCTAGGCGTTTATAATGTTATACGCCTATTTCAAACGCAATGGAAAAGGTTTCGAGTCCAAATTCGATCATATGGAGAAGATAGCTTTTTGGACCAGTTATAATATTAAATTCGATATAAATTTCAGCGCGTTTGCTTATCGTACGGCCACACAACAACTCCAATCACTACGAAAATTGAAATCCGATAATAATACAATATTATGGATCCAATGGAACTGGTTTCATCGAATTTCGAGACTGTGCCTCGAAACGCTATTTTTAAATTCAATTTAAACAATAGAATTTCAAACCTGAACAAAACAGTTTCAAATTCAATTCTGAAGCTTTCATTATCTTCAGAATTATTAATATGAATTTTCTAAGTCTTGAAAATATTTTTAACAAGCTTAAAATTCAAATTTCAAAATTTTACCCAAATTTAACGATTAAATTCAATAATTAAATCGCCAAATTCATTCTGATATCTCGAATTTCAAATTAACTAACTTCCAAATATTTAAAATCAATTAAATATCCTGATTTCCAATATCAAAAATTCAGGGTCGTTATAAAGATGGTTGATTGTTATTGAATGTTGTGTGATGGATTGATATATCTGATATGTGATGTGATGCTATGTAATATGAAATGCTTTGTGCTGAGCTGCTATATCTGTGATGAATATATTGTTGTATGAATATGAAAACCTCTTTGCCCGTAAACGACATTTGAATTTCGATGCGACAAGGAGTCGAATTCCAGTGGGTTATCCAAAACCTACATCGAATCGTAATGGTGAATCTTTGTGATCGATAAATTTACTTTATCTGTGAATCTGTGAATGAAGATAAGCGTTATGGATTATACCGCTTATCGATATGGATATGATTGAATCTGTGATGATTGAATGATGTTGCACTATTGTGTGTGAAACCCCTGGACCACACCATACACACACAAATATGGATTTCACGTGGAAATCGGTTAGGCCACAGATAATTTGAATTTAATAAAATGTTTTTGGAATTGAAATTTTAATTGCAATTTTGAAAATGGAATGAAAAGCTTTGGAAAGAAGTTTTAAAGATGAAAGTTACTTTGAACAACTTGGTAAAGCTTCCAATTTAAATAATTTAATTTGAATTTGAATTCAAAATTTGGAATTGAATTCCATGTTTGAAAATTTTGGTTTAAAGATGTTATACAAGTTATAAATGTGTTTAAACCATTTTAAAAGTATAATTTTGAAAATTTGAATTTAACCCAAGGACTTTAACTTGTATAAATGAATCGTGTTTTTTCGAAATAAAAACTATTTGTTTTCAAATAATTTTAGCTTTCATCTGAAAGAAAGGATTTCAAGATTTGAAATGAATTGTTTTGAAAGCTATCAATAAAATCTTTGATTTAAAAAAAAAATTGGATGAGTTAATCCAATTTGAAAGGGAAATTGTGTTGAAAAGAATATGTATAAATCTTTGTTAAAGATTGGTATACTTTGTTTTCAAATTGAAAAGGGGTCTTAAAAGTGTATCCTTTCTATAAAAGATTTGAAACGGAAATTGGTTTGAAATCTATGAATGAATCTGTGTGAAAGATGGGTGAACTTTGTGAAATGAATCTTTTTGTGTAAAAGATTGAAAATGGTAATTTGTTTAAACCATTTGAAAGAGAAGTTTTGGGTAATAAGTTGTGACTTAAATGAAATCCCAATATCCATATGTTTTAAAATATTGCGTTCACTATTCGGTTTAGCTGGGAGAGGACTTTGTGTTATATAACCCATTCCGAATAGTGATACGACATAAATGGATAGCATTTGAAGACCGGTGTTGAAGACCGGGTATTTGCGAGAACGATAGGATAACCTATCGATTATCTCTGCACTGAGTGGCTCCGGTATAGAGACCTCTATATGTGATGGGAAGTCCGATCGGAATTGTGAATACCCGGATTGCAAGGGCTTCTTTGGAAGTGCCTTCGGTTCTGTTCAAACCCGGAACAGACTTGTATGGTTGTATGTCTGACACTACACTTTGAGATATAAAGCCAATTTCTTTCAAATACATTTCTGTTTGGTGGCGGAGAATTTATTCTCTTAGCTTAACACCCTTCTCTGAGACGTACGAGCTCAGAGGTTATGTAGTTGAAGGTTATCAGTGATATACTCCCAATTTGGTAGTGTGGCATGCTAAGTGTTGTTGTGTGTTGTTGATCATTTGTTGATCAAAGCATGGCTTTGTGAAGAAGCGTAGCTTTATGGACGAGACCTCATCGGACCTCACACCTCGGAAATGGTCGAAACAGGAAAAATGCGGCAAGGTTTCAGGGGTAGCTCCCCTAGGGTATGTCCATTCCTTTTGGAAAAAGGTGATACCATGGTATGGAGCCTAGATATTTACCTGTGTGATTGCTCCAATCTCATTTACTGTGTGATTGTTGCTTTGTGCTCGAGGCGCCTCGGATAAAGGTCGCAATTGACCGGGGGTGGCATATCTTAGGTTTACTTCCCGGGAAGGGGGTAACCGGCCTTGTGTTGGCAGAGAGCCATGTAGGTTCTCGGGGCGTCCCTCCAGAGGCGTTCCCATGTGGCATAGGAAGTTCCTTAGCCTGACCATTTGTTGGAAAATCCAAAGAAACAATAAGAACCTTGTACGGTTTTAGTTGTATAACCTGCTATGGAATGTGGCGGTAACCTGCTATTGAACATAGTAGCTATAGTAGGCATACAATAATGGTTGTATGCTGGCTAAGATTAATATTATACTTTCGAAAGGTTTTCACACTATGCACTAATGATAATATTAAAAATATCTTGCGTATCAAGCATGTTTGACTATCATAAGGAGAAATCTCCTCCAATTCTGCGTTTGCATTGTGTGTGTGGCGGGAGGCCTTATAGTAGTTTCATTTTCCAAAATGCATTGCGGATTTCAATGTTTAAAATTCTTTTGTTGTGTGTTTAAAGATAAACTGTTTTTGTTACTCATACCAGTCCTATGACTGACCTGGAGTTTATTGTTCCCTTTCTAAACTCTGGGTGCCCACAATTTTTCCACACGGGCAGTCTGGAGTTGGGTTTTTCAGATAGTCAGGTTTAGTAGATTAGTTGGAGCTAGTTCAGTTTTTGGAGTTCACGGACGACTGACCTTGCTTATCTTGGTGTAACGTGATGGTGGTTTGAGCTTGATGTTGAAATTGTTGGGCGCATTCTCTTTTAAAGATCATTTGGAGTATCACTTCTGTTGTTTCCGCTGTAACATTATCTATCTTTGATATTTTTGTATCACATAGATATCATTGTTGTATATCATTTTGGATATTGTATTCATTGGAGTTGTATATGATATTATCCATTTCTTTTTTCCGCTGTGTTTTTATACTTAACGTGTTATAAGCTCCGGCGAGCTAGATTCGGCGTTTGAATCTGCGGCATTCGAGTACAGGTGAAGTACGGGTGCCGATTTTCGAAGGCCGAGTCAGGACCGCTACAAAAACACTTCTTGAACCGAGTCTTGAATCTAGAGGGCGCTACCATCTAAATGCAGTTACCATTGATGTATGGATTTAATTTAATTTAGTGTTTTGAAGCTTGAAATTTTGAAAAAGAGGAGAGAACTAGGGGCGACCTTTGCTAGTCTAGAATGGAGCAAAAAGAAGTAAAGAATAAGGGCTTGAAGCAAATTAATAGCAAAGGGCAAAGAGTGAAAAGAGGATCCAGATCCTTCTTTTCCTCTTACCAAATCTCTTCCTTTTGAATTCAAAATTCCACCCTCTTCCTAACTGATATTGTCGACCCTCAATGGTCCCATTTGGGCCTCAAATTCGCTTCAAGCCCAATCAATAAATACTGCATTTAAATATAATTCAAAGGCACGTCGATATCGTATATCAATACGTGTGTTTATAACTATTATATACGCACTATTTAATATTAATCAACAATTAAATAAAATTTTATAATTAATATTTCATAAATATTAATTAATTTATAACAATTATAAATAATTAAATTAGGTTGTAATAGGAGTACACTACAAGAAAACCTAGTTTCAATAGCACACAATACTAAAACTTTTGCCGCCTAGCCTGCCAATATTTTAAAGAAATTTTTTTATGTTACACAAATCCTTTATTACTTCTCTACTTTTCCTTTTCATTTCATTCTCTTTAGGCTCCGCTTGGGAGTTTTGTGGTATCGGTTATGAGAGATTTGAGAGTATTGGTTTTGATGGTCAATGATCATAGCGGTTTTGATTGGTTTACATGAAGTATTGATATAACCGATCAATATATGCTTTAGAGTTTAACATACTTTGGTTTTGAGAGTTTTCCACTAAAGTAACCATACATATATATCTTTATATTTATTCTCTAGTTTTGTGAATATTAATTCAATAATATAATTAGTGGAGGTATAATTGAAAAAAAGTTATAACCCCCAAAGCACCCTAATTTGAAGGGTTGAGAATTGCCATTAAAATTACATTGCACCGGTTCCCACTGGTTTTATAACCAACAACAACCGATGTAAAAAAACCTACAAGCAAGGGTTATGATAACACCTGAAATACAGAGTCGTCTAAAACCAATAGAAAATAAACTCCCATGCAGAGACTTACTTACCAGAAAGAAAACCTAGCTTTACAATCTCACTCTCTGCCACTCAGGAATTCATTATCTCATTAATGATCCATGTCATCCATCAGCGGCGAACCCTTAAGTACCTCTTGCTGCTGACTGCTCAGGATCTCCCTTTTGATTACTAAGAATTCCTCACCATTTTATTTAGAATCATCGATGCCATGTTGTGAGTATATGTTATGATTTTCCTTTCTTTAAAATTTTAGATTGGCATAGCTTGATATTTTTGTTTATTTCATGGATCTATTTAATTATTTCATGCTGTATTAGCTATCGAATTAGTTATCTGTAGAATGTAAATTATGCATAGTGGAAAAGCATGGAATTTGAGATGAAAATTTAGGGAATTGGAAAGTGAGAAAGTTGTCTAATTTTACTAGGTCACTAGAGTTAGAAAGTAGGCATAGGATTTCTCTCATCGTCGGCGAACTTCTGAAGATATTATGTAATTTGGTCCACTATAACTCGTCTCTAGCATTACGCACAACAACAACATCTGAACATAAGGAAAGAACAACCAACAAAAAAAGCCTGACAAAAGGATGAAACGCAACTCAGATTCCTAAGGAGTTACCAGTAGCAGCATAAATCAACAATGGCGAAGCAAAGGGAATGCAGCACGGGAAAGTAAAAAGTGCAACAGTAATGCCAAAGTACCATAGCTTTTTGCAATAAAATGAAAATTTTTGGCAAACCAATTCCTCAAATATAATAAAAGAAACGTTTCTCAAGAAACGATTGGATTAACAATAAATACATGTGTAAGAAAAAAAACAATGCAAAATATAATATATGATCTTCTGGGCTCAAGACAAGGTTTCAATGTTTAACATAAACAAAGCATTAAAGCACATCAAATATTTATATGATCAACCAGGTGGCAAGCTCTATTTATTCAGAGCAGCATAAAGTAGGATAGCATATGATGAGCTTTACTATTACAAGTTGGACCAAATGATAGTACAAAGTTTACTTAGTTTATTTAGCAGCAGCAAGTAGTATAGAGGGAATTGTATAGTAAATAAGAAGAGTGAAGTTGACTTAATTCTCAGAGCTAGAGGAAGTATCGTAGCTTGATGAGCTTTCATCCTGCTGGTGCTTGAACTCATATGCCCATTCAAGCACACTGTAGTAATGGAGGGGTGGATTGAACCTATGATTAAAAAGGTCTGAAGGAAGGAATGCCTCCATTCTTTACTAGATATTTTACAGCTTTTTTGTTTCATTACTTTGCAATAATATGCAGAGGAGTCCATGGTCATTTATACAACATTAAAGAAGTAATGCATAATTACTAAAGGTTGTGCATAAAATTTAGAGTTAATTCCATGTAACAAATATTAGCAAAATATACATCAAAAACAATAACATAAGTTAATTAAATATGAGGTTGTTATAGTTAAAACTGCTATAATTGTATATAGCAATGCCAGTGGTAGTGTTGTGTGTATCATAATGGTGCTTATCTAAAACAGTGATAAAAGGATAGCCAAATTAGAAAAACATTGTGAATTGGAAGTGTCTAACTGAAAAGGGAAGAAGAAAATATTATGGACGTTGTGTAGCAATACATTTTAAATTGTGCATTTACATCATATGAACTAGAATGCAATAACATAATGGGTCAAATAAAATGGTTAATGCATTTACATCACATCAACTCTACTATGACAACAGTTTCACTTTAAGCAGCCCTTTCCTCATACTAACTGCCAAGGCAGCAAATGAGGCTGAGAAAGTGGCATCCATATACTCTTTATGTCATGGCAATGCTTACTATGATGGAGTACCAGTTAGCGCTATTCCTGTTGAAGATATGCAACACGATATTTGTTTTATATATAGTTAATTGATTGATTGACTAATTAATTATGGAAAGTATTAGATTTGACTTAGTAAGAGATATTTATGCATATATTTCTCTCAAATATCTTCATTCTTATGGAAAACAAATACATAAATATGTGGTCAAATATATTATTTATTTGACTAATTATGAGAGATATATTAGCAAATATATCTCTACGTTTCTATTTGTTGGTAGTAGCTATAAATATGTATGTTATGAGAGTCATTTCTATGAAGGGGTTTTGGTATTGAGATTGATTCTTAATTTTTATCCTTTTCTGGTAAACTTTTGGTGAATTAATAAAGCTTTTGTTTGAAGACCATTTTTTTACTTTAAAATCTAATTGTGTAGAGATCCTAGAGAAAATCCTAAGAATTGGTATTGGAGCCTACTACACAAAATTTTTAAAGAGAGTTTGGTTATGGAGAAGATAAGTGCAGAAAAACTTAATGGAAGAAATTAGGGGTTATGGAAGGCGAAGATGGAGGATTTTCAATATCTCAATGGTCTTCACCAACCATTAAAAAAAATAGGGAGAAACATAGTAATTTATCTAAAGCAAAATGTGAGACTTTGCATAGGAAGGCTGCAGCGGCTATTCGGTGTTTTTTGGAGAATTCGGTGTTTCTTATTGTTGCTAATGAAATATATGCTTATGCAAACTAGAAGAAATTAGAAGGAATCTATGTAAAGAACTCTGAAACAAACAAGGCTCTTCTAATGAGAAGATTGGTAAATCTAAAGCTTAAGGAAGATGGATTAATGGAGAACATCTTAATGTTTTCAAGCAATTGTGAACCAATTAGCTACCGTGAATTACAAGGTGGATGATGAAACACAAGCTTTGATGTTGATGAGTTCATTACAGAAAAGTTGGGAAATGCATGTGCTTGCATTGAACAACTCAAATTCGGATGAAGTTATTTCAGTAGGGTCGGTGGCTAGTAGCCTGCTTCACGAGAAGGCGCGGAGGATGAACCTAATATAAGAAAAGGATAAGGAAGAAAAAGAAAGTAGAAATCTATTTGAAGAAGTCAACCTTGCTAGGAAGGGTAATCGTCCAAATATAAAAAGACGATCAAATAAATCAAACGTTGAAAGAGATTTCATCTGCTATTACTGTGAAAAACCCGGTCACCAGCTGAGATTTTGCAACGAACTTAAAAAGGACAAAGAAAGGATGAAAGCATTAGAGGAAGGCAAAGTCAAGCTTGATGTAGGTAGCGATGAAGAGGTAAACTTCAGTGAAAATTTTGTTGACAACGTCCTATGTGTGGATAAAGGCAAAAGCAAAGGTTGGACACTTAATTCAGGTGCTTGTTTTCACATATGTAATCGAAAGGAAGCGTTTACTGACAACAAAGAGCAAAGTGATAAAGTGGAATCTACAAATGGTGGATATTTGCATGTTAAAGGTATAGGTTTGGTTAGGTTGAAGATGTATGATGGAAGAGTAGTAAAACTAACAGGAGTTAGGCATATCCCAGAAATTAAGAAAAATCTTGCTTCAGTGAGACAGTTGGAACAAAAGGCTGTAACTTTTTAACTCGAGGTGGAGTCATAAGGATTTGGAGGGGTAACATGGAGGTTCTGCATGCAAAATGGGGAAACAATAACACATACAAATTGCTTGGAAAAATTGTGGAGAATTTAGAAAGTTCTCAAATTGGAGTTTGAAAGAAAAATTTATCTTAATCAAGGTGGAGCATGCAACGAAAAACCACAAAGTCTGCTTGGAGACCTTTGTAGTATAATAAGCAATTTTGATTTATTGACGATATGCGTGCTTAATAGGAGCATGCATAACTAGGTGGTTTGAAGGTTGATTAAGTTTGTTTTCGAACAAAGGTAGAGCACGTGAAGAATATTGTGTCGAGGTGGAGTGTTGAAGATATAAGACACAATATTTGTTTTATATATTAGTTAATTGGTTGATTGACTAAGTAATTATGGAAAGTATTGGATTTGACATAGTAAGATATATTTATGCATATATTTCTCTCAAATATCTTCATTCTCATGGAAAACAAACAAATACTATACGGTCAAATATATTATTTATTTGACT